>OV049860.1:27500-1227500 GCA_920104075.1 Melanargia galathea
TGGAGATTTCGATTCCGCACGGAAACGTGTTACTTCCAACTGACAAGGCGGCAGGCGGCCTACATAGCATCGAGAGCCGACGGTAGCCACCAGGAAGGTTCCATGCCGAGCAAGTGGGAAGGAACAGTGTGGACGTGCGAGTGTGTTTCTGTGGTACAAACCTGCTGTGGGTTCATTAAGGTCAGACCAACCCATTCTTATTAATCTTAGATTCTTTTTTTTTTATCACAAGTGATAGAAATCGTATGGTGGTATATTCTTTTCTTTAATATTATGTCATCTTCTCAATCGAACCCACTGCTGAGCTAAGCCGGATGTCCTTTATTATCGCCAACAGAAGCCTATAGTATTTTAAAGGGCAATGTTTCTGAGTGCAATGTATTATTTCGATTTAAATACGTAACCCCATATGATGTTATTAAAACATTTAAGTCTTTACAACACAAAAAAACAGGAGACTTATGGGGAATATCAGTAAAAATAATCCATAATATTATTGACGTTATTGCACCATATCTTGCTGTTATTTTTAACAAATCCATAGACTCGGGATCATTTCCTGACCTAATGAAATGTAGTAAATTAATACCTCTATTTAAATCGGGAAGCAAAAGTGACCCAAATAACTACAGGCCGATCTCGATTCTACCAACTCTCAGCAAGATATTTGAGAAAATGATGCTCAACCAACTGCTTTTGCACTTTAATTTAAATAAATTACTTCACTCTGAGCAGTATGGTTTTACTAAGGGTCGTTCTACAACCGATGCGGCCGCAAGGCTGTTACGGCATATTTTCGATGCATGGGAGAAATCACAGAATGCCATTGGTGTTTTCTGTTGATCATGAGACTCTCTTACGAAAATTAAGCCACTATGGTATTAAAGAAACTGCACTCAGTCTTATTGCATCTTATCTCAGTGATCGTATACAGAGAGTATGTATCAATGATGTTAAGTCGTCCGGATCAGCCTCAGTAATGGGTGTTCCCCAAGGCTCTATTCTGGGTCCATTCATGTTTCTGGTTTATATTAATGATTTACCACATTTTGTCAAAAATGCTTGCGATATTGTACTATTTGCTGACGATACGTCTTTGATTTTTAAAGTCGATAGGACTTAGGACAATTTTGACGATGTAAATAATACATTATCTCAAGTTTCACACTGGTTTACTACAAACAATCTACTTTTGAATGCAAAAAAAACCAAGTGTGTCGAGTTTCTATTGCCCAATACAAGGGTTACTAGCAAAAATTTAAAGATAAGTGGTGAGCCATTGAAAACTGAGGACACAACTGTGTTCTTGGGAATAACCCTAGATGCAAAGCTTCAATGGGGCACCCATATAGCAACACTTGCTGGCAAGCTCAGCTCTGCTGCTTACGCTGTTAGGAAGATTCGACAGATAACAGATATAGAAACTGCAAAAATTGTTTATTTTGCATATTTCCATAGTATTATGTCGTATGGACTCATACTATGGGGTAAAGCGGCTGATATTGAAAAAAATTTCGTTTTACAAAAAAGGGCAATTCGCGCAATTTATAATTTAAAACCGCGGGATTCCCTTCGAGAGAAATTTAAAGAAATAGGTATTCTTACGGTAGCTTCTCAATATATCTATAACAATATAATTTTTGTTAGGCAAAACATTCACAGTTACATTAAAAAGTGCGAATTACACGACAGGCAATTAAGAAATAGAAATAGGCTCGTGATTCCTCAGTTACGCCTCAAAAGGGTCCAAAAGTCATTTGTGGGAATGGGCGTAATGTTCTATAATAAAATTCCACAAGCAATCTTAGACTTGCCTTTACACAAGTTTAAGAACTCTATTAAAAATATGCTCATAAAAAAAGCATATTATACAATTGAAGATTATATAAATGATAAAAAAGCATGGAGCAATTTCTCAATGACAGGTTGCTTGGAAACAATCTAAGAAAATTTAACTCATGTCTTAAAATGAGTATTTGATTATTGGTGTTCAATTCGATGCCTTGATCATGGGTAGCCTAAGTATGTCACGCTCTCTTTAAACATTTCTGTGGTGGTGTCGTGTGGTGCGGGTTGTTACGTTCCCTCGAATATGGTTGAGCGAAGCAATGGCTGGATCATGCGTCATGCTCGTGAACGGGTGCCACCGTCGGAAATGGGGCTACTTTTGTCTGCCCTTCTTCACATGTGTAGAATTGTAAGCACCATTCCGAACCTGTGGTAGATTCATTTGTCGATTCGTAAACGCTTGTGAAAGTTTATCTGAATAAAATTATGATTACTTATATAAATGATAAAAAGGCGTGGATTTGACTCGTTCCAGCAATGCGCGAGACGGCAATTCAATCATGTACTTAACATAAAATTGTTATATTGATATTGTAAATTTGGAAAAGAGCAACCGCCGAGTTTCTTGGTGGTTCTTCTCGGTTGGAATGGCATTCCGAACCAGTGGTAGATTCATCTGACTATTCAAAAGCACTTGTAAAAGTTTATTTGAATAAAAAACTTTTCTATTCTATTCTATTCTATTTTCTATACTAAAGTTAAGATAGTATTTAGACTAATCTATTATTTAACACACAATTCTTTGTGTATGCGATGCGGGGCTCTTGTCTGCGGAGCTTAGTGAATCATAATTGTATTTAAATATAATATTTATTGTAAACTAGCTTTTGCCCGCGGCTTCGCCCGCGTGAATTTCGGTTATTCACAAATCCTGAGGGATAAGTAGATTTCTGGTCCACCCGCCCCCCGCCGCGCGGCGGCGTACCGCGGTACCGCGTACGGTGGGCGCAGGGTGCAGGGCGCAGGGGCGCGCGGCGCGGCGCGGGGAGTTCCGTGCAGCATGAGCGTCGGCCGTCGCGCGCAGCGAAAATACCTATCAGGGCGTTTTTAACATAGGTACTTACCGATTTCAACACAACTCCTTTTTTGAAAGTCGGTTAAAAAGTAGCCTATGTTACTCCTTGGTTAATCCTCTACTTGTCTGTGAAAGTCCCGTCAAGATCGGTTCAGCCGTTCCGAAGATTAGCCCGTTCAAACAGACAGACAGACAGACAAAAATTTTAAAAACGTGTGATTCGGTTATGGTATCGTTCAAATAACCATAATATGAGCTTAATATGTGGTAGTTATTTCGAAATTACAGACAGACACTTCAATTTTATTTATTAGTATAGATTGAGGATCGGAGAGCGCCCTTAAGGCCAAACCATCTTAGTTACTCAGATACAGATCGCTTGAGCAATAACGCTGTCATAAGGCGTTTACACTCTACGAAGTTTCACGGCGCACGGCCTTAAGTAATACTCCTTCTGGCGTCCAGCCTCTCAGTGTGGGTCCACGATCTGACCCTCTTATATATCGATCAGGATCACCATGACTTTCAGATTGTATAATATTGCATCATAAATTCGTTTCCAAGACCGACAATTATGTGCATAGACAGTCCTCATGGAAGCTGATCAAGGCTGATAACAATAATGTATGTCCAGTGTTCTGGATACACATATTGATAGAAGTCTCGGCTCAGCAGCGAAAAGATAATAGTGACTGAACTGTTTATAACAGTGCGCGGCCAGGCTCGCGCAGCGTCCCGCACAGTCACTGGTGGTTGAGTGAAGTCACTACTGCGCGCGGCCGGGCGGCGTGCAGGCGAGCGCAGGTTCTACACGCAGCGCAGCCGCCAGCTTTAACTGGCTCGATAACTGCTCGATCGATGGGATCATGGTTAAAGGGAACTGGCAATCCCCGAGAGATACGTTTCACTACGAACCCTGAATATAATCTATCGAGAATGTTTGATACTGTATAATTATGAATACCAATCGAATAAATCATATTTTCTTGGTTATAATTATAAATTAGGTGATTTTACAGTAAGTACCTATGTCTACTCACATTCAAGTGTTTGTCTGATTTTACAATCAATATTATATTTTGTTTTAAATTTATTTATTTTTCACACATTGGCATACTTACTCTTACTATACAGATTAAATCTATACGTTTAGTTCGCTTGCCACCAGGCGATAACAAACACATCTCACTCTATAGGTCTCGAATAACGGTTCGACGCATATAATATAATGTTTTACCTGAAAATAAAACAGTTATTATATGCAGAAACCTTATTCGAGACCTATATTTTAAAACCTGCCTGCTGGCAAATATTTCAGCAGACTTTCAGTGAGATGCCATGTGACGAGCAACGCAGCGCGCTGCCCGTGGCAAGCAAACTCCCCGCCACTAGACTTGAGCCGCCGGAAGTGACGTGTGGGGAGCCGTTGGGGCTGTTCGGAGGGGCGGAAATGATGCTGTCTCACTCTATAGGTCTCGAATAAGGTTTCTGCATATAAAAACTGTTTTATTTTCAGGTAAAACATTATATTGTAACGTTTGTTTTGAAAAGAGCAACTGCTGAGTTTCTTGCCGGCTCTTCTCAGCAGAATCAGCATTCCGAACCGGTGGTAGATTCTTGACATGTCATAAGAGCCACACGTTGGCCTACGTGAAATAAATGATTTTGAATTTGAATTTATAATGTTTCATAAGTTTATCTCCAATAATGACAGACTCACTAATACAAATTTTCAGCCCCTATTTCAACCCAGCTTTTTTTAAACTACAAAATGGTAGCCTATCTCTGTACCTTTCACCAAAATCGATTAAGCGATATAGCCGTGAAAGCATAACAGACAGACAGACAGAGTTACTATCACATTTATAATATTATATATTGCTGACAGGCAGGATAGTAAAAGAACAAATAAATAAATATAGACTAGTCAATAAGTTCAAAAACGTGAAAAATAGAGATAAAGGTCCTAAAAATATGAGCGATAGCTCATTCGATTCGGAATCACCTCTAGAAAAATGTTTTTGAAGAATTTTTGTGCAGGTAAAAAATTGCAATTGTTATTAACAAAATAAGATGAAAAAAAATTATATTTCGTTTTATGTTAATAACTCGAGAAATATTTATCCAAACAAAAACATTTCATGTGAATAATAAGGCCAACTTCCTATCAAAAAGTTTCGGCCATTAAAAGTACTGATATCAAAAATTATGACCAAGTCCTTTGCTAGGCTCGATAAATGAAACCATACAGTTTTAGAAGGTATATCTTCTTCGATCACCCTCAAGCTGTCATACCATTCCTAATGATCGTGTTAAAATATTTTTAAATAATTTATGTCTTAGTAATAACACTATAATATGAAGCTCATTTGGGACTGAGAATAGTTTTCTTGTTTTCAACTTGACAACATTTTTGCACTCCTTTGAATTTGTTTAATTTAAAAAATGTTGCCAAGTTGAAAACAATAAAACTATTCTCAGTCCCAAATGAGCTTCATATTATAGTGTTATTACTAAGACATAAATTATTTAAAAATATTTTAACAGGATCATTAGGAATGGTATGACAGCTTGAGGGTGATCGAAGAAGATATACCTTCTAAAACTATATGGTTTCATTTATCGAGCCTAGCAAAGGACTTGGTCATAATTTTTGATATCAGTACTTTTAATGGCCGAAACTTTTTGATAGGAAGTTGGCCTTATTATTCACATGAAATGTTTTTGTTTGGATCTCACTCCTTTTTTCTAAGTATTTCAAAGTTAATGCAATAAGTATAATGAAGTCTTTTTTCTCTCTTACGCTTCAGTATAATTAGGAATAGAACCCTATCACATTTTACGGTCTGATTAGATGTGGTTTAATCTTCAATACATAGTATAAAACAAAGTCGCTTTCTCTGTTCTAATTGGGTGAATTTTTATTTTGTTCGTCTGTCTGTCAAAATCACAGATAACAGAAACTCCACTCCAGAGTATTTCCACTCAGTGGTCAGTTTCAGAACTTAGAACCATACGGCTTAACTAAGAGAACATTTTGAGTATTTGACTCTCATTAAGTTTAATGAATAGTATTAGATATTAGTGATACCTAGTAGCCGGAATCAACAGGACACCAAAGTCTCCTCCAAACCTCCAAAGTCGGCCACCCATCCATTTCCTGACTTGGGTCAAGGTTGCTTATCAAAATTATTAAGAAAATCGTGCTTCTGGTTTTATTGGCAAAGACGAATCTCAAACTACTGGAAGGAACGGGCTTAGGCACACAGATAGCTATTAATGTGGCGTACGACATCCGCAAAGAAAGGATTTTTGAAAATTCAACCCCTTAGGGGGTAATATAGGGGTTTAAAATTTGTGTAGTCCACGCCGACGAAGTCGCGCCCGCGACTTCGATAAAAAAATATACCTCTTGGCGTTTTATTATTTACCTACACTTTACTTTTTATTAGAACTCAAGACCAGTAAGATTGAGCCCTTGCTAGAAAACTTAAAAAGTCACATCTCCCTAAATAGTGCACCGATTTCGATGAAACAAGAACCATATATAGCTTCGAATAAAGTAAAATACATTTATTAAAACAAAATGAAAATTTGTTCAGTATTTTTTGTGTGATGTGGGAACAGACAGATTTTTATATATCTTTGAATTGGTCAGTGTCTGATGCAACTTTTGGACATTTTTCGATTTTTTCCTTCATATACACACTAAGACTCATCTTCTTACCAAATTTCAACATTCTACATACACGGGAAGTGCGTCATAATTTTGATCAGTCAGTGAGTAGGTCTTGTTTTATGTGATTTTCAAACCTCTGTATCTCAGAAACGGTTCAACTTGAAAATTTGAAACTTTCAATTTATCATCACATCCACGAGTTTAACTTATATTTCAAATTTCGTAGGATTACTATCCCGCGAACCAGAGTTATGAGGGGGGTCAAAACAGCTCGAAATGGATCGTGTAAATAACACACTCATGCGACAAGGCCGGAGGAACTTGGCCTGGCGCACTTCGTGCGCCTAGATATTTAAGCAATTTTGAAAAAAGCTCGTTAAAGAGGAGGAAATTTTCAATAAAAAAGTCTCAATGCTTTACATTACGGCATGCGCGCTGCGAGCCTTAAGCAATGAAAATAATTTTTTTATAACATAAAATGTGATTTTAAAAATTTGAAAAATTTCTAATATCTTTTTAACACTTGAAAGCATCGAGCCCTGAAGAAAAAAAAGTTTAATCTCCATTTTTCAATAAGTTATTCAATTGTAAACTAACAAATTTGTACCCAGTTTCCGTTGGCATAAACAATGTGATGAAAGGTATAAATAATTGGCTTAAAAATTTTAAATTTCGTGGAGCCCTATACTTCATAAGATAGATAGATAGATATATAGTAAAATTAGTTAATTATGATTTTTTATAACTAATGTAAAGCATATGATTTACATGAATATTATGATTTTTCAATATATACTTAATATGAAAATTTTACAATATATATAAAGACTACAGCGCTCATCAAAACGTAAGAAAAAATAACACAAATAAGATCATAGCCAACAGTTTGTTGAGCGCACTTTAAAATAAAACCGAATAAGTAGTGGGTACGCCGTAGGTACGATCTATTAATTTTAATAAGAAGGTTTAGTCGAAAAAAAATGACACAAAAGATCCGTATATTAATGTACTTTTTATTTTTAAATAAATATAACCAATAACATTTATTACATCACAGGAGCAGGGTATCATCAAAACACAAGTTCATCGCAACAACACTCCGAGCACGCGCGCGCTGGGACCATAAACAATAGATTTCTATTTTTTTAACGTGCACTCTGAGCCTGAGATCGATAGAAATAATAATAATAAAAGTAACTGATTTCAGTATATCGGAAAAACTTCAAAAAACTTTTTTTGTAACGATAAATCTGTATATTATAAAAATCAAAAGATATTTTCCCTATAAATTTAACTTTAAGTATATAAAAGGTAGGTAGAATATTTTGTGAGTTTTTACATAAATAAATACTTTGAAGAAATTAGCTCTTGTGTCTATTGATTTTGGTTCCAACACGTTCGTCGCTCACATGCCTTAAATCTAATTGACATTCCTTACAATATAAATAAGTATAGTCTTAACAATAATAATATTATACATATATACCGCTAAGTAAAATAGTAAGTATAATAAAATTTGAAAACATTTTTTATTCAGCCTTTCCCCACAAAAGTTGAAATAAAATAAAAGAGATATTTTAATTTTTTTTATCCATTCAGGAAGGTAAGTAATTTTTGATTGAATTTTCTTAAAATTTCAACGTGTTTTTTTGTTTGGCTCATACTTCACATTGAAAAAAAAATTTTTCTAACTCGAAATTCAAAGAAAGTCAAATTTTTAATTAAAATTGAAACACCTTTGTGGCAATAGCCTTAACTTTCGAATTGTGCGTCATAATTGAAGCTTACATTTTAAAAGATAGTTATTCAATTTTATGTTGATGTAATTTAGTTCTATTTTCATTAAAAATAATTTTAGTCTGAACATTTTGAATTATTCAGAGGAGAAATATAATCAATATTCACAATAAACACAAAGCTAAGCGCGCATTTACGACATTTAGCACCAACATAAAATTGTAGAATGTAGTAAAGTTTGTACTTAAGAGCCCTCTCCATGTAATCGACAAATCGTTGGTGAGTGGAGTCTAAAACAGTGATTTTTGCATTTAGAGAGCGAGACGTCTTCATTAAAGAAGAGTACTAAAAATATATACATAAATAAATAATAAATTAATTAAATAAATAAATTTTGCTTGAGATATCATGATTTTTAGTGAAAAACGGCAAAGTAAAAAGATGCAAATCTAGGTTTGGTATTTCGCCTATTTTAGCAAATATTTGGCAATTTTTTACATGAACTAAAGACATTTGTAATTATTATGAAGTAACCTATGATAAGATTTCGGTCGTTTTTCAATTTTCTAGTTTCTTATATAGTTTATTTACGCACGAAGTTGCCCCAAAATTTGCCCAAAAATAGTGATTTTTCAAGCGTCATAACTTTCAAAATAAATATAATTTTACTAATATTTTTACTTTATGGCATAGATAATGGAGATATAAATTGATATCTGGCTTAACTTTAGACCTATTGCGACAAATATTAGAATAATAGGCGTAATACGTTTGTATGGAGAAGCGCGTGAAGAGAGAGGCCTTAACATTTAACAGGCTATTTAAAGAAAGACAGAAGTCAACCAGTTCCAAACTAAAAAAAAAAGAAAGATGCCATCAGCCATAATGCATCTTTTAGAAGTAAAAATTTGCTATATATTATCTCTATACAGTTCCGTGTATCTATATTTTAATAATATTAGTTATGTACCTACCTATTAATTCTTTGTACTTGAGAACCTCTTAAATTTATTGAAGTCGGTAAAAATATGTTTGAATTGAAGAAATAAAAAATGGCGGAGACGTGCAAAAATAATTATGCCTATATACATATGTGTCTGTGTGTATGTGTATGTGTGTGTGTCTGTGTGTGTGTCTGTGTCTGTGTTTGTGTCTCTGTGTGTGTGTGTGTGTGTGTGTGTCTGTGTGTGTGTGTGTCTGTGTGTGTGTGTATGTGTGTGTGTATGTGTGTGTCTGTGTATGTGTGTGTGTGTGTGTCTGTGTGTGTGTGTGTGTGTGTGTGTATGTGTGTGTGTGTGTGTGTGTGTGTGTGTATGTGTGTAGGTATGTGTCGATCTGTTCCCCTGTAGCGCTCAAACGGGTGAACCGATTTGAACGTGGTTTTTTTTTGTTTGAAAGGTGAATTAGTCGACAGTTTTGTTAGCTATGTATGATGAAATTCGATCCAAGATGGCCGCCGCTACAAAATGGCAGATTATATATTTTTTCACAACTCCATTAATATAGGTATCAAATGAAAGGGCTTGACTAGTAGAATAGCACTATGCAAATCCAAGATGGCCGCGACCACAAAATAGCGAATGTCGGGGGTTTTTAAATTTTTAAATTAATCTTGTTAAAATTATCTAATAAAAAAAAATCCACTCAAACATGTAGTTAGTAGTTTTGATCATGGCGGGATCGGGGTCGGGGCCGCCAGTACGGGTGGAGCAGGTTGGCGTCGTGCGGGCGGTAGTGGTGGTGGTGGTGGTGGTGGTGGTGGTGGTGGTGGTGGAGCAGGGGCCGCGTCTCGCTCGCGCGCGGCTCCGGCTCCGGCTCCGGCTCCGGCTCCGGCTCACACTCGTCGCCCACCACAGAGGTGACGGTGACGGCGGGGGTCAACCGTCCGTCCCGCCTTTGCCTATAAATATATATAAATATTTAATTGCTGAAATAATAAGCACTTGTTCATAAGCATGAATAATTTTTTTCAAAGAAAAATGAACCGACTTCAAACGATTCGAACTAAAAAGTTTAAAATACATAATTTTTTATTCATTTAGCTTGACGATTAAACTACCTAACTCAAAGGATATATAATTTTTTGAAGTCGGCGCCAAATGACTTCAAATTCACTTCAAGTATGTGACCGCTACCCGGACAGCCTCACCCTCCGTGACTATAATTATGGTTCACCGCGCTCGCATTCAAAAGTGGATACTCTGATTTTACTTACACGAATTGAATGTGGTTTGGCGCCGACTTCAAAAAATTATATATCATTTGAGTTAGGTAGTTTAATCGTCAAGCTAAATGAATAAAAAATTATGTATTTTAAACTTTTTAGTTCGAATCGTTTGAAGTCGGTTCATTTTTCTTTGAAAAAAAATATTTTTCAATACAGTTGTTTAACATGGCGTACTTTCAGAGGCTATAGTTATGATTCGAAAATTAAATCTTTTGCACAGGCATGTTTTGTTTTACGCGGTCGTGACTTTTGTTTTACGAGCTCGATCATTTTGTTTTGCAGTTTATTTTTAAATTTATAAGTCAATTTAATAAGTTTAGTAGCAGGGAGTTTTCATACATAGAATAAAATCGGATAGATTTTATACGAGAAAAAATTAATAAATGCATACGTCTTAGCATTGAATTCTCAAAATTCTTTTAAATGTTTGTTTATTACAATTAATTATAATATATTTAATTACCATTTTTAATTTAATTATTTTCACATTAACATATCTCAAAAATCGAATAGGCTGTATACGCGTAGACCGTTGCCTAGTTTCGTTTTAAAATGTCCAGTTGCTAAAACGCGCCATTTTCTGAAAGTTTTCGTTTTTTGTGTGATAAATTGATTATTTTTTGTAAATATGAGTTCAAGTGATATTATGGAATTAACTCCACCTGATATTTTATCTGGGGCAAAAATTACGCAAGATGGAATTTTGCCCCCAAGATTCCGACAAAGATAGGTACGTACGTAGGTATGTATGTTGAAATAAACATTTGATTCTTCGAAGTGTTTTTATCACATTTTAACTGCAAGGGAAACTCGCATAGGTAACCACTCCTCTTCCCCTCTTCCCTCGACCCCTCTTTTGTACCTCTTTCTTTTGTAAGTCAAGATTAGCCCGCCCCGCACTTCAGTCTAATTAGTCATTAACGAGAGCGCACGCGTTTTTTTTTTGTGTAAAAGGCATGTAAACATATTTCAACTTGCGATGGCGTCTACAATTAGCGGACTCAGTATAGCTACTAGAAATCAAACTAACATTTGGTTTATCGGTCAATTACTATCTGAATTAAACCATTCAAGGTTGCCATCCATTGGTGAAGGATTACGTTTGTTTTTTTACTAGAAAAATGTAAAAAAGAAAACCATTCGTGAATATGCGACTTTGGTGGCATGCGAAGTCATAAATTTGAGGGATAATATTCATCTAAAAAATATATTTCATCAGTAAAATTGCAAAATTCCTCAGAGACTGGCAGAATTTAAAAAATTAAAGAAAACAAGGAAAAACGTTCAGGAGCATTAAAGAAAAAATAACAAAACTGGCAAAAAAATTACAAGATTTATTGCTTATCATGATGCTTTAAATATTATGACTGCAGACGAAAACAAGCAGCTTTTATAAGCACTGCGACAAAACGGACCCCAGAGTTTAGTTGGTTCAGTGGACAGAAAATGTTTAAATAAATAAATAAACAAAACTTTTAGACAAAACTTTAAAATAAATGATCCAAATAATTACTTAATATCTTAATTTACAACAACAACAATAATTTTGTATTTTCATGTCCAGATTTATGAATAAAAGAATCCAACAAATGTAGAGATTTCAAGTTTTTATTTAAAATTCAAATCTCAGTAGCGACCCTTAAATGTCATTTAAAAAAATACTGAAATACTTTTATAAGGTATAGAATCAAATTATGTAGTGCCCCGTAAAATTAAAGAAAAAAAATTTTTTTCTTAGGAATGAGGACCACCCTAACATACATACATACATACTTACATACATACTTACATACATACTTACATACATACATACGGGTCGAATACAGAACCTCCTTTTTTTGAAGTCGGTTAAAAATACACTTCTATCGCCGAGTGGGGAAGAGTAGTTGGTGATTCGCCGGTTCTGTCCTTACGAGCAATATTATACCTACACATCAGGCTGGATCAGGTATAGGAGTAATTTATAAAGGTGTACCATATCAACGTGGTCATGGTATTGGCAGCTTTCTTGGAGGATTGTTTAGGTCTATTTTACCACTACTCTCTAATGGTGCTAAAGCCATAGGAAAAGAGGCATTAAATGCAGCTGTGTCTCCTATCGGATATGGTTAGTGCACGACCTATGGAAGATTCTATTAAATCTCGTCTTAAGGAAGCTAGTTCTAACTTAAAAAGAAAAGCCCATGACAAGATAGACAGAATTACCTAATACGTCTGGCTCAGGCTGTGGGCTCAGGCTATTTACTAAAAGAAAAGCCCATGACAAAGATAGCGCCTATCACAAGTGGGTATGTACGATTATTCGGCATTTATATTTTAAGGTAGCTAGATACCTACTTTCATACCTTGGGGCTGACTGAGAAAACATAGCGTAGTTATTGAAGTTTTGTTTTTACTCAACATTAAAAACATTTAGCTGTTTTAGGATAACCCACGGAACTTTTACAAATACATAACATCGGCAAGCTATTTATATATATAAAGCTACTTGAAGTTACGTACTGATCACCTCTCCTGAACAATTTTGTATGGGACTTTTTCACCATACTTTCCGTGTGTGTAAAATTCAAAAATTTAAGGTCTACAAAATTATAGAGAGAGCTGGACGTGGAAAACTGACTAGGGTGCCCTAAGGGATCTCGAAAACTATCAGTCGGAAAGGTACCGTCCCGAAACAAAAAATGTTCAAAACCTTGGGCAATTGGGTGAACCGGTGAAAAAATATGGCCACCATACAAAAAAAAATTCGTCTGCATACAAAAAATTTCCTAATTTTCAAGAGGCTCTCCAGAACAAATTTGTATGGAACTTTTTTCCCTTCACTACTTATGTGCGTAGAGCTTATGGGTCTTCCTTCAGAAAATTATGAAACGTCATGAATGTGGAAAATTTACCAGAGTACCTCATGGGTCCTCCAAAACTACCAGTCATACAGACATGGTCCCAAACAAATGTTATTAAAGACCTTGGGCCATTAGGTGAACCGGTAAAAAAAAGATGGCCGCCGAACAAAAAAAAATTCTCTCCATACAAATTTTTTGGGTAATTTTCAAGAGGCTCTCCAGAACAATTTTGTATGGAACTTTTTTCCCTTCACTATTTATGTGCGTAGAACTTATGGGTCTTCCTTCAGAAAATTATGAAACGTCATGAATGTGGAAAATTTACCAGAGTACCTCATGGGTCCTCCAAACCTACCAGTCATACAGACATGGTCCCAAACAAATGTTATTAAAGACCTTGGGCCATTAGGTGAACCGGTGAAAAAAAGATGGCCGCCAAACAAAAAAAAAATTATCTCCATACAAATTTTTTGGGTTCTTTTCAAGAGGCTTCTCAGAACAATTTTGTATGGAACCTTTTCCCTTAACTATTTATATATGTTTAACTTATGGGTCTTCCTTCAGGAAAATTCTGAAACGTCATGATTGTGGAAAATTTACCAGAGTACCTCATGGGTCCTCGAAAACTACCAGTCATACAGGCATGGTCCCAAACAAATGTTGTTTAAGACCTTGGGCCATTGGGTGAACGGGTAAAAAAAAGATGGCCGCCGAACAAAAAAAATTCTCTCCATACAAATTTTTGGATTCTTTTTAAGAGGCTCTCTTAGACATTTTTGTATAAAACTTTTTCCCCCCCAATACACGTATAAGTAAATAGAACTTAAAGATTTTTTTTTTCACAAAAAATACAAAACGTAGTGAATGAGGAAAAATTACCAGAGTACCCTAACGGCCCTCAAAAACTATCAATCATAGAGGCATGGTCCTGAAACTAAAAATGTTCAAGACCTTAGGCCCTTTGGTGAGCCAGTAAAAAAAAGATAGCTACGGAACAAAAAAATTCATGTCCATACAAATTTCTTTTTAATTTTCAAGTGGCTCTCCAGAACATTTTTGTATAGATCTTTTTTTCCCCACTAAACGCATGCATAGAACTCATTAGTGTCCTTTCAGAAAAGATACAAAGCGTGAAACCAATATTTCTTTCTATATTTCAAGAGACTCTCCAGAATATTCTGGTATTTGCTATGGCCTCCCATTTCTTTATTTTACGAATATTGAAGAGACCACCAGGCCCGCGAGCTGCTTGCAGCTCGCGCACCGAGCGCAACACTAGTTATAATCTGTAGCTATTTATACATAGTAACTAATACAACTTCATTAAAAACTGATCTCACTCACCTCCTCACCAAGACGATGGTGATTATAATGAGCACGAGAGCGAGGCCGGCGATGGCGTGCCCGCCGGTGGCCGGCGAGTCGTCCGCGTCGCGCCGCTCGCCCGCGCCGTCCGCGTCGCGCCGCTCGCCCGCGCCGTCCGCGTCGCGCCGCTCGCCCGCGCCGTCCGCGTCGCGCCGCTCGCCCGCGCCGTCCGCGTCGCGCCGCTCGCCCGCGCCGTCCGCGTCGCGCCGCTCGCCCGCGCCGTCCGCGTCGCGCCGCTCGCCCGCGCCGTCCGCGTCGCGCCGCTCGCCCGCGCCGTCCGCGTCGCGCCGCTCGCCCGCGCCGTCCGCCCGCGGCGCCTGCTCCGCCTCGACGTCGTCGCCACTCCCGCCACTCCCGAACACCTGAAACAGATCGTATGGCCGTTCGAGAGCGTATTCCCCCTCATACCCCACTGTCCGAAGCTTGTAAAGCGACTTGTTTCACTCGGACTAGGCTAGGTTTTATTAAATTATCCACTTGGCTTGGCTGGCAAAAATTTCCTGGATACGCTCCTGTAGGCGTTTTATACTGTTTCCTACTTATTATCTATGGCTCTTGTAGTGTGTAGTGTAAGCGTTAGTATATAAGGTGTTCCAAATAGATTTAAGATTACTAATAAACGAGCCTTAGTCGTGTACAGTTGTTTCAATTAAGAACAATAAACACACCTCATGGCGACCCTGCCAGTCGGTCGCGTGCGCCGGCTGTGCAGTGGGCCAAAGACAAGTGTAAACACAAGACATGAATTAACTAACAACCATAATGGACAAGAAGTATAATAATTGAGTGAAAAATACCAACTGATTATATAGCCCATGGAATAATTAATATTAAACACATCTATGAAATACGTAATTTAAGTGAATAAAAAAAAAAAAAAAAAAATTAAATAAAAAGTTCGAGCAGCTGATTCAATGAAGCCTCATTGCTACAACTGACAACGGACCACCCACGGTCCGCAGAAGAGACCCAAGCAGCAGGCAGGAGTGTTAAAAAAAAAAAAAAAAAAAAAAAAAAGTGTGCGGTGAGCAGTTTGTTTTAAGTGTTTTTGTGCAAATGAATAGGCGTGTTAAGTGCGTTGACTTGAATGAGACTTTTTTTTTTAAGGACCGCTAAGTTTTTTATATTGTAATATTGTAGTTTAACGATTTATGGAAGCCAAGTTAAAAAGTTTTTGTGTCGATTTAGAAAACATTAGGGTAAGTGTTAGAAAATTAGGTCCTAAGCGAAGATTAGCAGCAATAGGAAAAAGTAAAATTGGAAAGGCTTTAGATAGATATGAACAGTATAAAACATTTGTGAAAACTTTAGATTTTAAGACATTAACAGACAGTGATTATTCAGGGTTAGTTATAGAAAATTTATGTAAGAATATAGAAGAAACTTATTGTAAAATATTAGGTTACTGTGAGTCATCATCAACAAACATGGCGAGTTTCGATTTAAAAACAGCTAGTAATTTAATACCTGTCATGGATGGAAAAGAGGTGACGACGGAAAATATCATCCAAGGAATAGAAATGTACGATTCTTGCTTAACAAAACCAGAGGACAAGAAATTACGGTTAGTTCCCACTAGTTCAACTGAGTAGTTCAACCGTTGAACTAGTGAGACTTTTTTGTCCCATTAGTTCAACTGCATCTAGTTTTTGAAAAGTTGAACTAATGGGACAATATAGTTGAACTCAAGTACTGCGTAGTGCAGGGAATTCATCAGATTAAATTAAGTCAAAATTGAAATTAATTAATTTATAATAATAATAGCGTTTAAAACCCATGAAATGTAAATGGCAATAAGTCTATTTATTCTATTATTCTATTTCAAATTCAGTTTTGACCAGACCAAGCTGGTAAAATATATGCTCGTAGCTCGTTATCTAAGTTCAAATACAATGTATAGATGTGGCAAAGATTTAATATATTTATAAAAAACTATAATATGTATTTTTAATTAAGCTAACTATTGGAATCTTTTTTTTTGTTCGATCACAAGTCAGTATTAGGGTGAGGCTACCAATTTTGCTACAAATGTTGCAGTAGTGACTTAAAAGTAGTGGAATGATTAATAATCACACTAATATTATAAAGGCGAAAGTTTGTGTGTGTGTGTGTATGTGTATGTTTGTTACTCTTTAACACCGCAACTACTGAACCGATTTGGCTGAAATTTTGAATGGAGATTATGCCCTGACTTAACACATAGGCTACTTTTTATCCTGGGAAAATCCACAGTTCCCACGGGATTATAAAAAAACCGAAATCTATAGCTGCAGTTATAGGTAGATTACTATAGCATACTTCCTTGAAAATAGGTATAAAGGTTGGAAAAGAGAGTGGGAGCAGGAACGGGAACTGGAAATCCACCATTCCCTCGGAATTTGTGAAAAACCGAAATTCACGCGGGCGAAGCTGCGGGCAGAAGCTAGTTTATTAATAAATATATACTGAAATATAATTTTTTTGTGATAATTGTTTTTTGTTGGTGTAGTGTTGGTGGACAAACGTTATCTTGCTATAAATAAATATGCTTTACACACAAATAATTTAATTTCACTTAATTTAATCAATTTCCTTGAATTCCCCGCACTACCTGAGTTCAACTATATTGTCCCATTAGTTCAACTTTTTTTTAAACTATATGCAGTTGAACTAATGGGACAAAAAAGTCTCACTAGTTCAACGGTTGAACTACTCAGTTGAACTAGTGGGAACTAACCGAAATTACTGATTTCTTTCGTACTTAAAACACGATTAACTAAAATAGCTAGATTGAAATTACAGTCTGATTATAATACGATAAATGATTTGACGTTGGATATCAAAAAGTTTTTACTCACGAAAAAATCAGCGAATTCTTTATTAATCCAAATGAATAATTTATCTCAAAATGACTTAACTATTTCAAATTTCGGTAATAAGTTAGAGGAACTTTTTGTTGAATTGACAATTTCCCAAGCGGAATCAGATAAAACAGCCAGTAATATTTTAAGACCAATAAACGAAAAGTTGGCAATAAAACGGTTTGCTGATGGATTGCGTAACAGAAGATTAGGTACAATAATTGCAGCACGTGATTACCAGGAATTGAAAGATGCAATCCGTGCGGCAGAGGACGAAGAATCGTCTCAACCATCAGGCCAAGTCTTCATAAATATGAGAGGTAAGCCCAGGGGTAGAGGAAGTTACTCCCGTGGATTCCAAGGACAAAATAGAGGTCAGTATACTAACTATCGCAATAATTATGGCTTTAACTATCGTGGAAGATCCGCTGGTCCGAGTGGTTACCGTAACCACCACAACCGTGGTTATTCCCGTGGTTTCCGTGGATTTCGAGGACAACAAGGTCGTGGCACAAGGCAACAAGCATATTATGTAGGTGAGTGTCTTAGCGCAGAACAGAAAAATTTGAATAATTTAAATGAAAGTCAGTTTTTTCGAGCATAAGATTTTATCTTCATGCGATGGGGTCGATATTTTAAAGTTCAGGATAGGTAGTGTAGAATATTCATTTTTATTAGATACGGGTGCAACCCTATCAGTTATACGTAACAATAAATTACCAAATAATATAAAATTTTACAATGACGAAACCATAATTTGTGGCTTAGGAGGCAAAATAAGTTCTCAAAAAGTAACATGGCTAGATTTACAAACACATTCAAATGTATTTCGTCATAAGTTCCACATATTGGACAATATGCCTTGTCACACAGACGGAATTATAGGTTTAGATTTCTTACGTACTTACAATGCGAATATAAACTTGCGAACGAATGAGTTAACTTTGTACAGTCGAGGGCAAATGTGTTCAATACCAATTAATAAAAGTAATGAAAATAAAATTTATTTGACATTGCCAGCTAGAAGTGAATCAATACATTTTATTTCGATAGATAAATCATTTGTTACAGGAAATGAGTATGTTTTGAGTGGAAAACAGTTTTCAGAAAATATATTTTTGGCGAATAGTTTAGTAAAAGTTCACAATGGTAGGATACCAGTGCGATTACTTAATATGTCTGAAAAAGATGAAAAGTTAAATATATTTAAACCAGAATTAAATTCATTAGAGGATTATGAAATACGTAACTTTGAGAAGTCGTACAGTTCAGTAGAAAGAGTTAAAAAATTATTACAAACATTGAAGTTGGATCATTTAAATTCATACGAGCGAAGCCAGGTAGAGTCCATATGTGCCAAGTATGTCGATGTATTTTACTTGGAAGGCGATAAGTTAGGCACAACGAATATAATGGAGCAGTGTATTAACGTAAAACCAAACACCAAACCTGTTTATGTTAAGCCATATAGAATTCCCGAGTCATTGAAATCTGAAGTGGATAGGCAAATTGAAAACATGTTGAAAGAGAGCATTATAGAACCGACAAACAGCGATTGGAATAGCCCAGTACTTTTAGTTCCAAAGAAATCGATTAACAATAACAAAAAATGGAGGTTAGTTATTGATTACAGAAAGGTAAATAATGTTATTCAGGACGATAAATTTCCATTGCCTAACATAACGGAGATATTAGATTCATTGTCTGGAGCTATGTACTTTAGTCATTTAGATCTTCAGTCTTCATACTACCAAGCTAGTTTAGAACCTAATAGTAGAAAAGTTACAGCTTTTACAACAAATTCGGGACAATATCAAATGATGCGTTTACCAATGGGACTTAAAATAAGCCCTAGTGCTTTTTCTCGTGTTATGTCTATAGCATTATCAGGTCTTACGTGCGATAAAGCATTTGTTTACATGGACGATTTAATAGTCTATGGACGAAACTTAGAATGTCATAATAAAAATTTAATAGATATATTTGAGCGTCTTCGAAAGGTAAATTTAAAGGTTAATCCACAAAAATGTGAATTTCTAAAGACCGAACTCTTGTACTTAGGTCATGTTGTTACGTCAGACGGTGTTCTCCCAGATCCAGAAAAAGTAAGGGTGTTACAAAATTATCCCATTCCGAAAAGTACCGATGAAGTAAGACGTTTTGTCGCATTTTGTAATTATTACCGAAAATTTATACCGAAATTTTCCGAGATAACTGTACCATTAAATAAACTTTGTAGAAAAAATTCAATATTTGAATGGACGGAGGAATGTCAAAAAGCTTTCGATAACTTAAAACAAAGCTTAGTTTGTCCACCTATTTTACAGTACCCTGATTTCTCTGAGAACAATGAGTTCATTTTACAAACGGACGCTTCCGGTATCGCTATCGGATCGGTTTTGTGTAATAAAAACATGAAACCCATAGCTTATGCGAGTAGACCGCTAAACAAAGCCGAGTTAAACTATCCGACAATAGAGAAAGAGTTGTTAGCAATTGTTTGGAGTGTTAAATATTTTAGACCATATTTATTTGGTAGGAAATTTACGATTATGACGGATCATATGCCACTTATATATTTATTTAGTATGAAAGATCCCTCTAGCCGATTGTTAAAGTTTAGGTTGAAACTCGAAGAGTATGATTATAGTGTTATTTACATTAGAGGAAAAGATAACGTAGTAGCAGATGCATTGAGTAGGGTGACCATTACTTCAAACGAATTAAAGGATATAAATCAAAAAATAATGGTAATGACTCGAGCACAGAGTAGGAAGTTAAAAAATAATTTGGATAGTAGTTTCGGGAACCGAAGTAGGCATACTTCTAATGTTTCTGACGACGATAGGTCAGGCCAACCTAGAGTAGCAGAAATATCCCAGTGGTTCCGTAGAAATGAAGTTGATTGAAGGAAAATATTTAGATAGGTTACGAACGAAAGGAAAAATAAGTGAGGAATATAAATGCTTTGCATTTGTAGAAAGTCAATTAATTATATACATAAACCTCAATTTTATGTTGCAATTCACGCGAGACGTATTTGCGAATATGTTGAGAGATTTTTGTAAAAAGATAAATGTGTCAGAAATATGTATAATAAAAGAAAAAAATATCGCGAAATTTTTAAAAGAGTTATGTGAAGAGATAAAAAGTAGAAATATTTGGACCGATCCCCAAATTCATATTTTGAAAAATATTAAGAGAATTACGAATAAAGACGAGAAAACAGTAATACTAAACGATTATCATTTATTACCTTCGAGCGGACATGCCGGTATTCGTCGAATGGTAAATAACATTAAGAGTAAGTATTACTGGCCAGGACTAGAAGCTGATGTAAGGAGCTATGTGAGTAAGTGTACTAAGTGTCAAGTGATGAAACACTCTCGTAGTTATAAGGAGCCTATGGTAATAACAACGACTGCCAGTTCAGCGTTTGAGAAAATTTTCTTGGATCTAGTTGGTCCATTAGACAAGGATGACGCAGGTAATCAATATATACTTACCATCCAGTGTGAGCTTACGAAGTATGTGGAGGCATACCCGATACCGACAAAGGAAACTGAGGTAGTAACTAGAGCATTAGTTAATAATTTTATATTACGTTACGGCGTTCCTGACGTCATGGGATGTGACAGAGGAAAGGAGTTCATATCATCAACAATGGAGGAAACATGTAAGTTATTAGGAATAGAGAAAATCCATTCCACAGCATATCATCATGAGAGCATAGGTGCATTAGAAAATACCCATAAACATCTACGAAACTTTTTACGTATTCAATGTGAGGAAAATACGTACACGTGGAGCCATTGGCTACCATTTTGGTGTTTTGCTTTTAATACAACCATACATACATCAACAAAATATACACCATATGAATTAGTTTTTGGTAAACCGTGTAGTATTCCGAGTCGATTGAAAAGTGATATTATAGAACCAATGTATAATGCGGATAATTATGCATTAGAATTAAAATATAGATTACAAGTAGCACACAGAGATGCGAGAAAAAGGTTGATTGATAGTAAGATAAATAGAAAATTAAGTTATGATAAAAATAAAAAACCAGTTAATTACCAAAAAGATGATTTAATTTTAGTTAGAAACGATAGTACCAACAAAATGGATCCATTGTTTAAAGGACCATATTTAGTAATTAAGGATATTGGACCAAATGTTGAAATAGTTAAAAATAACAAAACTGAAATTATTCATAAAAATCGTACAAAACCATATAAAAATTAATTATAATAATTGTCTTATGTAATTAGAAATTTTTGAATTATTGTTAGATATAAGTATAAAACTTTAGTAAATAAGTACGTTATGATTAGATAATAAGTATACCTCATTAAGTATATAAGTAGTAATTTTAAAAATGTTTATTTTCTATAATTGTATATTCAAAAAAAAAAAAAAAATCAAGTCCATATATTTTTTTTTTACTTTTAGGGGGATGATGTAGTGTGTAGTGTAAGCGTTAGTATATAAGGTGTTCCAAATAGATTTAAGATTACTAATAAACGAGCCTTAGTCGTGTACAGTTGTTTCAATTAAGAACAATAAACACACCTCACTCTTACAAGGTCCTAAAAATTTACATTCTGAATATTATCGCTTATAAGTATACCTATTACCTATCTACCAACAACTTTACTTTTTACGAGTAGGTATATTATACTTACCTACTTGACAAAATATTTGTTTAGGATCAATAAAGTCAGTTAAAATTTCCTAACGAAAATCAAGCAATGGGTTTTGCATAAGGCATTCGTGCCTCTTGGCTACCTAGTACCTACGCTTGGCTTGTTCTATGGCTAAGGTTAAGTATTAAAGGAGAATGTCCACCCCTGACCCAAACATTTACACAAAATGTAATTTATTAAAAATTATCTTAGGAATATATGACAATTTGAAAATTAATAATTATTAATGCTACACTTCACGATAAAAAAATGTAATAAAAAAGGAATTAAATCGTCTTTTCAACTTCCCGTTTAAGTCTGACGGCCATTTGCATTACATTCTACGCATAGGTACATGCCCAAATAAAAAGAGGTTTGTTATTTTTTAAAAAATAATTTCATTTAAAATAGAACGGATATTAATTATTTAAATACATTATTTTATTTGTTATTTGTTGTAAATCGTACAATATAATATGCTTAAAGTAAATAAGTAATAATTAATATTTTTTTTATAATATTGTTTTAACTTCGTTGCGTTTTGTGCAATGGAATATAATATAACTACAACCTTTTTGATTTTGTGTAACGAAACTAGAACGAAACTTATTTCAAGATGTCAATGTGACATGTCATTGTTTTAGTTGTGTGTGACGCTAGTGACGTCTACTCTGTTTACATTTTGAATGTTTATTGTAGCACAGCGGAGACCAATATTAATTTGGTTTATTGTTTTTGTATTGGATATCGTTGGACAGGTATGTTAAGTATAGTGCGCGCCAAACAAATAGTTCAAATCGGCAGGAAAGATACACGGCTTTCCTTACTACTTTAACAATTATAAACTACACATAACCTAGAATCATTTTCAAACTTAAACTTAGATTTATTTAAAACTACAAGTCCTAGAGGTATTAAAATGGTGTGTTTGGTTATCAGGAATAAACCTGCATTAAATGCTGCATACAACACGCTTGTAAACGACTGGGTTACACGCCCATAGATTTTTGGGCATTCTCCTTTGTCATGATAAAAAGTTAAAGAACCCTGACTGCTGAACCCCTTTGCATTTGCTCATTTTATAGATAATAGTACGGAACCATTCGCGCGCGAGTCTGCCTCGCATTTGGCCGATTTTTATAATAATAGGTTACCATGGTACGTAACTAACTTTTTTGGTGTTCTTTAATTTTAACACCACCTTTTTTATATCAAACTATAAGTTAGCCTTTGATTGCAATCTCACCTGATGATGAGTCTAAGATGGAAGCGGGCTAACTTGGAAGAGGTATGTATCTAATCGGGTTTTCAGCATCGTACCGGAACGCTAAATCGCTTGGCGGCACGGCTTGGCCAAACGCAAAGGGCGAAACCGCCCACCAGACCAGACCAGAGACAATTTAGAAATTATAAAATCCGAAATTACCCCTTCCGGAAGTCGAACCTGGGAACTCCCGGGACTTATAAGACTACAGCGCTCACCTCTGCGGGGGAGCACCCCGGCCTCTGCGTGCTGCCGGGGGGGAGCAACAGACGCGGCGCAGTGTTCCAACTTTGTGTAATAGTTCGCTGCTCAGCTGATTAAATAAAAAAAATTACCATTTTAGTGTTTGCTAAACAAATAATCACATGGCTCAGAATTTTGGGCGGTAAAAGAGACGGATGAAAAGAAAGTACCTACATGTGACCGCAATGCGAATGTTGAGATGGATTGGATGTGTGGTGTGATAAGAATGGATAAGATAAGGAATGAAGATATAAGAGATTTGAAAGTAGCGTCAGTCAGAGAAAAGATGAGGAGTAATATGCTGGCATGGTATGGTCATCTAATTCGAAAGGAAATGAACCATAATATTACTAGAAGAATGTTAGAAATGCGTGTGGAGCGAAAAAAGAGTAGAGGAAAACCAAAGAATAGATGGATGGAGTGTGTGAAAGAGGATATGCGTGTCGAAGGGGTAAATGATGCGTTGACGTAAAATAGAAGTGAGTGGAAGAAGAAATGTTGTGCCGGCCCCACATAGCGAGGGATAAGGACCGGAAGATGATGATGCTAAACAAATAATCCTTACTGCTTCATAACAATAAAAAGTGATTGTCTGCTTGTCTGTATGATATCTTTTCACGCCCTTTTTTGTGTAAACCGTTGAACAAACGATAAAAAGCAAAGAGAAAGCGTGCATCCTGAGAAAGGTAAAGGCAATACACTATCTTGTCACCCAACAGAAAATGTTTAATTATGGAAAAGAGTTTTCCGGGAACGGGTCTTATGTACCTACGTTCACCTATGGCTCAACCGATTGAGCTGAAAACTGGCACAGATATACTCGTAATTCGCATTGGGGAAACTAACGTAGGATAGGTACTTACTATTCATCCCTGAAAAGAGTTCTCCCAAAAACGAACGGGCATCAGCTAGTAACACATAAGTATATGGTAGATGAGGTAGGATATTATTTTATGATATAACAACTCACGGGAGCAGTTGTCGGCCATCGCGCTGTCCCGGCGGCCCCGGGGGACAGTCGGCGGCTGCTCGCCTTGCACAACTGTAACGACACAATCACATCATATTATATAACTACATGATGCCCACGGCTTCGCCCGTGTGGATTTAGGTTTTTAAAAATCCCGTGGGAACTTTTGATTTCCAGGAACAAAAAGTAGCCTATTTGTTGTAACCCATACCCAAAACGGAAAAATTCCATGGGATCCCTACAGCATCATGGCTGAGGAGTTGGATATGTACCTACTCGAGTTCATTCAACAATAAAGTCTTTAATTGGTACCCCCAATATCAATTTAAATAACCGACAGTTCCTTAATCCCATTAGTTTTGGGAATCAGGTCCCCTACAGCATCAGGATTGAGGAGTTGGAATCCAAATTGTTTGTAGAACAGTGTCGCAATGTTTCTATATCGATTAAAAAAAATTACGCAAATCAGTTCAGAAATCTCGGAGATATCGGTGTACATAGGTAGAAAAACACAACTCCTCCTTTTTTGAAAGTCGGTTAAAAAAGTAGCCTATGTTACTCCCTGGTTAATTCTCTACTTGTATGTGAAAGTCCCGTCAAAATCGGTTCAGCCGTTCCGAAGATTAGCCCGTTCAAACAGACAGACAGACAGACAGACAGACAAAAATTTTAAAAATGTGTGATTCGGTTATGGTACCTACCGTTCAAATAACCATATGAGCTTAAATGAGGTAATTATTTCGAAATTACAGACAGACACTTCAATAGGGTATTTGACAACATTGAAAATATACTATTGATTTTGGTCATCTTATCAGATAATAGCCTAAAAAAGACATATTTCACTCAATCAAACTAAATTATGTAATTTTACGCGATATTTTGCATGAAATAAAACATAATAATTTTTGAAATTTTATCGGTAACCAGAACGCTCTGGGATTAATTGTGACGTCACTTGATTTGCACTTGACTTGGTTGTTATAATTGAAGTTTATCAAGTCAACGGAAACTAAACTTTAAAATTGAAAGAATATAATTGATATTAAAATGAGTAGGTATAACAATTTACAACATTACGATATAGCATTCACCTTGCGTAGCGTCTCTGTCGCATGCACCGAGTTCCGATAAGGAGCGAGCGAGAGAAGTGACTTTCATACCGATTCGTGACGTCACGCGTATCATGTGATCAGAAATGTCGTTTTCGGCGTGGTTTTCAAAACTTAAACTTTATCATTGATATAATTCTTAATACTTTAGATATTCCGAAAAATATCAATGTAGTGTGTTTTAATAAGTAATAAAGAATAATTTAAAACAATTTCCAAAAATTAGTCAAATACCCTATTTTATTTATTAAGTATAGATTACAGACAGACACTTCAATTTTATTTATTAGTATAGATATTAAGTACATGTATTCAAAGTTACAAAGGAAAATTTTATGCAAGTCATTTCTAGACGCGAAATTAAAAGAAACTACTTAAGTAAGTATATAAATCTTATACTTTCTAAAGGGTTAGGACATTTTTGAAAGGGATTTTTTTTAAACTTTGTGTATAAGTACATGAAGCCAAAAGTTTTTATTCATCCAAAGTGAATATTCAGGAAAAATAAGAAACAAGGATGTGAAAAATTTAACAGAGTGTGTATGGTCTAAAAAATTCAGAATATGTGTAAACTGAGGCTATTGAATAAAAAGGTGAAGAAAAGATGACGCAAAACTTGTCTCCATACAAACGTTTTTTTATATATTTTCGAGCATCTCTCTCGTCTCAGTAGGACTACTTAAGACCCCTCTCCCAGTTTCGCGCTATGGAAGTTTAGGTATCTAACGGCAGGTAGACGGGCGGCATGCTGCACGGACGACCACTTGCATATAGCGCGACCATGAATTTAGTTTCGGTACTTGTATTAAATATAAATTTCTGAATTATTTCTTTGATGTTGTAGTATTATATATATAATGTTTATTATAAAATATTTTTATCGAATAAGTATTTCATGAATCTACGTTCAACTTACAAAACAAAAGCGACCAGGATAATATGATGTTCTTCTCTATGAATACATGTAGGGTTCCGTATTTATATCATAGGTGTCACGCATATTTAGCCTTCAGCCATTTTTTTCTAAACTAACTAATAAAAGAAACAAATACCTTTTTAATTATTTAACAATTACCTGCCAATTATTATTATTATTATATTTCAAATCATCTGTCTGAAAATAACATAACAGAGCTGTTGCATTGCACCTGTTGAAGTTCTTGAATACATTTTCTGATAAGAGTAGGTACAATACAATTATTTAAAGTTTACCAATAGAACAATAAAAAGTATGCAATCTTTGTTTACTGCTAAAATGTCGGTTTAGTCAGAAGTGCAAGTGCGACTTTTATTATAGTAACAAGCGGACACCCGCGACTTCGTTCGCGTGGATATATATTGGTTTTTAAAAATCCCGTAGGAATCATTTCGTTTTTCCTAAGCTCCTTTGAGCTCATATCATGCTAAAAACTGTTAAAAGTTAACTGGCGGATGTTTAGGTAGATCAAAATGTAAACATCCACCAGTGAAAGTCCCATCAAAATTGATCCAGCCTTTTAGAGAATAGTCGGTAATCTTTAAAGTATCTACTTTCTAACAAAAAAAGAATGAATGAAATCGGATCACGCGTTATTGAATTATAGCTAAATACACGTTTTGACTTTCATCCCCTCTCCTTAGAAAACCGTGCTGAATTTCGGGATAAAAAGTATCCTATATATTACTCCGTAGTATAAACTTAAATCGTACCAAGTTTCGTTGTTTCAATCCATTCAGTAGTTTTTGCGTGATGCGCGCACAAACATACAGACAAACAGATAAACAGACAAACAGACAAAAATTTTAAAAATAGCTTTTTTACGTTCTATTACTTATCTCTAACATCCCCCAGTATTTATTTTGCAAAAATCTTCGGAAATGAAATGACACCCATATTATAAACAAGTGGATACCCGCGACATCGTTCGCGTGGATATTTTATAAAATCCCGTGGGAATCATTTTGTTTTTCCTAAGCTCCTTTGAGCTCATAACTTGCTAAAAACGGTAGATCAAAATGTGTAAACATCCGCCAGTGAAAGTCCCATCAAAATCGATCCAGCCTTTCAGAGATTAGCCGGTAATCTTTAAAGTATCTCCTTTCTAACAAAAAAAGAATGAATGAAATCGGACCACGCGTTAATGAATTACAGCTAAGTACACATTTTGACTTTCATCCCCTCCCCCAAGAGAACCGTGCTGAATTTCGTGATAAAAAGTATCCTATATGTTAGTCCGTAGTATGAACTTAAATCATACCAAATTTAATTTCAATCCATTTGGTAGTTTTTGCGTGATGCGCGCACAAACATACAGACAAATAGACAAACAGATAAACAGACGAACAGACAAAAATTTCAAAAATAGCTTTTATCGTTCTATTACTCAACCGTAACATTTCCCAGTTATTATTTTGCAAAATTCTCTAATGTACAGATACGGCAAATCTACGATTTTATTATATGAGATAGATGATAATTTCTTCAAAAAAAAAATATGACGGCCATCTTGGATTTCAAAATGGACTACTTTAGTATTAGTTTATAATATCATATTTCCGTGACTGTCCTAGGTGCTATGCTGTAATTTCACTTATTTAAAAAAATACTCACGCATATTTTTTAGAAAAATATTCATGCTCAAAACTTTGCAGTCGTTGTATAAATTAGTGTTTACACGACTCTCGTACGTGCATCTGGATGGTGGCAAAAACTGCACAGGTCCTTCCCCAACCAGGGGGGTGAAACTGCCATACAAATACATGTGAACAAAAAATGCTTAGAGAATGCTGCCCTCTAGTTACTGCGGTACATAAACTTGATTTTTCAGAAATCAGTATAGATGGCGCTAATTAATCCAGACACCAGTCAGGTTGACACTTGACAGTTTTCAAATCATTTCAAACGTACTCTTGCTTGCGATATTGTTATTTGAAAATTCTAGATTATCTGCTTGTTTCTTGTTTTGTTATATTTTCTTCGAACGTTTGACCTTTTTTATCCCCTGGAACCGTTTACCTGCCTTTGACGATTGGCCATCTCTTGCTAACTGGACTTTGCCGCTGCCAACTTATCGACCCTGCTTTTCCCTACTGGACTTTGTTTGCCGCAATGAATTTGGGATGCCGAGAAAATCAGCAATAAAGTGTTATTTTGGGTGTCCGACTGAAGGTACGTCATGATTTTCATCTAAATTTTTGATGTTTAAACAATAAATACATGTTTTGATAATGAATTGCTCTGTACTTGTGGAACCCTAACAACATTTTGTACATACCAATAGCATTTCCTACCATAATAATAGCAAAATTGCCTTTAATGTAACATTCCTTGTTGTATAAGAACTTACTTTACCACTTAACTGTTTCAGGTATGTAAAATGCAATTGTTAAGCACAACACTTTCGACCTAAAATGATTAAGTAATTTATATTTAGAGATCTTTTTTTAGAAAGAGAGTCCTACACAAAAAAGTCTTATATAAGTATCCATCGGAGGCGTTGTGTTCATTCTTAATTGAAGTTTGTATTGTACAAATAAAGAATACCTACTTAAGATTTAATAACTCAAAAAGTGAAAATATTTTGTGACTTTTCGTTCCTCTCCTGTAAAAATTATAATAAGATGCTTTGTGATTATTTAATAAATTTAACAACAAATGTGGTTGTTCACAGTTGGTGCACCAATGTTAACAGGCTGCTTAAGGGAAAATTAACGTATTACAATAAAGATGATAATGTTAAAGCTCAAGCAATGAAATATTATAATATTCATAAAAGAAAAAAATAAATTATTAAATATACTTAATATGTTGTCTTTTGATTTTAATAAATATATTTTTTCTGTGAAATAGGCTAAGTTTCACTTAATATTAATGTTATCTATACAATTAAGTTTACTAGTTTTTTAGCTCCATTTACTTTTACTCTCTAGTACCTAGTTAACATTAATATTTTTTAAGACTTTTCCTATTTCATTACTCACCACAAATATTTTTATTGAGATAAAAAACTAAATCTAGCGGTACCGCCAGCCGCGTTGCACACGAATACAGCGCCATCTAGCGGCCACGGTACACTGGTTTGAAAATTGAAATGAGAGTGACGCATCTATCTTTATAGTATTAGTGTATTATCTATGTCCCCAACGAGCGCCGGGCGCATACTAAATAAGCGAAGACATTGCATAGCTATTTATTGTAATTTAGGGGGATGTTTAATAAGTTTTTATGTTTGATCAAATACATGGATTGTTAATTAAACTATATATATAGATTCGTTAAAGAACGTAGTTTATTTCTACATAAAAATTTTATTGAATTTATGCTTTTTTCAATACAAAAAATCGTGTTAAAGTAACCGTATAATTCGGGAAATTTGGCGGAAGTTCTTTTTTTTTTACCATTAATTTGATTAAAAATCTATATTCTGGTCTGTAATGTGTCAATAGGACTATATGTCTGATATTTAAGTATTTTTTTCAAGTAAATCAGATGACTTTTAAGGACAGATATAGAGCTTCAAAGTTGAGTCTGTTATTTATTTTATTAAAACGAGGTGTGGGAAATTTATCACTACAAAATAAATAAAATAGTTTTTGTAAATATGGTCTGACAAATGTCAATATGAAGGATTAGTTTATTTAAAACATGTATTGAAATATGTGAAAGTCTCTCCTACGATGCTAAATTTGGAGCTTGAAATCTTAGATTTTTCAGAGAAAAGGTAAAACTGCTCTTAAATGGGACTAGGTATATGGGACTTTTTTAATCATCAAAAGTAAAGAGTGTTATAACCCCCGACGAAAAAACGAAGGGGTGTTATAAGTTTGACGTGTCTGTGTGTGTGTCTGTCTGTTTCCCTGTAGCGCTCAAACGGGTGGACCGATTTGAATGCGGTTTTTTTTGTTTGAAAGGTGAATTAGTCAAGTGTGTTGTTAGCTATGTTTGATGAAAATCGATCCAAGATGGTCGCCGCTACAAAATGGCGGATTACATATTTTTTCACAACTCCCTTAGAATAGAATAGAATAGAAAAGTTTTTTATTCAAACAAACTTTTACAAGTAGGTACTTTTAAATCGTCAATTGAATCTACCACAGGTTCGGAATGATTAATATGGGTATCAAATGAAAGTGCTTGACTATTGGAATAGCACTATGCAAATCCAAAATGGCCGCGACCACAAAATGGCGAATATCGGGGACATTCGCCATTTTGTGGCGACGGCCATCTTGGATTTGCATACTACTAACTACTGACCTAATTATATATTACTAGCGGACCCGGCAGACGTCGTCCTGCCCGCTATTAGCGCCATCTACCGGGTCCAATTTTTCTACTTATAAACCTTCCTCTTGAATCACTCTATCTATTAAAAAAAACAGCATCAAAATCCGTTGAGTAGTTTTAAAGATTTAAGCATACATAGGGACATAGGGACAGAGAAAGCGACTTTGTTTTATACTATGTAGTGATGTTTAATGTTTTGATGTAACTTAAAGTGTGTTGTTGATGTGAAAATATGTGTGTGTTGAAAATGTAGGTATTTGTTTATATGATAAGACGGTTAAAAAAAACTGACTGTACCTAAGCGAGTCTCTTGATAATGTTGTACTTTAAATGTGAAGCAATATGAACTGTATTACAATGGTGTTTATGATTGTCTTTAGTGGGCGAGATTACTCCTTTCCCGCTAACAAATATTACCGATGAAATCATTAATAGAATGGTTTTACTTGTAAATCTTTTGGTTTGAAAAAGAAATATATATATATGTATAATACTACTAAGCAATCACTATCACAATATCACAATAGTCACAATAATATTATAAATGCGAAAGTTTGTGTGTGTGTGTGTGTGTGTGTGTGTGTGTGTATGTTTGTTCCTCTTCTCCGCTGCAACTGCTGAACTGATTTGGCTGAAACTTTGAATGGAGATAGCTTATGCCCTGACTTAAAACATAGGCTACTTTTTATCCCGGAAAAGTATTCCTGTGGGACTAAAATACATATAAACTTCCAAAAACGTGATACATGGCGCTGACTGTTCTTGGTAAATCACGCTCACATAGCACATTATTACAATAGTTGCATGCATCTGTATGCGTATGCACTTTTTATCCTGGAAAAATCCACAGTTCCCACGGGATATTTAAAAAACCGAAATCTACAGCTATAGGTAGATTACTATAGCGAGCTTCCTTGAAAATAGGTACTATAAAGGTTGGAAAAGGGAGCGGGAACAGGAACCGGAAATCCACGATTCCCTGGGGATTTGTGAAAAACCGAATTTCACGCGGGCGAAGCCGCGGGAAGAATCTAGTACAATATAAATCAGATGTTTTTTTTTTCGATATTACAAGTAGCTTAGCACAGGAGAAAATTATTATCTACTAGCTTTTGCCCGCGGCTTCGCCCGCGTGAATTTCGATTTTTCACAAATCCTGAGGGATAAGTAGATTTCTGGTCCACCCGCCCCCCGCCGCGCGGCAGCGTACCGCGGTACCGCGTACGGCGGGCGCAGGGCGCAGGGGCGCGCGGCGCGGCGCGGGGAGCGCGAGCGTCCGCGTCGGCCGTCGCGATCGCGCGCAGCGAAAATACCTATCAGGGCGTTTTTAACATCTGTATTTACCGATTTCAACACAACTCCTTTTTTGAAAGTCGGTTAAAAAAGTAGCCTATGTTACTCCTTGGTTCATCCTCTACTTGTCTGTGAAAGTCCCGTCAAAATAGGTTCAGCCGTTCCGAAGATTAGCCCGTTCAAACAGACAGACAGACAGACAAAAATTTTAAAAACGTGTGATTCGGTTATGGTATCGTTCAAATAACCATATGAGCTTAATATGTGGTAGTTATTTCGAAATTACAGACAGACACTTCAATTTTATTTATAAGTATAAGTATAGATGAAACGTAGAGCGTGTACGATGTACGATGCGTGCGCGTTGAAGTCGTTTACAGTGAGTGCGTTTTCAATATTTTTATATACAGTTTGGTAAATTTGTCTAAACTAAAACCTTAATGAATTCAAATAAAATACCAAATGAATTCTCGAAAATACTTTTCAGGTAATAAAATAAAATATGTGGCACTTTTGCTGCTTGCTTCTTTCTGAGTGAATTTAAGTACTTTTAAGTACATTACTCACAATAGCCGAAAAATAATAAATTGGGATATAAATATCTAAAATTGTATAAGTTGTTATTATATAAAATTGTATACATGTATATTTAATATACATGTCGATGAGTTAACAGAAGTTTATCTTGTGTCGCCCAGCGCTACTAAGTATAATTTTGTTGCTTAAAATCATCATTACTAAAAGAAGGGAGAAAAACACTATGTAGTTCAGTTTAGTTTAGTTCATTAAAATATAATGCATTATATTTTTTAAAAATGATTAAAAGATTATTAATTTAACTAGTGAAATAAGATGAATCAATAGATATTTAATTGATTCGATGGCGCCGAACCGCCACATTTAATTATATTATTTGTATAAATACCCACCCACGTGACGGTGAAGCTACGAATTCTGTCTCCTACCTAGAGTCACCTGACTGCCGACTGCCGACTGCCGACTGCCGACTGCCGACTGCCGACTGGTGGATGCTTCAGCCTCTAGGTCGTGATATTTTATTGAGAATTAGCGATAGCAATCGCACCCTAATGGAATAATTAATGTTACCATTATGAGCTTATCTGAGTACGTAGATTTATCTATTAGTAATTTATCTATTAATATCTCTTAGCTGAGTAGATTTACCTATCTAATTAATGTATTAGTATACAAGTATAAATTAAAAATTTAAAAAACCCCTGATATTCGCCATTTTGTGGCAGCGGCCATCTTGAATTTGTAATAGTGCTATTCTACTAGTCAAGCCCTTTCATTTGATATCCATATTAAGGGAATTGTGAAAAAATATGTAATCCGCCATTTTGTAGCGGCGGCCATCTTGGACCGATTTTCTTCAAACATAGCTAACAACACTCTCGACTTATTCACCTTTCAAACAAAAAAAGACCACATTCAAATCGGTCCACCCGTTTGAGCGCCACAGGGGAACAGACAGACAGACACACACACACACACACGTCAAACTTATAACGCCCCGTCGTTTTTTCATCGGGAGTTAAAAATAGATCTGAGAAGACATCGCTGTTAAATTAATCTTCTGATTTATGCGGGTGATAAACACAGATTATTTAAATAATAGTGTTCGAAGCGAAATCGATACCTTTCAACAACAACTACCTTTGCTTGCATCACCACGAACGTAAGGTAACAATTAATATAATGAAAGGCTACATCTGAAAGGTCATTATAATTGTCGATTAATGATAATATAAACAAATCGCTGAACGAATTCCATTGTTTGTAATCACCTAAAAATGTAGGTAGGTACTGATAACGGTGGTAATTTCACAGGCTTTTTTTCTGAATTTAAATTTTCTTTAACTTCCGATTTCGAACTCGGTTCATCTAAATTGAATTTTATACTCATTATTTCTCTTATTAAATCATTAAAGGCCTCATGAATATAGCTATATTCTGGACTTAAAACTTTTTTACTTTCAAGTTCCAGAGTTTTAATGGATGATTGAATTTGTTCAAATTGGTCCTGTATACGAGAAAGTCCCATGCACGAGTCCATAAATTTACGATAAGAATTTGTATCCAAATTCACTTCCATTCCTAGGTCGACTATAGTACTTATTTAATTCTCGTTCGATACAACTTCTCTTAGAGCGGGGCCGCACTGCGAAATTTATTCGCGTGGTTTATATTCCGCATTTTAATATATTTTTCTCGCGAATTTTAAATCGCATATGCTTGCAGCTTCATACATTTCCATATGTCGCAGAATTTTGCGAAAAAAATCGCGGGAATAAATTTCGCAGTGCGGGCCCGGCCTTATGCATCAGACTTATGTACTCCGTTGATTCTATCATGATGTAAACGAATAAATACAATAAATCTTACATTGAAATTAAGTCAAATTTTAAAAAGATATTTTTTTTCTTTTGTTATTTATGAACTTGGCTGTTCCACTGCCGTGTGCCTAACCTGCAATTTATTAAGCTGAAACACGACCAGAAACGAAAATAATAAAAACAAAAAATATTTTAAGAATGACAGTCGTAAGTCGTGTCGTAGTCGTGAGGTATAAATGCTAAAAAAGCCGCTCGTTGTTCCTTGACTCAACCTACCCGACAGTTTTAAAAGTTGAAAACGTTTGAATTTCTTATTATGGAAATCACCAGTAATTATTAATTCAATATGTACTACATACGAATACTATAGAAATAATGTCCCAACACAACAAACGACGAAAACTTTATGTTGCACATTTGACGAATCTAATCGCAATCGAACTAAGTACGAAAACTCTCACAATGTATAATTATATTCTAATAATTGAAGTGATAGAACTAGTAATATTATTATCTAGTAGAAACTATTACGAATAAACTACGAACAATAAAATTGGTTATTTCAACAGAGCTATTCAACACTTTAAAAACCTATGAGGTTACTCGGTAGGTAGGTAGGTAGGTACTTGCTACGAATACGAATTACGAAGTCATTTCATTTTACGATATAATTAATATACGCGGCAATAAGTATTTTTATTGGCAACTTTTTAACGAAATAAAGGATAAAGTCGAATGATAAACTCAATTTCGAACGAAATACGACGAATAATGAACAAGATGGCGTCATTCGAACATCGTCGATTTTTTAAAATAAAAAATTACGAATAAGGTATCTAGCTAGGGGGTTACGTAACGAACGGAAATCAGGAAGTTGAATATCCAGCGAGAACGACCATAAAAATATGTTGGGGATTTTGAACCCCGAAGCGAAATCGATGGTTCGTAGGGTTTAATCGATAACTTCCTATTCCGGGCAAACCGTCACCACCAAAATATAGGCAATAGGCTAAAGTAGCACCTACCTCTCGACGGCGCGGGGTCGCTGCACGACCACGATGACGCACTGGCCACTGGCCATCAGCTGCCAAGAGTTATAACTGTCCGAAAATAATGAGCCCGTTGCAATGATGCAACTGGGTGAGGCCGCGTACTTACTACCCACAAATCGGCGATGAAGTTCACACAGTTTATGGAAGCCATCGAAATTTTTATCGAATATTCACGAACAAATAGTTTTACTTATTGTAATATTACATGATTATCCTGCTTCTAGAATGATGTGTTTACAGTTTACACAATTTACCTTAAAAAATTATAGGTACCTACTTAGTTACTAACTTTTTCTACTTGTACTTATATAATGTATAATAATCTATAACAATACAAAGGCAGTTAATTATTTTAAGTCTTAATCCTCAGAAATCTGAAGAGAATTGAAAAACATCAAAAGAAAAATTGTAGAGTGCAAAACACTGAAAACTGATATGAAAGCGCAGGTTCAACATGGCGGCGCACTTTTGTTATCCTACAATGTTATTACAATGGGGATGCACAAACCTTGCAGCAGTGCGATGAGTGTCGTGATGTACTGCAGATGCATCACATTCACTTGTTGACAAGCTGGAGTCTGGAGACGCGTTGGAGATGCTCAGTGGTGACCGGCGGCGGCGGGCGGCGGGCGGCGGACAAGTGAATGTACGAGCGGTGCCGGTGCGAGCGCGCCGCGGTGTTGCCAACCCAGATTTTGAAAATGACGTAGGGCAGATTAGAAAATTACGTAGATTTAGTAAAAATTACATGTCAGAAGTTCGTATTGACTTACTATAGACTTGTACAAAAGTGTTTTTTTTTATTAATTTGAATGTCATTAACCAAGATAATTTTAATGAATTTGTATAGAATCTGAAAGTGCTTGGTTCTATAGATCGACCAGATTCCCTATTTTTCATGAGATTCTGCATGACATTATTACTGCATTAATGCAAAAATTGACTTTTTAACTGCATTAACAAAAGTTTTATAGTTGTATGTGTAAGTAGTTTTTTACCACAGTTTAATATTTCAAATAACTTGAAACGTTTACTGAAATTTGAATAGGCTATTTGACTAATTTTTGGAATTAGTTTTAAATTATTCTTTATTACTTATTAAAACACACTACATTGATATTTTTCGGAATATCTACAGTATTAAGAATTAAATCAATGATAAAGTTTAAGTTTTGAAAACCGCGCCAAAAACGACATTTCTGTAATAGCGCTGATCACATGATACGCGTGACGTCACAAACCAATGAGCAAGTTTATAGGTTCACACACAGAGGTCAGAGTATGTATGGGCACAGTATGGGTTACATAACCAGAAACCACAACAAAACAGCGTAGCTATCCAGTAACAATAATTAAATAGTTAAATACAAATTAAAAGTAATTAAATAGGTTAAATACAATAAATACAAAGTTAAATGCAATAAATGGAATGCGGGAGAGGAAACAAGAAAAATAACAATCTTTAATTATATTCGTGCTACGTCCTCGAATTAGTAACGTCAAGATATTATTTAACACAATGTAGTACCGCATAGGTGTCACCACTTCAGCACTGTAGTTTAGAGTTTTTTTTTTTTTTTTTTTTCCTGGCCACCCCGCCCGGCCCATGGCCGCCGCTTCGCCACCTTTCATTTCGCATTTTAGTGCTCAACCACTTCACTTGTTCAGTATCTCGCACGCAGTAGGTTTATATATAATAATATAATATAATAGATATAAATATACATAATAGTAAAAAATAGTAAATATACCGAAACGTGCCAACGAACGTAGTTTGGATTTTATATTATAGTGAAAAAAATTAAGAAAACTAGAACCTTGAAGTGAAAAGTTCACGACATAAAAGACGTGACGCGGTCACGTTAAGTTCTACATCATCATCGAGCCAATCTTCGGATTCATCGTCAAATTCATCGAGGTCAGCCACGCCACAATAAATTGCTCATGGTAAGTTCCTACCTACCCACAATTTTAATGATAAAATAAAAAACTTACGAATGCATCAGAGTAGTCTGAGGGACTATCTCGCCGCATTTGAACTATAAGATGTAAATTGCTTAACTTTTTAAAGTGCATCAGAGTAGTCTGAGGGACTATCTCGCCGCATTTTAACTATTAGCCGTAGATTGCTTAACTCGTTAAAGTGCATCAGAGTAGTCTGTGGGACTATCTCGCCGCATTTGAACTATGAGACGTATGTAAATTGCTTAACTCGTTAAAGTGCATCAGAGTAGTCTGAGGGACTATCTCGCCGCATTTGAACTATGAGACGTAAATGCTTAACTCGTTAAAGTGCATCAGAGTAGTCTGAGGGACTATCTCGCCGCATTTGAACTATAAGACGTAAATTGCTTAACTAGTTAAAGTGCATCAGAGCAGTCTGAGGGACTATCTCGCCGCATTTGAACTATGAGACATAAATTGCTTAACTTGTTAAAGCGCATCAGAGTAGTCTGAGGGACTATCTCTCCGCATTTGAACTATGAAACGTAAATTGCTTAACTTGTTAAAGTGCATCAGAGTAGTCTGAGGGACTATCTCGCAGCATTTGAACTATAAGCCGTAAATTGCTTAACTCGTAAAAGTGCATTAGAGTAGTCTGAGGGACTATCTCGCCGCAATTTAACTATGAGCCGTATATTGCTTAACTCGTTAAAATACATCTGAGTAGTCTGAGGGACTATCTCGCCGCATTGGAATGTAAACAGCGGTGAAAAAGCTTTGTTTTTACAAATTGCATCAGAGTAGTCGTTACGACTATCTTGCCGCATTTGAACTAATAGCCGTAAATTGTTTAACTCTTTAAAGTGTATCAGAATAATCTGAAGGACTATCTCGCCGTATTTGAATGTTAACAGCTATGAAAAAGCTGTTTTCACGAATTGCATCAGAGTAGTCGTTACGACTATCTTGTCGCATTTGCAGACCACAACTATATTGGCTTATCTATCAATTATCATACCTTGTTTGAGGTGAAGAAGCCAGCTCGATCCCTATGGATCGGAATGATACAATTCCTTTCAAACAGCCAGCAGAAAATAATGTACATGTAATCGGGACAACCGATCGCATCGAGTGTTCGTGATGAACACAGAATTTTTTGATATCCTTGTTATACCTTGAAAGACCCTTCAGTAATTATTGATTATGGGTCTGACATTTATAAGGATAATCGCATCTAGACTTAACCACGAAGCAACATCCGGTTTAAACAAAGATGTTTTAAATTTAAGGAACTTTTGAAAAAATGCTTAGTTCCGGAGAATTGTATAGCTATATAGCTGCACTACAACTTAATCCCGAGATTAAGGTCCTGTCCCTGATTAGGTCGTCAAAAAATACAAGGAAATTGAAGCAGCAGCCGGTATTTCCTTGCTCAAAATATAATATCGGATCAACTATGTGCCACCGAGAAGAACAACGATTTGATCAGATATCTTATAGAAGTTAGTCGAATCTTATGCGACGTTCAATATTCCGAGTCGGAAGCACGGCGTAACTACGCACTTAATTCGGTCAAGACGGATTTAAAGGACCGATTATCGACTACTAAGATTGAAAAAATTCTTATATTGTAGCCACTTGCCGGATACCATCAAAACTGCAAAGGCAGTTTCTAAATCTAGGTCGGATTTAAAACCCGAAATTCCCAAGAAACCTTAAGCTTCAATATCAGCTTCAACAACAAGCAAGAATTTAAACTGGAAGGCGGGGGCTGAGACTCGCAGGCAGCTAACGGGCCCGCCACTGTGCCACCAGCTGCCTGCCCTGCAGAACTTACCGCCTTGCGGAAACTCGTCCTAAGGCTACACACAGCGGTCCAAGCAGACCCGCCGCCAGTAGACCCGGTACGTTACGCTGGGTGCCTCGCCCAGTTTTATAAGCAATGGTCTTTGATAAACCGCGACCATACCATCTTGTCTTGTCTTCTTGGAAAAATGGTTAACAAATTAACATAATGTGTTAGATACCCTTAAAGATCTGTTAACATACGGGGCCATTTTTGAATGAGAACCATGTACTTGAAAGTTTGTATTACGCGTGTTTTTGGTACCAAATTGCGAAACCAAATTGCAAGATGAGATTCATCTTAAGTATAAAAAGTCTTAATAAATTTATTAATAAAAGGATACCTTCAAAGTCTTGACATGGTTATACGAAAAAATTAGAATGTTGTAAGTTTTTAACTTAAAGCATTCCTGCGATGATTATTATAAAGCGTTTATAACAATTTTACAATCGTTACTACCAGATTTAAATTGGTGGGAGAATGCCATTGACCATTCAGTTCATAAAATTAGGAGCGACAGCTGTGTATTAAATATTCTCTGACGCCTCAACAATGGGGTGTAATGGCCAAACTGCTAGTGGTCGCTGGTCTTGTAATGAGGGGCTACTACATATCAATCATCTCAAACTTTTAGCTGCGTACTTTGCACTAAAAATATTTGCAAAACCTTTTTACTACTGTCAAATATTACTAAGGATTGACAACACTACTACAGTGAGTTAACCGCATGGGTGGCGGTAAAATACCCTCACTTGGACAAGGTCACTAAAGACATATGGCTGTGTTGTGAGTCTCAGAAGACTATTGTAGTAGCTTCATACATTAAGTCGTCGGATAAAGTAATTGCTGATCGAGAATCTCGTCAATCACATCCTGACGTTGAATGGAAGTTAACGAACTCTGGCTATCAAAAATTGATGGCAAAATTTCCAGCCCCACAAATCGATTAATTTGCTACCCGAATATCAAATATGATAAACTCGTCTCATGGCATAGGGACCCTGATGATTTTGCAATCGACGATTTCACATTAGACTGGTCCCAAGATTTATTTAATGCCTTTCCACCCTGCGCTGTTATACTTAAAACCTTGCGGAAAATCATAGCAGACAAGCTGAAGGTAAAATGGTTGTACCTTATTGGACAACTCAACAATGGTATCCAATATTTATGCACCTGCTTAAATCAGAATTAGTCAAGTTAAATTTTAACGATGTTGTAATATACCTTGTTCCAGCATTACAACATCCAAACCAACATTACCCTGGTTCCCGGGGTCTTATCCAAACTGCATTGCTACAGCAATGCGTTTCAATCTCTGCCTTATAAATTATGATGGCTTCATAGTCGACTAACACTCTAAAGCAGTATGACGTTTGCATCAAATGATGGTATACTTTTTGTGTGGAAAATCGTGTAAACATTTACGAACCACCAATTCCAATCGTCATACAGTTCCTGTTCAGTTCCTCATAAAAATATTTAATAAGGGTGGTCAATTTAGCCAATAGTTACAGAGCTGCTCTCTCCCTAATAGTTCGAAATATATCAGATGACGATAGGATTGCAAGATTTTGTAATGGCGCTTACAAGCTAAGACCACCACAACCTAAGCATAATACATGGTATTATGCTGGGATACAAACATAGTTCTAAATCATTTTAGTTCTTTGTTTTCTAATGAAAGTCGGACTCTAGAACAACTTTCAAAGAAATGCACGACTTTATTTATTCCTGTAATAGCACATAGAGTGCAAACACTGTCTAAAATTAAGAATTGATCAAATAATTATTTTAAATTATGAAATAATTATAAAAATTACGGAATCAATTAAAACGTCCAAAGTAGGTACAAAATAACCTACTTAATCTTGTAAAATTTGCATATCTTCAAGGAACGTCCAGAAATATGCCCTGAAAAAACACTAACAGAACTAAAAACTTAAAAAGTCTGACCGACTATTTGTGAGCATAATGAAAACCTCACAATTATGTTTCATCTCAAACGATGGACTAAGTCCACCTTCAAAGATAGTGGAATTGGCGTCTCCTTGTTTTCCTCCCACAACACCCGTCACGCCTCGACATATATGGCGTTAAGACTTAGGGGCAATTTAGATATAAGAAGATACCGCCGGTTGGAGCGGCAGTTCCAATACCTTTACCAGGTTTTACAACAGGCCGGTAGTCAATAATGAGGATAACTCGGCCTTAGCATGAACAATATGTTCACTTTGATTAAAATTAATCACATTTAGATAATGTTGTAATTTTAGTTGATTACTGAGTTTACTCCTTGTGAAAAAAAGTATTACACTTTTTTGTTAGCGTAATAAATGAGGAAAAGTTTCTTTTCATCATTCATATTATAATTTTATTACGATGTTCCCTCCACGTACTCTCAACATCTACATTGTGTTAAATAATATCTTGACGTTACTAATTCGAGGACGTAGCACGAATATAATTAATGATTAAACGAACTTACCTGTACGTGAAGTTCTATCATAATTATATGAAGTGCTACGTCCGAAGAATTAGTAACACCCACCCGCCCTGATAACCCAGAATGTTGCGGAAACATCGCAATTATATTCTAAACTAAATGAAAGGTGGCGAAGCGGCGGCCATGGGCCGGGCGGGGTGGCCAGGAAAAAAAAAAAAAAAAAAACTCTAAACTACAGTGCTGAAGTGGTGACACCTATGCGGTACTACATTGTGTTAAATAATAATATCTTGACGTTACTAATTCTTCGGACGTAGCACTTCATATAATTATGATAGAACTTCACGTACAGGTAAGTTCGTTTAATCATTAATTATGTAATAAATACATAGCAAAAATATTAGCATCATCACTTTTCTCGCTCGCTCTCGGTGCGTGCGACAGAGCACGCTGCGTGATTAGTTACGACGGATGGCGCGAAAAACACTTGTGTATTTAGGTACAAATCTTTTGTTTTTGTGAGGAAATAAAGAAAAGTTATGAGTTTATCTAGTGATAATTTATTAGTGGAAGAGTTTATCTAATTATTGGTATGAAAACAATTGTGTATTGTAGAGTATATGCGCTAGAAAGTCACACCAAATAAGTGAAATTAAGAGGTTAATAATGCTATTTTAATATCAATCTTATTGTTTCAACTTTAAAGTTTACTTTCGATTGGTTGATAAACTTCAATTATATCGACCAAGTAAAGTGTACTCTCAAGTATAATAATTTCAAGTGACGTCACCAGAGTAGCAACCAATCACAGAGCGTTCACGTGTCTGATAAAATTTCAAAAATTATAATGTTTTATTTCGTGCAAAATATCGCGTAAAATTACATAATTTAGTGTGATTGAGTGAAATATGTCTTTTTTAGGCTATTATCTGATAAGATGACCACAATCAATAGTATATTTTCAATGTTGTCAAATACCCTATTGCCCAAACAAAGTAACTGCACTCACTAACCCGGAATATAAATGCAAAAACCAAGTAAACAACAAGCACAACACAAAAACAAAGTAATTAGATGTTGATTAGTTACTTTGTTTTTGAGAAAAACATTTATTTTTGTTTTGACGCATTCATCGACCTTTGCTTGTGACTAAACAGTGGTTTAAAAATAAAATATCAAATAAAATATCTAAATATTAGCAAGGCTTTAATGCGGTTCTTTAGAGAAATCTCAAAGAAAAATATGGGAAGACATGATGATTGAAGGTTTGGAAGATGGTTGATGAGCCCGGGCAGGGTATTGTAGATAGATGTGGGCTGCTCAAACAAAAAATACTCAGAATCTCATCCAATTCGCACTGATTGAAAAAAAAAACTCCAAAATGGCGGATTCAAGATAGCGGCCATACAAATTTCGTCGGTGTCTATCGCACTAAGTATTAAAGATCCAAACAAAAACATTTCATGTGAATAATAAGGCCAACTTCCTATCAAAAAGTTTCAGCCATTAAAAGTACTGATATCAAAAATTATGACCAAGTCCTTTGCTAGGCTCGATAAATGAAACCATACAGTTTTAGAAGGTATATCTTATTCGATCACCCTCAAGCTGTCATACCATTCCTAATGATCCTGTTAAAATATTTTTAAATAATTTATGTCTTAGTAATAACACTATAATATGAAGCTCATTTGGGACTGAGAATAGTTTTATTGTTTTCAACTTTGACAACATTTTTGCACTCCTTTGAATTTGTTTAATTTAAAAAATGTTGCCAAGTTGAAAACAATAAAACTATTCTCAGTCCCAAATGAGCTTCATATTATAGTGTTACTAGCGACCCGCCCCGGCTTCGCACGGGTAGTAGAGCATATTATGCGTAGGTACTACCCGCTCAGAGATTAGGCAGCGTTTTCGATGAAAGCTCCCAGGCGGCTTGACTTTTTACGATATTTTCCACAATGAACTTACTATATCTCACCTTATACCCGAATTACTAATTCCGTGGAATTCTGACGTTTCATAATGTTACCAGAGATAAAACAATTCCCACAAAAAAGATAAAAAATTCAATACTTATGCAAATACAAATCAACTGCTGCATGTAGATATGACAAAATGCCTGACAGACACTTCATGGTGATCATGTCATTCGACTTCCATTTTTGAATAAATTTTTTCAATGTGCTTCTTTTGTTTTCTATTGCTGTTAGTGTGCACTTTCTAGTTTCCATTCTTAGCAATTTCTATTTTAGGGCGAAACAATTAATATTATTAAGCGGCTTAGAGCTTTATATGTTGACAGGGAATTAAAGTAGTTTGGGGTAAAATCGTACTTCGTAGATGTTAACCCTGTTCTCCATATAAATAACTCATCTGTAAATGAAAATGACAGCTGTCAGAATTAAGTCGATATTAAGTCAAAAATAAGGAGAAAAACTAAATATTTCAAATCAAATAAATTAGTGTATTTGGGACATAAAACAGTAAGTTTTCACCAGATTCCGGGAAAAAAAAAATATTTATTTTAAAAGATAAAAATAAAGAACCAAAAACTTGGTTTTTTGAACTTTTCACATAAATTTTGAGGTTATGTGAAAAAAGTGTAAATACAAAAGTCGTAGATCTTTTTATTACCTACAACTTTGCCATTTGATTTTTTTCCATAGGACTTCTAGTTTTGCCGGAAATCGAGATAAACCGTTTTTTACCCTTAAAACTCCCCCCCCCTTTTTCCCGAGCTCAGATCGCCCGTAAATTATTTTTCCTTGTATTTTTATAATATTCTCCTCCTTTTCCAATGGGTTTCATCCTACGTACTGTGATTTTTTTTTTTGGTTTCAAAAATTATCGACACTGGGCTATAGATAGGGAGAACCGCGGCCGCCGACGCGCTTATAGGCACGCTCCCGCCGCCGCAATTTTTAAATCTGTAATATCTTCGAAAGTATTCATTTAAATCATATGCTGTAAAGGGCCTTAGCTAAGGATTTATATAAAATCAACAATGCATTTAAGGTATTTAATTAGATAAGGATTAATGCTGTATTGGTTGAAATCGCTTCGAAAATTAGCCATTATTTGTCGTAAAAAGTAAATGACAAAAAAATGTTATTGTGGGATATCCATAAGAGATAGACATATACCATCGCGGACTTTTCTGTAGACCTTTTCAATGTGTACAATACTTAGTACATTATTTTGATAAATCTCGTAGGGTTCAGCCTGCGTTTGCAATGTAAGCGGAAAAAATTTAATTATTTACGACATCACATTAGAAATCTCAAAAATAACAGTATTTCTCCACTATTTAATGGATGTTATTATACATATAAACCTTCCTCTTGAATCACTCTATCTATTAAAAAAAACCGCATCAAAATCCGTTGCGTAGTTTTAAAGATTTAAGCATTCAAAGGGACATAGGGACATAGGGATATAGGGACAGAGAAAGCGACTTAGTTTTATACTATGTAGTGATTACTAAGACATAAATTATTTAAAAATATTTTAACAGGATCATTAGAATAGAATAGAATAGAATAGAAAAGTTTTTTATTCAAATAAACTTTTACAAGTGCTTTTGAATCGTCGATTGAGTCTACCATTAGGAATCGTATGACAGCTTAGGGTGATCGAAGAAGATATACCTTCTAAAACTGTATGGTTTCATTTATCGAGCCTAGCAAAGGACTTGGTCATAATTTTTGATATCAGTACTTTTAATGGCCGAAACTTTTTGATAGGAAGTTGGCCTTATTATTCACATGAAATGTTTTTGTTTGGATCTCACTCCTTTTTTCTAAGTATTTCAAAGTTAATGCAATAAGTATAATGAAGTCTTTTTTCTCTCTTACGCTTCAGTATAATTAGGAATAGAACCCTATCACATTTTACGGTCTGATTAGATGTGGTTTAATCTTCAATACATACTTAGTATAAAACAAAGTCGCTTTCTCTGTTCTAATTGGGTGAATTTTTATTTTGTTCTTCTGTCTGTCAAAATCACAGATAACAGAAACTCCACTCCAGAGTATTTCCACTCAGTGGTCAGTTTCAGAACTTAGAACCATACGGCTTAACTAAGAGAAGGTTTTGAGTATTTGACTCTCATTATAAGTTTAATGAATAGTATTAGATATTAGTGATACCTAGTAGCCGGAATCAACAGGACACCAAAGTCTCCTCCAAACCTCCAAAGTCGGCCACCCATCCATTTCCTGACTTGGGTCAAGGTTGCTTATCAAAATTATTAAGAAAATCGCGCTTCTGGTTTTATTGGCAAAGACGAATCTCAAACTACTGGAAGGAACGGGCTTAGGCACACAGATAGCTATTAATGTGGCGTACGACATCCGCAAAGAAAGGATTTTTGAAAATTCAACCCCTTAGGGGGTAATATAGGGGTTTAAAATTTGTGTAGTCCACGCCGACGAAGTCGCGCCCGCGACTTCGATAAAAAAATATACCTCTTGGCGTTTTATTATTTACCTACACTTTACTTTTTATTAGAACTCAAGACCAGTAAGATTGACCCCTTGCTAGAAAACTTAAAAAGTCACATCTCCCTAAATAGTGCACCGATTTCGATGAAACAAGAACCATATATAGCTTCAAATAAAGTAAAATACATTTATTAAAACAAAATGAAAATTTGTTCAGTATTTTTTGTGTGATGTGGGAACAGACAGATTTTTATATATCTTTGAATTGGTCAGTGTCTGATGCAACTTTTGGACATTTTTCGATTTTTTCCTTCATATACACACTAAGACTCATCTTCTTACCAAATTTCAACATTCCACATACACGGGAAGTGCGTCATAATTTTGATCAGTCAGTGAGTAGGTCTTGTTTTATGTGATTTTCAAACCTCTGTATCTCAGAAACGGTTCAACTTGAAAATTTGAAACTTTCAATTTATCATCACATCCACGAGTTTAACTTATATTTCAAATTTCGTAGGATTACTATCCCGCGAACCAGAGTTATGAGGGGGGTCAAAACAGCTCGAAATGAATCGTGTAAATAACACACTCATGCGACAAGGCCGGAGGAACTTGGCCTGGCGCACTTCGTGCGCCTAATAGATAAATAAGTGTTGTTTGGAAAAGGATGATCAAGACCTAAAAACGTCTACCTAATTGATGAACAGAAACGTCTACCTAATTGATGAACAGAAAAAAAATCAAAGATGGCGGAACTCATTTTTCCTACACAATTTTTTTTTTCACTGATGGTTTCTTATAGAAGACAAAAATTCATGTGGAGGAAAAATATGGAGAGAGCTGATGATTGAAGATTTCAGAGGCGTGGGAAGAGCACAGCCAGGGTATTGAATAGGAAGGAGCTCAAACAAAAGTTACTCGAAATCTCATCCAATTGTCAGTGAGCTAAAAAAAATCCTAAATGGTGGATTCAAGATAGTGGCCATACAAACGTCGGTGTCTGTCTCACGGTTTTTTGGTAAAAGATGATCAAGACGTGGTTTACTTGATGAACAGAAAAAACAATATGGTGAAATTTATTTTTCTATCTATATCTATACTAATAAATAAAATTGAAGTGTCTGTCTGTAATATCGAAATAACTACCTCATATTAAGCTCATATGGTTATTTGAACGATACTATAACCGAATCACACGTTTTTAAAATTTTTGTCTGTCTGTCTGTCTGTCTGTCTGTCTGTCTGTTTGAACGGGCTAATCTTTGGAACGGCTGAACCGATTTTGACGGGACTTTCACATACAAGTAGAGAATTAACCAGGGAGTAACATAGGCTACTTTTTTAACCGACTTTCAAAAAAGGAGGAGTTGTGTTTTTCTACCTACGTACAACGATATCTCCGAGATTTCTGAACCGATTTGCGTAATTTTTTTTTTAATCGATAGAGAAACATTGCGACACTGTCCTACAAAAAATTTGGATTCCAACTCCTCAATCCTGATGCTGTAGGGGATCTGATCCCCAAACTGATGGGATTTAGGCACTGTCGGTTATTTAAATTGATATTGGGGATACCAATTAAAGACTTTATTGTTGAACTAGCCGACCCCTGCGACTTCGTCCGCCTGGATATAGGTTTTATATAGGATCGGATTGGATCCCATAATCCTTTTTTGAACCTAAACTAAATGTAGCCTAAGTTACTCCTTATAACATCACCTATCTGCCATTGAAAGTTCCATCAAAATTGATCCAGCCGTTTCGGTAATTAGCTGGAACAAATAGACAGATCGACAAACATAAATTTAAACGCACACCAGTTTAAAATAAGCCGTACGTTCAAAGATCCGGGTCCCAAGTTATTTGAACCCAATAAATGTCTGTCATTTCTGAACTAATAAACCTATGACCTTGAAATATTTACGGGACAATACTTAAAGTACTACCTTTCTAACAAAAAAAGAATGAGTTAAATCGAACTACGCGTTAATGAATTACAGCTAAATACATGTTTTAACTTTCTTCCCCTCTCCCTAGGGAACCGTGCTGAATTTCGGGATAAAAAGTATCCTATAACCTACCTCGGAGTATAAACTCAAATCGTACCAAGTTTTATTCGAATCCATTCAGTAGTTTCGGCGTGATGCGCGGCCAAGATACAGACAGACAGACAGACAGACAGACAGACAGACAAAAATGAAACAAATTGCAGTTTTGGCTTCAGTATCGATTATAGAATGCCCTCCAACAAAAATTTTCAAAATATCTTCAATGTACAGAATTGGATCTGTTACAGTCTTATTATATTATAGAAGATGACCTCGAGTAGGTACATGTCCAACTCCTCAACCCTGATGCTGTAAGGAATTGCATTCCGAAATCGTAAGGATCCCACGGAATTTTTCCGTTTTGTGGACGGGTTACTACTTACTACAGATAGGCTACTTTTTGTTCTGGAAAATCAAAGTTCCCACGAGATTTTTACAAACCTAAATACGCACAGGCGAAGCCGTGGGCATCATCTAGTACAAAATATATGGCGAATATTGAAGAGAATGTAATTTGGGAACTATGCAAGACTTTGATACTTTTCAATTTTTTTTTATGGAAGAACTCTCATTCTGACAAATTATTCGGAGAAAATAGAGGCTGTTGAAACAAAAAATACCCGAAAGCGAATCCTCGCGGTCCGCTTTAGCGGGCCGCGCACCCACGCGCCATACCTACTATAATAGTTACCTATATATCAAACGAAAAATTATTTTATTCCCAATCCAACCTTATTAGGTTGCCTGATCACAAATGGTGCTAAATCCATGGTTGCCTGGATTTAAGAACGCGCTCCATGCAAGCGAGAAGTTGTTGGTGGGTGGAGCCTAAAATATTGCTGTCTCGTCCTGCATTTAGAGAGCGAGACGTCCTCAGTAAAGAAGAGTATGCAGCTACCATAGCTACACGTAAAACAAAAGCGAGAAAGAATGACATATGGACATTGGACAGTACAATGCACAATCATGCCTATTTCCTTTTCATTTACGGTTCGTTTTTCCTTTTGAGGAATGGAACCCTAAAAAATAAAGAAAATAATTGAAAATCCAGAGATACTACAAATGTAATTGATTACTTATCCCCCAAAATTATTTAAAACTAGCTTCTGCCCGCAGCTTCGCCCGCGTGAATTTCGGTTTCTCACAAATCCCGAGGGAATCGTGGATTTCCGATTCCCGTTCCCGCTTCCTTTTCCAACCTTTATACCTACTTTAAAGGAAGTTTGCTATAGTAATCTACCTATAGCTGTTGCTATAGATTTCTGTTTTTTTTTTCAAAATCCCGTGCGAACTGTGAATTTTTCCGGGATAAAAGTTAAAAAGCCTATGTTTTAAGTCAGGGCATAAGCTATCTCCATTCAAAATTTCAGCCAAATCGGTTTTGTAGTTGCGGCGTGATTGAGTGACAAACATCCAAACATCCACACTTTCACATTTATAATATTATAGTTAGTAGGATAATGTGATAATAATTATTTTACAAATCGATAAAAATAATTGACAAAAGGGTGGGTCCAGACTAAGTAACATAATATTTTTTCGCTGTCAAAACTTTGTTTATATATTCGAAAACCTACTTAGAATGTGCAGATATAAAACAAAATCATACAAGACAATATTATGAAATGTAAAATAACAGAACTATGTGTATCTAGGTATAATATTTCACACATTTTTAAATGTGAATATACTATATTCTATGTAAAATACGGCTGAATCTACATTATATTATGAATAACGTGAATCCACCTTATTACATTGATGTATTCATCATCTTCGTAGATACTTACCAACTTTTATACTTACATAATATATGAAAAATTCAGTGGTGCCGGCGCCACACCGTGTCTCTTGCATGGTCGCTAAGGATACCAAATATTGGAAATAAAATAAGAAAGTTATTTAAAGTCATTTATTTAAACATCAAAAGTACTAAAATTAAAACTAACTTTTTAGTAGTCGGTCTGAATGATGAGCAAAATGACACAAAAGAGAAAAAGATATTAGGACACAACTAGACAGTTCGTACACAGTCGTATTATAAAATAAAAGTACTTATAATAATATGTATGCTATGCACGTAAAGGATCAAATATCAAGACATATTAGCGCAGAGTCAAAGCGAAATGACGTAACATGAATTTTGCTCAATGTTCTTTGAAACATGTAATGTGTTTATATACTAATAATAATAATAATAATAATAATTTTTTTTATTCAGGTAAAAACCCAAGTAGGTATGAATATAGAAATACAAAAAACATATCAAAAATTAATTAAATAAATTAAAACCAAATACAATAGAATAGGTGATATAGAATACTATATATATATATATGTTACAGCCAAAGTAATTAATTAGCTTTTATTCATAATGACTGGCAATTATAAATAATAGCTAAATTGTCCAGATATTATTCATAATATCATGTCAAACCAGACATTATTCATAATAGCAGATGAACGTTGGTCAAAATGATAAATACGGCCCGCCTTGCTTCCCCTCCCGTATCTCATTCCTTTGTGGTGTGGCGTGATCACCACGATCTCGTAATCTAAACTACCCTATCCTAACCTAACCTAACCTAACCTAGCCTAAATTCCTGATGTAGACCGTGCCAAAGCTGATGATAGAAACATTATATGCATAGCTGTTGTAATTTCTCCGGAGACACCTCAGAAGATAAGTACCTCACGAAAATAAGTATTATTATTGAACTAGTGGATGCGTGCCACTTACAGAAGCTAGGTTAGGTTAGGTTAGAACATAAATATTGAGGTGCCCGGCCGCAGGCCGGGCACTTAGGTTCTATTGGATCCTAGGTAGAATGTGGTCCAAAACGAAATCTGAGCACCCCAACCCAAAGCAATAAGTCGGTTAAATTCAAACAGTTACCTAATTAATTTTGAAAAAAAAAAAAACGTATGGTTGCATTTTGACCTTGTATATATTGGAACGATGCACGCGCGCGTCCACGTTACAAAATATATACTAGTAGTACACAAAATTCGTGTTTACTTTGTAGTACAAAATTTGAAAACTGCATTACAATGTATACATAAGCAGAATCCTATGGGTGCATTCTGGCTATGTATATTATGTAAATACGCGCCCCCGCCCGCCGTGGAAAATCGTAGGGACCCGCGCGAGCCGTAGCGGATGAGGCAGGTCGAAGGCGACCAGCAAGCCGAAGCTGCGGTGGTGAGCGTGGGTGCCTGGGATTTGCTACGCAACCTGGGCGATGGGGCTGCACTTCCCCCAGCGCCGAAGCTGTTGCAGAAGTAACTATGTTTTTGGGTGGTATAAACTGTTTATTTGACGTTATATTTTGCAATATCTGGTGATCAGTTAAACATAAGTCCTTGTTTTGTTACTTTATCCAAGTCTTCCAAGATATTATATAAAATAGCTGAATATTATTTATAATAGCTAGATAATTTTAATAATTCTGTGTCAATTATTACTTTATCCAAATTGAGTTGATAATATTTATAATGGCTGGATAGTATACATAATATCCTTATTTATTACTTTGGCTGTAACATATATATATATTTACATATATTAAATTAACGCTGCACACTGAAGGTGTGCAGAGTTATTTCCTATTTGGATCTCGATGCATCTTGATCCAATGAGCAATCATTGGACCGCGCAAGTCCTGGCTCACTACTTGGAGGATGCTGTTACTAGAGTTACGCAATCTTTCCCAGAAGGAAGCTATACGTGTTCTGATAACAGCAAAGAAATCAGGCACCCCCGACTCGGCAAACATACTCGATGCGCTGCAGTATCTGGGAAATTTCATAATGATGCGGTATGCGTTATTATACTGCACCATTATGGTGCTGAAGGACACCCTCTTGTACCAGTACCACAACTGACAGGTATATAAACATTGACAGTAAGCCCTGAGGAGGGTGCCCCTCACTTCATTACTGCTTTTAGCAAATCTGCGCGCGAGCATGTTAGACCGAATCGACAATGCAATTTTTGCAAAACAAAATAATTTTTTCTGTACAAATTTGTCTATTACATTACGGTGGAGATAATGTTTCGTACACTTTGTAAGATAATAATATTATAAAATACATGTTAGTTCGCTTTGACTACCCTGTCCCAATATATTTTGATTATCATAATCATAAGCACACACTAATTATATAACAGTATTTTCATTGGTTTTTGAAATATTATTTACTCGTTATCATCATGGTTCTTCGCTCGTTTAGATATTTTCTGCCCTGAGCACAATTCATAAGGCTCCAAGAACATCTAAAAAGTAAACAATGTGTTTAGAGATTATAGGTGATAAAAAATCATCAATTAAAAAAGGGTGGTATTTAATCGTATATCTATTGATTCTCTTTCGCACACAAAATATTCCGAAAGTAGCACCTAAAATACTGAATTGCACACTTGTGCCCACTATTAATATTCGAAAGTAGCGCCTAAAATACTGAATCGCACACTAATTTTTAACCGACTTCAAAAAAAGGAGATTCTGTATTCGACCCGTATGTATGTAAGTACGTATGTATGTATATATGTAAGTATGTTCGCGATTATCTCCGCAACTAATGAACCGATTTTGATGATTGTTTCACTATAATAATTTACATACTTTCAGGAAGGTTTTGGTATGAATGATAACACATCGAGTTATCATTCTTACGTACGCAGTTATAACCATAAATGTATACATATGTCACTAATATGTTCTCTGATATTGCCAGACCTATTGCTGAAGTCTAATATACCTATTCTGTCCAAAGATTTCACTCTGCTACGCCTACGTAACATTGACCTTTTGCAAAAACTTTTGGGCCGAAGTCAGTACAGCTGCTATAGAGTGATTTCTTGGAGTTTGTGCACGGTTACGTGTATTTCCATTCTATACAAAGCCAAACCGCAAGGGTGTGAAACTGGTCGCATATAGATTGTAAATTACTTTTTAATCAAGATCGTCCAAATTATACAAGAGTAGTACGCATACAAACTATAGGGTATACATTTTTAGGTTTACGAAAGTCGTGGGAAGGTTTGAGGGGGGTAGACTGCCAGGACACCAGTAACCTGTGTCCAAACACGGGGAATTGGGTGAAATGGTCCTTACATAGGACTGATCACCCACCCGCCTGGCGGCGTCCCCTCTATAAATACAATACAATACAATCTCACTTGATGTTAAGTGATGATGCAGTCTAAGATGGAAGCGGGCTAACTTGAAAGAGGTATGCATACCCCTGATCGGTTTCTACACAGCATCGTACCGGAACGTTAAATTGCTTGACGGCACGGCTTTTGCCGGTAAGGTGGTAGCCAACCACTGAAGCCTCCCATCAGACCAGACCAGAGACAATTTAGAAATTATAAAATCCCAAATTGCCCCTGCCGGAAATTGAACTCGGGACCACCTACTTTACGACCATAGCGCTCCGAATTTCGGCCAAAGGGGCCAATATCAACAGAAGCAGGGTCAACTACGCAGGAGATATTCTAGTGCACAAGTGTGTGCGCATACGCAGGGCACTACGCAGGAGATAATATTATAGTGGACAGTTATACAATATAATAGTAAATCGTTAAATAGATGTTACAAAATACAGTTGACGAAGCCTCGCTTCGCAGGGTTCCTTTTTCTGGGCAGTATGAAAACAAAAAAATAACAACGAAAATGATGGCGGGGTCTTATAAACCCCGCCATCCCCCTGTTCGTTGTCCCTTCTAACCTAACCTATCTGAGTTGGGGTGCCGCAAGTCCCGAGCTCGCTTTGCTCGTTCTTGGACCATAACTAAGAAATAATTTAGTGTGCAAATCAGTATATTAGTTGTACAAATTAGTAGTAATACGGTATCATTTAGTATGCAAGTCAGTATATTTATTGCACGTTTAGTATTTTAGATGTGCAATTAAAAATTACCTATAAAAAAACCAGTTTGTAAAATGGCAATAATTTTTTCCTATTATACTTTATGTTTATTATAATATTTTATCCCTTAGTATTGAAACCTAATTTGCTATAATAGTCTATTGTTATATTGCCTCGTTGATATAGTGGTTAGTGTATTCGACTGTGACGAGGTTACGGGTTCGATTACCGGGTCGGGCAAATAGTTGTTACGTATTGGGTTTTTCTGTCAAGAAATTCTCAGTGCCAGCCCGAAGTTGGTATTCGGTGTTTCACACCGCCAACTGCCCCGGTGTCTCGGAGAGCATGGCAGTTGTTCCCGGTTATTTTCACTATCATGTGACAAAAGCCCGCCAACCCGCATTGGAGCTGCGTGGTGGGTCTAAGCTTTAAATCCCTCTCTTTGATGAAACAGGAGGCCTGTGCCCAGCAGTGGGACGTTAAAAAGGCTGTAGTGGCGGTAGTGGTTATATTGCATGTTATATAGTTTGAAAGGTGTTACTTAGTCTGGACTCGACCTTAGTTCGTTCGTTTCGGAACACAGACTGGGCGTAAAACTTATATTTAGTACTAGATGATGCCCACGGCTTCGCCCGTGTAGATTTAGGTTTTTAAAAATCCCGTGGGAACTTATGATTTTCCAGAACAAAAAGTAGCTTATCTGTAGAAACCCGTCCCCAAAACGGAAAAATCCCGTGGGATCCCCACGATTTCGGAATACAATTCCTTACAGCATCAGGGTTGAGGAGTTGGATATGTGCCTACTCAAGTTCATTCAACGATAAACTCTTTAATTGGTACCCCCAATATCAATTTAAATAACCGAAAGTTTCTAAAACCCATTAGTTTTAGGGATTAGGTCCCCTGCAGCATCAGGATTGAAAAGTTGGAATCCATATTTTTTATAGAACAGGGTCGCAATGTTTCTCTATCGATTAAAAAAAAAATTACGCAAATCGGTTCAGAAATCTCGGAGATATCGGTGTACATAGGTAGAAAAACACAACTCCTCCTTTTTTGAAAGTCGGTTAAAAAAGTAGCCTATGTTACTCCCTGGTTAATTCTCTACATGTATGTGAAGGTCCCGTCAAAATCGGTTCAGCCGTTCCGAAGATTAGCCCGTTCAAACAGACAGACAGACAGACAGACAGACAGATAGACAGACAGACAGACAGACAGACAGACAAAAATTTTAAAAACGTGTGATTCGGTTATGGTAGCGTTCAAATAACCATAGGAGCTTAATATGAGGTAGTTATTTCGATATTACAGACAGACACTTCAATTTTATTTATTAGTATAGATTACTGTTTATAACATTTTTATTTCTAGCATTTTTATGAAGCAGGGGGAGTCAGCTTGTCGTCATCGTCGTCGTTATCAACCGATTGACGTCCACTGCTGGGCATAGGTCTCTTGAAGGGACTTCCACATGGCACGGTCTTGTGCCGCTTGTATCCAGCGGCTTTCTGCGACTGGTTTGATGTCGTCGTTCCACCTATTGGGGGGTCTATCAACACTGCGCTTCCCGGTCGCCACTCCAGCACCTTGGGACCCCAACGTCCATCGGTTCTCCGAACTATGTGCCTCGCCCATTGCCACTTCAGTTTCGCAACCCGTTGAGCTATGTCGGTGACTTTGGTTTTCTACGGATCTCCTCGTTTCTGATTTGATCGCGTAGAGAAACTCCGAGCATAGCTCTCTCCATCGCTCTCTGAGCGACTCTGAGCTTTCTTATGAGGCCCATAGTTAACGACCATGTCTCGGATCCGTAGGGGGAATGTGGTATGAAAGAGCCAAGTTTTGAAAGAGCCACTATGAATTTCGCGGTAGTTTTCGAACGAATGATTCATGAATTATAATTTTAAGATAGCTACACTGACTAGATGTCACCCACAAACATTTGACACTTCATTGAAAATAAATGTGGTCGGTGCAACGTACTAAAGATTTCGTCGTCCTAAAGTAAGTTTTTGAGTACATTTTATTTGTTTTTTGACGTTTACAACTATCAATCTAGCAGTAATATGATTACACTATAACTTTATGGATACTATGGCCTTTCAATAGCATATTTATTTTTTCGTGTAAAGTTTTGATTTCGTACTACTTTTTGAGATTACATTTCTTAGGAGAATATGTTTTGAAAGAGCTGGGCTACTGTGCTATGAAAAAGCCGGCTCTTTCATAACCGGCTTTTTCAAAACTTATTTTTCATTACAATTTAAAACCTATATTTATTAATTATATGAATAATTACATTATTTTTTTAACCGACTACCAAAAAGGAAGATATTCTCAATTTGGCGCGTAATTTTTTCTATGTATGCACATCGATTTCTCTAAGTTTTCTGCACTGATTCACGTAATTTTTTTGTTAATCATTAGAAAAGTTTGCTAGGTGGTCTTATCTAAAAAAAATTGACTACAACTCCTCAATCCTGACTTCAGAAAGACTGACGGGTATAATAATTATAAGAAAACGAAGAATGAGCAACGTTGCCTTACTTCAACATGCTTATATACAAACAAAATTTATTTTTATACTTTGTAGTGACGTTTGAAGTAGAGGTTTTCAATAGAATTTTTGTTATGATATTTTACTTTAGGTACCAAACAATCTGAAAGAGCTAAAAAGAAGCGTAAAAGACCTGCAGCATCTATAAAATTGAGGAAGCTGTACGTAAAGTGATCAAGAAATGACAACCTATAAATAAACTGCCCTTTTCTTTAATCTTTTACGAGCTTATTTAGCTAAGATAGTATACAAAGTGAAAATTATACTAAAAGCAATCAAGAATGGTATCAGTGTACAAGTGTAAATTGAAAATTTAAAAAACCCCCGATATTCGCCATTTAGTGGCGGCGGCCATCTTGAATTTGCAATAGTGCTATTCTACTAGTCAAGCCCTTTCATTTGATACCCATATCAAGGGAGTTGTGAAAAAATATATCATCCGCCATTTTGTAGCGGCGGCCATCTTGGACCGATTTTCATCAAACATAGCTAAGAACACTCTCGACTAATTCACCTTTCAAACAAAAAAAAACCGCATTCAAATCGGTCCACCCGTTTGAGCGCCACAGGGGAACAGACAGACACACACACACACACACACACACACACACACACACACACACACACACACAGACACGTCAAACTTATAACACCCCGTCGTTTTTGCGTCGGGGGTTAAAAATTTGTAGCGGTTAGGCACATGAATCCTGTGGCGTAAAAGGGAGGTTGCATTATTTTTGCCAAAAAGTTTTTTTATTCATTTAAATTTGTTTTTGTTTTGAATTCTGTATTTCATTGTTTTTTTTCTTTTTTGATTTTGAAATCTTTATTACTTAATATTTTTAATGAACAGACATTAAGTAGTCCTTAAAGAGACAAATATAGAAAGTTGGCAGATATTGGTCTCAAATGGAGAATTTTGTGATTTTCTTAGATTTAAGTAAACAGTTTATTTCAAGATTGCATTCTAAAAACATTTATTATAATAATAATAAATATCTTCAATAATATATTCGTTAATTTACATTTTAAGTCTTGTAACAATAACTTGGCTCTTTCAAAACTTTGGTTGGCTCTTTCAATGCCCATGAGTTATGAAAGAGCCGAATTTCGTATTTTTTATAAATGGCTAGAAATCCAAGAATATTGCTGATTTTGGAAAATGCTCAATGCTATTACGTACATAAAGGAATAGACAATATGATATAATACAAGTTTTGTTATTTTCTTATTTCCTTATATCTTTTTTGTTCCCTTTTTTAAAACTGGCTCTTTCATGCCACATCTCCCCTATGTCATCATTGGCAACACGCACTGTTCGAAGACTTTCGTCTTCAGGCATTGAGGAATTTTGGACGAGAAGACATCGCGAAGCTTCCCGAACGCTGCCCATCCGAGTTGGATTCGGCGGTTGACCTCTTTCTCGAAAATGGACCTACCTAGCTGGACTGTGTGTCCTATATAGGTATATATACTCGTCTACAATTTCGAGCACCGAGTTCTCAACGATTATCGGGTGAAGCGGGACATGAGTGTTTGACATGATTTTCGTCTTACTCATGTTCATTTTTAGTCAGCTTGTACCAAGTAGATATGTAGATACTTACGCATCATTAGCTGCTGTTTGTTCCTTTTTCTTCGTGTTCGTCGAGGATTTTTGGGGGCCCGGCTTGGAAAAAGTCTAGATTTGTATCCGTATCGATAATCTCTAGCTGACGAGTCTACAATAGAATAAAAGAGCAGTAAATTACAATTAGCAAAATAAGAAGGCAAAATAAACGACAAAAATGCTAATTATACGTAACGTGTGACATATTTGTTGTTTACGTTTCGTAGTTGACTAATTATGTCATAGATGATAGATCGTGCGAAATCGGCCGCTTCTTCGTGTCTAACTTTCCCTTCCCACCGCACTTACCTCACCTTTCCCCTATAATAAATTTTGCTTGAGATATCATGATTTTTTAGTGAAAAATGGCAAAGTAAAAATATGCAAATCTAGGTTTGGAATTACGCCTATTTTAGCAAATACTTGGCAATTTATTACATAAACTAAATACATTTGTAATTATTATGAATTAACCTATGACAAGACTTTGGTCGTTTTTAAATTTTCTACTTTCTTATATAGTTTATTTACGCACGAAGTTGTCTCAAAATTTGCCCAAAAATAGTGATTTTTCAATCGTCATAACTTTCAAAATAAATATAATTTTACTAATTTTTTTATCTTATGGCATAGATAATGGAGATATAAATTGATATCTGGCTTAACTTTAGATCTATTGCGAGAAATATTAGAATAATAGGCGTAATACGTTTGTATGGCGAATCGCGTAAGTAGGGCAGCCTTAAGATATAAAATTTTCTACGCGAGTGTTGAAAGTGACAGAAAAGTGTTGCGCGCGCAATTTCATTTTACAGACAAGGATGCAGCAATACAGGGTGCACGCGGCAGCTGCTTAGTCTATACATAGAATAAAATCGTAGACTTGCTGTACATTAAAGATATTTGCAATAAAAATATCTGGAAGAACGTTAGGGCTCTGACCTACGTTAGGGATAAGTAATAGAACGTAAAAAAGCTATTTTTGAAAATTATACACAAACATACAGACGTATGTTTGTGCGCACATCACGTAAAAACTACTGAATGGATGACTTGACGGATGAAAAGTATCAGCTACCTATATGTTATTCCGTAGTATGAACTTAAATGATGCCAAATTTCATTTAAATCCATTCAGTAGTTTTTGCGTGATGCGCGCACTAACATACACACAAACAGACAAAATTTTTCAAAAATAACTTTTTTTACGTTCTAAGTATTACTTATCCCTAACGTCTCCCAGTTATTATTTTACAAGCGGACACCCGTGACTTCGTTCGCGTGGATATATATTGGTTGCTATCATGCTAAAAACTGTTAAAAGTTCACTGGCGGATGTTTAGATAGGTCACAATGTAAACATCCGCCAGTGAAAGTTCCATCAAAATCGATCCAGCCTTTTAGAGATTAACCGGTAATCTTTAAAGTATCTGCTTTCTAACAAAAAAGAATGAATGAAATCGGACCACGCGTTATTGAATTACAGCTAAATACACGTTTTGACTTTCCGTAACCGTGCTGAATTTCGGGATAAAAAGTATCCTATATGTTACTCCGTAGTATGAACTTAAATCATACCAAGTTTAGTTTCAATCCTTTCAGTAGTTTTTGCGTGATGCGCGCACAAACATACAGAAAACAGATAAACAGACAAACAGATAAACAGACAAACAGACAAAAATTTCAGAAATAGCTTTTTTTACGTTCTATTACTTATCCCTAACATCCCCCAGTTATTATTTTACAAAAATCTTCAATGTACAGATACGGCAAGTCTACGATTTTATTATATGTATATACTTAGTATGGCAAATATCTTTAATGTACAGACACGGCAAGTTTACGATTTAATTCTCTGTATAGACTAAGCAGCTGCCGGGTGCACGCCTGCCTCACTGCATCTATGTCTCTCAAATAGAATTGCGCGTGCAACTCTTCTCTGTCAATCTCAACGCTCGCGCAGAAAATTTTATATTTTAAATCCAGGCAACTATGGATTTAGCACCATTTTTGATCAGGAAACCTAATACCGTTGGATTGGGAATAAAATAATCTTTCATTTGATATATAAGTAATTCGATTAAATAACAGATGAGGGTATATAAGTACTTATTTCTAATCTTTTAATTCTAATGGATCTTAGACCAACCGTATTTATTATAATAAAATAATTATGTATTCACGCGTAAAACGAAACGCTACGTGGATCGCTATTGGCCCATGTATGCGCGCCAAAAGAAACGTCATGTCAGTAATGCACACGATATGACCATATAAAGAGTTTTTGGACGATAAGCGAAAAAATATACGTTCCGTAACCGCTGTACATATTACGCAATATATACTTGTAAAAATTCGCAAATTAAACGATTTTCAAGAATGCAAGACTTATTTACTACTAGCTTTTGCCCGCGGCTTCGCCCGCGTGAATTTCGGTTTTTCACAAATCCTGAGGGATAAGTAGATTTCTGGTTCCCGTTCCCGCTCCCTTTTCCAACCTTTATACTTAGGGAATTTTTTATCTCCATTCAAAATTGCAGCCAAATCTGTTCAGTAGTTTTGACTGGCCCGTTGGCGCGGTTGGCAGTGACCCTGCCTTCGACATATGTACATACGACTAAAACAAACTAAAGAAATAAAAAACATCATAACCCCTAATAAAAACAAAATCTCCGATTCAAAATAAAAATTACGAAAACGCACGCAACAAACGCAGTACACATCCGCACGCATTAGCTGCCTCGTTCGAAATGGAGATTGGAATTGGATTGGAGCATGCACCCTCTTCACCGCACCCGCCCGCCGCGCGGCGGCGTACCGCCGCACCGCGTACGCGGCCGTCGCGCGCAGCGAAAATACCTATCAGGGCGTTTTTTAACATAGGTACTTACCGATTTCAACACAACTCCTTTTTTGAAAGTCGGTTAAAAAAGTAGCCTATGTTACTCCTTGGTTAATCCTCTACTTGTCTGTGAAAGTCCCGTCAAAATCGGTTCAGCCGTTCCGAAGATTAGCCCGTTCAAACAGACAGACAGACAGACAGACAAAAATTTTAAAAACGTGTGATTCGGTTATGGTATCGTTCAAATAACCATATGAGCTTAATATGTGGTAGTTATTTCGAAATTACAGACAGACACTTCAATTTTATTTATTAGTATAGATCCACTAAACTAATGCGCCACCACAATGTATTATTACTATGTATTATTGTTATAAATGAAATTAAATAATAATAATACCATCAGCACTACAGCCTTTTAAGTTTTAACGTCCGACATCCCATCGCTGGGCATAGAAGAGCTTAGATGTTCAAATGCGGGTAGGCGAGCTATTATAATGAAGCACGTACAATCAAGTAGGTAGGTATGTATGGTATTGGTAAGTATAATAGATATATGTACCCACATACTTATATTTTACTGTGCTTGTGCGTATTTTATTTATCGGTACAGATTAAAAATACGACCACGATTGTAAGCAACCGTAAAATAAGAAATACCTCTCGGGTGTAAACTGTAAGGGGACCGCTACCGGAAACGAAGACATGTATAATAGTAATAAAGTGATTACTGACAAAATAACACAAAAAACGCAAAAAAAAAATTTTTTCCTGTATACTTACAGGAAAGTTTTTTTTTTGTCAGTTTTTAAAAGTTCGCAATGTGATGCAATCCGCTGACATTAAAGTTCCACGAACGTTGGGTAAATACTTTTTTATCACCGCGTTTTGCTTGGTATACATTGCTGGTTTGAAAAATACTAAATACCTACTAAACCACTAACAGGTACCTAGGTCCTACAAGTCTATGACAAATGGTTATTGGTATTGGATTGTGTTTAGATAGTATAATAATAGCGCTAAGTTTTCGATACTCAAGTCAAAGTCAAATAAACTTTATTAAAATTGGTAAAATTGGTACATTACAGTGTACACATTTTGAACGTCAGCTTAAGAAAATTGAGGTAATGGAGATAATTTTATTTATCTATCTTCTATACATATTATAATAAAATCGTAGACTTGCTGTATCTGTACATTAAAGATTTTAGCAAAATAATAACTGGGGGATGTTAAGTAACAGAACGTAAAAAAGTTATTTTTGAAATTTGTGTCTGTTTGTCTGTATGTTTGTGCGCGCATCACGCAAAAACTACTGAATGGATTGAAATGAAACTTAGCATGATTTAAGTTCATACTACGGACTAACATATAGCATACTCTTTATCCCAAAATTCAGCACGGTTCCCTGGAGAGAAGAGATGAAAGTCAAAATGTGTGTGTCAAAAAGTCAAAAGCTGTAAGTTATTAACGCGTGGTCCGATTTCATTCATTCTTTTTTTTTTAGAAAGGAGTTACTTTAAAGATTACCGGCTAATCAAAAATCGAATTTGAAAGGCTGGATCGATTTGGATGGGACTTTCACTGGCGGATGTTTACATTTTGATCTACCTAAACATCTGCCAGTGAACTTTTAACAGTTTTTAGCAAGGTATGAGCTCAAAGGACCGTACGAAAAATAAAATAATTCCCACAGGATTTTTAAAAGCCAATATCCACGCGAACGAAGTCGTGGGTATCCGCTTGTGAAAAACAAAAACTACGAGGGTTCCAATCGCGCCCTGGTCTGAGAACAAACTCAGCCGGGTATTTTTTTTATTATCACCATCTTACAATATGGTTTAGCCTTATAAATGATTAATTAAACTGTTGGCTTTTAGAGCAATCTATGTCCATGGTTTGATGATAGCGGTCCACTTACCACGTACCCAGTATATTGAAAGCGTTGCCGTGATGATGTCAACGCATTGATATCTTTTATACTGCATGTAGGAACAACTAACAAGTGTGGAGAGCTAGGCGGGGAGCCGGAGACACTGAAAGCCCTGTCGTAGTGGAATCCAAATGTTTTTATCTGAATAATGATAAAATTAAAGACGAACAGAATAATAGCCCAGTCAATTTAGACTTTCAAGGTTACAATAATTCACACCTGGCTATAAATTGGTAGGATTGTTCAAAACACTGTTATAAATCAAATGTGAAAAATCATCATCGATCCGACACCTGGAAAAAAAATTTACTCCTGGACACGCACAGTTTATTCACACTTGGCTGAAAATTGGTAGGATTGTTTGAAACACTATTATAAATGAAATGTAAAAAGTCCTCAACGATCCGACACCTGCAAAAAAAATTACTCGGGGTCAAAGTTTTCATAGGAAGTTTTCAGCAAAACGGTAAGTCTTATCATAAAATTATTTTGAACAAAATTGTAGATCAGATAATTATCTATAAAAAATGTCTGAATACTTTTTTTCCTAAGAACCACCGTTTTTGAGATAATAATGATTCAAAAAGATAAGTTTCGAAATAAAAATGAGGGACTGGGTTTCTTTTTACCCGAAATTCTAATATTTATAATATTTTATATGTGTTAGTGTGTAACTTACACATAACGTACACATATAAAAATTACTTACACACATAAAATATTGGAAATATCAGAATTTCGGGTAAAAAGAAATCCAGTCCCTCATTTTTATTTCGACACTTAACTTTTTGAATCATTATATCTCAAAAACGGTGGCTCTTAAGAAAAAAAGTGTTAAGACATTTTTTATAGATAATTATCTGATCTACAATTTTGTCAAGGCTAATTTTATAATAAAACTTACCGTTTTGCTGAAAATCGCGAAAATCCTGTTTTTGTGAACTTTGACCGCGAGTAATTTTTTTTCCAGGTGTCGGATCGTTGCGGACTTTTCATATTTCATTTCTAATAGTGATTTAAACTTCCGAGTAGTTCTCTGTAAGGAAATTTAGTATATATAAATAAATACTTCACTTTTACTAGATAATAAAATAATATACTTGAGTATGATTTGTGTAGTCATCAATAAATGTTAGTTTAAACTTCTTTTCATCCCACGTTACAGGTGAAATTGGGCCGCATACATCTGTAGTATTGTATGTAATTTTCTTTCAGATTTTTGTCGAGTATGAAAAGGTATTCTTGTTTGTTTTGCCTTCATACAGATATCGCAAGTAGAGATAAGTGTATCTATTTCTTGATTTGTTATATTTATGCCATTTACTGATTTAATAATATTTTTCAATGTTTCTTTTCCAGGATGGCCATATCTACGGTGCCGATCTTCAGCTGTTTCTTTATTGTATGAAATTAAGAGCCCTCTCCATGGCAGCGACAAATCGTTGGTGAGTGGAGTCTAAAACAGTGATTTCTGCATTTAGAGAGCGAGACGTCTTCAGTAAAGAAGAGTACTAAAAATATATACATAAATTAATAAAAAATTAATTAAATAAATAAATTTTGCTCGAGATATCATGATTTTTAGTGAAAAACGGCAAAGTAAAAAGATGCAAATCTAGGTTTGGAATTTCGCCTATTTTAGCAAATATTTGGCAATTTTTTACATGAACTAAAGACATTTGTAATTATTATGAAGTAACCTATGATAAGACTTCGGTCGTTTTTCAATTTTCTAGTTTCTTATATAAGTAGTTTATTTACGCACGAAGTTGCCCCAAAATTTGCCCAATAATTTTTTTCAAAGAAAAATGAACCGACTTCAAACCATTCGAACTAAAAAGATTAAAATATTTTTTTATTCATTTAGGTTGACGATTAAACTACCTAACTCAAATAATATATAATTTTTTGGAGTCGGCGCCAAACCACATCCAATTCGTCGGAATCGAATTCGGGGAGCATATTTTCGACTTGAAAAGTATGAGTCATTTGGCGCCGACATCAAAAAATTATATATTATTTGAGTTAGGTAGTTTCATCGTCAACCTAAATGAATAAAAAATTATTTTAATCTTTTTAGTTCGAATGGTTTGAAGTCGGTTCATTTTTCTTTGAAAAAAATTATATTAGGTAATAATAATAATAATATAAATGAGAACTATGTAAAATAGATTATGACCTATATATTATTAATTATTATTAAATACCCTGTGACATATACATTTTGTGTCATACTATAGGTGAGTGGTTTTATTATGTTCTAACCCAACCTAACCTAACTTCTGATCTATACAAGATTAGTTTGTATGCTTAAAACTCTTGTATAATTTGGATAGACCGTAATTTACAATCTATACGCGACTAGTTTCACACCCTTGCGGTTTGGCTTTGTATAGAATGGAAATACACGTAACCATGCACAAACTCCAAGGAATCACTCTATATGCAACTGTACTGACTTCGGCGCAAAACTTTTTGCAATGTTACGTAGGCGTAGCAGAGTGAAGTCTTTGGACAGAATAGCTATATCAGACTTCAGCAATAGGTCTGGCAATCTCAGAGAACATATTAGTGACATATGTGTACATTTATGCTTATAACTTCGTACGTAAGAATGATAACTCGATGTGTTATATACTAAAACCTTCTTGAAAGTATGTAGATAACGATAGTGAAACAATCATCAAAATCGGTTCATTAGTTGCGGAGATAATCGCGAACATACTTACATACATACATACATACATACATACATACATACATACATACATACATACGGGTCGAATACAGAACCTCCTTTTTTTGAAGCCGGTTAAAAATAGTGATTTTTCGAGCGTCATAACTTTCAAAATAAATATAATTTTACTAATATTTTTATTTTATGGCATAGATAATGGAGATATAAATTGATATCTGGCTTAACTTTAGACCTATTGCGTCAAATATTAGAATAATAGGCGTAATACGTTTGTATGGAGAAGCGCGTAAAGAGAGCGGCCTTAAGTATTATCTTCAGTATTTGTGTTGATATTTATGTTATATAAACCTTTATTATTTTTATCACCTTGTAGTATGATTTCATCATCCTTTTTAATAATAACATTGTCTTTTGTAAATATAACAACTCCTTCTTTCTCCGTTATAGCATTAACTGACAGTAAGTTTTTTTCAAGTTTTGGAATATATAGCACATCATCAAAGTTGCAGTTTTTTGTTTGTATTGTGCCTATATTATTAGCTGTTATTATGTTATTCCTTTCTGCTGTTTTAATTTCTACTTCACACTGTTTTTTATTATGTAAGATTGAGTCGTTATTTGTCATGTGACTGGTACAACCTGAATCAATTATAAAATTCTCATTGACGGCCAGAAAAGATACTTGTTTCTTTTTCCAGAAGCAATCTTTTTCTTGATGGTTGTTCTTCTTACAGACTGTGCAAAATAGTTTCTTATTGTTTTTAACCCCCGACGCAAAAACGACGGGGTGTTATAAGTTTGACGTGTCTGTGTGTGTGTGTGTGTGTGTGTGTGTGTGTGTCTGTCTGTTCCCCTGTGGCGCTCAAACGGGTGGACCGATTTGAATGCGGTTTTTTTTTGTTTGAAAGGTGAATTAGTCGAGAGTGTTGTTAGTTATGTTTGATGAAAATCGGGCCAAGATGGCCGCCGCTACAAAATGGCGGATTACATATTTTTTCACAACTCCCTTAATATGGGTATCAAATGAAAGGGCTTGACTAGTAGAATAGCACTATTGCAAATCCAAGATGGCTGCTGTCACAAAATGGCGAATGTCGGGGGTTTTTTAAATTTTCAATTTATTATACAAGTATAAATTGAAAATTTAAAAAACCCCCGACATTCGCCATTTTGTGGCGGCGGCCATCTTGAATTTGCAACAGTGCTATTCTACTAGTCAAGCCCTTTCATTTGATACCCATATCAAGGGAGTTGTGAAAAAATATGTCATCCGCCATTTTGTAACGGCGGCCATCTTGGACCGATTTTCATCAAACATAGCTAACAACACTCTCGACTAATCCACCTTTCAAACAAAAAAAACCGCATTCAAATCGGTCCACCCGTTAGAGCGCCACAGGGGAACAGACAGACACACACACACACAGACACGTCAAACTTATAACACCCCGTCGTTTTTGCGTCGGGGGTTAAAAAACAGTCCTTTACAAAATTTACAAGTTTTGAACCTTTTATTGTTATTGTTAAAAACAATAACAATATATATTATAGGCTTTAAAGGCAACATTTTCAGTATTATTCATGGTTGATAAGCGCTTTTCTTCAGCTAATAATCTTGAAATTAAACTGTTAATAGTTTTGTCAGAGGTCCGTGGATCGAACCACGCTCTGCTACCATGTTAGGTTTTATTATTTTTAGTTTTGGGAATCGAAATGAAACCATTTTTTACTTGACGTTCAGAGACAACACCCACAGAACATAGCTTTATTATTTTTTTTAAATAATTCTTTTGTCTATTACCATAGACTTACATTATTACTTTTTAAAGGCAAAGGAAATAATAAAATAAAAAATAAATTACTTTCCATCAATTCATTCAATTGATATGATACGATAATATTTTCTTCTAGCGGCTAGTGTATTTCGAACGAGTTCGTAGACAGCTACGTCCGTCTCGCCGCCTCGCCGCCTGTTAACATAAAAGACAATTACTATCCGAGCTGGCGCGCTTCGGCGCGTTGAGGAGAGCCTCCCCTCCTCTCCCGCCCGCTCGCGCGAATCGGTACGGTCGAATCGCGCTTCAGTTTGCAAAGGAGCAGAAGGAGATACTAAAGACTCGGGTCACCTGGAGCGTCGGGCGCAGCGACGGCGGCGGCGGCGGCGGCGGGCGCGTCGCCGGGCGCGGCGCCGCGCGTCTCCGTCCTGAAGTTCACCGGCTGCACCTGTCACAAACACCGCACGCCCGCGCGCGCGTCCTATACGCCGCTGGCGAGTAGGTACATGCGTACCCTGACGCCGCGAGACCGCGTCGGATACTTCTACGACCCTATACCGTGCCAGCCGCTATCCTCTCCCTCGACTATCCGAATCGAAAAACTTCGACCGCTCAGTATGCTTAGTCTCACTTTGCAGAGGTCGAAAACTTTACTAAATAGATACTATTGATCGAATCACAATGACTTTAGAGTAAAATAGACCTACAATGGCTTATATTAAGGTGTGCGTTCGCGATTAGATTAATTAAGCATTCGAAAACAACGAGCGCCATAAGCAGAAATGTTGTAAAATAAATATTCGAGCTATTGAATTACGACTTTGAAATAAGTGTCTTTGGGTTCAATTTGCTTTGAAGTCATTGTGTCGATACTGGAATTTCATCATCGTTGCCACTATGTCATAACACAAGTACAAGTCGGCATAAGGCCCCAGTGTGCTTAGTCTAAATCGGAGCACTCGAAAACGAACTCGAAAACTATTGATCGATTTCAGAGTAAAATAGACCTAAAATGGCTTGTATTAAGGTTCGCCAATACATTCAGCATTCGAACAATGCTGAATGTATTGGCGAACTCAAACCTTAATACAAGCCATTTTAGGTCTATTTTACTCTGAAATCGATCAATAGTTTTCGAGTTCGTTTTCGAGTGCTCCGATTTAGACTAAGCACACAGCTTCTGAATCGTAACCTCTGTTTCCATCTAAACCCTCGATCTATCGACGATCGCGCTGGGCTCCGTCGGCTGCGCAGTGCGCACGACTGGCGAATACCATGACGTTTCGATTCTGGCGAGATATGAGGATTCACGATCGTGTTTACGGTCACGGGTCAATTCGCCTGAACGTTACACCGTACACGGCACGGTAGCTACTGTACGAGGAGGCGGCGCCGACCTGCGCGGCGTTCCTCATGAGGTCGGGCGCGGCCACGGCGCCGGGGTAGCGGTTGTAGATGCCGTTCAGATTGTAGTGCAGGTTCATGTCGGGCCCGATGTTCGCTCTGAGGAGCTGCTCCCAGATCCCGCCTGCGAAGTGCGAACAGAGCGACTCAGCGCCGAGTGTCATAGCTATCCATTCATATAGGACATTCAAAACTTCCTGCTGACTTGACAAATAATATTATGGACGTTTATATGCTCTCAAAAATATAGGTTCGATTACTGTAATGCTGTTTACTGTTACTGTACTGTAATTATATAAATAAATAAATCATTTATTTACCAACAAAAAGTTACAAAAAGGGTTTGATCTATAAAACTTAGCCTATGCTACAATAATAGATCCAATAGTATGGCTGTCCTTACTAGATTTTATCTGTGTTAAGGTCAGCCATCCCTCGAAAACACAACCAGGCTAGGCGCACATTACAGATGCTAGTAATAAAGGAAAAAAAAAACAGACAAAGACGACTTGTTAGTAATTAGTTATAATGTGTGTGCGAGAGTGTGTGCGTGTGTGTTTGTGTGAGTGTGTGTGTGTGTGTGTGTGTGTGTGTGTGTGTGTGTGTGTGTGTGTGTGTGTGTGTGTGTGTGTGTGTGTGTGTGTGTGTGTGTGTGTGTGTGTGTGTGTGTGTGTGTGTGTACGTGTACGGGTGCGTGTGTGTTTGTAATTGAATAATATTTACTAGTAAAGTAAAGTTCTATTTTATTTGTAAAAAGGTACTTGAACATTTAGTAGAACATTAGTAAAATTTCTTAGAATGTTTGTAGGAATAATTCTATTTCATCATAAGTTTTATCTAGAAGAAATGACTTAACTTTTTGTTTGCACTTAGCAAGCGGCAAGTTAAAGATATGTGATTTTTCATTAAGTTTATTGTATAGGTATGGGCCAAGAAAGTAACAAAAACGTTTGATAAAATTAAAGAAGAATAAAATTTATTCTTACAGTACTGTTACTGTAATTTATTCTTCTAATTCTACTATATAAATACTTCGTTGTAAAAGCTGTAAATTACATAACGGATGATCCTTGTGGAAAATTTATGGAATGGAGGATAGAAAATTAAACTTTAGTGATTCTGTTTAACTGGAAAAAATTTGCAATTTTGACTTCAAAGATACTTACGTGTTGCTTAAACAAAAATTGTAATAAAATACACCTACATGTGTTTTTCTTAAAAATGAAGCGATAATTAGCGAGTAATTTCAACATGATGTTGTTTTTTTGTCACCCTGTGTGGAAGCATCGTCAGAATTCACTCAAATTTTATTTGAGTACTTACAATACTACCAACGATGGATTACATCCTCATTGTTAGTAGGTACACTGATGCAAGATCCTACCTATTTAACGTAGACAGGAGTCAGGACCGATCTGTCAGTACATGTCATGAACTATTTCATTAGATATCATCAGAATCCGCTTTGGGAACCGCTGGTAACTGGTAGAGTCTTGATTAGTCCTTGTGAAGTTGGCGTAGCAAGTACCTATATCTACTTCAAATAATTGATTCTTAATTTTAAAATTCATTCTGCAGCGGTTCGAACAATCAGCAAATATACTCCCAGGACCTTACTTACTTATCGTAAATATCATGTTATTATCTACTCTTAGCCCGGCCTCACACAGCCGGAATGACCGCCGGAATTCAGAATCTGAATTCCGTATCTGAATTCCGGTACTGTGTGAGGCAATGCACGGAATTCAGATTCTGAATTTGTCGATTGATCAGTAGTAACGTTATTCTCGGTTCAGGCGAACGTCTTTGAATATGGAAGAGCGATTGATACTTATCGCGCTTCTTTTTCATTTTTATAATAAAAAGAAATACAAACGAATACACTGGATTCACCCAATTAACGCTCATACAATTTAGAGGCCTAGCTTAATTAGCACCTTACCTTTTAAGACAAACTAATGAAAAACAGATTGTACTTATACTTCTGGAGTACCTACGGAACCCTCGGTGTGCGAGTCTGACTCGCACTTGACCGGATTTTGTAATTCTAATTGCTTTTAATAAAATGTCAGATTTGTATTTAATAAAAATACATAATAAATTAAAATTTAAAAAACCCCCGACATTCACCATATTGTGACGGCAGCCATCTTGGATTTGCAAAGTGCTATTTTACTAGTCAAGCCCTTTCATTTGATACCCATATTATGCGAGTTGTGGAAATATAATATGTAATCCGCCATTTTGTAGCGGCGCACATCTTGGATCAATTTTCATCAAACATTGCTAACAACACTCTCGACTAATTCACATTTCAAACAAAAAAACGCATTCAAATCGGTCCACCTGTTTGAGCGCTACAGCGGAACAGACAGACACACACACAGACACGTGAAACTTATAACACCCCGTCGTTTTTGCGTCGTGGGTTAAAAATAAAGAAATGTTTATCTATATCTATACATCTATACTCTAATAAATAAAATTGAAGTGTCTGTCTGTAATATCGAAATAACTACCTCATATTAAGCTCATATGGTTATTTGAACGATACTATAACCGAATCACACGTTTTTAAAATTTTTGTCTGTCTGTCTGTCTGTCTGTCTGTCTGTCTGTCTGTCTGTCTGTCTGTTTGAACGGGCTAATCTTTGGAACGGCTGAACCGATTTTGACGGGACTTTCACATACAAGTAGAGAATTAACAAGGGAGTAACATAGGCTACTTTTTTAACCGACTTTCAAAAAAGGAGGAGTTGTGTTTTTCTACCTATGTACACCGATATCTCCGAGATTTCTGAACCGATTTACGTATTTTTTTTTTAATCGATAGAGAAACATTGCTACACTGTCCTACAAAAAAATTGGATTCCAACTCCTCAATCCTGATGCTGTAGGGGATCTGATCCCCAAAACTAATGGGATTTAGGCACTGTCGGTTATTTAAATTGATATTGGGGATACCAATTAAAGACTTTATTGTTGAATGACCTCGAGTAGGTACATGTCCAACTCCTCAACCCTGATGCTGTAAGGAATTGCATTCCGAAATCGTAAGGATCTCACGGAATTTTCCCGTTTTGTGGACGGGTTACTACTTACTACAGATAGGCTACTTTTTGTTCGGGAAAATCAAAGTTCCCACGAGATTTTTACAAACCTAAATACACACGGGCGAAGCCGTGCGCATCATCTAGTAATATAATAAAATCGTAGAATTGCCGTATCTGTACATTGAAGATTTTTGCAAAATAATAACTGCAGGGGGATGTTAGGGATAAGTAATAGATCGTAAAAAAGCTATTTTACAAATTTTTGTCTGTTTGTCTGTTTGTGCGCGCATCACGTAAAAACTACTGAATGGATTGAAATGAAACTCGGCATGATTTAAGTTCATACTATGGAGTAACATATAGGATACTTTTTATCCCGAAATTCAGCACGGTTCCCTTGGGAGAGGGGATGAAAGTCAAAATGTGTACTTAGCTGTAATTAAAAATCAAACGAACTTACCTTGTGAAGTTTGATATCTAATTATACGAGCGTTTTGACTAAAGATGATTATGGTTTACATGCAGCAGACGCTAGTCTGTGCTGTCCTTTATCACACTTTTAGAGTTATTTTATAATAAATTAATTGTTTTTTGACGTTGGTCACACACACTGAGTAGGTACCCTCACCCCACCGCCCTCGCCACGCCGATCCGGGTCGTCATTTTTCAGAGCTTTATTTTTTCGATATGTTTAGGGATTTTGACAAAAACAGGGTGGGTGGGTTTGTAATCATCTTTGGTCAAAACGCTCGTATAATTAGATATCAAACTTCACAAGGTAAGTTCGTTTGATTCTTAATTATACTTCGCATTTATCCCAAAGATGATTATGGTTTACATGCAGATGTTTAGAGCATCGAAAAAATACTACAATATTATTTATTGTGTACAATAAAAATATTCAAAAATAAAATTAAGGCAAAGCATAACAGGGAAAAAGGAAAATAATCATTTACAATATGTGATTAAACAAAGTTAATATTTCTTCATAAATCATAATGTAAAGGCGATTTATTATTTATTTTTAATTAATTTTTTTTTTTTTTTTGCTAAGTAGCATGACAGGTATGCTAATCGTACTTGTATAGAATAGAATATAGATTTTTATATGCATAGAAAAAAAAATTTTAGCTTCAAAATAATATATCCACAATTTTGATCTGATTTTAATAAATCTTTATAATAAAAGATACTTTAAAAATACATTTGAAGATTTAGACCAAACTATATTTTCTCAAATAATTTCTAAGTTTTAGCCCTACATTGTGGGCAGCTGATGTCAACGCGTGTCGCGTGCTATGTGTGCCATTGAATGGACGTAACTCAATGGGATATAAAGAGTGGTTTTTTGAAAACTGATGAACAAAGGTATAAGTAAATAAGTAGGTTATTAAATAACAAGAATATGGTAGGTATGCCCTAAAACAAGGGCATGAAATAGTAACACTGTATTTAACAATTTTACTATCATTGTACTAACCTATTTCAACAAATAAATTGATTTTGATTTGATTTTGAAAAAATCTCATTGGGCACGTAAGGGATCAATTTTTTCTAAATATCTTCTGAAATAAGCTTGGACAGAGATTAAAGATTTTCTTTAATATATGGCAACACAATAATTTGGTTGAAAAAAAAAAACATTTGATCTTGAAGTTGTGATCATCTATTTTAGTTTTATCGGATTCCAATAAAGTATTTATTGACCAAGTGTCTGTATTTTTGTGGAGATGTTAATGCCAAAAAGGTGATTTTTTAAAGATAGATCTTTTTGTGAGATTAAATCATTGTTGATACTGAATTTAATCCTAAATTATGATGGATAGTGAGAATGATAGAAATTTAACTTGCATCTGAATTTTTATGTGAAAAATTCAATTTGCTGTATAATATTGGAATCACAATAATTATAACCTTTTTTCTTGCAGAACAGTCATTTTGACTTTAAAAATGTGTTATATTGATTCATAGAATTATTAGAGAAAAAACCATTGCTATGTTAAGCGATGCGTTGGAGTTAGAAAAAAAACGACCTTTGCCATGTAACATTTAATTTTGTGGCAAATTTTGAAATAAGGCTAAAGTATGGAAAGGCTTATAAACTTTTTTTTTTTTTTTTGGATGTAAGTGCATCAACAATCTCAGAACTGCCGTGATGCGTACCTCTGACATTTTGTTATTTTGATTACTGGCAAATAAACCAAAGTCAGATCTGTCGGAATAAACCTTTAACTGACGATATGCACTAACAGTAAGTTCCCTTTCTGTGTTCATGTTGAACTTTCGACGAGATTCAAAATCTGCAACTAATGTTTGTATTTCATTCATCATTCAATCGCATCATATAAATATATGATGCGAAATTTTGTAAACATTGATATAGGCAATAGCTGTTTATTTTTGATAAAATATTATAATTTCTAAGTCGTGAAAGACTGAGGTTATAAAAGGCTGCAAGTAAATTGAAGAACCGATGGACTTTGGAGTCCCAAGGTTCTTGAGTGAAGCAATTACAGTTGCGAGTGATCCGTAAGCTGTCTCATCGTTACAGGTTGCACCACAGCCCGAACGTGACGCATCACTATACACTAGGTACCTAGTGAATATTCTTCATATTTTAAATGAACAATTTGCAGGATCAATATAATTTCTCCACTTCCTCCAGCATATGAAATCATTGTTAACAATACAGATCATATATTTCTTACGATTATCAAAGTAGTGAATTGCCAAGAATTTCCAGAACTTTGAAAATCCATACATTTTCGTATAAACCAATCCGTCGTCGAAGGCCGGGCACGCCGCCATCGACAAACCAACATAACTAGGTAGTTTTCTGATTTCTCATACATTTTCTGTATTTGTTTGTAAATAACTTTTTTTTTTTTTTTTTTTTGTGGTGATCCTTGATCAAAAATCTTAATTTCAAAAGTAAATTGTTAATCGCTTCTACATTATCCAAACAGTTGTAACCGAATTTTTGATGCATAATAAATCGTCAAGAGAATTAACTGATAAATAAACTGATGAACATACATAAATGTGAAGGACTGGTTTTTAAAACCTTTGTATAGGCATAGACGTTGCAAAGTCCAAATGGGAAAACGTTGACTTCAGAAATTTTACCGTTCTATTTACTTGCTTCTGCATATTACTTTCGGCCACTGGCAGTATAAAAAAAAATATGCATCTTTTAAAGTCTGATTTCTACTAAGGATTTACTAATTTCACGAAACTGACGTTTCTTACTGTTATACAGACATAAAATGACAATTTACAGACATAAAACAGTTCCCGCAAAAAAGATAATTAATTTAAAACTCATATAAATGAATCAATGAATGATCAATTGCCACATGTAGATATGAAAAAAGTCTGACAGATGCTTCAGGCATTTTAATTTTGGTGTAAAATCGAACTTCAGGTGTTAACTCTGTTATTCATACAAATAACTCATTGTATTTTTAAAATGACAAGTGTCAGAATTTCACGGAATCAAAAATTAGACCGGTTGTCATACAGTACAGTACAGTACATGTTAATTAATATTAATGTGGTATTTTTATATCTTCCATATGTTTGAAGTTATTGACACAAATAAAGTTTGATTCATATAAATTCAAAATAAAACGATGTTTTCCTTTAGTGCAAAAATTGGTGAGATAAATTGTTTTTCTTTGGCCCAAAAATATGAAGCCACTCGTGAAGAAAAACTGATCTGCCAATGATACGTAAAAACGTATCGGTGTTATGTACCGGTGACGAAGCAGCTAGCATGTCATAGCATGTATTAGCTTTATGTAGCATTGTCACGATTGCGCGTGCGACATTTAGCATTGAGTCGTAAGCTTAAGTGCGTAAGCGTAAGCGCTCAGTCATAATTTCACGGCACGGCCACTTGGCGGTGCGGTGGCGGTAGCGGGTGCTGATGTCAGCCCGGTATGCGTATTATACTCGCTTTTCGGGCAGGTGCACATGCCCCCCGTACGTTTAGAGTTTTCCGGTACAGAAGTACTCGGCTGTGAGCGGAACTGGTTAGATATCAACTTTGAAGCGGAGGTTGAAGTGGCCTTAGATGATTTCAGATACTCCGACAGATTTAAACCGAACCAAAGGTGTCGATTTTTATATTTTTGAATATATATCTCGCTTTTGTTTGCTAAGCTTCTGTAATGAGTATCGCATAGCAACCGTCTTTGACGCTGATCTTTGTGGTAAATATTATTTTGGAATATCGATCTTCCATAAGCAACCCGTTAGTCAAAAATAATACATAGATGGGTATAATGTTTCCATCGTGTGGCCAAATCTTTATGGGCAAATCTCCGAATAGTTTTTCTTGTTGGGTCTGAGCCCAATAATAATTGTAAAATCTCAAGATCTAATTCGTCATTCTTATGAATCAGATGTCAATAAGAATAAGGTAAGATGAAATTTATGTAGGTAGGTATTTATTTTATGACCCTACACAGAAAACTCACACACGCTATGCGTCGGAGTATTTGACTGGATGGTAGGTATACTTATATTTTATCCACACACCATAAAGGTCGGGATATACATATATTTTCCACACACCATATAGGTCGGGATATACATATATTTTCCGCAAACGTTTTACGTCGGGATAGTTATATTTATTTGACAGGTATCACTATATTTTTATCCACACACCATAAGGGTCGGGATAAACATATATTTTCCACACACCATATAGGTCGGGATATACATATATTTTCCACAAACGTTTTACGTCGGGATAGTTATATTTATTTGACAGGTATCACTATATTTTTATCCACACACCATATAGGTCGGGATGTATATTTTCCACACACATTTTGTCGGGATAAGGTACATGTCAATAATACAGGAAATCAAGGTTATAAGTATGTATTCTATATGCCACTGAAGCTGGCGCCTTAAATATTTTAGTGAAGACAAGGTCATTCACCTAGGTTATTCTTTCTCTCTAGTTTTTATATACCTCACACACTATTTAAGTAGGTGAGAATGGGACAAAGCAACTTCCAGCCCTTTACAAGGGAAAAATTTCTTTGTTCAACTTTTTTGGAGCGCAAATTCCACATCTTTTATCTGTCTAACGGGAAACTCATTGAGATTTCCAATTGAACCGTTAACATAAACAGGAGACGGTACGCAGATAAAAACAATGAACAGTAAACAATAATTATTTTGTTCACTGGGTAAAAATGTTCTTACTAGTGAATAAATCTAGTCTTACCTTGAATTTTTCTGCTCGCTCGGTGATGATTGTCGCTAGCGATTCCTGGTACTGATGATTAAAATCCGCGGGTGATACACTTCAACTTTTTCAACTAAATCACTTTTTCTTTTTCCCGTTTCACTTTTTGAATTTTGTTTGGACGACGTGTGACTCGGACAACACAAAATAACGTAATGACGACCCGGATCGGCGTGGCGAGGGCGGTGGGGTGAGGGTACCTACTCAGTGTGTGTGACCAACGTCAAAAAACAATTAATTTATTATAAAATAACTCTAAAAGTGTGATAAAGGACAGCACAGACTAGCGTCTGCTGCATGTAAACCATAATCATCTTTGGGATAAATGCGAAGTATAATTCGTTAACGGGTGGTCCGATTTCATTCATTCTTTTTTTGTTAGAAAGGAAATATTTTAAAGATTACTGGCTTATCTCTGAAAGGCTAGACCGATTTTGATGGGACTTTTACTGGCGGATATTTACATTTTGATCTACCTAAACATCCGCCAGTGAACTTTTAACAGTTTTTAGCAAGGTATGAGCTCAAAGGAGCTTAGAATAAACAAAATAATTCTCACGGGATTTTTAAAAACCAATATCCACGCGAACGAAGTCGCGGGTGTCCGCTTGTATATAATAATAATATAGCACTATAACAATAATACCACGCATACAAAATTTAGAATAATGTAAGCATTATCATTTTTGGTAAAAACGGAGCCCTATTAATGTCACTCGGCTGTCTGTCTGTCCGTCCGCCGGTCACATGTCTCTAGCTCGTAAACTAAATGAGTTACAAACGTAAAATTTTGGTATTTCGTGTAGAACGTTAACCCAAAACTAAATATTGAATAAGAAATTAAAATAAATTATTTTTCATTCCATCAAATTAAATTTTTCGTGTCACACATCACGACGGATCGCAAGTCGCAACACGTCTATACGCTACCAGGTTGCGGTGACGACTGAAGTTCAGAATCTGAATTCCGGGTGTGTGTGTTCGCTCAATAGAAATGTATGGAAAGACGTGCGTTCTGAATTCAGAATCTGAATTATTCAGATCCGATTCAGATTCAGAACGCTCGTCGACGCATTTTGTCAGATCGATCTGAAAAAATTCAGAATCTGAAAAAATCAGAATGTGTGTGGGGAACAGTGAAATTGTATGCATTTCTGGGCTTTCTGAATTCAGATCCGGAATTCAGATTCTGAATTCGTCTGTGTGAGGCCGGCCTTAGGAATTAGAAAAGGGATGTCGCACCCCTGTCGGCGGACACGACGGGCCGGTCCGACTGCCACGGGTATTCCCCGTGCGCTTGGAAGTAGATCGCGTACGTGGACAGCTGGAAACGGCAGCAAATTAACATGACAATAACATATAGTAAACAATCGTGTTGTCTCGTTATTATTATAGCCGATACTAGCCGATGCCCGCGACTTCATCCGCATGTTTTTATTTTTTATTTAGCTGCACAGTTCGTCTGTTCTCGGCGATGCTAGGTTCGGCTCTCGTCGGGTGGTCGCCTTCGTCCGCCACCTCACCGCGTCGCATCGCCCGCTCGCGCTACTCTTTCGTATTCGCTTAGCGTTTATTCTTATTTTCTTTTCGCTCGGCTTCTAAGGAGCGTACCACGATGATGTAGAATGGCCTATAATCTTCCTCGAAAGTTGGGCTATCGAATGCAGAAAATCGACTGGTATTGTCAGAGATCAGCGCGGTCGAACGAACTAATGTAACAAACGGACAAACGAACGAGGGTACCTGCGTGTAGTAGAGCGCGAGCCAGTACTTGCCGCCGTGGCCGACGAACGCCGTCTCGTTGACGTCGAGCAGCGCGGGCAGCGGCCGGGGCGCGGCCTCCGACGAGATGCGCAGCGCGCAGCCGTACCTGCGACAGCGGGCGGGCTGCAGACGACGCACGCAACGCACACCACACAACGCACAACGCACAACGCACAACACACAACACACACGTCGAGCAGCGCGGGCAGCGGCCGGGGCGCGGCCTCCGACGAGATGCGCAGCGCGCAGCCGTACCTGCGACAGCGGGCGGGCTGCAGACGACGCACGCAACGCACACCACACAACGCACAACGCACAACGCACAACACACAACACACACGTCGAGCAGCGCGGGCAGCGGCCGGGGCGCGGCCTCCGACGAGATGCGCAGCGCGCAGCCGTACCTGCGACAGCGGGCGGGCTGCAGACGACGCACGCAACGCACACCACACAACGCACAACGCACAACGCACAACACACAACACACACGTCGAGCAGCGCGGGCAGCGGCCGGGGCGCGGCCTCCGACGAGATGCGCAGCGCGCAGCCGTACCTGCGACAGCGGGCGGGCTGCAGACGACGCACGCAACGCACACCACACAACGCACAACGCACAACGCACAACACACAACACACACGTCGAGCAGCGCGGGCAGCGGCCGGGGCGCGGCCTCCGACGAGATGCGCAGCGCGCAGCCGTACCTGCGACAGCGGGCGGGCTGCAGACGACGCACGCAACGCACACCACACAACGCACAACGCACAACGCACAACACACAACACACACGTCGAGCAGCGCGGGCAGCGGCCGGGGCGCGGCCTCCGACGAGATGCGCAGCGCGCAGCCGTACCTGCGACAGCGGGCGGGCTGCAGACGACGCACGCAACGCACACCACACAACGCACAACGCACAACGCACAACACACAACACACACGTCGAGCAGCGCGGGCAGCGGCCGGGGCGCGGCCTCCGACGAGATGCGCAGCGCGCAGCCGTACCTGCGACAGCGGGCAGGCTGCAGACGACGCACGCAACGCACATCACACAACGCACACCACACAACGCACAACGCACAACGCACAACACACGACGTACCAGTCGGGGCACGCCTTCAGGATGTCGTAGGGCGCGCGGTAGTACTCGGCGCGGCGCACGAGCGGGCTGCGCACGTTGAACCGCTCGTTGGGGTCGCTGAGGTTCACGCGCTTAATCGTGACGTCCCGGCGCTCGCAGATGTAGTCGTAGTGGAACTTCGGAATCGACTCTCCGCGAGAGCAGTACGCGGCTGCGGAACACGAGAGAGAGCAGAGTGAGCGCGCGGCCGGCGGCCGGCGGGCGGCAGGCGGCCGGCGGGCGGCAGGCGGCCGGCGGGCGGCAGGCGGCCGGCGGAGGGGAACTCACTCTTGTAGGTTCCGTCGAGAGAAGCGACGGAGGCGGCGCGGTCGATGCAGTAGCGGTAGCCGAGCGCCGTCGGGTAGCGCAGGTACGGCACCTCGCAGGAGAAGCGGCCCTCCTGGTACATGGCGCCCTGCGGAGCGAGCGGAACGCGCGTCAGTGCGAGCGGAGCGGCACGGGGCGGAGGGCGCGTGACGCGACGCGACGTACCTTGCAGACGACGCTGCGGCGGCCGGGCGGGCGCGCCACGCCGCCGAAGCAGTAGGTGCGCGTGCCGTTGATCATGACCTCGGTGGCGCCGCCGTGCGCCACGAGCGCGACGCCGCCGACGCCGGCCAGCGCGAACCGCTGCAGGCCGGCGCGCTTGCGCACCTCCACGTTGTTCTTCGCGCTCATCGTGTTGGCGACGGCCTGCCACCCGTACACGAACTCGTGCATCGGACCTGTCGAGTGCCGACACGCGTTCACGTTACGCCGTTCCGCTCTGAACCTTCCCGAACGTCCGACGGCGTTCATCTCGGGATTTTTTATTTATTTTTTAATATTAACGCGTGCGACTGCGAGACGTCGCTGTGGTGCAGCGGATGATCGTGCGCGGGTGATCGTGCGAAGTGCGCAGGAGTCGTAACTCGTACCGATGCCGAAGCTGTCGCCGTCGAGGAAGTTGAACATCTCGGCGAAGGAGTCGGGCATGAGGCCGGCCGCCGCGGCGGGGGCCGGCGGCGCGTCGTCGGGCAGCAGCGGCGCGAGCTCGTCGGCCGGCGTCGTCAACTCGTGGGAGACGTTGCCGTAGTGGGCGCGCGAGCCGCCGCCCTGGCGCATTTCACATTACACTACTTAATAGAGGAGGAAGAAAGTGAGGAGAAAAGAAACAGGAACGACTGCAACGGAGCTGCGGGCGAGTGCGTTTCTGTGACGTCCGCTCCAGAAAGAGAAGGACAATTATAGGAATAAGGAGACAGATAAAAAATAACTTTTAGGGAGTCTTGAAAGCGCTCGGGAACACGCCAAGCGCAAGCACCGGGCGCCCGCCCAATGTTTCGGCCCGTATAACCGCGAGGTTGGTGCGGCGGCCGACATGGGAGGTGCCGGGATTTGTCCCGACTCCCGACACTACTTAATACTACAGGTGGATTGCAGCTCATTTCCTCACTTGGTACTTTTTTAGTATTGGCACCACAGATTAATGATTAGTATCCATTGGGAGTCAGTAAACCATCTGTCCCAAAGCGGGTTAGAGTGAAACCCCAGTGACAATTGCCGTGCCAGAAATTATTGATCTTAGCATTTATTTATATAGTCCTGTAACTTTAGGGTTTGCCTTGCGTTAAATCGGGTAGTTCCGATTTTTTGCTGACTTGTTTATGATGTTTGAATAATCTAAGTTTGTGACCTCGAGCGACGAACGCAACTTTGGTCAAAAATCGAAAAAACCGTGAAAATTTCGGAATGTTTTCAGATTTTGGCAATTATAACCCAAAAGGGCTAGTTCTTGACACTAATACTAATTTGGGAGTAGTTTTCCAAAATTCCTTCACCAATTTTCATGGATATATAACTTGATTGTTATAATACCTAAATATAAATAAGACTATATTGTGATTTTAAAATAATATGCTATTTCATTTAATACATTTGAATAATTTATGTGTATATCTGTGACGCTCGAAACGGCGGCCTTCTTTTTCTAAGGCAGTCTGTGGTCAGTCCGTTTCGAGCATCTAGTTGAAGAGATTGTTTACAAATGTGTGAATTAAAATTATAGAAAGCATAGTTTCCAATAGTTATTATAATTGTGCGAAATACATAGATCTAAGTTTGTTATCCAAGTTTGTAACTAATTGTGTGAGATTAAATCGGTCAATGGATACCCAAGAATGTTTTCTTTATCATTTCAGAAGTGGGATTCGAAAGATTAGAATCCATATTGTGGTTTCGTAAAAATGTTCACGTTCTTACATTTGAAACGGAACTTTATTGTATAGTTATTAAAGCCCTATATTCAATGTACTCTGTTTTTATAAATTTTTGTCTGTGGCACTATTCCTACCCATAAGTTGTCGATTTGTTAAAATGTCATTTTAATGTCAATTATGAAGTCACTTTCCTAAATTCTAACCAAAAATAAAAAGGAAGTAAAAGAAAGCGTGTGATTTGTGAATTTATCGTTGTTTATATGTTACTTTTGTTGAAGTTACTGGTTGCTGTGGCAAATTTTTGTTAAAATCAAAAGTCACAACTTTCAAGGTACTTTTCACCACTTATTTTTCATATTAAACCGCTATAGGGTTAAAAGAGCGATTGGGGTTAATCCTATTTGAATAAATGCCATGATTTTAAAAAAATTGAAATGTTAATTAAATTGAGTATGATGTTATATTGGGTCTGATTAGTACTATGTGGCTTCGCTTAGTGGGTATGTGCCCCACTGGATTGAAAGCGGGTCAACTGGTCGTCAGATTGAGTATGATATTATATTAAGTCTGATTAGTACTACGTGGCTTCGCTTAGTGGGTATGTGTCCCACTCGATTATGAGCAAGTCAACTAGTCGTCAGATTATGTAGGTATTAAGTCTGATTAGTACTATGTGGCTTCGCTTAGTGGGTATGTGTCCCACTCGATTATGAGCAAGTCAACTAGTCGTCAGATTATGTAGGTATTAAGTCTGATTAGTACTACGTGGCTTCGCTTAGCGGGTATGTGTCCTGCTGAGTGGGAGGGGTGTGTGTCCCACTCGATTATGAGCAAGTCAACTAGTCGTCAGATTATGTTAGCAGCATACTATGTGGCATTGCTTAGCAGGTATGTGCCCTGCTGAGTGGGAGGGGTGTGTGTCCCACTCGATTCTGAGCGAGTCACTGGTTGTTGAATGATTATTTACAATTTATCTTAGCTCAACAGCTTGAGTCAGATAGTATTAGTGTTACCCATGTTTACCATTTCATTTCATTTGCTAAATTGAGTGAACTGTTTTATAAGGAGAGTGTTGCAATTTTACCCAGTAATGAATTTAATAGATGGGCTTCATTATCAATTTTATAATTTTTAAGTGAATTAAGTTGATGATACTGCTGTAGTGTGTAGACACTAAAGAGTTTTTATATTATTTATATTATTGGTGGTTGACTGATATTTTATAAAAACTTATGACTTGTCACTTCTCAGGAAAATATGAGAGATATACTGAAAAATAATTATTAAATACTAATATAAAACATAATGATAATTTGAAGAAATAAAGTAATTTATAAATATTAAAACAAGTTTCATTAAGAAATATTACAACTGCATCTATTTGTTATTTTATTTTATTGTGTTGGGTTCCTAGCGCATATGATTATTGATGAATTGTGTCTCAAGTAATGTATATATTTCAGTAGAGTGTGACGATGACATCCGATGATGAGTGCCGCACTCCACCTGGTACATCTGAGAGACACTGGCGTAAATCCAAGAAAAAGAGAGGCAGGCGGGAGGAGCCCGTCGCCATCCAGTTCAAGTGATGAAGCTATATCTAAAAAGTTATGTGAGCTTATAAATAAATTGTATGGAGAGTTGTGGGAGAGCGTACATCTCAAAAGCCAAACTAGTAAACCTAGCACAAATCCAACTGATGCGAACAACAGTAATGTCACTTATATTTAATTGTTATAATTGCCTATTTTGTATACCCGAAACCCCTATGCTACCATATCGCTAAATTATTTAATTCTGTTTTAGTTAATAATAGATCTTTGAAAGCATATATTGACTACGGTAGTGAGTGTACACTCTTGTGTAAAACCGATACTGAACTACTTAATTTAATTTAGAGTCATGACAATGTACCAGTAGTTAAGGGTTTTGGTTAATTATACCTCTGTATAAGACAGATCTGTTAAGTGTCTGTTAAGGTCAACAAACTTGATGCAGATATTTAAAAAAAAAAAAAAAAATCAAAATTCAAAATTAATTTATTCAAAGTAGGTACACTGGTACTGTACACTTTTTGAACGTCAATATATAAAGTACATGTCAAGTGAGGTATTGGTGATAATTACTACGGAAACTTGAAACTAAAACTACGAGGGTTCCAAACGCGCCCTGGTCTGAGAAGAGCTCACAACAAACTCAGCCGGGTTACTTTTTTTTATTTATTTATATCATCTTATTGAAGTATTAGTTGTAGATGACATTACATGCAGACGTCGCTTATTATTGGGCAGAATTTTACAGAGTTACCGTTTGTTACAGTTTTAAAATATAGCTCTAAACTTATTTTTTTTTATAAAGCTCAATTCTATCTGTTTCTCAGGAACAACATTTTAAACTTGTATATTACTGATATGGTAGAAATCTCCAAAACCAGTACCACAGGAGATGAACTTATTGAAGGTTACAACTCTGTGCGAATAGGTAGAGATTCTTCTGTTGCAGGGCACTTTCAGTATGTTTAATGGGAAGGGAGCAGTTGTTATAACTAACTTGTCACCTTATACTATAACACTAAAACCAAAAGTTTTAATAGGTAGAGCCATTCCGTTTAATGAACAATTAAATAGATTGTAATTGTTATTGCAAAGTTACCGCGATTGTTTTGCTACAAATCTTAGTGAAATATGTTGCAAGACTAAAATAGAAATGAAGATATAGATTTAACAGACAATAAGACAATTTTTCTTATTGTCCATATCGGTTATCACAACATGAACGCTATTGATGAGTTACTTCAAAAAGATATTATTCAGGAATCGAAATCGGACTACGCCAACCCGATTTTAAATATTTTAAAAAGAAATTGGTAAACAAGTGAATTTACGTGGAAAAAAAAATACCCTGAAACCGTACCTTAGTACCTTGGATGATGTCACACGCTGGAGCGCCGCGTTTTCGTGAAAGCGAAATTTTATAGTTCGATAATTTTTTCAGTTTTTGAGATAATTTAATGATTCCTTCAGATTTTTGTTTTATTTTACTTAAATTCTTATAATTAATAAAAAAAAAAAGATATTTGGAAACTTGTCCATTGAATTAAAAGTTAGTAAAGTAAGTAGTTAGAGAATTCCGAAACCACAAAATATTCATTAAATTCGTCAATTTTTAGGATTGACCGGATATCTTAGAAAATTCATTAAGGGTTATGGGGAAGTTGCTCGTCCATTAACATACTTGTAAAAAAAAAAAAAAAAAATACCGCGTTTGACAATGATCTAAATCGGAAGATCAGGCATTTTCAATTTTAAATGATAGATTGGCTGATCGGCCCGTTCTAGCTCTATATGATCATATCCTTGAAACAGAACTCCACACTGACAGTTCACTAGACAGTGGAGGTATACTTTTGCAGCGACAAAAGGATGTCAGAGTTTTAAAACTTATTTTAGTAGACAGGTTGCTCCCGCAGAAAAGCACCTAGATTCCTATGAACTGGAAACACTAGCTGTCGTATGTTTCCTGAAGAAATTTCGTGTGTATCTTTTGGGCATTCATTTTAAGATTTATACTGATTGTGCTGCTCTTAGCACTCCATACATACTACTTACACTACGAAAAGGGATCTCATTACGCGAATAGTGAGGTGGTGACTTTAAATTAGCGTTCGCGTTCGACATTGAATATCGATCTTGTCCAAAGTCGCACGTGAATGCGTTGAGCAGGAACACCCAGTTATGTGCGGAGCCAGATGAAAGCCCGTCTGTCGGTGTATATGCGATAGAGACATAGGACTAGCTGATAGCTCTTATCATTACAATTGGTCGACCCGGAAATATCGCGTATATTTAAAATTCTCAAACCCGAAAATTATCAACAATGTAGACATTCGTATAAATTATGTTATAAAAGACCACACCGTGTACAAAAGGGTAGATAATAGATTTTTAGTCGTCATTCCACGAAGTGCTCGATGGCAAATATGTCGGGTTAATATTGAGAAATTAATGGTAGTGGAGGAGCCATACCTACTTTAAAAACGTGTCAAAAATACACTCACACACGCTTAGATTAGGTATCATACACGCACAATCCTAAACATAAAATGGCGCGTGTTCATTGTGAGTGTTCATGTATACATTTTAGGGAGGCCATATTTTGTCTTGAGTCTGCCGCAAACTGTTTTAGTATTATGTCAAAAATGTAATGTTGTCTCTTACATACTTATGAAAATTTTGATAAGCTTGAGCTATTTTCCGATGCACTATTTTCTATAGGACATTAGGGCACCTCTATATTATTATTATTATCTCTATGGGTTAATCACAATGAAATTGACCATCTGGGGTATGCAAAAACTCTCGAAAGAATACAACATGTATATTGCTATTGTTGTTGTATTTGTTCCCTAAGCTATGAAAATTCGTTAAAAGTATGTTGCGGCATGTTTAGAGTGTGCTTATAATAAAGATAGCGCGTCAAAACAAAAGTCTGGTCAACTGTAGCCAATAAAAAAAATACCATTTCACATGATTCATACAGATCACCTTGGGCTATTTGTTAAGAGTAAAGCCGGTAATCTTCACGTTTTAACAGTAATAGACGATTTTACAAAATATGTTTTCGTTAGAGCAGTTAAAGATTTGAAAACAAAAACCAGCATATTTTAAACGTTGTAGCTTGTCCCAGAGCTAATTGGCAAACAGAGAGGTTTAACCAGACCATCTTAAATTCGTTGTGATATTGTCAGCACAAAACTTTTCAACTTTTCAATATGATTGGGAAAAATGTCTGGGTAAAATTTAATGGGGCATTAACAACACTGTTAATGCGTCAACACAGAAAACTGCGATAGAAGCTATCTTTGGAATTAAATTGCGCGATATTTTACCAAATAAACTTAACGCAGATAACTCTCAAAGTACTAACAGGGAATTACTACAAATCAGAGAGTAAATTGGTAGTAAAATCAAAAAGACGAAGCAAAACAACAACAACAACAATATGATGCGGATTAAATCCCCGCAGTTAGGTATGAGATCGGTGATTTACTTAAAACTTACGTTAATAATTTCGATAATGATCAGAAAAGTAAAGAGTAAGAAAAGATTCTGTCTAAGTTTGTGGGGTCCATACAAAATCACAATTTCTAGGCAACGACCACTATAGAATAACAGATGTTCCTGGTTTTACCAAGAAGGGCAAAGCTTATAGAAACATCATTGCAGCTGATAGAATCCGACCTATTACACATAAAAATAAAATAAAAATTAGAATTGCATAGCTTCGATGAGAGTAGCTCTGACGATGCTGGTAAAATTAACTCCGAGTAATGTTCTATAAAATATTATTTTATTTTTTATAAATAAAATTTAATTACTTTTATCTATAAATAGTTGTATAATACAGCATAATGTCACTAGTTTCTTCACTTTTGTATTCATGTTTGTTTCTTCGTTTTTGTACAATTATACAGGAATTTATTGTATAATTTATAATGATTGTGTATGCCAGGAGGCAACACATTGTCGGATGGCCGAATGTTATAATACCTAAATATAAATAAGACTATATTGTGATTTTAAAATAATATGCTATTTCATTTAATACATTTGAATAATTTATGTGTATATCTGTGACGCTCGAAACGGCGGCCTTCTTTTTCTAAGGCAGTCTGTGGTCAGTCCGTTTCGAGCATCTAGTTGAAGAGATTGTTTACAAATGTGTGAATTAAAATTATAGAAAGCATAGTTTCCAATAGTTATTATAATTGTGCGAAATACATAGATCTAAGTTTGTTATCCAAGTTTGTAACTAATTGTGTGAGATTAAATCGGTCAATGGATACCCAAGAATGTTTTCTTTATCATGATAAATGACGAAAACGTGACGGGGTCTCATTTAAACTTTCATCCCCTACCTTAACCTTTTTGCGAATAGAATTTTTAAAAATTCTGAAATTTAAAAATTTTTATTTTTTATCGAAAGCCAACTTGCTTATCCAAGCAAGCTGAAGTGGCAGTGGGCAGGTCATGTCTGTCGCAGAACCGACAGCCGATGGGGCAGACGTGTTCTAGAGTGGAGACCACGTACTGGCAAGCGCAGTGTAGGACGACCTCCAGCCCGCTGGACCGATGACCTTAAGAAGGCGACGGGAAGCGGGTGGATGAGGAAGGCGGAGGACCGTGTTTGGTGGCGCGCACTTGAAAAGGCCTATGTTCAGCAGTGGACGTCTACAGGCTGATGGAATGGAATGGAAAAAAAAATCGAAAGCCAAAATACCAATTTTCATGGATGTAACTTGAAAAATGACAAACTTTCATACAAAATTTCATCCCCTATTTAACCCCCTTAGTGGTGGAATTTCCAATAATCCTTTCCTAAGTGTACCTAAGTCTATATCATAATAGGAAACTACTGTGAAAATTTCAAGTTTCTAGTTGGTTTTGTTTGTAAGTTGGATGTTAAAAACTGTCCAATCAAACCGGACAGAGATCAGGCGCAGGACCGACGCGGACGGCTTTATGGGCTCTCCGAGGCACGGGGGACGGGGGTGTATTCTTCAGTATTCACTTTCGAGAGGTGTTTTAGGTACTTGTAATTAATTCGAAAAAAAGCGTAGGCTACAAATCTGTCTACAAATCCGCACTCGTGGACTACGGCCTAAACCCATCTCACTCTGAGGAGACCCGTGTCCTGCAGTGGGCTGTGGGCCGATATTAATGGATTGATAATGTTGACTTCGGTAATGTTAAAGCGCAAAAATCCGCAATCTATACTAATAAATAAAATTGAAGTGTCTGTCTGTAATATCGAAATAACTACCTCATATTAAGCTCATATGGTTATTTGAACGATACTATAACCGAATCACACGTTTTTAAAATTTTTGTCTGTCTGTCTGTCTGTCTGTCTGTCTGTCTGTCTGTCTGTCTGTCTGTCTGTCTGTCTGTTTGAACGGGCTAATCTTTGGAATGGCTGAACCGATTTTGACGGGACTTTCACATACAAGTAGAGAATTAACCAGGGAGTAACATAGGCTACTTTTTTAACCGACTTTCAAAAAAGGAGGAGTTGTGTTTTTCTACCTATGTACACCGATATCTCCGAGATTTCTGAACCGATTTGCGTAATTTTTTTTTTAATCGATAGAGAAACATTGCGACACTGTCCTACGAAAAATTTGGATTCCAACTCCTCAATCCTGATGCTGTAGGGGATCTGATCCCCAAAACTAATGGGATTTAGGCACTGTCGGTTATTTAAATTGATATTGGGGATACCAATTAAAGACTTTATTGTTGAATGACCTCGAGTAGGTACATGTCCAACTCCTCAACCCTGATGCTGTAAGGAATTGCATTCCGAAATCGTAAGGATCCCACGGAATTTTTCCGTTTTGTGGACGGGTTACTACTTACTACAGATAGGCTAATTTTGTTCTGGAAAATCAAAGTTCCCACGAGATTTTTACAAACCTAAATACACACGGGCGAAGCCGTGGGCATCATCTAGTTTAATAATACAATAGAATTAAAAGCATTTAGCCACCTATACCGTCCATACTAGTCAAAACTGTTAGTTACATCGATGCCTTTGAGAAAAGTCCACCGTCGAGTCAGGGAGTGGGCTTTGAGAAAAGTCCACCGTCGAGTCAGGGAGTGGGCTTTGAGAAAAGTCCACCGTCGAGTCAGGGAGTGGGCTTTGAGAAAAGTCCACCGTCGAGTCAGGGAGTGGGCTTTGAGAAAATCCATCCATCCGCAACAAATAAGTACTTAGGTAGTACCCGAAATTAGATGGTTCACATCATTCCTTAGTTCCCAACTGGGTGAGATGGCAGCTCGCTGTAACTTTACTTACTGGCCGGCTCTGCGGCTGTGCGTTTCAAATAGACGTGATTTTGTAACTGCGTCGATTTTTCGCAATGGAGCAACGTGCAACGTGCAAGCTTGTTGCATTTTTATTGAATGTGCAGACGCGCATACCTACGTTCTCTGATGATGTTTTCAATATGATCCCTCGAATAAACGCCAAATCTCATGGTATACGAAAAGCCAAAATTATTTTGCTATAATCCTCATGGCTCATGGTGGCAATGACGATTTGAATCGACTTTTGAAGCACATACGACGCGTGAGAGGATCGCTGCGCACCGGTGACTGGTTCCCGCTAGTTTCTCTTGCTGCTTGCACGACAATGCGCTAGCCGTAGCCGCTAGCCCATTCCTACTCTACTCGGTACTCCATATGATACTCGTCACACAATTTTTGGCTCAAAAGGCGGTCCTCACAATCAGCCACCCGCCCTACTCGCCAGATCTTGCTCCGGCGGACTTTTTTTGTTCCCTGAATTGAAAATTACAATGAAGGGAAATATTTTGCAGATGTAAGTATAAAAGGTGATTCAAAGCAGTGTGACCAGGTTTTTTTGCCATCCAGAAGAATAGAATAGAATAGAATAGAAAAGTTTTTTATTCAAATAAACTTTTACAAGTACTTTTGAATCGTCAATTGAGTCTACCACAGGTTCGGAATGCAGTTCCAGCCGAGAAGAACCTGCAAGAAACTCGGCGGTTGCTCTTTTTTAAAAATAAAAATATTATTATAACAATTATTATTATTAACTAGCTTTTCCCCGCGGCTTCGCCCGCGTGAATTCCGGTTTTTCACAAATCCTGAGGGAATCGTGGATTTCTGGTTCCCGTTCCCGCTCCCTTTTCCAACCTTTATAGGTTTTTTCAAAATCCCGTGGGAACTGTGGATTTTTCCAGGATAAAAAGTAGCTTATGTTTTAAGTCAGGGCATTATCTATCTCCATTCAAAATTTCAGCCAAATCTGTTTAGAAGTTGCGACGTTATAGACTTATAGAGTAACAAACATCCAAACATCTAAACATCTCAGCCGCTGCAATCGCTTCAAGTTTCCGACTTAGGCAGCTAGAGGGCGCTGCGATCGTTTTTTTTAATTTCGAATGATGGCTGCGAGGGCGATGCGATCATTACTTACCTAGTTTCCAGTTTTAGCCGCCAAAGGACGCTGTGATCACTTCAAGTTAGGCTGCCAGAGGGCGCTGCGATCGTTTTTAGTTTCCAGTTTTGGCCGCTAGATGGCGCTGCAATCGTTTTTTAGTTTCCAGTTTTGGCTGCTAGAGGGCGCTGCTATTGGTTCAAGTTTCCGGCTAAGGCCGCCAGAGGGCGCTGTGATCGCTTCGATTTAGGCCGCTAGAGGGCGCTGCGATTGTTTTTAGTTTCCAGTTTTGGCCGCAAGAGGGCGCTGCAATTGTTTTTTTTAGTTTCCAGTTTTGGCTGCTAGAGGGTGCTGCTATTGCTTCAAGTTTCCGGCTTAGGCCGCCAGAGGGCGCTGTGATTGCTTCAAGTTAGACCGCCAGAGGGCGCTGTGATCGTTTTAATTTCCAGTTTTAGCCGCTAGATGGCACTGCAATTGGGTTTTTAGTTTCCAGTTTTGGCCGCAAGAGGGCGTTGCAATCGTTTTTTAGTTTCCAGTTTTGGCTGCTAGAGGGCGCTGCTATTGCTTCAAGTTTCCGGCTTAGGCCGCCAGAGGGCGCTGTGATCGCTTCAAATTAGGCCGCCAGAGGGCGCTGCGATCGTTTTAATTTCCAGTTTTGGCTGCAAGAGGGCGCTGTGATCGTTTTTAGTTTCCAGTTTTAGCCGCAAGAGGGCGCTGCAATTGTTTTTTAGTTTCCAGTTTTGACCGCCAGAGGGCGCTGCAATTGTTTTTTTAGTTTCCAGTTTTAGCTGCCAGAGCGCGCTGCGATCGTTTTTAGTTTCTAGTTTTGGCCGCCAGAGGGCGTTGCGATCGTTTTTAGTTTCCAGTTTTGGCTGCTAGAGGGTGCTGCTATTGCTTCAAGTTTCCGGCTTAGGCCGCCAGAGGGCGCTGTGATTGCTTCAAGTTACGACCGCCAGAGGGCGCTGTGATCGTTTTAATTTCCAGTTTTAGCCGCTAGATGGCGCTGCAATCGTTTTTTAGTTTCCAGTTTTGGCTGCTAGAGGGCGCTGCTATTGCTTCAAGTTTCCGGCTTAGGCCGCCAGAGGGCGCTGTGATTGCTTCAAGTTAGGCCACTAGAGGGCGCTGCGATCATTTTTAGTTTCCGGTTTTGTCCGCCAGAGGGCGCTGTGATTGCTTCAAGTTAGGCCACCAGAGGGCGCTGCGATCGTTTTTAGTTCCCATTAAAACTTTCATCCCCTATTTTACCACCCTTAAAAGAAGATTTTTCAAAATAAAATATACAGAGTTTTATTATTTAAAACTCATAATCTAAATGCCGATTTTCAGGTCTGTAACTTTAAAAACATAGGACTTTCATAAAAACTTTCATCCCCTATTTTACCACCCTTAAGGGGAGATTTTCCAGAATAACCTATACAGGTTTTTATCATTTTAAAATTTTAATCTAAATGCCTATTTTCATATCTGTAACTTCAAAAACATAACCTTCCTACCCCCATTTCACCCCCTTAGGGGAGCATTTTCGTGAAATATTTTCTAGGCTGATATCTAAGCCCTAGAATTAACCTACCTTCCAAATTTCAAGTTGATAATAGCAAAATCTATACTAATATAATAAAGCGGAAGAGTTTGTTTGTTTGAACGCGCTAATCTCAGAAACTACTGGACCGATTTCAAAAATTCTTTCACCGTTGGATATCTACGTGATCCCTGAGTGCTATAGGCTATATATGTACCACGGGCGAAGCCGGGGCGGACCGCTAGTTATAATTAAAACTTCCCATTAAAACTTTCATCCCCTATTTTACCACCCTTAAGGGAAGATTTTTCAAAATAAAATATACAGAGTTTTATTATTTAAAACTAATAATCTAAATGCCAATTTTCAGGTCTGTAACTTTAAAAACATAGGACTTTCATACAAACTTTCTACCCCCATTTTACCCCCTTAGGGGAGGATTTTAGGGATATTAAATAGCCTATAACCTGCCCCAAAAGTTGGACTACCAAATGCAAAAAGAATTTTTCAAATCCGATAGGTACTTCCAGAGATTAGCGCGTTCAAACAAACAAACAAACTCTTGGACCGCTTTATTATATTACTAGCTTTTGCCCGCGGCTTCGCCCGCGTGAATTTCGGTTTTTCACAAATCCTGAGGGATAAGTAGATTTCTGGTCCACCCGCCCCCCGCCGCGCGGCGGCGTACCGCGGTACCACGTACGGCGGGCGCAGGGCGCAGGGGCGCGCGGCGCGGGGAGTTCCGTGCAGCGCGAGCGTCAGCCGTCGCGTCAGGGCGTTTTTAACATAGGTACTTACCGATTTCAACACAACTCCTTTTTTGAAAGTCGGTTAAAAAAGTAGCCTATCTTACTCCTTGGTTAATCCTCTACTTGTCTGTGAAAGTCCCGTCAAAATCGGTTCAGCCGTTCCGAAGATTAGCCCGTTCAAACAGACAGACAGACAGACAAAAATTTTAAAAACGTGTGATTCGGTTATGGTATCGTTCAAATAACCATATGAGCTTAATATGTGGTAGTTATTTCGAAATTACAGACAGACACTTCAATTTTATTTATTAGTATAGATATAGATAAGTAAATAAGTATAAGTATAGTATAGATGTACATGATTGAAATGCCGTCTCGCGCATTGCTGGAACGAGTTAAATCCAAGCTTTTTTATCGTTTATATAATCTTCAATTGTATAATAAGCTTTTTTTATGAGCATACTTTTAATAGAGTTCTTAAACTTATGTAAAGGCAGTCTAAGACATATTTTTTATTCAGATAAACTTTTACAAGTGCTTTTGAATCGACAAATGAATCTACCACTGGTTCGGAATGGTGCTTACAATTCTACACGTTAAGAAGGGTAGACAAAAGTAGCCCCATTTCCGACGGCGGCACCCGTTCACGAGCATGATCACAGAAATTATGACAAATCACAGAAAATACCAATAGCATTCTGTGACTTCTCCCATGCATCGAAAATATGCCGTAACAGCCTTGAGTTGCGGCTGCGTCGGTTGTTGAACGACCCTTAGTAGAAGAGTTGAACGGGGTAAAATTTGTGTAAAACGATGTTGTTTAAATAAAAACTTTTTCCTACTCTTTTCTCCTTTCTGAAAAAAATAATTAGTCCCGGAATTTTTGCATGAAGTGGTATGTAAACCGATTTCTCATATTTTTTCTGAACCGATTTGCGTGATTTTTTTTTAATCGACAGGAAGTTTGCGAAATGACCCCATAAATTTTTTTACTCTAAGTTTGTTACTCAAAAGTTTCCTTAACTCACGTACTATGAACTAAAACACGAGCTGATGATAAACATAATATTATTATTATAAAATTCGTCTCTGATATTAATAAAATTTGTTCAAAACTGTGGAATAGTTTTGCAAAGATTACCTACTGTCATAGAAAACGTCTGTAATTGATTGAAACAGCACCCGATGACGTGGCGCGGACGGCGAGTCAACTCAACAAACCTTTGTGATCCAAGCCGCGAGCAACACGCACGTCGACACGAGCTGCATGGTGGCGGAGTCGACTTGGGCTCCGCACAGCGCTCTAACAATCGACCTATTAAACTACCTATAGGTAATTGGCAGCGCATAAAAGCGACTATATCAAATCGTTATACCGTGTCTGAATTTAATGGATTCGGTACTTGTACAAAAATCTCTATCGCTCACCCTTATCGTGGACTAACCGACTTCAAAAAAAGATTATCAACTCGACACGTACGTATAATATGTGTATGTTTTTTTTTGGGTAATTGGGTAAATAATACGATTTCGTTTTAGAAAAAATACATTCATTATTTAATTTTACAGCCATCAATAATTAATATAATTATTTACTTACAAATACTATAATAAAAAATAAATAGGTACCTGCCTCAGTCCCAAACTATAAAAATAGAAGGATAATTCGATATTTTTGTGTCCGTACTCCGTATAGATAGATTAGTTAGTTGAGTGTGCCCAGTGGGCTTATTCTCTAACTTAGTTGCCAACGAATTAGTTCAATATACATTGCTGTTTTAATGTGTGGAAATGAAATATATTACCACTGTTTATATTTCACACACAGCAATGTATATCGAACTAATTCGTTGGCAACCATTTTCAGTTGGTAACACTAACAAGTTAGATAATAGCCCATTAGGTCGCGCGCAGCACGCGAGCACGCAGCGGTCTGCTCGCGCTCGCGCTCGCGCTCGCGAGTTCGCGGCGAGCATGCGCGCGCACCGTGCGCGGTGCGACTCCAAATATGTTTACTATACCTAGACCTACCTTATACCTAATATTTATGAATCCACAGTTAGGAATCTACTCTTTCTTAAATATTAGGTACCTACTATAGTAATTTATTTCATAAAATGGAACTGATTTACTCACCAAAATAAATAACATCATTTGAATATTTAAAATAACGGCTGTAAGGGGACAGCTATCGGATAGCAGTGAGGATTGAAAAGTGCAATGTACCTAATGCGATCAGCTGACACCTAAATGCCTAAAGTTGTGGTCGGCGGGTCCACCCGCGGGTCATTGACCCCGAATCGTGCATTGGCTTTACGTCGTCGCGTCGGCTTGAAAAATACTAACTACTTAATCACTAATACGCATAAAACAAACGGTTATAGGTATCGGATCGTGTTTAGGTGGTATAATAATAGCGTTAAGTTTTCAATAGTGGTCCCCTTCTACTCTGTGTAATATTTATCTACTCGTACTTGCAGCCTGCTAAGTACTTACAGAAAATAATTAATTTGTAAAGAGAAGTGAGAAACTTGTCAGTCGGCGACACACAGTAAGAACACAAACTGGCACGCAGGCGGCGCCGTCGGTGGCGCACTCACACCGCGCGCGCGTACAGGTGTCGTGCGCGCCGGGCAGCGTGACGTGGCGGCGCACGACGGCGCCGCAGCGCACCAGCAGCGCGTGCGACATGCGCGGCGCGCTCACACCGTGTGCACGGCGCGGGGGGCGCGCGGCCACGCGGGCGGCGCGAACGGCGGCAGCAGCGCCAGGAAGCGGCGCAGCTCGGTGTAGTACTCGGCGCAGGTCCAGGTGTCGTCGTGCGCGCCGGGCAGCGTGACGTGGCGGCGCACGACGGCGCCGCAGCGCACCAGCAGCGCGTGCGACATGCGCGGCGCGCTCACACCGTGTGCACGGCGCGGGGGGCGCGCGGCCACGCGGGCGGCGCGAACGGCGGCAGCAGCGCCAGGAAGCGGCGCAGCTCGGTGTAGTACTCGGCGCAGGTCCAGGTGTCGTCGTGCGCGCCGGGCAGCGTGACGTGGCGGCGCACGACGGCGCCGCAGCGCACCAGCAGCGCGTGCGACATGCGCGGCGCGCTCACACCGTGTGCACGGCGCGGGGGGCGCGCGGCCACGCGGGCGGCGCGAACGGCGGCAGCAGCGCCAGGAAGCGGCGCAGCTCGGTGTAGTACTCGGCGCAGGTCCAGGTGTCGTCGTGCGCGCCGGGCAGCGTGACGTGGCGGCGCACGACGGCGCCGCAGCGCACCAGCAGCGCGTGCGACATGCGCGGCGCGCTCACACCGTGTGCACGGCGCGGGGGGCGCGCGGCCACGCGGGCGGCGCGAACGGCGGCAGCAGCGCCAGGAAGCGGCGCAGCTCGGTGTAGTACTCGGCGCAGGTCCAGGTGTCGTCGTGCGCGCCGGGCAGCGTGACGTGGCGGCGCACGACGGCGCCGCAGCGCACCAGCAGCGCGTGCGACATGCGCGGCGCGCTCACACCGTGTGCACGGCGCGGGGGGCGCGCGGCCACGCGGGCGGCGCGAACGGCGGCAGCAGCGCCAGGAAGCGGCGCAGCTCGGTGTAGTACTCGGCGCAGGTCCAGGTGTCGTCGTGCGCGCCGGGCAGCGTGACGTGGCGGCGCACGACGGCGCCGCAGCGCACCAGCAGCGCGTGCGACATGCGCGGCGCGCTCACACCGTGTGCACGGCGCGGGGGGCGCGCGGCCACGCGGGCGGCGCGAACGGCGGCAGCAGCGCCAGGAAGCGGCGCAGCTCGGTGTAGTACTCGGCGCAGGTCCAGGTGTCGTCGTGCGCGCCGGGCAGCGTGACGTGGCGGCGCACGACGGCGCCGCAGCGCACCAGCAGCGCGTGCGACATGCGCGGCGCGCTCACACCGAGTGCACGGCGCGGGGGGCGCGCGGCCACGCGGGCGGCGCGAACGGCGGCAGCAGCGCCAGGAAGCGGCGCAGCTCGGTGTAGTACTCGGCGCAGGTCCAGGTGTCGTCGTGCGCGCCGGGCAGCGTGACGTGGCGGCGCACGACGGCGCCGCAGCGCACCAGCAGCGCGTGCGACATGCGCGGCGCGCTCACACCGTGTGCACGGCGCGGGGGGCGCGCGGCCACGCGGGCGGCGCGAACGGCGGCAGCAGCGCCAGGAAGCGGCGCAGCTCGGTGTAGTACTCGGCGCAGGTCCAGGTGTCGTCGTGCGCGCCGGGCAGCGTGACGTGGCGGCGCACGACGGCGCCGCAGCGCACCAGCAGCGCGTGCGACATGCGCGGCGCGCTCACACCGTGTGCACGGCGCGGGGGGCGCGCGGCCACGCGGGCGGCGCGAACGGCGGCAGCAGCGCCAGGAAGCGGCGCAGCTCGGTGTAGTACTCGGCGCAGGTCCAGGTGTCGTCGTGCGCGCCGGGCAGCGTGACGTGGCGGCGCACGACGGCGCCGCAGCGCACCAGCAGCGCGTGCGACATGCGCGGCGCGCTCACACCGAGTGCACGGCGCGGGGGGCGCGCGGCCACGCGGGCGGCGCGAACGGCGGCAGCAGCGCCAGGAAGCGGCGCAGCTCGGTGTAGTACTCGGCGCAGGTCCAGGTGTCGTCGTGCGCGCCGGGCAGCGTGACGTGGCGGCGCACGACGGCGCCGCAGCGCACCAGCAGCGCGTGCGACATGCGCGGCGCGCTCACACCGTGTGCACGGCGCGGGGGGCGCGCGGCCACGCGGGCGGCGCGAACGGCGGCAGCAGCGCCAGGAAGCGGCGCAGCTCGGTGTAGTACTCGGCGCAGGTCCAGGTGTCGTCGTGCGCGCCGGGCAGCGTGACGTGGCGGCGCACGACGGCGCCGCAGCGCACCAGCAGCGCGTGCGACATGCGCGGCGCGCTCACACCGTGTGCACGGCGCGGGGGGCGCGCGGCCACGCGGGCGGCGCGAACGGCGGCAGCAGCGCCAGGAAGCGGCGCAGCTCGGTGTAGTACTCGGCGCAGGTCCAGGTGTCGTCGTGCGCGCCGGGCAGCGTGACGTGGCGGCGCACGACGGCGCCGCAGCGCACCAGCAGCGCGTGCGACATGCGCGGCGCGCTCACACCGTGTGCACGGCGCGGGGGGCGCGCGGCCACGCGGGCGGCGCGAACGGCGGCAGCAGCGCCAGGAAGCGGCGCAGCTCGGTGTAGTACTCGGCGCAGGTCCAGGTGTCGTCGTGCGCGCCGGGCAGCGTGACGTGGCGGCGCACGACGGCGCCGCAGCGCACCAGCAGCGCGTGCGACATGCGCGGCGCGCTCACACCGTGTGCACGGCGCGGGGGGCGCGCGGCCACGCGGGCGGCGCGAACGGCGGCAGCAGCGCCAGGAAGCGGCGCAGCTCGGTGTAGTACTCGGCGCAGGTCCAGGTGTCGTCGTGCGCGCCGGGCAGCGTGACGTGGCGGCGCACGACGGCGCCGCAGCGCACCAGCAGCGCGTGCGACATGCGCGGCGCGCTCACACCGTGTGCACGGCGCGGGGGGCGCGCGGCCACGCGGGCGGCGCGAACGGCGGCAGCAGCGCCAGGAAGCGGCGCAGCTCGGTGTAGTACTCGGCGCAGGTCCAGGTGTCGTCGTGCGCGCCGGGCAGCGTGACGTGGCGGCGCACGACGGCGCCGCAGCGCACCAGCAGCGCGTGCGACATGCGCGGCGCGCTCACACCGAGTGCACGGCGCGGGGGGCGCGCGGCCACGCGGGCGGCGCGAACGGCGGCAGCAGCGCCAGGAAGCGGCGCAGCTCGGTGTAGTACTCGGCGCAGGTCCAGGTGTCGTCGTGCGCGCCGGGCAGCGTGACGTGGCGGCGCACGACGGCGCCGCAGCGCACCAGCAGCGCGTGCGACATGCGCGGCGCGCTCACACCGTGTGCACGGCGCGGGGGGCGCGCGGCCACGCGGGCGGCGCGAACGGCGGCAGCAGCGCCAGGAAGCGGCGCAGCTCGGTGTAGTACTCGGCGCAGGTCCAGGTGTCGTCGTGCGCGCCGGGCAGCGTGACGTGGCGGCGCACGACGGCGCCGCAGCGCACCAGCAGCGCGTGCGACATGCGCGGCGCGCTCACACCGTGTGCACGGCGCGGGGGGCGCGCGGCCACGCGGGCGGCGCGAACGGCGGCAGCAGCGCCAGGAAGCGGCGCAGCTCGGTGTAGTACTCGGCGCAGGTCCAGGTGTCGTCGTGCGCGCCGGGCAGCGTGACGTGGCGGCGCACGACGGCGCCGCAGCGCACCAGCAGCGCGTGCGACATGCGCGGCGCGCTCACACCGTGTGCACGGCGCGGGGGGCGCGCGGCCACGCGGGCGGCGCGAACGGCGGCAGCAGCGCCAGGAAGCGGCGCAGCTCGGTGTAGTACTCGGCGCAGGTCCAGGTGTCGTCGTGCGCGCCGGGCAGCGTGACGTGGCGGCGCACGACGGCGCCGCAGCGCACCAGCAGCGCGTGCGACATGCGCGGCGCGCTCACACCGTGTGCACGGCGCGGGGGGCGCGCGGCCACGCGGGCGGCGCGAACGGCGGCAGCAGCGCCAGGAAGCGGCGCAGCTCGGTGTAGTACTCGGCGCAGGTCCAGGTGTCGTCGTGCGCGCCGGGCAGCGTGACGTGGCGGCGCACGACGGCGCCGCAGCGCACCAGCAGCGCGTGCGACATGCGCGGCGCGCTCACACCGTGTGCACGGCGCGGGGGGCGCGCGGCCACGCGGGCGGCGCGAACGGCGGCAGCAGCGCCAGGAAGCGGCGCAGCTCGGTGTAGTACTCGGCGCAGGTCCAGGTGTCGTCGTGCGCGCCGGGCAGCGTGACGTGGCGGCGCACGACGGCGCCGCAGCGCACCAGCAGCGCGTGCGACATGCGCGGCGCGCTCACACCGTGTGCACGGCGCGGGGGGCGCGCGGCCACGCGGGCGGCGCGAACGGCGGCAGCAGCGCCAGGAAGCGGCGCAGCTCGGTGTAGTACTCGGCGCAGGTCCAGGTGTCGTCGTGCGCGCCGGGCAGCGTGACGTGGCGGCGCACGACGGCGCCGCAGCGCACCAGCAGCGCGTGCGACATGCGCGGCGCGCTCACACCGTGTGCACGGCGCGGGGGGCGCGCGGCCACGCGGGCGGCGCGAACGGCGGCAGCAGCGCCAGGAAGCGGCGCAGCTCGGTGTAGTACTCGGCGCAGGTCCAGGTGTCGTCGTGCGCGCCGGGCAGCGTGACGTGGCGGCGCACGACGGCGCCGCAGCGCACCAGCAGCGCGTGCGACATGCGCGGCGCGCTCACACCGTGTGCACGGCGCGGGGGGCGCGCGGCCACGCGGGCGGCGCGAACGGCGGCAGCAGCGCCAGGAAGCGGCGCAGCTCGGTGTAGTACTCGGCGCAGGTCCAGGTGTCGTCGTGCGCGCCGGGCAGCGTGACGTGGCGGCGCACGACGGCGCCGCAGCGCACCAGCAGCGCGTGCGACATGCGCGGCGCGCTCACACCGTGTGCACGGCGCGGGGGGCGCGCGGCCACGCGGGCGGCGCGAACGGCGGCAGCAGCGCCAGGAAGCGGCGCAGCTCGGTGTAGTACTCGGCGCAGGTCCAGGTGTCGTCGTGCGCGCCGGGCAGCGTGACGTGGCGGCGCACGACGGCGCCGCAGCGCACCAGCAGCGCGTGCGACATGCGCGGCGCGCTCACACCGTGTGCACGGCGCGGGGGGCGCGCGGCCACGCGGGCGGCGCGAACGGCGGCAGCAGCGCCAGGAAGCGGCGCAGCTCGGTGTAGTACTCGGCGCAGGTCCAGGTGTCGTCGTGCGCGCCGGGCAGCGTGACGTGGCGGCGCACGACGGCGCCGCAGCGCACCAGCAGCGCGTGCGACATGCGCGGCGCGCTCACACCGTGTGCACGGCGCGGGGGGCGCGCGGCCACGCGGGCGGCGCGAACGGCGGCAGCAGCGCCAGGAAGCGGCGCAGCTCGGTGTAGTACTCGGCGCAGGTCCAGGTGTCGTCGTGCGCGCCGGGCAGCGTGACGTGGCGGCGCACGACGGCGCCGCAGCGCACCAGCAGCGCGTGCGACATGCGCGGCGCGCTCACACCGTGTGCACGGCGCGGGGGGCGCGCGGCCACGCGGGCGGCGCGAACGGCGGCAGCAGCGCCAGGAAGCGGCGCAGCTCGGTGTAGTACTCGGCGCAGGTCCAGGTGTCGTCGTGCGCGCCGGGCAGCGTGACGTGGCGGCGCACGACGGCGCCGCAGCGCACCAGCAGCGCGTGCGACATGCGCGGCGCGCTCACACCGTGTGCACGGCGCGGGGGGCGCGCGGCCACGCGGGCGGCGCGAACGGCGGCAGCAGCGCCAGGAAGCGGCGCAGCTCGGTGTAGTACTCGGCGCAGGTCCAGGTGTCGTCGTGCGCGCCGGGCAGCGTGACGTGGCGGCGCACGACGGCGCCGCAGCGCACCAGCAGCGCGTGCGACATGCGCGGCGCGCTCACACCGTGTGCACGGCGCGGGGGGCGCGCGGCCACGCGGGCGGCGCGAACGGCGGCAGCAGCGCCAGGAAGCGGCGCAGCTCGGTGTAGTACTCGGCGCAGGTCCAGGTGTCGTCGTGCGCGCCGGGCAGCGTGACGTGGCGGCGCACGACGGCGCCGCAGCGCACCAGCAGCGCGTGCGACATGCGCGGCGCGCTCACACCGTGTGCACGGCGCGGGGGGCGCGCGGCCACGCGGGCGGCGCGAACGGCGGCAGCAGCGCCAGGAAGCGGCGCAGCTCGGTGTAGTACTCGGCGCAGGTCCAGGTGTCGTCGTGCGCGCCGGGCAGCGTGACGTGGCGGCGCACGACGGCGCCGCAGCGCACCAGCAGCGCGTGCGACATGCGCGGCGCGCTCACACCGTGTGCACGGCGCGGGGGGCGCGCGGCCACGCGGGCGGCGCGAACGGCGGCAGCAGCGCCAGGAAGCGGCGCAGCTCGGTGTAGTACTCGGCGCAGGTCCAGGTGTCGTCGTGCGCGCCGGGCAGCGTGACGTGGCGGCGCACGACGGCGCCGCAGCGCACCAGCAGCGCGTGCGACATGCGCGGCGCGCTCACACCGTGTGCACGGCGCGGGGGGCGCGCGGCCACGCGGGCGGCGCGAACGGCGGCAGCAGCGCCAGGAAGCGGCGCAGCTCGGTGTAGTACTCGGCGCAGGTCCAGGTGTCGTCGTGCGCGCCGGGCAGCGTGACGTGGCGGCGCACGACGGCGCCGCAGCGCACCAGCAGCGCGTGCGACATGCGCGGCGCGCTCACACCGTGTGCACGGCGCGGGGGGCGCGCGGCCACGCGGGCGGCGCGAACGGCGGCAGCAGCGCCAGGAAGCGGCGCAGCTCGGTGTAGTACTCGGCGCAGGTCCAGGTGTCGTCGTGCGCGCCGGGCAGCGTGACGTGGCGGCGCACGACGGCGCCGCAGCGCACCAGCAGCGCGTGCGACATGCGCGGCGCGCTCACACCGTGTGCACGGCGCGGGGGGCGCGCGGCCACGCGGGCGGCGCGAACGGCGGCAGCAGCGCCAGGAAGCGGCGCAGCTCGGTGTAGTACTCGGCGCAGGTCCAGGTGTCGTCGTGCGCGCCGGGCAGCGTGACGTGGCGGCGCACGACGGCGCCGCAGCGCACCAGCAGCGCGTGCGACATGCGCGGCGCGCTCACACCGTGTGCACGGCGCGGGGGGCGCGCGGCCACGCGGGCGGCGCGAACGGCGGCAGCAGCGCCAGGAAGCGGCGCAGCTCGGTGTAGTACTCGGCGCAGGTCCAGGTGTCGTCGTGCGCGCCGGGCAGCGTGACGTGGCGGCGCACGACGGCGCCGCAGCGCACCAGCAGCGCGTGCGACATGCGCGGCGCGCTCACACCGTGTGCACGGCGCGGGGGGCGCGCGGCCACGCGGGCGGCGCGAACGGCGGCAGCAGCGCCAGGAAGCGGCGCAGCTCGGTGTAGTACTCGGCGCAGGTCCAGGTGTCGTCGTGCGCGCCGGGCAGCGTGACGTGGCGGCGCACGACGGCGCCGCAGCGCACCAGCAGCGCGTGCGACATGCGCGGCGCGCACACACCGTGTGCACGGCGCGGGGGGCGCGCGGCCACGCGGGCGGCGCGAACGGCGGCAGCAGCGCCAGGAAGCGGCGCAGCTCGGTGTAGTACTCGGCGCAGGTCCAGGTGTCGTCGTGCGCGCCGGGCAGCGTGACGTGGCGGCGCACGACGGCGCCGCAGCGCACCAGCAGCGCGTGCGACATGCGCGGCGCGCTCACACCGTGTGCACGGCGCGGGGGGCGCGCGGCCACGCGGGCGGCGCGAACGGCGGCAGCAGCGCCAGGAAGCGGCGCAGCTCGGTGTAGTACTCGGCGCAGGTCCAGGTGTCGTCGTGCGCGCCGGGCAGCGTGACGTGGCGGCGCACGACGGCGCCGCAGCGCACCAGCAGCGCGTGCGACATGCGCGGCGGCACCAGCGCGTCCCGCGAGCCGCACACCACGAGCGTGCTGGCGCGCACTCTGCACATCTTGCGCACCGACATGTACTGGTGCACACGATACACCCGCCATTTTAACAAGAGCCCGGTCAAAATAGACATTTCAATTATCAAAATCCCGAGAGCTAAATTTTGGTAGAGAACTTGGGTACAACAGTAGGAAGAAAGTGCCATAGTCCCCATTGATCCCATGTCTGTTAAAAAAGTTATTCAAGGTCAAAGTCAAAATTTTCGGCTTTTTAAATTTTTCTTGAAAACAGTAAGTTATTGAAAACAGTAAGATATATTATATAGTCGTCAAAGGTTTATAATTTAACTTTAGTTCGTGCCACTGGTGGGCGGCGTACGGCGTACCTTGTTTTTGTGGCAGAACATCGGCAGCCAACTCAAGCATCTCCACTTGAGGACGACGCGCGCCATGTCCGGGATGCTGGTGAAGGTGTTCTCCACGATGAGCGCCCACAGCCGGTCGCGGTACTGCGGCCGCGCCGCCAGGTCGATGGCGACCGCCCCGCCTGCAACACCGGCCCGCCGTCAGACGGTCGTCAGGCGCGCCGCGCGCCGGTCGCCGCGCCGCGCACTCACCCAGCGATCTGCCGAACACTATGATCTGCGAGTTGTCGATGTCGCTCCGCTGTAGCAGGTACTCCAGCGCGCTCTGAGCGTCCACGTAGAGCCCCGGCTCGGACGGCGCGCCCTCCGACAGCCCGTAGCCGCGGTACTCCACCACCAGTATGTTTATGTTCAGTTTGTGATAGAACCCTGACACGTTGCCCAGTCTGTAATACCAAACATATGAACAATCATTATTATTAGCTATTAATTGACAATTCGCGCAATTTACGTATTCTTATAATAGCTTCTCAATATATCTATAACTAGCCCTATATCTATAGCAATATATCTATATCTGCCCGCGGCTTCGCCCGCGTGAATTTCGGTTTTTCACAATTCCTGAAGGAATCGTGGATTTCTAATTCCCGTTCCCGTTCCCGTTTTCAACCTTTATACCTATTTTCAAGGAAGTTTGCTATAGTAATCTACCTATAGCTGTAACTATAGATTTAGGTTTTTTCAAAATCCTGTGGGAACTGTGATTTTTTCCAGGATAAAAAGTAGCCTATGCGGCGTGATTGAGTAACTAACATCCAAAAATCCAAACATCCACACTTTCACATTTATAATATTAGTAGGATATCAATTTCTATTTTCTTAAAAATATATTGAAACAATCTCAAATATTAAGTTGACCTCTATCGAGGTTGAGAGAGGTCAACTTGATATTCAACAGGAAAAATGAAACTATGTCAGCAAAAATGACCTCTGGCCCATGTTGCCTGCGTTGCCATGGAAGAATATCATAGTGGGCTTGCGGTGGCTGTCGCTGGCTTGCAGCACGAGGAACATGTGGATCTTGAGGCCGTCCTTGGTCTTCAGCTTGATGCTCTCGAACGGCAGCTTGTAGTGGCTGGGCTGCATCACCAGCACGCGCGAGTCCGGCGGCTCGTTCGGGAAGTACAACAGCAGGTCCTGCGCCGCGTACAGGATCCCTGCCCACAACCACAGCCACATACTGCACTCACCACTCAACTCTGCTCACAGCTCTCATACACTCAAGCTAAAATTCATTCTCATAGCTCCTCCATTCCCAACAATTCCATACAACAGGAAAATTGAGGTTGTATTATGATTATTTGAATAACATTTGCATAACCCAAACAAGTTTCTGTCCATCTGCCCAGTACGACTGTTTGTTCCAGCTAACACACTGAACGCCTGAACCAACATTAAAAGAACTTTCACAGGTATAGATAGAGAAGTGATCTATGCTATTTAATAACAGAATGTTTTGCGTAACTGTGTAAAATAATAATATTGATATGTTAATATATTTCCAAACTAATAGCTTAATGAATCTCAACTATATTTGCCACAGAGATAGCTTGCTACCACACAGTCACACAAATTTTTATCCCATGAAATTAACACTCCAGTACACACGCCACTGTTTGCTACGCCCGTGCTCGCGCTCTAAATATGTAGAACTATTGTAACTACAATTTTTACCAGGCAAACTAAATAAATTAACAAAATACTTTAAATCACATTAAAATTTATACTATATTAAAAATCTAAAACAAACAAAATATAACTTTATAGATGTCTTAGTAACTTAATATCAGATTTCCTAGAAAACAAGAAAATTCAACAATTTTTTCACTTTTTCTCATAATTTTTTTTTTATTAATTTATCTCCGTTACCTGGTTTTTATCACTGTCACAACAATCAGGACAGAGAAAAACATTAATGCAGGGGACAAACTCACTTGTCACAATACATGTAATATTGATATCTGGTGGACTTTTATGTGCTGTCACAAAATAAAACAACTACCAAGTCGACCAGTAGGTATTTGGTGATTTTGCTGGACAAGTGCAGTCACTCATGATTGTGTTCATTCATTCTTCATTGTAGCACTTAATACATTAACTTATATATAATAAAATTAAATATAACAGCACTTATACTATAAATCTGTGCACTATTTACTTACAATAATAATGTTGATATTCTACAAAGTGCATTTGTGTTCTACAATGGTAGAATGTGCGACTACTGGAGTGTTAATGATCTACAAGACCTAGGTTCATTTATAAAAAAACTCAAATCCACGCGAAGCCGTTGGCATCGGCTAAGTAGTCAAAGAGACAAAACCATCAAGTTTGTTTTATCAATGAAATCATACTTACCCATTATCCCAAACATTAGAACCATCAAAGCAGTGAGAACTCCGTACAGCCAAAATATTATAAAACTAGAAAACACAGTGAATGTGGACACAACCCATAGCCTGTACACTAATACTCGAACTATTTCATACATTATTATCTAAAGTTTTCAACAGATCCCTTTATTATCATTTTGACATGAAAATCGAAATATTTAAGAGTAGGTACTTATTATTAACTTTACTTAGCTTTATTTTAATTAATAATAATAGCAGTCTGAACAATTTAACAAACAATCATGAATCATTATACTTTTACTTGGTTTTTGCTCTATATCGAATTCTGTCTAATTCTGTTTACATAAACAAATAGTCCTATAACCTTTTAAGTTTATTATGTTAGGTACATAATTGCTTGGGTTTAAATTTTAGTCAAAATAAATAAAATAAAAAATATAGCTACGCGATTTTATTGACCGTGATTTGGTTTATACTCAATAAATAATAATCAATTTGGAAAATTGGAACGGGCGGGGAACAAACAAGAAGTCACAGCCACAGACTGTACCACAGACAAAGGCCACAGACTGAGACAGACTAGGTACGCATCATAGAAATAATCATAATAGAAATAGTCAATGCTACGCATAGAGTATTTACGTTACACATCTAGGAAGAGGGGGTGGGGTATAATTTCTCTTAGTTACACATACCTACCTAACCACAGAACTAAGATAAAGTATAGGTACCTCCTCTCTAGCCACAGAACACTTATTAATAGGCCGGAACCACACTTACGTGTCGTGGCGTGTCGTGACGCGCCAGAAGCCTATCGGTTTCATACATTTAGTATGGTTAGAGACACACTTGTAGGGCGTGTCGTTTTTACTAAATGTATGAAACCGGCGCATCACGACACGCCACGACACATAAGTGTGCCGGCAGCCGACAAAATGTCTGCACAGATAAAAAATGACAAGGTGTTTCAGATTACGCAGCAATTATTAACAATTAAAAATAACGTTTACAAGTAATTGTATTAACGTTATCATTCTGTTTTTACTTTTTGGGTCATACCTACCACAAATCTATTTATACAGAGTACAAGGTACAGAATTATACACTCCGTAAAATCATTTAAAGATATAGCGACACTTGTTACGGCACAATAAAGTGCAAAGTAAGAACCGAGATGTTTATAGGATGAAACGTATTTTAAATTTAATTTAATATGTCAATAAATATATTGCTACCTAACTTTCAGTCCAGGATATGATTAATTATTAATAATTTAAAAAAAAAATTTAAACATTTCACTGGTTTGATTATTAGACAAATTCTTAATGAAATAATCTTTATTTTCATTTAATTTTAATTCAATAATCAGACCGGTGCAAAATGCTAGTATCGATTTACCTGTTTACACCTGGTACCCGAGAGTTGTGACCGGAAAAGAATAGGTAACCTAATGGTAACCTATTCTTTTCCGGTCACAACTCTAACGTTTACATATTAACGTTTGCATATTCTATGGGCTTCATACTTTCGATTGGTATAGAATTTTTATAATAATCAAACCGGTGAAATGTTAATTTTTTATTATTATTAATTAATCATATCCTGGGACTGTTTAGTGAAATCATTGTTTTTATTGTTTTGCAAAATTAAAACCATACTTTTATTCACCTATCACATAATATTTTTTTTAATTATTGGCGCCGGCATGGCATGCCAGCGCACGGCGCGTATATTTTTTTAATGCTCTGGACTCCTGTGTTTTTCTTATTGTTTATACTTACTTATTTATTTTAATGATTATTTTATTAATTAACATCAACAATTTTATTAATTAAAACAACATGTGATGAACACGGTTTTTGACAATGATAATGAGTTATAATATCAAAAAGTACGTGCTAACCACTCATCAACCATATATTATGTTTCACAGCTTGTTTAGCACGATTTTTTGAGGTAAGCTTGTTGGAACATAATTAAATGGGGTAAACGCACCACGCGCGACCACCTATAATGTTCTTGCTTATAAAATATCCTATCCCTAACGAGTGTGATAGACAAAAACAAACTAACAACATTTGTAGCTAAAAGTAGTTTGAATAGTGTATTCAGTGAATTTTAACATAAATTTGCGTGTTTGTTTTCATTTATATCAATTCTTACCTAATTACTTATATCATCACTAAAATTTCTCGCATTTGTTATGTAATCCAGACGAGTTTTGTTACGTGTATTGCAATTTTACTACAAAAGAAAATAATGAAAAATTAACACCACAAATCTAAATTTTAAATACATACGAACTATACTTTGGCGATGCATTGTCAAGTTAAACCATAGGTTCCGCACATGATCATGATATGCTTGAGTTGTGATAACAATTTAAGAGATTGGCTATCCGTTCGTCGATCAAGTTATCTTTTGCAGCACCAATGCTTATTGCTTATATGAAGATGGAATAAAAATAACAGTAAACAAAGATCATCTTGCGTGAATAAAACTGCAGGCGCTTCCACCAGGACATGAAACGGCTATATCAAGGAGAGCTCCACTCTCCTTGATGTAGCCGTTTCATGTCATGTCAGGCCTGTTATGCTAGCAGATTATTGTTGGAAGTTAAGAAAAGAACCTGAAGATCTCATCACTACATAGTATAAAACAAAGTCGCTTTCTCTGTCCCTATGTATGCTTAAATCTTTAAAACTACGCAACGGATTTTGATGCGACTTTTTTAATAGATACAGTGATTGAAGAGGAAGGTTTATATGTATAACAAGTGGACACCCGCAACTTCGTTCACGTGGATATTGGTTTTTAAAAATCCTGTGGGAATCATTTTGTTTTTCCTAAGCTCCTTTGAGCTCATACCTTGCTAAAAACTGCTAAAAGTTCACTGGCGGATGTTTAGGTAGATCAAAATGTAAACATCCGCCAGTGAAAGTCCCATCAAAATCGATCCATCCTTTCAGGGATTACCCAGGTAATCTTTAAAGTATCTCCTTTCTAACAAAAAAGAATGAATGAAATCGGATCATGCGTTAATGAATTACAGCTAAGTAGGTACACATTTTGACTTTCATCCCTTCTCCCAAGGGAACCGTGCTGAATTTCGGGATAAAAAGTATCCTATATGTTACTCCTTAGTATGAACTTAACTTAACCTATGAACTTAAATCATGTCAAGTTTCATTTCAATCCATTCAGTAGTTTTTGCGTGATGTGCGCACAAACATACAGACAAACAGATAAACAGACAATTTCAAAAATAACTTTTTTACCTTCTATTACTTATCCCTAACATCCGCCAGTTATTATTTTGCAAAAATCTTTGATGTACAGATACGGCAATTCTATGATTTTATTATATGTATACAAGATAACAACCATTAAAATATAGTGGATAAATTTTTAATCATATTTTCAGTGAATGACATAGGCAATATATTTTATACCCGTGCGAAGCCGGAGCGGGCCGCTAGCTAATAAAATAAAAAGTAGTCCAATTGTACACTTTTATAATTATTAAAATTTATTAATGTAATTAAATCAATTGGGCTGTAAATCTTTTTGTTGAAATCCACAAAAAATCCGAGCTAATCAAGACATGAAATTAGTACCACTGTGAATGATTTTTAATGCTCTCTTAAAATTAGTTCAAATTATTCATTTCATGGGTTTACAAAAGTTGATTTTTTGCTGACGTGTTATTATTAATGTACTTAACTACAATGATTTAAGTATTAAAATAAAATAAAGCACTTAGCGCGCCTAAAGAAGTTTTCACTTCAAAAATAGTGTGTGGGGATCAGCCGTGTGTAGGTTAGAGATTGCACTTGTGTACCAAATTGTATTCTATTTTTGAATTACTTTCCCACCCAAGGATAAGAAAGTAAGGCATTACACCTAGGAACAAGTAGCTATGGAAACGAGATATTTTAGACGAAATCAAACATCTCTTTGACTCACTCACTTGTACCGATTTTAAGCATAAGAAAGAAAGAGCAGTCTGCTACTATCAGTTGTCCTACTCTAAACAAAAAATAACCAGTTTGATGTAGTTCAACTGTTATACTTATATATACTTAGGCCGAGGCCGCATGGTAAGGCGCAACATCGCGACTCGCGCCTCAAAGACGGCGGCGATGAACAATGGGATCGGGAACATTCACTTAACTTGTGTCAGTTTGTGTTGCGAATAGTAGAAAATGTACCATACGTGGGCTACGTGTACTTAAGGATTTGTTCAACCCCTATAACATATTTCTCTTTGAGATTTCGTTTCTTATATTATTTAAAAGAAAGTAGGTTTATGAAATAAATCAAGATGTTAGATTTAAAGTTGGATATCTAAACAGACTATCTAGCTTGAACAAGGTACATAGGTAAATACCTTCACATTTTCAATAGACACTAAAAAGGAACTTGGGCATTAAAATGGAACTACATACAGTAATACTAATGAGTGTTAATTTTTTAATATCTCTTTCCCATCACTATGGTTTTCCCAATGAAAGTTCTATCAAATTCGGTCCAGCATTTCGGAGACAGACAAATACAAATTTTAATGCAACACATGATAATCCGGATGTTCAAAGGTACAAGTGCAAGCCAGGTTCCAAGTAATATGGAATACTGAGGGTTGTGATGGCTGTAATTTCTGAACTACAAAACCGATGACCTTGAAATATTTACGGAACAATTTTTAAAGTATTTCCTTTTAACAAAAAAATAATGAATGTAATTGCACCACGCGTTTATGAATTTCAGCTAAGTATACATTTTCCAATCTATTCAGCAGTTTTTGCGTGATGCGCACACAAACATACAGACAAACAGATAAACAGACAAAAATTTCAAAAATAGCTTTCTTACGTTCCATTACTTAGGTACCCCCCAGTTATTATTTTGCAAATTTCTTTAACGTACAGACACGGCAAGTCTACGATTTTATTATATGTATAGACAAGCGGAAACCCGCGACTTCGTTCGCGTGGTTCGGATGGTTTTTGAAAATCCAGTGGGAATCATTTTGTTTTTCCTAAGCTCCTTTGAGCTCATACCTTGCTAAAAACTGTTAAAATTTCACTGGCGGATGTTTAGGTAGATCAAAATGTAAACATCCGCCAGAGAAAGTCCCATCAAAATCGATCCAGCCTTTTCAGAGATAAGCCGGTAATCTTTCTAACAAAAAAAGAATGAATGATATCGGACCATGCGTTAATGAATTACAGCTAAGTAAACATTTTAACTTTCATCCCCTCTTTCAAGGAAACCATGCTGAATTTCGAGATAAAAAGTATCCTATGTGTTACTCCTTAGTATGAACTTAAATCGTGCCAAGTTTCACTTCAATCCATTCAGTAGTTTTTGCGTGATGCGCGCACAAACATACAGACAAACAGATAAACAGACAGACAAACAGACAAAAATTTGAAAAATAGCTTTTTTATGTTCCATTACTTATCCCTAACATCCCCCAGTTATTATTTTGCAAAAATCTTTAATGTATAAATACGGCAATTCTACGATTTTATTATAATTATGTATAGAATATAGATAACGAATGATTTAAACAAATAAAATATGGCGCACGTCCCTTAAGTTATGTGGCCAGTCCCATAAGTTCATAGGAGTTTGTTTTAACGGAATCGCTGTCGCATCAGCGCGTGTTGTCTTACCAGTGCGGTTTTGACCTAAGCAAGTATAAACTAGGGATGACAATTTAAGTAGGTATCGATAATAATTATGGAAATTGACTGGCCCGTTGGCGCGGTTGGCAGTGACCCTGCCTTCCGCTCCGGGGTCGCGGGTTCGATTCCCGCTCCGAGTCTGGGTGTATTTATAATAATATGTATATATGTATACCTTTATTAAAAATATATATGTATTTATATGTAAATATGTCTATCAGTCGGCTGTTACCTATAACACAGGCATTAAATTGCCTACTTTAGGAACAGACGACCGTGTGTGTATGTGTGAGTATTTATTATTATTATTATTATTATAGAAATAGAAATCACTTTTATTGTAATTTTGTAGGTACAAGAGAGTATTATGAATATGGTAACAGTCGGGTAAATAGTAAAAATTACATTATGGCGTACAATAAGTATATGAACAATATTGACTATGATTTTACTTTTTCATAACTCTTTAAATAATTATTATTTACATATATATATATTACAGGTAACTTTATGATTTAATTTAGATACAAATTGTTGAAGGATTGGTTTAGTCAAGATTCATCAAAAAAGCCATGCCAAGCCAGGTGAAGCCATGAGTACCTACTTGAATAAGAGTACATACCTAGGCCAGATTAAGATGACTTCATATAAGAATGCTAACAGATAAAAAGATTAGCTTGACTTCTCCAAGCTTGTTGTATTATCTAACTAGCTTTTGCCCGCGGCTTCGCCCGGGTGAATTTCGGTTTTGAACAAATCCAGAGGGAATCGTGGATTTCCGGTTCCCATTCCCGCTCCCTTTTCCAACCTTTATACCTACTTTCAAGAAAGTTTGCTATAGTAATCTACCTATAGCTGTAGATATAGATATCGGGTTTTTCAAAGTCCCGCGGGAACTGTTGATTTTTCCTGATGACTTGTTGATGATGATGATGATGATGATTTATTGTTATTGTGATGTGATTGTAAATGTGAATTATTTCAAAAGATGGTGCTCTAGAGTTTGTTTCGCCATTTCTTCTCTAAGACAAAAGCCCCTTGGAAATGGTGGTAGATTCAATAACAAAGTAATAAGAGATTGAAATATAATACTTTAAAAGAGTGTTTTCTTCTTTTATTTTACTTCATTTGAATTAAGTTTAAATTACTATGCAAGTTATCTCGTCAAAACGCATTAGTTCCACTGTTTATATACAATTATATAGATACATAAATACTACACGTTGCTCACACCCGCGACTTCGTCCGCGTGGATTTAGGTTTTTTTTAATTTTGTGAAATAAGATATATAATCAAGAACTATTTGCTTTTCCGGGATAAAAGTTGCTTATGTAAATTTCCGAGACGCAAGCTACCTCTGTACCATATTTCGTATAAGCGGATGGACCATTAAGAATCTCGTGGGAACTCTTTAATTTTCCGGGATAAAAAGTAGCTTATGTCCTTGCCCGGGATGTAAGCTACCTCTGCACAAAACTTCATCAATATCGGTTACACTGTTGGGCCGTGAAAGGCTAGTAGACAGACAAATAGGCAGACACACTTTCGCATTTATACACGCATTTATACACTGTGATTTTTAATTCCGTGGAATTCTGACAGCTGTCATTGTCATTTGCAGATGAGTTATTTGTATGGAGAACAGGGTAGACGTCTACGAAGTACGATTTTACCTCAAACTACTTTAATTCCCTGTCATCTTTAAAAGCTATATGCCGCGTAATATTAGTCGTTTCGCCCTAAAATAGAAAACACCAAGAGTGGAAACTAGAAAGTGCACACTAACAGCAATAGAAAAAAAAGAAGCACATTGAAAAAAATTATTCAAAAATGGAAGTTGAATGACATTATCACCATGAAGTGTTTGTCAGGCATTTATCATATCTACATGCGGCAGTTGATTTTTATTTACGTAAGTTTTGAATTTTTTATCTTTTTTGTGGGAATTGTTTTATCTCTGGTAACATTACGTCAGAATTCCACGGAAATAAAATTCTAAGTACGGAAGGAACTCACGGAAGTATAGTATGGGTAGTTAATATTTTACGAAAGTGGTTTGAGACCATGCAATTATTGCCATATGTCGGATACTACACGACTATCGATATCGATATGAGATGACAATGCGCTTCACTAGTGGCATGAAATCTCGTATGAAAAATTAAATTTTATCAAAATAAAGAAATATAATTCTAATACGGTCATTATTTTATCAAAATGGTTTAATATTGCATTCGTTATGACTACAGCAAAATAATAATAAACTAAACGTGATAACTTATCAGAATTCAATATAATACTTACCGATGCAAAGATATACGCATATTTTTCTCACGTAATACACTGAGTGGACTTTTGCAGCCAATGGCTACACAAATCATGATTACTAAAATATTAAATAGTCAAAATATTTCACACAACAAAGCACTTAGAAGTTAAAAGATCACAAATTATCGTAAGCTGAACTGGTACTACGGTGGTGACCAAAACAAACAAAATTATTCACAATCTGTCTTTCAAGATGACACTGAAATTATATTGCGATCTTTTTTTTGACAGTGCATATTGACATAAGCAAAAACGAAAGATATAATATGTATTTATTCATTTTAAATAAGCGTTCTCTAGGAAGAAGAGGGTATAATTTCTCTTAGCATTACACCCGCTGCTTAGACAAACAATGACGCCATATCGAATGTGACATATAAAAAATAATTTTTTCTACCCTTAATATTTATAAATTATAACTATACTAGCTGACCCCCGCGACTTCGTTCGCGTGTTTATAGGTTTTATATAGGATCGGATCGGATCCCATAATTCTTTTATGTACCTAAACTAAATGTAGCCTAAGTTACTTACTCCTTATAACATTGAAAGTTCCATTAAAATCGATCCATCCGTTTCGGAGATTAGCTGGAACAAATAGACAGACCGACAAACATAAATTCAAACGCACACCAGTTTAAAATAAGCCGTACGTTCAAAGATCCGGGTCCCAAGTTATTTGAACCCAATACTGAGGCTTGTAATGTCTGTCATTTCTGAACTAAAAAATTTATGACCTTGAAATATTTACGGGACAATATATGAATTACTACCTTTCTAACAAAAAAAAATGAGTTAAATCGAACAATGCGTTAATGAATTATAGCTAAATACACGTTTTAAATTTCTTCCCCTGTCCCAAGGGAACCGTGCTTAATTTCGGGATAAAAAGTATCCTATGTCCTACCTCGGAGTATAAACTCAAATCGTATCAAGTTTCATTTGAATCCGTTCAGTAGTTTCGGCGTGATGCGCGGCCAAGATACAGACAGACAGACAGACAGACAGACAGACAGACAGGCGGACAGACAAAAATGAAAAAAATTGCAGTTTTGGCTTCAGTATCGATTATATAGTGCCCTCCAATAAAAATTTTCAAAATATCTTCAACTAGCGACCCGCCCCGGCTTCGCACGGGTAGTAGAGCATATTATGCGTAGGTACTACCCGCTCAGGGATTAGGCAGCGTTTTCGATGAAAGCTCCCAGGCGGCTTGACTTTTTACGATATTTTCCACAATGAACTTACTATATCTCACCTTATACCCGAATTACTAATTCCGTGGAATTCTGACGTTTCATAATGTTACCAGAGATAAAACAATTCCCACAAAAAAGATAAAAAATTCAAAACTTATGCAAATATAAATCAACTGCTGCATGTAGATATGACAAATGCCTGACAGACACTTCATGGTGATAATGTCATTCGACTTCCATTTTTGAATAAATTTTTTCAATGTGCTTCTTTTGTTTTCTATTGCTGTTAGTGTGCACTTTCTAGTTTCCATTCTTAGCAATTTCTATTTTAGGGCGAAACAATTAATATTATTAAGCGGCTTAGAGCTTTATATGTTGACAGGGAATTAAAGTAGTTTGGGGTAAAATCAAACTTCGTAAATGTTAACCCTGTTCTCCATATAAATAACTCATCTGTAAATGACAATGACAGCTGTCAGAATTAAGTCGATATTAAGTCAAAAATAAGGAGAAAAACTAAATATTTCAAATCAAATAAATTAGTGTATTTGGGACATAAAAAGGTAAGTTTTCACCAGATTCCGTGAAAAAAAAATATTTATTTTAAAAGATAAAAATAAAAAACCAAAAACTTGGTTTTTTGAACTTTTCACATAAATTTTGAGGTTATCTGAAAAAAGTGTAAATACAAAAGTTGTAGATCTTTTTATTACCTACAACTTTGCTATTTGATTTTTTTCCATAGAACTTCTAGTTTTGCCGGAAATCGAGATAAACCGTTTTTTACCCTTAAAACTCCCCCCCTTTTTTCCCGAGCTCAGATCGCCCGTAAATTATTTTTCCTTGTATTTTTATAATATTCTCCTCCTTTTCCAATGGGTTTCATCCTACGTACTGTGATTTTTTTTTTGTTTCAAAAATTATCGAAAAATTATAGGGAGAACCGCGGCCGCCGACGCGCTTATAGGCACGCTCCCGCCGCCGCAATTTTTAAATCTGTAATATCTTCGAAAGTATTCATTTAAATCATATGCTGTAAAGGGCCATATGGATTTATATAAAATCAACAATGTATTTAAGGTATTTAATTAGATAAGGATTAATGCTGTATTGGTTGAAATCGCTTCGAAAATTAGCCATTATTTGTCGGAAAAAGTAAATGACAAAAAAATGTTATTGTGGGATATCCATAAGAGATAGACATATACTATCGCGGACTTTTCTGTAGACCTTTTCAATGTGTACAATACTTAGTACATTATTTTGATAAATCTCGTAGGGTTCAGCCTGCGTTTGCAATGTAAGCGGAAAAAATGTAATTATTTACGACATCACATTAGAAACCTCAAAAATAACAGTATTTCTCCACCATTTAATGGATGTTATTATACATATAAACCTTCCTCTTGAATCACTCTATCTATTAAAAAAAACCGCATCAAAATCCGTTGCGTAGTTTTAAAGATTTAAGCATACAAAGGGACATAGGGATATAGGGACAGAGAAAGCGACTTTGTTTTATACTATGTAGTGATGTACAGAATTGGATCTGTTACAGTCTTATTATAATATTATAGAAAGATTTCTAGACTAGTCGCAAAGTGCGTGACCTAAGCAAACATACGCTTTATTTGTATTTCCTTTACCATAACTAAATACAAACTATTGTCGGTGGGAAATCACAATTACTTACATAAATCTCATTATACTTCGCATTTATCCCAAAGATGATTATGGTTTACATGCAGCAGGCGCTAGTCTGTGCTGTCCTTTATCACACTTTTAGAGTTATTTTATAATAAATTAATTGTTTTTTTGACGTTGAGCACACTGAGTAGGTACCTCCACCGCCCTCGCCACGCCGATCCGGCGCGTCATTACGTTATTTTGTGTTGTCCGAGTCACACGTCGTCCAAACAAAATTTAAAAAAGTGAAACGGGAAAAAGAAAACGTGATTTAGTTGAAAAAGTTAGAAGTGTATCACCCGCGGGTTTTAATCATCAGTACCAGGAATCGCTAGCGAGTATCAATGCAATCAATCATCATCGAACGAGCGAAAAAATTCAAGGTAAGACTAGATTTATTTATTAGTAAGAAGTTATACAAATTAACATTTTTACCCAGTGAACAAAATAATTATTGTTTATCAATATAAAAATAAATAATAAAAATTTTAAAATATCAATGTTCATTGTTTTTATCTGCGTACCGTCTTCTGTTTATGTTGACGGTTCAATTGGAAATCTCAGTGAGTTTCCTGTTAGACAGATATAACCTGTGAAATTTACGCTCCCAACAAAAGAGAAAGAATAGCCTAGGTGAATGACCTTGTCTTCACTAAAATATTTAAGGCGCCAGCTTCAGTGGCAGAATATATACTTATAAACTTGGTTTCCTGTATTATTGACATGTACCTTATCCCGACATAAAATGTGTGTGGAAAATATATATCCCGACCTATATGGTGTGTGGATAAAAATATAGTGATACCTGTCAAATAAATTTATCAATCCCGACGAAAAACGTTTGTGGAAAATATATGTATATCCCAACCTATATGGTGTGTGCAAAATATATGTATATCCCAACCTTTATGGTGTGTGGATAAAATATAGGTATACCTACCACCTAGTCAACTACTCCGACGTATAGCGTGTGTGAGATTTCTTTGTAGGGTCATAAAATAAATACCTACCTACATTTTCATCTTACTTTATTCTTATTGACATCTGATTCATAAGAATGACGAATTAGATCTTGGGATTTTACAATTATTATTGGGCTCAGATCCAACAAGAAAATCTATTTGGAAATTTGGCCATAAAGATTTGGCCACACGATGGAAACATTATACTCATCTATATATTATTATTTTTGACTAACGGGTTGCTTATGGAAGATCGATATTCTAAAATAATATTTACCAAAAAGATCAGCGTCAAAAGACGGTTGCTATGCGATACTCATTACAGAAACTTAGCAAACAAAAGCGAGATATATAAAAAAATATGAAAATCGACACCATTGGTTCGGTTTAAATCTGTCGAAGTATCTGAAATCATCTAAGGCCACTTCAACCTCCGCTTCAAAGTTGGTATCTAACCAATTCCGCTCACAGCCGAGTACTTCTGTACCGGAAAACTCTAAACGTACGGGGGGCATCATTTGTGCATACCCGCATACCCGAGCCGACATCAGCATCCGCTACCGCCGCCGCACCAACCACAAGCGGCCGTGCCGTGCAGCTATCACTGAGCGCACCTCAATGCTAAATGTCGCACAATGCTAATTGTCGCAATGACAAATTGACAATGCTGCATAAAGCTAATACATGCTATGACATGCTTCGTCGCCGGTACATAACACCGATACGTTTTTTACGTACTATCATTGGCAGACCAGTTTTTATTCACGAGTGGCGTCATATTTTTGGGCCAAAGAAAAATAATTCGTCTCACCAATTTTTGCAGTCCCTCAGCCTAAGAAAACATCGTTTTATTTAGAATTCACACCTGCACAGCGCCTCACACTCTACCAGGCTCAAATCCGGTCAGGCATGGAGTACTGCTGCCGCCTCTGGGACGGCTCTGCCAAATACCAACTCGACGCATTAGACTCGGTTGATCGCCGCGCCCGTAGAATTATAGGCGATCGGTCACTAACGCAGGCGAAATTGCTCAGTTTACAGCACCGACGCAATATCGCTTGTCTATCGGTCTTTTATCGGATATACTTTGGAGAGTGTGCTCAGGAACTTTTTAACCTAGTTCCTCCTTCACCATTTCACCACAGAACAGCGAGAAGTCGTGAGCGATGGCATCCCTATGTGGTTGACGTTCAGTCAGCTCGCACGAAGCGCTTTCGATCTACGTTTCTGATACGAACCGCTAGGGTGTGGAACGACCTTCCGGCTTCCGTGTTCCCCTCCTCGTACGACTTGAGTACCTTCAAGGCAAGAGTGAATAGGCATTTTCTAGGCAAGCGCGTTCCAGCTTAGACCTCATCATGGCTTTTCAGGCATGATTGTCGTCAAGCGTAAGCCTATTATACAATAAAAAAAAAAAAAAAAAAAAAAAAAATTATATGATTCAAACTTTATTTGTGTCAATAACTTCAAACATATGGAAGATATGAAAGTACCGCATTAATATTAATTAATATGTACTGTACTGTACTGTATGACAACCGGTCTGTTTTTTGATTCGGTGAAATTCTGAAAACTGTCATTTTAAAAATACAATGAGTTGTTTGTATGAATAACAGGGTTAACACATGAAGTTCGATTTTACACCAAAATTAAAATGCCTGAAGCATCTGTCAGGCATTTGTCATATCTACATGTGGCAATTGATTTTCATTTAGATATATGAGTTTTAAATTTATGTCTGTATAACATTAAGAAACGTTAGTTTTGCGTAATTAGAAATCCTTAGTAGGAATCAGACTGTAAAAGATGCATATTTTTTTTTTTTCACTGCCAGTGGCCGAAAGTGATATGCAGAAGCAAGTAAATAGAACGGTAAATTTTCTGAAGTCAACGTGTAACCATTTGGACTTTGCAACTTCTATGCCTATACAAAGGTTTTAAAAACCGGTCCTTCACATTTATGTATGTTCATCAGTTTATTTATCAGTTAATTTTCTTGACGATTTATTATGCATCAGAAATTCGGTTACAACTGTTTGGATAATGTAGAAGCGATCAACAATTTACTTTTGAAATTAAGATTTTTGATCAAGGATCACTCAAAAAAAAAAAAAGGATTTATTTTTTATTCGTCTAAAAGTTAACCTTACCTTACCTTACCAAAAAAAAAAAAAATATATATATATATTATATATATAAAGTTATTTACAAACAAATACAGAAAAATGTATGAGAAATCAGAAAATTAGCTAGTTATGTTGGTTTGTCGACGTCGGCGTGCCCGGCCTTCAACGACGGATTGGTTTACACGAAAATGTATGGATTTTCAAAGTTCTTGAAATTATTGGCAATTCACCACTTTGATAATCGTAAGAAATATATGATCTGTATTGTTAACAATGATTTCATATGCTGGAGGAAGTGGAGAAATTATATTGATCCTGCAAATTGTTCATTTAAAATATGAAGAATATTCACTAGTACCTAGTGTATAGTGATGCGTCACGTTCGGGCTGTGGTGCAACCTGTAACGATGAGACATCTTACGGATCACTCGCAACTGTCATTGCTCCACTCAAGAACCTTGGGACTCCGACGTCCATCGGTTCTTCAATTTACTTGCAGCCTTTTATAACCTCAGTCTTTCACGACTTAGAAATTATAATATTTTATCAAAAATAAACAGCTATTGCCTATATCAATGTTTAGAAAATTTCGCATCATATATTTATATCATGCGATTGAATGATGAATTAAATACAAACATTAGATTTTGAATTTTTTTTTTGATTTTGATTTTGAAATTTTGAAACAATTGCAGATTTTGAATCTCGTCGAAAATTCAACATGAACACAGAAAGGGAACTTACTGTTAATGCGTATCGTCAGTTAAAGGTTTATTTCGACAGATCTGACTTTGGTTTATTTGCCAGTAATCAAAATAACAAATGTCAGAGGTACGCATCATGGAAGTTCTGAGATTGTTGATGCACTTACATCAAAAAAAAAAAAAAAAGTTTATAAGCCTTTCCATACTTTAAAATATTTATTAATATTCAAAATTTGACACAAAATTAAATGTTACATGGCAAAGGCCGTTTTTTTTTTCCAACTCCAACGCATCGCTTAACATAGCAATGGTTTTTTCTCTAATAACTCTATGAATCAATATAACACATCTTTAAAATCAAAATGACTGTTCTGCAAGAAAAAAGGTTATAATTATTGTGATTCCAATATTATACAGCAAATTGAATTTTTCACACAAAAATTCAGATGCAAGTTAAATTTCTATCATTCTCACTATCCATCATAATTTAGGATTAAATTCAGTATCAACAATGATTTCATCTCACAAAAAGATCTATCTTTAAAAAATCACCTTTTTCGCATTAACATCTCCATTAAAAAATACAGACACTTGGTCAATAAATACTTTATTGGAATCCGATAAAACTAAAATAGATGATCACAACTTCAAGATCAAATGTTTTTTTCAACCAAATTATTGTGTTGCCATATATTAAAGAAAATCTTTAAACTCTGTCCAAGCTTATTTCAGAAGATATTTAGAAAAAATTGATCCCTTACGTGCCCAATGAGATTTTTTCAAAATCAAATCAAAATCAATTTATTTGTTGAAATAGGTTAGTACAATGATAGTAAAATTGTTAAATACAGTGTTACTATTTCATGCCCTTGTTTTAAGGCATACCTACCATATTCTTGTTATTTAATAACCTACTTATTTACTTTATACCTTTGTTCATCAGTTTTCAAAAACCACTCTTTATATCCCATTGAGTTACGTCCATTCAATGGCACACATAGCACGCGATACGCGTTGACATCAGCTGCCCACAATGTAGGGCTAAAACTTAGAAATTATTTGAGAAAATGTAGTTTGGTCTGAATCTTCAAATGTATTTTTAAAGTATCTTTTATTATAAAGATTTATTAAAATCAGATAAAAATTGTGGATATATTATTTTGAAGCTAAAATTTTTTTCTATGCATATAAAAATCTATATTCTATTCTATACAAGTACGATTAGCATACCTGTCATGCTACTTAGCAAAAAAATTAATTAATTAAAAATAAATACTAAATCGTCTTTCAATTATGATTTATGAAGAAATATTGACTTTGTGTAATCACTTATTGTAAATGATTATTTTCCTTTTTCCCTGTTATGCTTTGCCTTAATTTTATTTTTGAATATTTTTATTGTACACAATAAATCATATTGTAGTATTTTTTCGATGCTCTAAACATCTGCATGTAAACCATAATCATCTTTGGGATAAATGCGAAGTATAATTAAGAATCAAACGAACTTACCTTGTGAAGTTTGATATCTAATTATACGAGCGTTTTGACCAAAGATGATTACAAACCCACCCACCCTGTTTTTGTCAAAATCCCTAAACATATCGAAAAAATAAAGCTCTGAAAAATGACGCGCCGGATCGGCGTGGCGAGGGCGGTGGAGGTACCTACTCAGTGTGCTCAACGTCAAAAAAACAATTAATTTATTATAAAATAACTCTAAAAGTGTGATAAAGGACAGCACAGACTAGCGCCTGCTGCATGTAAACCATAATCATCTTTGGTCAAAACGCTCGTATAATTAGACTAGCTGACCCCCGCGACTTCGTTCGCGTGTATATAGATTTTATACAGGATCGGATCAGATCCCATAATTCTTTTATGTACCTAAACTAAATGTAGCCTAAGTTACTCCTTATAACATTGAAAGTTCCATTAAAATCGATCCAGCCGTTTCGGAGATTAGCTGGAACAAATAGACAGACCGACAAAAATAAATTCAAACGCACACCAGTTTAAAATAAGCTGAACGTTCAAAGATCCGGGTCCCAAGTTATTTGAACCCAATAATGAGGGTTGTAATGTCTGTCATTTCTAAACTAAAAAACCTATGACCTTGAAATATTTACGGGACAATATATAAAGTACCTACTATCTTTCTAACAAAAAAAGAATGAGTGAAATCGAACAACGCGTTAATGAATTACAGCTAAATACACGTTTTAACTTTCATCCCCTCTCCCAAGGGAACCGTGCGAAATTTCGGGATAAAAAGTATCCTATGTCCTACCTCGGAGTATAAACTCAAATCGTACCAAGTTTCATTCGAATCCATTCAGTAGTTTCGGCGTGATGCGCGGCCAAGATACAGACAGACAGACAGACAGACAGACAGACAGACAGACAGAAAGACAGACAGACAGACAAAAATGAAAAAAATTGCAGTTTTGGCTTCAGTATCGATTATAGAGTGCCCTCCAATAAAAAATTTCAAAATATCTTCAATGTACAGAATTGGATCTGTTACAGTTTTATTATATTATAGATATCAAACTTCACAAGGTAAGTTCGTTTGATTCTTAATTAGTGTTTTTTGTTTTACTGTGATTAGTGGGATTCATTTCAATTATTTTTAACCCCCGACGCAAAAACGACGGGGTGTTATAAGTTTGACGTGTCTGTGTGTGTGTGTGTGTGTGTGTGTGTGTGTGTGTCTGTTCCCCTGTGGCGCTCAAACGGGTGGACCGATTTGAATGCGGTTTTTTTTGTTTGAAAGGTAAATTAGTCGAGAGTGTTGTTAGCTATGTTTGATGAAAATCGGTCCAAGATAGCCGCTGCTACAAAATGGCGGAATACATATTTTATCACAACGCCCTCAATATGGGTATCAAATGAAAGGGCTTGACTAGTAAAATAGCTTTATGCAAATCCAAGATGGCCGCCGCCACAAAATGGCGAATGTCGGGGGTTTTTTAAATTTTAAATTTATACTTGTTTACTTATAAAATATATGGTTAAGCATTACGTAAGTTATGTTTTCTGCGTTATCATTTCCGCTCAAATAATAAAAAATAAATAAAAAAAATAAAAAAAATAAAAATCTCTTTATTTCAGACCATAGGCCCAAGGTTTTAGTACACAAAATTTTAAAATTACTTATAACTATGTTAGTGTGTAGGTATGTTACTTAAAATTTAATTTAAATATTTACCATACCGTACTGAGGCACTAGCTAAATGAATATGTGTGTGTATCCAGTGCCTCAGTATGGGGCAATCAGGCTTATCAACCACCTTCAGCATGGTGTTGGTGCTCCCCCTCACCCTGCGCATCAGCGATGCAATTCGTTTGCGCATGACAGTATAGAAGTCATCCGTATGCGCGTACGCAAACATCGCCGATGCGCTACAGTGCCGGGGGAGCCCCAACATCACCCTGAAGGCGTTATTATACTGTATTCGGAGGGCATTGTACGTCCTCTGCGTATACCTGACCCACAGGCTGCACGTGTATAGGGTTTGGCAGAATGCTTTGAAAAGTGTAACTTTATACCGATAATAATACCGAGTAGGTAGTTAATTATCATTCTGTGTTTTGTTTTTCAACATATCACAGCAAGAGTAAAGTGCTAATATGCATTAGCGGTCAACCACGTACGCGGCTAACCGCGCGGCTAAGGCTTTTATATTTTTATGCGTATGAGCACTAACAGCAATATGACATTGGTTGTCGTGGGCTGGATTGATATTTGATGGTACTGGTGGCGCGGGCGGGCCGGATTTGGCCCACGGACCGTAGTTTGGACTTTGGAGCCCCTGCTCTAGTCTATGCGTTGTGTTTTATAAGTGCTGACAATCACAGACCAGGAACTGACAATCTGTTGTGCAATCTGTGAGCTGTGAGTTGTGACCAATATAATGTACTCTGTGGCTGAGACTGACTATTTAATCTGTGGTCTGACTGCTGACTGTGGCGATAAAGTATATATAATGTACTCTGTGCTGTGGCGTTTGGTACAATAGGTACCTACCTACCTACCTATATAGAAATTGCTCAAGTAAAATCCCGTTACTTCACTTTCGTAATAAAATTCATGTAACAAAGGTGTAGAATTTTAATTGAGTAGCGATTAGCGACGGGTTGCGGCGAAGCCCTGTTGGAAACATCGGGCATCTGCGCGCCGAGCGCGGGGTGCAGTGACATTGATCTGATATATTGTGATCGGATTTTATTGATTTTAGCCTTGTTGTGCAACGCATTGTTTTTATGCCGTTTATTTACTAGTTTAGTCGGATAACTGGCGAGCTCGCGGGGACATTTTCGTGTGTAGGGCTCCAACAAGGTGAGTGTTTGCGAAATTAATCGAATATTATCGATGTCCCGCCTCCCGACTACACAATTGATTCATTGGTGAGTTATTAATGCCCGATAGAGAAGTCTTATATCTGACATCCGCCTAAGCATCACCTTCATTTAAGTGATGTTTAGAAACGCATCTGAAGCTTTACTAGAAACTACATCCTTAGTTGAAACCACAATTTTAAAATATGTCTAGAGTTTGAGGCATTGACTTTGGACTTGCATAATGTGTGAGTTTTCGTCAGCTTATTGAACTGATACATGTTTTTTATTGACTAAGATTAAAATTTATTTATAAAATTAAACAATTGAAAGGTGTACATAGTGGTATATAGTGTGTTTAAATTATGGTAAATTAATCAAAGACTTTCTTTGATTATATGTATTTGATAAATATGTATTTTTATCTACTAGACTTAATCAGTTGTGGTGTCCAGAATTGTACCAGAACCAGGTTCACTGAATAGTAGTCACTGAAGCTAAGCCTAAGTGGATTTGGCCCATGCGGGCAGTCGGGAGACATCAAGGGCTGCTGATGAAGCGGAAGGGTGGTCTGTTGCGGGTCAAACATTCATTGTGGTTATAAGCTTGGGGTGATTCCACAATAATTCATTTATATACCGAATCTTAAACATGTACCATTGATATATTATGTATTTCCATGAGTTACAACATAAGTATTTGTGTTGATTTAGTTGTGTTGCTTGTGTGTGTGCAGAGTGAGCCGTGTCTTGGGGCAACAGCAACCCGGGCACTACGGTGGCCCCCGACACGCCCGCGCCGGCGCCCCAGCCCCCGGGTAAGTTGCTACCCCTCATATCTTTCTATTGTCTCTCAATAACTACTATATCATACATGATCAGCTTTGCAGTTGTAATCTACATACAACAATTTCAAACTGGTTTTCACAATTCTGTACCAAAATGGTAAAAATAAAAAATCTCATCTCAAAATAAAAATTCTTCAGTTGCTCTATCATATTGATACATGATTATGATTACGCACAGTTAATGTTAACTTGAAAGTTAGCTCGAGCAGAGCAACACACTTAAAATATTGCACTACCCCTATTGCTCAGGGAACTTTAAGACTGTCTTGTTTTGGGGTAAGGTGTTGACGAGCTTCCAGGTGCAGTGGTGTTTGTGAGTGGGGTCCCGGGCTTGATGGAAATCGCAATTATAAACTGACTGGTCTGGTCTGGTGAAAGGCTTCAGCCGTGCCTAGTTACCACACTATGGACCACGAGATTTAGCATTCGGGCATGATGCATATAAACTGTTCAGAGCAATAAGTATAATAAAAACTGTCATGCTTCTGTAGCCCGCTTCCATCTAGACTGCATGATCACTTAGCGTCAGGTGAGATCGCAGTCCAGGGCTCTGAATAATTTTTGATGATAACTGATTGTGATGAAATTTGGACTGTTCCCTGAGTTAAAGTAAATGTAAATGTAAAGTAAATGTAAAAAAAAAAAACAATCCAATCAATAGTTTCGGAGAAATCCGAGGACAAAGATACATCTTGCACACATACATTGATTTACTATTTAGATTAAGATCTACATTTATTATTATTCACTAATCCTAATTTTAAGCATAATGTAACTTTTATTTTAGAAATAAAGCAAGATAAAGAAACACAGGTACCTACTGTGTACCTACCTTTGCAAATGTTGAATATAAAAATCTGTGTTCATCAATTCATAACAATCCTCTTTAAACTATTCTAATAATAACTAATAAATAGAATATTAATTTTTTAATTTTAAACATACATACGACTATGAAATTTAGTATATTTATTTGGAAGCCTTTATAGAATGGTACATTACTGTATGGAGAGTGTTGTCAGTTGTCAGTTGTCAGTCACTGTGGGTTATGGCGATGCAGATGTGGTTGCAGGGCTGCTGGAGATGACGGGCGCGGACAGCGCGCGCTTCAGCGGCCACACGCTGGACAAGGCCACCAAGGCGAAGGTGACGCTGGAGAACTTCTACAGCAACCTGATCGCGCAGCACCTGGAGCGGCAGCAGCGCCTGCACAAGCTGGAGCAGGCGCTGCGCGACGACGCGCTCAGCGAGGCGCAGCGCGCGGAGAAGCGCCAGCTGCACGCGCGCAAGGAGACGGAGTTCCTGCGGCTGCGGCGCTCGCGACTCGGCGTGGAGGACTTCGAGCCGCTCAAGGTGATCGGCCGCGGCGCCTTCGGCGAGGTGCGCCTCGTGCAGAAGAAGGACACGGGCCACGTGTACGCCATGAAGATCCTGCGCAAGGCCGACATGCTCGAGAAGGAGCAGGTGGCGCACGTGCGCGCCGAGCGCGACGTGCTCGTCGAGGCCGACCACCAGTGGGTGGTGAAGATGTTCTACAGCTTCCAGGACCCCATGAACCTGTACCTGATCATGGAGTTCCTGCCCGGCGGCGACATGATGACGCTGCTCATGAAGAAGGACACGCTCAGCGAGGAGTGCGCGCAGTTCTACGCGGCCGAGACGGCGCTCGCCATCGACAGCATCCACCGGCTGGGCTTCATCCACAGGTGAGCGCGTGACGGTGGTCGGTGCCGCTCCGCACCCGCCGCCACTCGCCGCCACTCACCACCACTCACCACCACTCACCACCACTCACCACTGAACGTCTCCGCAGGGACATCAAGCCCGACAACCTGCTGCTGGACGCGCGCGGCCACATCAAGCTGAGCGACTTCGGCCTGTGCACGGGGCTCAAGAAGAGCCACCGCACGGACTTCTACCGCGACCTGTCGCGCGCGACGCCCTCCGACTTCGACTTCTTCTCGGTGTCCGCGTCGTCCTCGGCGCTCGACTCCAAGCGGCGCGCCGAGTCGTGGAAGCGCAACCGGCGCGCGCTCGCCTACTCGACCGTGGGCACGCCCGACTACATCGCGCCCGAGGTGTTCCTGCAGACGGGCTACGGGCCGCAGGCGGACTGGTGGAGCCTGGGCGTGATCATGTGAGTGCTCGTCCGCCGCCCGGTGCGCCGGGAGCGACCGTGTCTGAAGCAGCCCTCCGTCCGTTGCAGGTACGAGATGCTGATCGGGTACCCGCCCTTCTGCTCGGAGTCGCCGCAGGAGACCTACCGCAAGGTGATGTCGTGGCGCGAGTCGCTCACCTTCCCGCCCGAGATCCCCATCAGCGAGGAGGCGCGCGAGACCATCCTGCGCTTCTGCTCCGAGCCCGACCGCAGGTAGCCACTTGCACTCACTAACACTACTGTCGAAACACATATCGAATCGTAAGCGTTACCCGTACCCGCTTCGACAAAAGGTCCAAATACTTCATTCCTTGTAAACCCCAAAATCATTTTTGGCAATCGATAGAAAAATTTCCAAATCCTTGAGGTCTAAAAAGCTGATGTTTAGTTCATGACACGATTCAAAATTCAACCCTAGATTTTTGTGAAAAGATATAATTTTTTGTGGTCAGTTTTATATATGGACTCAAAAATTAATATACTTAAGTACTCCACTAAATATGTTTTCTAGTAATTTTTTGAAGTTTAACCAGTTTTAGTTTTTAGGAAAAAAGGTGGGGTTCAAAGAATTTATAGCGTTTTTCTTTTTAGTTAACGTGAATATTCCAAAAGACAGCTATTAGCTGTCTTTACCCCCGCAGATTGCTATTGCGCTGGAACCTTGTCACATTAACATCGGCGTGACGTCAGATGATACTAAAATATACCGTCAGCAACAAAAAAATTTTTTAGAAATAAAATTATCCTAATTCTTCAACTCCGTTCATGTAATCACATTCTTATAATTCGGAATCGGATTTTTTTACCCGATTACGGCAAAGCCAAAAGGAAGCATTATGATTTTAGCAGTCTATATGTATGTTATGTCTATGTATGTTTTATACAGGGTTACAGGAAAATATGTAGCAATACCATTAATGGGATATAGTACTGGACATTAGCTATCAAATGACCCCTAAAGTTCTAATGCAAAAGTGTATCGTTTTCGAGTTATTCATTTTTTTCTTTTTTTGTAGGTAAAGGGATGTTTGCCACTTTCAAAATTAATAAAAAAAAAGGAATAATGTATTTCATGATAATTTTATTTATTTATTGCTGGTACATATCCTTGTTAATAATAAACAGTAATAAAACACGAACAATCTTCAAGGGTTTAAAATTACAGCCCCAAAACTGTTAAAGTTTTCGATTTTTTTGAATAACTTGTAAATTTTCTGTAAAAATCACTATGGCACTTATTCTGCGGATTATTTTAAAAACATCTACGTATTGTCAGCTATCCATCAGTACAAAAAATTACAGGAAAAAATCATAAAGTCACGAAAAAATTACACAACAAAGAGACCAGGTAGAAAATTCTAACAAATGCTATTGTGAAGGAACTAAATCAGGATCAAGGTAAAAACGACTTTAGTGCTAAATAGTTAAAAATTATGATTCAATAGGGTCAAAAGTTAAGATAAAATTGGTCAAGTGCGCGTCGGAGTCGCACAGGAAGGGTTCCGTACCATTGTACAAGAAATAACACTTTTTTTTTTTTTTTTAATTTTCATGGCAGCCATTTTGAAATTTTTAGTATGTGTTGTTATAGCGGCAATAGAAATACACATTCTGTGAAAATTTCATGTCCGTCTGTCCGTCCGTCTGTCTGTCTGTCCGTCCGTCCGTTCGTCAGCGGGCTGTATCTCGTAAACCGTAGTAGGTAGAGACTTGAAATTTTCACAAAATGTGTATTTCTATTGCCGCTATAACAACACATACTAAAAATTTCAAAATGGCTGCCATGAAAATTAAAAAAATTAAAAAGTGTTATTTCTTGTACAACGGTACGGAACCCTTCCTGTGCGACTCCGACGCGCACTTGACTGATTTTATCTTACCTTTTGACCCTATTGAATCATAATTTTTAACTATTTAGCACTAAAGTAGTTTTTACCTTGATCCTGATTTAGTTCCTTCACAATAGCATTTGTTAGAATTTTCTACCTGGTCTCTTTGTTGTGTAATTTTTTCGTGACTTTATGATTTTTTCCTGTAATTTTTTGTACTGATGGATAGCTGACAATACGTAGATGTTTTTAAAATAATCCGCAGAATAAGTGCCATAGTGATTTTTACAGAAAATTTACAAGTTATTCAAAAAAATCGAAAACTTTAACAGTTTTGGGGCTGTAATTTTAAACCCTTGAAGATTGTTCGTGTTTTATTACTGTTTATTATTAACAAGGATATGTACCAGCAATAAATAAATAAAATTATCATGAAATACATTATTCCTTTTTTTTTATTAATTTTGAAAGTGGCAAACATCCCTTTACCTACAAAAAAAGAAAAAAATGAATAACTCGAAAACGATACACTTTTGCATTAGAACTTTAGGGGTCATTTGATAGCTAATGTCCAGTACTATATCCCATTAACGGTATTGCTACATATTTTCCTGTAACCCTGTATATAGGGTTATTGGTAATATGTCGGCAATCCGTTAAGGGGGTGTAGAAGGGGTCATTTGCAACCAAATGACCCCTAATGACCCCTAGGCAAATCTCAATCATTTTCAAGTAATTTGACTTTTTGTGTTTTTTAGAAAAAATTGCCGTACGCAACTTTGAAAATTTATAAGAAAAAACTTAATGCATGAAATTTAATTTTATTATTATTATCTGCTAGTTAACACTTCAATACATCATAATCAACCATAAAATGGCCATTACCTTCAATAGTTTTTAAATCAGAGCTACAAACATTTAAAATTTTCATAACTTTGAGCAGGTGGTCGAACTAAAATGATCAATTTGTGAAAAAAACCACTATGGTACTTTATCGGCGGACTATTGTTAAAACATGTACAATTTCTCAGCTATCCAACGAGATAAAATAAGGTACCAGAAATTAGAAATTGGATGAGAAAAATGCCATTAATATGAAAAAAACGAAATCCCACACCCATTCACACGTTTAAAGAAAAACGTTGTTGTGAGCCCTTTTTTCTCTTTTTCTTAAGGTTTTGATCTATCTTAGAGGCCCAGAAGTGTGCATTGTGGTGATTCGTGATCCCGCCTTGGTCAAACTTGGACTCATCTGTCCATAAATTTTTTCTAAGAAACATAGGATCTTTTAGGTCTGCATTGAGCATGATTCTACAGAAATTCATTATTTTTACGGGATCACGGAGACAATCCGTGCTTTTATTATATACAGCTTTTATTATATTAGGTATAGATTAATTTATATTAAATTAAATTACTAAGCGTAATCGGGTTTTAGTTTACAAACTTTCTCTTGTTTCAGAGTCTGTTGTTTCTGAATCACTATCATTTTCTGTGATAATCAAAAACTCTCAATCTTGGTTGAAATCTTCACAGAGTGGCAGTTTTCCGATTTATGTTAATTCGAAAAGTACAAGGCCAAGAGTTTTTTATATTTTTCTGAGAACTGTCATTGGCCTACCACTTGATTGGCTTGACGTTGATTTCTTGGGCACCCTGTACATGGCACGAACAGCCCTCTTCTGGAGCATGAAAGTGGAACTTTATAACTATAACTACTATATAGTATACTATATTATGATATGCTGTGAAAGTATTTAATTTAGTATAAGTATTGGCGCTATTAGAGTTTAGCATCTAACATTATTCCTAGAAAAACAGTGACAAAATGAGTTTTGCAGAAAATTATTCTCTCGAGCATCGAGCCAAACACTCGATTTATGCCCGGTTTCTGAGCTACTTTTATCGGCCGTTTATCTGTTCAATAGGCCTATTGGTTCGATAACCTAAGAGCGTGAGCGACACAATCCCAGTTAAACTCCGTTTAAACTTCGTTTAACTTAACCGACCAATGTGCGCCGTTTATCGGTTCCATAAGTTTATTTGTCGTTTGCGGTTTGAAGTTTCATCTTAATATTTTGGGATATATCATGTTATTACGAACATAAATGATATTGTAGAAAGCTTCAAATAATTATAGGGCTACCTAGGTAATACTACTTAATTTTTTAATAAAATAAAAAATTGTTTTAAGTACAAAACATAGGTAGGTATATATTTTATTTGTCAGCGCCATCATAGCTTGTTTTGTAGCCTCTACAGAAGTGCCCTCTGTCTTTTTGTTGTCAATAATTATGCGGACAAATTCCTTAGCTAAGTACCTACCTACATCAATAAGAAGCATCTTCTCTGTTTCGGTAAAATTTTAACTGCGTTTACCATCCATTTTTTACTTTAAAACAAAGTTTTGGCATAAAACAATATCAAAAATCAGTTTATAGGTAAGTTAGAGCAATAACACCACGTGCAACAAACAAAGCAATGAGCCTACTCTTTTGTCTTCGACATTGACGTTGACCGTTCGAACAACTTCATACATTCACTGCATTCATTAATATTTATCAAAATATCGCAATTTTTAACTAAAACAGTGCTAAACCACTTATTTGCCCTCGAAAAAAATATTATAATAAATAAAACTAGTTTTGATGACGTATTAAATGAATATTATCCATTTTAAAATAGGTTTTCTTAACAGACCCATCTAGCGGCAAATATGGAACTGCTTATCGGTTCCCTAACTATTGAACGGTCATTTCTGTATTCAGAAACCCAGCGACAGTTAACTGACGTTTATCTTATACATAACTTTATTGAATCAATAGCTATTGAGAATATAAATGGGGGATTCAGAAACCGGGCATTAGTAGTTTAAGATCTTGTATGTTAAACTTTGAGAAGTAGCTAGGACCGTCAGTATTGCAGTGTACAGTTGACAGTGTTGTGGGTTTGTGGCAGGCTGGGGTCGCAGCGCGGCATCGAGGACGTGAAGTCGGTGGGGTTCTTCCGCGGAGTGGACTGGAGCCACGTGCGCGAGCGCCCCGCCGCCATCTGCGTGGACGTGCGCTCCATCGACGACACCTCCAACTTCGACGACTTCCCCGACGTCAAGCTCGAGATCCGTGAGTGTCCGTGTGTGTGTGTGTGTGTGTGTTGTACGTCCGTGTGTCCATCGCCCGCTGGAGCCACGTGCGCGAGCGCCCCGCCGCCATCTGCGTGGACGTGCGCTCCATCGACGACACCTCCAACTTCGACGACTTCCCCGACGTCAAGCTCGAGATCCGTGAGTGTCCGTGTGTGTGTGTGTGTGTGTGTTGTACGTCCGTGTGTCCATCGCCCGCTGGAGCCACGTGCGCGAGCGCCCCGCCGCCATCTGCGTGGACGTGCGCTCCATCGACGACACCTCCAACTTCGACGACTTCCCCGACGTCAAGCTCGAGATCCGTGAGTGTCCGTGTGTGTGTGTGTGTGTGTGTTGTACGTCCGTGTGTCCATCGCCCGCTGGAGCCACGTGCGCGAGCGCCCCGCCGCCATCTGCGTGGACGTGCGCTCCATCGACGACACCTCCAACTTTGACGACTTCCCCGACGTCAAGCTCGAGATCCGTGAGTGTCCGTGTGTGTGTGTTGTACGTCCGTGTGTCCATCGCCCGCTGGAGCCACGTGCGCGAGCGCCCCGCCGCCATCTGCGTGGACGTGCGCTCCATCGACGACACCTCCAACTTCGACGACTTCCCCGACGTCAAGCTCGAGATCCGTGAGTGTCCGTGTGTGTGTGTGTGTGTGTGTGTTGTACGTCCGTGTGTCCATCGCCCGCTGGAGCCACGTGCGCGAGCGCCCCGCCGCCATCTGCGTGGACGTGCGCTCCATCGACGACACCTCCAACTTCGACGACTTCCCCGACGTCAAGCTCGAGATCCGTGAGTGTCCGTGTGTGTGTGTGTGTGTGTTGTACGTCCGTGTGTCCATCGCCCGCTGGAGCCACGTGCGCGAGCGCCCCGCCGCCATCTGCGTGGACGTGCGCTCCATCGACGACACCTCCAACTTCGACGACTTCCCCGACGTCAAGCTCGAGATCCGTGAGTGTCCGTGTGTGTGTGTGTGTGTGTGTTGTACGTCCGTGTGTCCATCGCCCGCTGGAGCCACGTGCGCGAGCGCCCCGCCGCCATCTGCGTGGACGTGCGCTCCATCGACGACACCTCCAACTTCGACGACTTCCCCGACGTCAAGCTCGAGATCCGTGAGTGTCCGTGTGTGTGTGTGTGTGTGTTGTACGTCCGTGTGTCCATCGCCCGCTGGAGCCACGTGCGCGAGCGCCCCGCCGCCATCTGCGTGGACGTGCGCTCCATCGACGACACCTCCAACTTCGACGACTTCCCCGACGTCAAGCTCGAGATCCGTGAGTGTCCGTGTGTGTGTGTGTGTGTGTTGTACGTCCGTGTGTCCATCGCCCGCTGGAGCCACGTGCGCGAGCGCCCCGCCGCCATCTGCGTGGACGTGCGCTCCATCGACGACACCTCCAACTTCGACGACTTCCCCGACGTCAAGCTCGAGATCCGTGAGTGTCCGTGCTTGTGTGTGTGTGTGTGTTGTACGTCCGTGTGTCCATCGCCCGCTGGAGCCACGTGCGCGAGCGCCCCGCCGCCATCTGCGTGGACGTGCGCTCCATCGACGACACCTCCAACTTCGACGACTTCCCCGACGTCAAGCTCGAGATCCGTGAGTGTCCGTGTGTGTGTGTGTGTGTGTGTTGTACGTCCGTGTGTCCATCGCCCGCTGGAGCCACGTGCGCGAGCGCCCCGCCGCCATCTGCGTGGACGTGCGCTCCATCGACGACACCTCCAACTTCGACGACTTCCCCGACGTCAAGCTCGAGATCCGTGAGTGTCCGTGTGTGTGTGTGTGTGTGTTGTACGTCCGTGTGTCCATCGCCCGCTGGAGCCACGTGCGCGAGCGCCCCGCCGCCATCTGCGTGGACGTGCGCTCCATCGACGACACCTCCAACTTCGACGACTTCCCCGACGTCAAGCTCGAGATCCGTGAGTGTCCGTGCTTGTGTGTGTGTGTGTGTTGTACGTCCGTGTGTCCATCGCCCGCTGGAGCCACGTGCGCGAGCGCCCCGCCGCCATCTGCGTGGACGTGCGCTCCATCGACGACACCTCCAACTTCGACGACTTCCCCGACGTCAAGCTCGAGATCCGTGAGTGTCCGTGTGTGTGTGTGTGTGTGTGTTGTACGTCCGTGTGTCCATCGCCCGCTGGAGCCACGTGCGCGAGCGCCCCGCCGCCATCTGCGTGGACGTGCGCTCCATCGACGACACCTCCAACTTCGACGACTTCCCCGACGTCAAGCTCGAGATCCGTGAGTGTCCGTGTGTGTGTGTGTGTGTGTGTTGTACGTCCGTGTGTCCATCGCCCGCTGGAGCCACGTGCGCGAGCGCCCCGCCGCCATCTGCGTGGACGTGCGCTCCATCGACGACACCTCCAACTTCGACGACTTCCCCGACGTCAAGCTCGAGATCCGTGAGTGTCCGTGTGTGTGGTGCGCTCGTGTGTCCGCTCACCGCTCCCCGCTCCCCGCTCACCGCCGCGCGCTCGTGTGTTGCAGCGTCGGCGCCCGTCTCCGGCGAGGGCGAGGTGGCCTACAAGGACTGGGTGTTCATCAACTACACGTTCAAGCGCTTCGAGGGCCTCACGCAGCGCGGCGCGCCCAACAAGAAGTGAGCGTCGCCGCCGCCGCCGCCGCCGCCGCCGCCGCGCCGCGCGTGCTGCGCGCTGCTGTGAGCGCGGGCTCCGCTCGCTCCGCCGGACGCCGTGTCGCGGGTCGCGCGCGTCGCGGGTCGCGCGTGTCGCGGGTCGCGTGCGTCGCGGGTCGCGTGTCGCGGGTCGCGCGTGTCGCGGGTCGCGCGCGACTGCGGCGCCGCGCCTCCGAGCCGAGAGACTCGGCCGCTCCTTTACACTTTATTTTAAAACGTATTTTCAAAGATACAAAGAGTAAAGTATAGAGATGTCGTATTAAGACTTGATATTTTTAGATCGTGTACACGTCTCGCCGCCGGCTCGGCCGCGCGGCGCCGACTCGCCCGCGCGGCGCCGATTAATATTAATAATAATTAGTAGCGATGCGCCCCGGCTTTGCACGGGTTCACGGAGTGTTTTCCGAAGGTTTATCTGTGTAATTTATGAATATTTAGTGTCAATAGTATACTCCAGGAAAACTCTCAAGGAATAGACTTTAATTACTGTCGTCTTCATAGTTCAGATTTACTATATACAACGTTAGTTTTACTTTACGCAAAACCGAAAGTAGTTTGTTCAGAATCAGTAACAAAATCGAATCCAACCATTTTTATATAGTGTTATATTTTTGTCCAAAAATATTTTGAAATCCTACAAGCTTAGACACAATGATTTACCGCGCATCAGCTGACGGTCGGCACACAGCGGCGGTCATTCAACTCGCGTCGATCGCTAGGCGCTGCGGCGACGCGACCGCTTGCGGTGACCATTTTTTTCGAGGACAACGACGCAACATAACAAGCTTATAACTTCGTTACTTTTCATTATATTTTTTTGAAATTTTGTATAAATATTTTTAATGTAAAAATATTTGACACGTGTTTCGGTTTTTGCGCAAAGTAAAACTAACGTTGTATATATGTATATATAAATTAAACAATCTATATATATATATAATATGTATAAATCTATTTTCTAAACCTCGATCAGGTTATCCATTAGTGAAAACTGAATCAAAACCTCACATGTGTAATGTCCGTAATAAAGATTATTTATTTATTTATTAGCTTTCGCTAGTAAAGCTCTCAGATTATACTTTTTCTGGCGCTCTGTAAAGTTTTATATTCGGATTTCATCAATTGATCGCCGCCTGATTGTCGTATGTTTAATAAAACAATTCATAACTATTGACTGTGAATCGGATACAGTGTATACGTCAGAAAAGCTCTCAGGGAGCCAACCGACTCAGAGATTGTCTCAGTTCAGCCTATTTACACTAAACCTTTATAAATTGTACTTCTAAATCTTCTCGCATAATCACGCTATTCGGTGGTGAAAACCGGATGAAAATCCCTTCAGTAGTTTGTGAGAATAGCGCGCACGGACAGATTCGACGGAGGGATTTCGTTTTATAATACGTAATATGTAGTGATATTTAATTGTGAGTCGGAGATGTAAAATGTTACCTGTCTCGATTTTGTTCGTCGGTTCTTTTGAATATGTCTCGTTTACTAAAAGCGTTACCTGCATTCTACGATGATACAAAGATGATACAATAGGAAGCTAGCGGTCTGTTCTCGATGTTCCTGTCCGGAACTGTGAGCGGCCCGCCTGCGCCGCGCCGCGCCGCTCGCGCACCGGCAGCACCGGGGGAACACGGTCACGCCGACACCTTGCACGCGATGCAATAGTTAAATGCTAAAGCGGAATGGATCGGGCTCGAAGGGCTCGTTCAGTTTTGTCGAGAGAACGACTTTGCCGTCTCCGTTACTTACTACTGGTATTAGCTCGAGAACATCGTCCACGTATGTCCACTTTATCTTTATCATCCGAAATAGAATAAAATCTACAACTTACGTACGTAATCGACATTAAATGCAAAAAGCCAAAATATATGATAATAAGCTACGCCTGTCAATGCCTTAGCTCATACCCACGGTAATACTAATAAGAATAAGACAAAGAGATAAAGTTTGCGATCATTCCGGCAGCGACAGTCAACCCGGCAATACCCACGTTAATACTAAACCAAAACTAAAATGTGTAATTCGTTCATTCTTACAATAATCAATGAAACTATTATAAAAAAATAATTAAAGCTTTATTTCTAAACTATTTTTGTTCGATAATAATTATCACCTATAATAATAATATCTAATAATATAAAATAATATCTAATAATAATAATATAAATACATGAAACGTTTACATGAACTAACAAGATTTGTACTTATTTTTAAATCATTGTATCGAGTTTTAAAAGGATAAAAGAATCTCTGACCTCTATAAAAGATTCTGAAACAGTTAGCTTACTGTTGACATTAAAACAGCCAGTCCTAATAACCATTATATCATCCAAAGGAGTGTTATAATGAAATTCAGTTTTTTCAATTCAACATTATATTCGTTTTTAACCGACTTCAAAAAAGGAGGTTCTGTATTCGACCCGTATGTATGTATGTATGTATGTATGTATGTAAGTATGTTCGCGATTATCTCCGCAACTAATGAACCGATTTTGATGATTGTTTCACTATCGTAATCTACATACTTTCAGGAAGGTTTTAGTATATAATAAGACATTGAGTTATCATTCTTACGTACGAAGTTATAACTATAAATGTATACATATGTCACTAATATGTTCTCTGATATTGCCAGACCTATTGCTGAAGTCTAATATACCTGTTCTGTCAAAAGACTTCACTCTGCTACGGCTACGTAACATTGACCTTTTGCAAAAACTTTTGGGCCGAAGTCAGTACAGCTGTAAAAAAGAGTGATTCCTTGGAGTTTGTGCACGGTTACGTGTATTTTCATTCTATACAAAGCCAAACCGCAAGGGTGTGAAACTGGTCGCGTATAGATTGTAAATTACTTTTTAATCAAGGTCTTCCAAATTATACAAGAGTAGTACGCATACAAACTAATCTTGTATAAATCAGAAGTTAGGTTAGGTTGGGTTAGAACATTATAAAACCATTCACCTATACTTAGTATGACACATTAATTGTATGTAATATGTCACAGGATATTTAATAATAATTAATGATATATAGGTCATAATCTATTTTACATAGTTCTCGTTTATATTATTATTAATATAAAGAAAACAAATCACTAAAAAGCATAAAATATTTTTTTTCAAAGAAAAATGAACCGACTTCAAACCATTCGAACTAAAAAGTTTAAAATAATTTTTTATTCATTTAGATTGACGATTAAACTACCTAACTCAAATAATATATAATTTTTTGGAGTCGGCGCCAAACCACATTCAATTCATCTTAGTAAAATCAGAGTAACTATCCACTTTTGAATGCGAGTGCGGTGAACTATAATAGTCGCGGAGGGTAAGGCTGTCCGGGACGCGGGGAGCATATTTTCGACTTGAAAAGTATGAGTCATTTGGCGCCGACTTCAAAAAATTATATATAATTTGAGTTAGGTAGTTTAATCGTCAATCTAAATGAATAAAAAATTATTTTAAACTTTTTAGTTCGAATGGTTTGAAGTCGGTTCATTTTTCTTTGAAAAAAATTATCATAATAACACTCCTTTGAATTATATTATAGTTACTAAGACCGGCTGTTTTAATTTTAGCAGTAAGCTAACTGTTTCACAATATTTTATAGAGGATTCTATTATAGGAGGTGTAGATAAAGTCTTGTATGCAACTGTTGATAATTAGGTATTAAAACACTCATGTGATACTATTGTCTATTATAAACCCACATTCGTGTTTTAATACCCCTTATTATACAACAGTTGCATAAATAACTATTATTATAAGGACATAATTTGTAGTATAAAGTTTGTGAGAATCCTGATAGAGATAATAAATCTGGCAAAAGCGGTTCTCGACACAACAGATGAAACAGTTCACAAGATCACCAACATGACGATCATATTGTTATGTTGTATCGAACCCATTGTGAATGATACGAGAGATCCAAAGATCTAGGTGTAGAGAATCCAGATATAGATTAAAAACCTGACAAAAAATCAGCCAAGTGCGAGTCGGGCCTCGCTCTTTCAGGGTTCCGTACATAATTATGAACAATATAATATTCAACAAAATAATAGCATTTAGGTTTTCGACCCAAAACCTATAGGGTACTTCCGGTTGACCTAGATTTGTCAATTTTGGTCAAAAGCAAGGTCTTACAGATCAAGTAAAGGAAAAATTCCGAAAAATAAATAAAAGTTGAAAATTAAGGTAAATTTTGGTACTTACAAGTTTTCGTGAAAATCTAAATCTGCCCATATCTTTTTATTGTGTGGACTCAGGACCTTAATTTTTATACACCTAATAGGGACCATAGACCTTAGTATCTGGTATAAATTTCAACTTGCTAGGTCCATCCGTTCCTGAGAAAATCGGTGGTGACACACGGACAGACGGACAAGAAAGTGATCTTATAAGGGTTCCTTTTTTTTACCTTTTGAGGTACGGAACCCTAAAAATACAAAAGTTAATAGTTAAATGACGCGCTTGAGCGGCATGCGCACACACAACAGCCGCACAAAGTCTATACCTCAGCTTGATTATTTGCACTGATACCTACTCATTACAATAACTAATTTTATTTATGGTGTCTCAGTAATTTCATTATTTAAAACCGGCCAAGTGCGTGGCGGGCCACGCGCAGTGTAGGGTTCCGTAGTCACAATCCTCGAAAAACAGATATAACTCCTTAACCTGTGAACCCTACTTAGCCGTGATAGTTTTCCTTTAAAATTGATTATATACCCTACTGCTGTGAATTTTTTCAAGTTCCTATATACTGCCATTTGGCTGATAGAGGGGGAGGACACTTGACTCTAATAAAAATTTGCACTTTAAAACATCATATTTTACAAACGGATCTAGAAATCGAAAAATGATGTTCTCACACCCACAGTATTTTTAAAAGACCTATTCAACGATACCCCACACTATGGGGTAGACGAGAAAAAAAATATTCATCCCCTTTTACATGTAGGGGAGCTACCCTAAAAAAATATATTTATCAAAATTTTATTTCACCACTTTGTCGGCGTGATTAATATTTATACTCATGCTAAATTACGAATTTCTAGCACTAATAGTCTCTGAGATTAACCGAGGACGGACAGACGGACGGACATGGCGAAACTATAAGGGTTCCTTGTTTACTACGGAACCCTAAAAACAATATTTTATCGCAATGTAACCATATAGACTTTGATAAATTACTCTCAGACTATTTAACCGCGTGCACGGCGTGCTGTGCGGAGCCCGCTGCAGTGCCGTGCGGGTAACAGTTAGGACCGCTGTCCATGTCGGGTCGAAACTGCAGGGCTATTCTGTAAAGCCATTTTCGAATTATAGAGAGTGAATTCGAGATGAGTTTGCTAATTTGTACTCTGTAAAACTCGATAGTACAGGTCTTCTCACTCAAACTCACTTCACTTCGCAAGTGCGTAGCAGATGTTTACAGAAGGGGAATTATAAAACGAGCGAACAAAAAAAAACTTTGCGACTGATGATGACATACTGTTTTAATAACTTGAGCGGTATGAATTTGAGTAAGCGAAAAATTAACTAAACTGACGACGAATATTGATTTATAATAAAATCCAGAACGAGCTTACAAAAAGTGGATTGTGATAAATCCATTTCAGATATTAAAATTTTATCTGAGCGACTTCATTACTAAGTGAGCGACTGGAAATACAGAGAGGGCAACTTCAATATTAAGATAGATTCGATTTTTCTAAGTGAGGTTATACTTAGCGAACTACTAAAAAGTTCACTTTGAGCAAAGTTTTGTAAGCTGCTTTATTAATGATTATTGGTTACTGATATTCTATTTGAGGGCTTATGTTTTTTATTTTGATACGCTTTTTTAATGAAAATACCAGGTTAAAAAACACCAGGATTCCAAAAACACCAGCTAGGTTAGGTTAGGTTAGAACAGTTACCACAACGCACGAGCCGAGCGAGCGAAGCGAGCGTGCCGCGGCAGCGGCCGGCGAAGTGCCAGATCCAAATTTTTTACGGAGTACATTGTTTTATTTAATTACCCTTATATTTCAATAATAAAATTTCTCAACTAATAGAATAGTGTTTCTTCAAATAGTTATTTCATATTATTTTTATTTTTTAAATGTGAGCTCATTATACTCTGCTCATTAGTGTATTTTTCAAAGTGGTTTTTGTATTCGAAACACTTCATTTAAGATAAAATGCCGCTCAGTATAAAAAATACATTTGCCAAATATTGAAAAAAATGCAGGACGTAACGTTGACACTCAAACAAATATTAGGTCGCTCAAATATTATGAAGCTGCTCATTTTGTATTTTAAGTAACTCAAATTAATGTTTGTAAGTTGCTGTTTTGTTGATTTCTCGTCACTCGCAGTCAGTCGCTCACTTTGTAATTCTATAACCCAAATTAATTAATTTTGACACTTAGAACTGTAATTTACAGTCACTCGTTTTATTACTACCCTTTACAGAATATCAAACCAAGGTGAAGTGAGTTTGCTTTCGAAGCGAGTTATCTCACTTGAGTGAGCTTCGATATCGAGATGGTATTTTAGAGAATAGCCCTACTGTACGTAATCCTTAAACTCGTGTTCAAACTCAGCAGTTTCTGTTTAAACGTAGGCATCAATAGTAAACGTATAGAGCTAGATACAGACTGGCGTGCGTCGCACAAAGCGCGCGCCTCCCGCTCCGTGATTGTGATTACGTATGTACCACGAAATGTTCTGTCCTCCTGAACAATTTCGTATGGGGATTTTCGCGTATACACCGAAAATTCTAGATCGAGAAAAATAAGTAGGGAGCCGGAAGTGAAAAAAACTAGAGTACCCTAGGCTCTTGAAAACTATCAGTCGGAGAGATATTGTCGTATGTACGCGTTCCCTGTCGGTGACGATGTGTTGTTGTCGTTCTGTAGCGGTCGTCGCTAGCAGGTACATATACCCGCGGTCGGCGCCGGCCTGCCACAGTACTGAGCGTGAGCGTGTGCCGAGCGCACGTCTCGGACACCGCTCCGCGGGCGAGCGCCGAGCACCGAGCACCGAGTGGCCAGGCGTAACGCACTGGAGGCCGTCACAAGGACCGAGGGGACCGACCGCGATACCTACACCACTAGCACCTAGCATTATTTTACTAACAATAACATATTATTTTGATAATGATTAATGATAGCGATGCTTTTGTGAATGAATATGTACCTACCGTACACGTGTGTTCCGCGTGAGATGTCACCGTGGACTAGTTCGCGTCGCGGCGAGTGTCGGTCGCATCGGAAGCGACGTAGATGCGGAACGAACTTCGAGTAGCTCGAAAATGAAATAGGATTTGTCCGTATAACCCTTCGTTCGATCACAATAACGATAGAGATGTTCACAGTGACTTATATTTCAAAATGTCTAATAATGTGACAATAATCAATATAATATAGACCTTATAAATTAGTTTATAGGATTCCAAAAGCTTCAAAAGAACCGGACTCGACTAAATCAAACAACTATCCATACCTAATCATATTTATGTAATAGGTAGTCATTCAATTAGGGCGTTTTGGTTATACCTTTTAGTGTAAGCCCTCATACGCATTAGCGGTCAACCGCGTACGCGGCTGACCGCGCGGTTCGCCTCTTCATAGAATTTCGTCGCGGTTTAGTACGTACAAAATGAGCGGTTGCATATAAAAATATAAAAGCCGCGTACGCGGTTGACCGCTAATGCATATGAGGGCTTAGGCCTCTTGATATCACGCCGTGAAAACTCACGTTTTGTATGAATTATCCATACAAAACGTAAGTTTTCACGGCGTGTTGACATGAGGCCTTAATCTGCCTTTAATGTGTGATCCAAGGTAGGTGTAGCCTGATAAATGTAGTACAATAATTATTGTGGAGTTTTTTTGGACTTATATTGTAAACAATCACACCTATTCTAATAGAGGGTGATTTGGAATAGACATTTCTACTGTCCTGTCAAAGATGTCACTTTCGCATCTGGCGACAGGCGTCGATCGACGCGCGCACTTGCCCTATTATATCTTATACAGCGAATGAGAGCATATGCAATATGCATAGTACAACAGACTAATCGATATTATATGTAACCTATTCAAATGTACAATTGTGTGTTAAAATAATTATTACCGAAAAATGTTTTCGTAGATTATTTAACTTAGGGCTAATTGATTTTTGTAAATTATTTTAGTCGAATGGAAAAGATTGAGGCCCCGTGTACCTAGCGTCGGTTTGTTTTATGTTAGAGTGTACATATTATGTTGAAGTAAACAAAGCTGAGTTGGAGATGTTATCAGGAAAACATATCGGGTTGGGCCTCGGCGCCGCGCGCTCGCTTCGCTCGTGTCGCTCCCGATGCGCTGCCCTTTAGAATCCCTTCAGATTGAGTTGGTCGTGAGTCGTGACCGTCGCGGGTCCGTCATCGGAACTCTGCGGCGCGCGGCCACGGACGGCGGCGGCGGCGCGGCGGCCGGCGCGCGTGTTAGCGTACGTACGTAAGTTACCGATCATCGTTCACACCGAAACGAGCTTTAACTTCAAACATTTACCATTATATCGGTACCGCAATATCCTCGATCTACTTTTCGTAGTAGCTTCCTCGTTCGGAATGTTTTTAAAAAAAATTTTTTGGCTCATTTAATTTTTTAAAGAGTTATGTCGATCAGATATTATGTAAAGTATGAGAATCGATTTCATTCGTACTGGATAAAAGGCAGGCGCTTTGCGAAAATCCATGATATTCGACGTAAACGAAACAAGATTTAGCTGTAAGCCGCTAAAACAAAATATACGGCACGACGTGCGCCGCCCGCCCGCGCCCTGCCACCGGCGCCGCCCGCCCGCGCTTGCCGCCGGCGCCGCCCGCCCGCGCCCTGCTGCCGGCGCCGCCCGCCCGCGCTTGCCGCCGGCGCCGCCCGCCCGCGCCCTGCCGCAGCGCCGCTAGACACGTATCTACACCACACTCCGACACCGGACCATCCTCGGGACGAGCACTCTATAATGCACTTTTGCAAATGTGTGAACAACCACAAAGCTTTTCAATATTACGTAAACCAGATTTCGTGCAAACAGTGGAGTCGCCTTTCAGACAGTAAAATATACCTATTATATGTTCCTATCGAAACGTTAAATGATAAATTAAATTATTATTATTAGAATTTTAGTACATTAGATACTGCATGATACCGGGAGGTAAGATACTTAGGTCGAGGCATACTTTTCTAAAAAATGAAACAAGTACCTAAATAATTTAAAAAAATAGTTTTCTGACCAGTTTGCAAGCTTGTTTTTCGTCTTCCATTTGATTACCCAACTTTTCATAGTTAGGTACGCATAATATATCTTTCCTTGGATTTAGGCGGAAGCAAATTATGTTTTGCTAATTCAGACACTGCCCTCAAATTAGGTGTGCAATCAAATTCCATACTTCGCTCACTTTAATTCATTTTGTCTAGTAGGTAACTTGTTTATTAAATAATTGAAAACGATCAGTGAATTCGCGCCTTTTAATATATGAAAATAAAGTTTTTGCTCGTCGGTAGAGTTCCGAATTCAAACTATTTAAACCTATAGATATTGTGGCCAATTCTGTTGTACACAATCTCTAAACCTAAACTAAAATGACAGGTCTAAATTTATTCCTATCTCTTTCACAGTGCTCACTGCAGAAAAGGATAGCAATAGATTTAGGCCTGTCATTTTAGTTTAGGTTTAGAGATTGTGTACAACAGAATTAGCCACACTGTATTTATAGATTAATGATTTAAGCTAAAGAAAAAAATATGAATATCTCAAGATAGAAAGAAAGGAAGAAAGATTGTTCCAAATTCAAACTTATCATAGTTAGGTACTTTTCTGGACAGTGTGCTTAGTCAATCGGAGCACTCGAAAACGAACTCGAAAACTATTGATCGATTTCAGAGTAAAATAGACCTAAAATGGCTTGTATTAAGGTTTGAGTTCGCCAATACATTCAGCATTGTTCGAATGCTGTCGGGAAGTTTAACTTTCGACGAAATCTGCAGTCTTATTAAATGTGCACATTTCATATCATTTTTCAGAAAAATTAATAATTCTAGCTAGCTCCAAAAATTTGTACGATCACCTAAGTACCTACCTACTACTTTACTTTTCATTATTCTAAAAATTTGTCGTCAGAAAAGTAGATCACGTAGGTACTTAGTTATTGTTCTGACTCCGATCGATTGATTATAATAATATAAACGTTAGATAAGGTTGCCGAATTAAGCTTATGTAGGTACCTACCTACTGAGAAATGGAAGAATATCACTAGAGAGCAAACAGCGAGCTACCTACCCGGTACCACCCGGTACGTCCGCGTCCGGCGCCCGCTGTTGTCTGTCGATCGATTTAGCTATTCGCTTTGTTATTGTTATACTTAGTAAATAAAAAAGTATGATTATTTAAATTAAGTTTTTAAAATATTTTGTTTAACAATTATAATTATACCTACCTACTATCGTTTCTTCCATGCGATTTAAGAAAGTGGCAATACAAAAATAAAGCTATATGAAAATTATAGATGCGTATTTATTTTATTGTTCCATCTCCGAAGTCCTAACAATAGGGTTCCTTTATGCATAAGTAATGCAATGCGAACCTACCGACTACCGTCGTACCTAATTGGGAATGAAAGATTTAAAGAAGCGTGAGCTTGTTGCCGCATGACACACACACTACTATTTATTGTGGATGCTAGACATATTTTCTGCCTAATTATTTGTGTACTCTGTGCTAAAAGTCGGTGATACTGTCCCGATACATTTTTATTATTTCATTTAACGTGGCTGAAAATATTCTGATTTAATAATAAAACAAGATACAGACGATTGTGCGCCATCTGTCGTGATAAAAAGTTAATGTTCTATGATGGTTCGATGCCATACGGATGCCATTGATTGATTTTTTAAACACTACTAAAAAAAAAAAAGAAATTCTTAGAGCAACATATAATTTTCTTTGCTGTAGTGTGTGTTATTCTGTGATTTTTAAAAAAAAAACTCATTCCACAGATTTTACAAAAATAAGTGTTAACAAAGTTAGTCGCTATTCGGTAAAATGTTTTTAATACCTACTACAAAAAGAAGGAAATTCCTAGATCAACGTTTATTTAATTCTTTGCTGTAGTGTGTGATATTTTGTGATTTTTTTTAAGCTCATTCCACAGATTTCACAAATAAATGCAAGTGTTAACAAAGTTAGTCGATAAAATGTTGCAAAGGAAAAACACCGTTAATTCACCGTTAACGTTAATGCTGTCGAGTGGAATAACGTTATTTACCAGTTAACGATATTGAACCCTGAGTGTTGCTAATAAAAATTATGATTTCAGTTTCTTGACACACGACGTTGAACCAAAAGAAGGATTGTCTTCCATTCCTGCCGAGAGCGTCAGGGTGTCAGGAACGGCCGTATAAGCAGAGAGGCAACTTTTTAATGGGTCGTGTGGCAACATTGTTTACAACATGCCAACTATTTTGAAGCTGTGGTTTTCCAGTCTATGATCTGTGGTTGTTTCACAGAGTATGGTCACCAATATTTATGATTCGGCTGGATGTCTGTGGAGGTTTCACCTCTATGGTTGATTTTGGCGCGCTTTGTCGCATACAGAGCGTATGGTCTTGCTAATATGTTTTTCTGATAAATATTGCTGTGGATGTTCTGTTTGAAGTCAACAATAATACCTTGTGATAATTAAAACTGTTTCCTAATTATTGAAAACTACTTCTGATTGCTTACACTACTAATTTTCTAAAATTCGGGTTGGCAGCACTGGATGTCATAGTACTAGTGATGTGCCGATTCGATTATTTTGATAATCGATTAATCGATTACACCAGAAAGCATTATCGATCAATAATCGATTATTATTAATCGATTATGAAGTAATTCTTAGGAAAAACTGAAAAACCGTTCTCCTTTCTGGAAAAATTTCTGAACCAATCCTACTATTTAGTACCTAACAATGAAGTATCCTTATTAAAGCCTTTATTTCAGATAATTGTCTTTAAATCTCGAAACTAATTTCAAGAATTATTAAATGTAAGCAAATGCCACAAGTGACAGCAGCTTTACGATTTACGAGGCAAACTGAAACTAAGAAATACGCGGTAAATTCGAATTAAGAAAAACGCTTGCATGATTTTCTTTACATGTACAAGTCACGGCAAATAAGTCGACCGGTGACCTTCAATGCGCATAAGTCGAAAATGAGGTATCTCGGGGTGTGAGGGGGTCGCGGGGAGGGCATGGGGATCGTTCGTAAGCACTGATTAGCTCTCGCGGATCCCTCGTAAGCGCTGATTGGCTCTCCAATCGTATTGTGTCCCACTCACTCGTACGACGCTGCGCGCACTTGAAGGTCACCGGTCGACTTACGTGCCAGGGGTTATATATAGAGTTCAGGTTCTCCAAGTTTGGGGCTAATTCTTCAATCACCGGATAAACTAAACAATATCTTTTGAGTTTTGACAGATATCCAGCACAAAAACTAAGAAAACCTCAAGAAATCCTTAAAAAATAATAACTGACAATGGACTAACCACTTTATATAATTACTAACTGCGCCCCGTGGTGTTACCCGCGGTTATTAAGTTTGTACACATAAAAATATTTCTACAGAGTCTTCTAAGAGTAACTTAGCAAATTGAATGACAGTAAAGTAAGAACAATCAGCGCCATCTATCGCGTTCTATGTATCTATTTAAGTCCCACAGAAACTCTTTTTCTGGGATAAAAAGTAGCCAATCTGTTATTCCAGGGTACTTATAATCAATCTCCATTCCAAACTTCAACCAAATTGGTTCAGTAGGTGCGACGTTAAAGTGTAACAAACATACACACACATACATATATACATATATACACACAAACTTACGCCTTATAATATTAGTGTGATAATTCTTATTCATTCAAAGTTTACTAAAAAAAGGTTTTTTTTACGTCAGACAATGTTTAACGGACAAAAGACAAAAGAGCTCAATGGCTTTCGTTCAGTAATTACTGCGTTAGCAAAATATAACGCTGCATGCCGTGCCGCAGCGGCTAACTATCCGTTTGGTATGAACAAGTCTAAAATATATAAGTTTGAGGGAATCCCCTTTTTGCAATTGCCAAACTATATATTTTTAGCAAGCAAATTAGTAACAGAAAGCTGGTAGTAAAGTTTGGTAACGTATTTTTTCTTAATCGATCATGATCGATTATCCAAAATCATAATCGATTGCAATCGATAATTTTAATAATCGATTATTGATAATCGATTCCGCACATCACTACATAGTACCTACGATTTTCAGTTTTCACTTTTTCAGCGATTGACGATTCAGATTTCAGAAGCAGCGGAAGCAGCCCTGATAAGTAAGCCCCTTATAGCTTTAAAAGATGCGCTGTTGCGTGGATTACTGCTGTAATTCTTCGGACAGTGCGTCCGCAGAGAATGGGATTAGTTTTCACGCGTGAGTATTATTGATTTTCGTAGACGGAGATAATCCCGTAGTTCTCATTTGTCAAACTCCAGCAACTTGACTCCTAACAAAGTTGAGGCGTGAATTGTTCAAGTCACGGCAAATAGGTCTAGCGTTGACCTTCAGTGCGCAGAAGTCGAAAATGAGGTATCTCGTGTCAAATTATTGTTGAAAATCAATTAGAATTTTTAGAAATGGTTTACGTATTATTAATTTCATAATTGAAATAGGAATGAACTGACATTTGATTCTTTTCGCCGAACCGCCATTTTGAATTATTGGTATATGGCCACGGGCGCCCCGTGGTTTATGCGCAATGTGGATCTCCATAGAGATCTCCAACTCCCCACTATTGCACAACATTTTAAACAACTTTCCAAAAGCTATTTTGAGAAAGCAGCTAAGCACCCCAACCCTCTGGTGGTAGGGGCATCAGCTTACACTCCAGATCGTAACGACCCTCCCGATAAAAGACGCCCTAAGCACATCCTTTACGACCCCGACGATCAAATAACTACCGACAATGCACTCTATCTGTTAGGGCTACACAATCACACAACCGATGCACAGCGTCTTCGCCGGCGAAGACGAGGTCCCCGATTTCTGACGTCACCCGGACGTGGGCCCTTACCACGGTCTCGGGGGCGCTCGGACTAATCTAGTCCAACGAACCCACTCGCCCCAACGTCAACCTAAGCCGAGGTCCGAGCCTCACAGGAGGCGCCCTTAGGAAGACGTTGCCGCCCTCCGATATTCATCGAGCCCTAAGGCTCACTACTCCCCCCTGGCAGAGCTTCGCGCTCTCCGACAACCCCGGTGACACTGTAGCGGCCAATAGGGCCAAGCAGCATATTCAATCCGAAAATAGAAAAGCCATGAATTCAGTGTCCTCCAGAGACTCAACCGACTATTAGATGCTTCAGCATCTAGGTCGTGATATTTGATTGAGGGTTTCGATAGCAATCACACTTTAATCGAATAAAGTGCTGCCATTTTGGACTTGGCTGAGTGTAATTAAATTAATTAGTATAAAATAGATTTCGAGAAGAGATCTCAGTTAAACTAATCTGTGATTCGATATTAATTAAGTTTGTGCCGGTGATAAATAAAGATATTTTAATAATAGTTTGATTTAAGTAGTTTTAATAGAATAGAATAGAAAAGTTTTTTATTCAAATAAACTTTTACAAGTGCTTTCGAATCGTCAATTGAATCTACCACAGGTTCGGAATGCAGTTCCAGCCGAGAAGAACCTGCAAGAAACTCGGCGGTTGCTCTTTTTTAAAAAAAAAAAACATTATAACAATTATTATTATTAATGTACATGATTGGAATGCTGTCTCGCGCATTGCTGGAACGAGTTAAATCCAAGCTTTTTTCTCGTTTATATAATCTTCAATTGTATAATAAGCTTTTTTTTATGAGCATACTTTTAATAGAGTTCTTAAACTTGTGTAAAGTGTAAAGGCAAGTGTAAGACATATTTTTTATTCAGATAAACTTTTACAAGTGCTTTTGAATCGACAAATGAATCTACCACTGGTTCGGAATGGTGCTTACAATTCTACACGTTAAGAAGGGCAGACAAAAGTAGCCCCATTTCCGAATATTAAACCTTATCCTGCTTCTGTAATGATCATTCATCTCAAGTGCGGGTATTTCATTATTCTGCGGTTATTTCTACAACTTCACTTCAAATTAATCACTTTCTTAAACAAACTAAACACAACTGTGTAGATGGCAAAGCAAAATCAAGGCAACGTGATTCGAATCCCAATGCTTCTGTAATGATGATGCTTACACTCGGGTGGTGAGGGGGTCGCGGGGAAGGCGTGGGGATCGTTCGTACGCACTGATTAGCTCTCGCGGATCCCACGTAAGCGCTGATTGGCTCTCCAATCGTATTGTGTCCCGCTCACTCGTACGACGCTGCGCGCACTTGAAAGTCAGCGCTCGACTTACGTGGTGGGAGTTATACGAGTAAGCGTCGTGTGAGGCACTCTGTATAAGAGGCTGGATGAGGCAGGCTGAAGACCGGCGGTGGTAGCGCTCATCGGGCAAGGCTTATGTACAGCTGCAGTGACCACAATGTCAGCCAACAAGTGCATGCTCTAATTAGAAAAAGTTGAGTTTTTCACCATCATTTAGAACACTTCCTGAGGAAAGTTAATGTTGTGGGTTACTGCTAGTGTATTAATTCAATAGTAATTTGCAGATTCCCTAGTGATGTGCACCTGAGTGCTGCTTGGCTCAGAGCCCTCGGAAAGCAAGACGGTCACCTACCAGACTCTGCTGTCTGCTCAGATCATTTTCTGAACGATGACATTTATGAAACAGAGAGTGGCTTAATGCAGATCCGTACTGGTGCTGTTCCTTCAATTGTGCAGGTAACTTCTCCACAATGTCACTTTATGTATCTATTGTTTGTAAGTCAAAGTAACTATATTAAGTCTGAAAAAGTACAGTGAATCAGAGTTTTACTTTTCCCTCATACCTGTTGTAGTATTGTATGGAAACAGTAATGTAGGGGCGTTTGTGCACTTATTCGTTTTCGATTCGTTTTCGTGTTTCTTGAAAACACGATTCGACATAGCCTTCCTTATAACTGTATGGGCGTTTGTGCACTTACTCGTTTTCGATTCGTTTTCGTGTTTATATATTCGTGAATTCTTCACATCGAATCGTTTTAAAATAAGGACGCGAGTGGAATGGTGTGTGGAAAGAGGGCAGAGATGAGTCCTGATGTTGTGAGGTATTTGGAAAACATAGGTATTTGCATTTCTTGAATTCCAACAAAACATGATTCAACGCAGTTGATTATTATTAAAAATTAATACCTACTTAGTTTGGCATTAAAATAAATCGTTTGTTTCATTCAAATTAGTTTTACTTCGAGTAAAATACCTAAATATTGTAGTATAATCAAAATTTCCATACCTGTGGTTGGTAGTCAAAAACTATCAGCAAAATATGAACATTTCATAAAAAATATCATTTCTGATACTTAGTTGTTACTGTTTTCTTACAAGAGCGTAATGTCCACTTGGGATGTTCACAAAATATATGACGTATGCTTAGATAATTTTGATACTAACCGTACCGTGTGAAATATTCATAATCACTTACCTTAGTGTTACTGCCAGCATTTTTTCTGGAGTTATGCATTCTCTAAAACGTGTGTCTTGCCGAGGAATCTTTTTTTTATATGACACAATATGAAATCGAAAGTAGCAACATTCTTTCGATAGTAATTAAAAAAAGTTTTTTCATGATGTCATGTCATGTCATTAAGTGATGATCGCCTACGAATGTATAAGAGAAGTGCGAAAAGCTGACGACGATTAAATGCAGCACACATTATGAACACGGTTTTATCTACGAAATGCTTAAAACGTATAGTGAAATCACGATTAAGTGCACAAATGTCATTCGTGAATTTCGTATACGTTTTTATGATGTTCATTAAAAAAACGAACACGAATCGAAAACGAATCGAAAACGAGTAAGTGCACAAACGCCCTAGGAGTAACTAGTAGTATATTTACAGGTTTGCATGATATGCCTAGACACTAACAGCAAGCTGTTTCTAATGAGTAAATACAAATTGGACAAAGTATATGAGCAGTTAACTGGACATGCTGTAAGTTGTTAATCTATAATATATAGCTATGTATTGTATATACACAGAATAGAGCTATGTATGACAAAATATCTCACTGTACACTGTCAAATACTTTTAATTAATAATTTAGCGACACAGTGAATAACTTATTTTTGCATGCTTTAATTATGTTTTTTTCAGTTGTGTGATCTAAGAAACCTAAAACAAACAGTTTGTGTACAATGTGCGCAGAGATTGATAAACTGTAGTCAATTCGGAGACAAGTGCTTGAGAGCCCGTGCAATGATAATGGACTTAGTTGAAAGACATAAAGTGAGTACTTAAGAGCAGTTTTACCTTTTCTCTGAAAAATCTAAGATTTCAAGCTCCAAATTTAGCATCGTAGGAGAGACTTTCACATATTTCAATACATGTTTTAAATAAACTAATCCTTCATATTGACATTTGTCAGACCATATTTACAAAAACTATTTTATTTATTTTGTAATGATCAATTTCCCACACCTCGTTTTAATAAAATAAATAACAGACTCAACTTTGAAGCTCTATATCTGTCCTTAAAAGTCATCTAATTTACTTGAAAAAAATACTTAAATATCAGACATATAGTCCTATTGACACATTACAGAGCAGAATATAAATTTTTAATCAAATTAATGGTTAAAAAAAAAAAGAACTTCCGCCAAATTTCCCGAATTATACGGTTACTTTAACACGATTTTTTGTATTGAAAAAAGCATAAATTCAATAAAATTTTTATGTAGAAATAAACTACGTTCTTTAACGAATCTATATATATAGTTTAATTAACAATCCATTTATTTGATCAAACATAAAAACTTATTAAACATCCCCCTAAATTACAATAAATAGCTATGCAATGTCTTCGCTTATTTAGTATGCGCCCGGCGCTCGTTAGGGTAGGACCTGTGCAGTTTTTGCCACCATCCAGATGCACGTACGAGAGTCGTGTAAACACTAATTTATACAACGACTGCAAAGTTTTGAGCATGAATATTTTTCTAAAAAATATGCGTGAGTATTTTTTTAAATAAGTGAAATTACAGCATAGCACCCAGGACAGTCACGGAAATATGATATTATAAACTAATACTAAAGTATCCATTTTGAAATCCAAGATGGCCGTCATTTTTTTTTTTTGAAGAAATTATCATCTATCTATACATATAATAAAATCGTAGATTTGCCGTATCTGTACATTAGAGAATTTTGCAAAATAATAACTGGGAAATGTTAGGGTTGAGTAATAGAACGATAAAAGCTATTTTTGAAATTTTTGTCTGTTTATCTGTTTGTCTATTTGTCTGTATGTTTCGTGTGCGCGCATCACGCAAAAACTACTGAATGGATTGAAACAACGAAACTTGGTACGATTTAAGTTTATACTACGGAGTAATATATCTATCTTATATACTATATATACTTTTTATCCCGAAATTCAGCACGGTTTCCTAGGGAGAGGGGATGAAAGTCAAAACGTGTATTTAGCTATAATTCAATAACGCGTGATCCGATTTCATTCATTCTTTTTTTGTTAGAAAGTAGATACTTTAGAGATTACCGACTATTTTCTAAAAGGCTGGATCGATTTTGATGGGACTTTCACTGGTGGATGTTTACATTTTGATCTACCTAAACATCCGCCAGTTAACTTTTAACAGGTTTTAGCATGATATGAGCTCAAAGGAGCTTAGGAAAAACAAAATGATTCCTACGGGATTTTTAAAAACCAATATATATCCACGCGAACGAAGTCGCGGGTGTCCGCTTGTTACTATAATAAAAGTCGCACTTGCACTTCTGACTAAACCGACATTTTAGCAGTAAACAAAGATTGCATACTTTTTATTGTTCTATTGGTAAACTTTAAATAATTGTACCTACTCTTATCAGAAAAGGTATTCAAGAACTTCAACAGGTGCAATGCAACAGCTCTGTCATGTTATTTTCAGACAGATGATTTGAAATATAATAATAATAATAATTGGTAGGTAATTGTTAAATAATTAAAAAGGTATTTGTTTCTTTTATTAGTTAGTTTAGAAAAAAATGGTTGAAGGCTAAATATGCGTGACACCTATGATATAAATACGGAACCCTACATGTCTTCATAGAGAAGAACATCATATTATCCTGGTCGCTTTTGTTTTGTAAGTTCAACGTAGATTCATGAAATACTTATTCGATAAAGTCCCACGCGAAGTCATTTAATTAAAAATATTTTATAATAAACATTATATATATAATACTACAACATCAAAGAAATAATTTAGAAATTTATATTTAATACAAATACCAAAACTAAATTCATGGTCGCGCTATATGCAAGTGGTCGTCCGTGCAGCACGCCGCCCGACTACCTGCCGTTAGATACCTAAACTTCCATAGCGCGAAACTGGGAGAGGGGTCTTAATGCATACATGGTTTCTTAATTTCCAATCAAGAATATCATTCTTAATAACTATATTAAGTCTGAAAAAGTACAGTGAATCAGAGTTTTACTTTTCCCTCATACCTGTTGTAGTATTGTATGGAAACAGTAATGTAGGAGTAACTAGTAGTATATTTACAGGTTTGCATGATATGCCTAGACACTAACAGCAAGCTGTTTCTAATGAGTAAATACAAATTGGACAAAGCATATGAGCAGTTAACTGGACATGCTGTAAGTTGTTAATCTATAATATATAGCTATGTATTGTATATACACAGAATAGAGCTATGTATGACAAAATATCTCACTGTACACTGTCAAATACTTTTAATTAATAATTTAGCGACACAGTGAATAACTTATTTTTGCATGCTTTAATTATGTTTTTTTCAGTTGTGTGATCTAAGAAACCTAAAACAAACAGTTTGTGTACAATGTGCGCAGAGATTGATAAACTGTAGTCAATTCGGAGACAAGTGCTTGAGAGCCCGTGCAATGATAATGGACTTAGTTGAAAGACATAAATTTGTGAGTACTTAATGCATACATGGTTTCTTAATTTCCAATCAAGAATGATATACTCATTCAATACTGAACTTGTTTTTGAACAGATAACAAGAGGACATGTAATGATGGTAAACCGCAGAGCAAATAAATTAAAGAGCAATATTGTGATGGAAAAATTAGACGATGACTTATACATAGAAGAAGAACCCTTAGAGCTGTTTTTAGACGACGAAAGTGCACCCTTCCACTGTACTGTTTGTTGTGAGGAATTCGTTTATGAAAATGCATACATGCAACATATCCAGGTGAGATAGACAGCACTTATCAATTTCACAAGTCAGTATGATTGCTTGTTAGTTGTGGAGGCTCACACAAGCCCTCAAATGACAGCAATGTTATGTCTTTGTTTTGTATTTGTCAGAACGGTGCGGGTGATGGTGAATGTGCCGCGTCTCAAGAGTGCGAGCCTCATACAGCTGTGAGCTCAGACGCTTCACTTCTCACTGAGAGCAGGTCAGTACTCAGTGTACAAGCCCTGTCAGTTTGCATCGGAGCAATTCTGAAATTGGTTGTTAGAGGAAACACATTATGTGATAGCGTAATGGTGAGAGAAGTGATATCGTAAAGTTGTCCGCCTCCCGAAGTACTGCTTGAAATAACTTCATCTCAAATGTAATCGATTTTACTTGTTTTTTTTTTTATGAAACCATAAGCCAACTATACTATATTTTTTCTTAGCGCTACTATGTTGTAAACAACAATGGCGGACTAGTGACTAAAGACAATAATGTAGGGATGGGAACTTAAAATAAATCGTTAAAGTTTTATGGATGGGAAGATGGGCACCTATCCAAATGAACGATTAAACGAATATGAAAATATACATCAGAATTATTTTCAACGTTACCTACATGGATACCGTTACTAAAATTGTAAGGTCATTAAGATCAAAACAATAACGTTATCTACGAATTAACGCGATTATTTGCGTAATATAATAAATTTACCGTTATTTACTACACCACGCCAATAATAAGGAGGTGGATAGTGTACAGTGGTCAAGGGCTCTTATTACCTCCCGTAATTCCCGTAATAGAAAAATTTTTTTAGCCCGCACATTAAAGCGCATAAAGTCCGCCATTTTGATTTCGTTTTAAATTTAGGTACCCAGTGACACTCGCGTCATCAAGACAAATCTAATGACGTATCATTTATCAAAATCCGTTGAGTAGTTACAAGCGGACATAGGAATAGGCATACATACACACAGGTCAAACACATAACCCAGTCGGGTAAAACCGGAGCCCTATTAATGTCACTCTGCTTTTTACTCATCAAAAGACTATCTACACATCGCCGTTTTCGGCAAATATTAGAAATCACAGAAATACGCAAACACGAATAGCGAAGTGAAGTCCCACCATTTAAAAATCGATTTGTGTCAATAACGTTGATTAAACCATTCAATCTTATTCCCATCTCTAAGATTTATAGACAATGTAGAAAGTAGAATAACAAAATGTCAAATGTCGTTTTCTTATTCAATCTATGCAAACGGACCCGGCTTATCTTTCGATTTTCAGATAATTTTATTGTTAAAATCTTATATTTATCACAGTTTTTGGTGTTATTCATATTATATATGTTCAATAAACAGATTGGCATGTTTTAACCTAACTTAAGAGGCCGTATTCCGAGCCGAGCTAACGAGTTTCGGCCCGAGTTTTAAATGTGTGCGTGTACCTCACAATGGCACCGTAAGCTGCACTCACACAAAGACACGGTATACTTAAAAGCGGTCGGACTAACCTATATTGATACTTTGCGTTCCAAATTCAACGCGCTAATAAAATAAAATTTTAGATCTTAGTATATTTTATATTTGCTTTTTTTTAATGTTCGATTTAGGTAAGTATATAATTATTATCAAGATGTTGTGTAATCGTTTATACTTACACATAACATCTGTAAGAATTAAATACAGCTATATCACTACCCATATTATAATGCGAAAATGTGTTTGTTTATTAGTTTATTGGTTTGCTGGTTTCTCCTTCAATCACACTGCAACGAAACAAAAGACTATACGATCAATGCTTATTATATTGGTCAATAGATTAATCTGGTTATTTCAGGTATACAGGTTGTTTTGATAAAGAAGTTCTCTAAGGTGTGCAATTATCTACTAAGCAGTTGCTAATCTTAGGTCATAAATAAAATTTGCACGTGCTCAATTCTTGCAGGAACACTTGTTGTATTCGTATTTGCTTCTTGTAACCGAATTTTTATTTATTGTCAAGAATGGCCCGAGTACCCATAATATTTTATTACCAAAGACTTGATGAGTAGGTGCTAAACTAATATTTGTTCGTGTTCAAACCATGATGTTTTTATTATATTCTTTTTTCTTGTACTAGTTGACTCGCCCAGGATTTACACATTTTCGTTTAGCCAATTTTGATGCAATTTAGTACACATAATATGGCTTACATCCCGAAGGTGGACAAAGGCTATTTTTTATCCTGGAAAATAATTTATTTTTCATAGAACACTATTTTATGTGTTTATTATTAAAGACATTACTATCTAAAATTTAGGTATGTAAGGGCCTGTTTCATCACCTTCTGATAAGTGTCGAATAGACTAAACGTAAGTTTTGTCACTTTCTTACTTTATGTCAAGTGACTAAGACAAAACTTGTGAATAAGCTATCTGACACTTATCCGAAGGTGGTGAAACAGGCCCTAACTGTTTTCACTTAATTAAATTTAGTTGTGAGATAACTTATCTTCCTCTATTTAGTCCGATTAAAATAGACATTCAAGATTAAAAAATATATTATTCAATATTATATAATATACTAGCTTTTGCCCGCGGCTTCGCCCGCGTGAATTTCGATTTTTCACAAATCCTGAGGGAATCGTGGATTCCCGGTTCCCGTTCCCCGCTCCCTTTTCCAACCTTTATACCTACTTTCAAGAAACTTTGCTATAGTAATCTACCTATAGCTATAGATATAGTTTTCGGGTTTTTGAAAGAGAAATGTGTTCAATATGGTACTTATGATGAGATTTTGCATCTCTGATAGAATCGGACTGACACAAACTTTATCGTTAAAGTAAAATGAACCTTAACTGCCTTGTTTTAAAGCTCAAGTTCATCAACAGCCAACACTCTAAACAATTAAAATCAGTGGTACTGAATTTTAGGTCCATTTTATTCTGACGTTATTGTGTCACAGAGGAGAAACGGAACAGAGTCAAAGCTTCTAAGAAGCGAGCAAAATTTATACCTATTCTGGTAGGGTTGGCACAGGAGGATACAATTTAATAAACAATAGTTATTTGTTCAACAAAATGGCAAATTTTGTTTTTGTTGTGATTGACTTTGCTATCGCATGATACATACAACTTTTCACTTCAATAGCGAGAAAATACAAGATGTAAAAGAAATATTTATTTAAACATTAAGGTATTTTTACATTTAGGTACATACTTACTCATTTAATATTATTAATAAATATTTACAGTTGATAATAAGTCTAAATAAAGTGCAGATCATTTATAAAAAACTCAAGTAAGTAATAAAAAACCAGCGCCATTTTGAAATTCTTTTGTTAATTGACCGATTTCGTTCAATATCGATATTAAGGGCTCCCTGGGATCACAAAGCAGAAAACTGTTACCAAAATTAAAAAAACGTCTGCGCCACTTTAACTTTCTTTGTTATTTGTACCGATTTCATTCAAAATCAATATCTGAGGATTTCTAGGATTACAAAACAGGAAACTGTTACCAAAACTTAAAAAAGTCGACGCCATTTTGAAATTCTTTGTTAATTGACCGATTTCATTCAAAATTGATATTTAGAGCTCCCTGGGATCACAAAACAGGAAACTGTTACCAAAACTTAAAAAAGTCGACGCCATTTTGAAATTCTTTGTTAATTGACCGATTTCATTCAATATCGATATTTAGAGCTCCCTGGGATCACAAAAGAGGAAACTGTTACCAAAATTTAAAAAAGTCGGCGCCATTTTGAAATTCTTTGTGATTGTACCGATTTCGTTCAAAATCAATATCTGAGGATCCCTCGGATCACAAAATAGGAAACCGTTACCAAAATTTTAAAAAGTCGACGCCATTTTGAAATTCTTTGTTAATTGACCGATTTCGTTCAAAATCGATATTTAGAGCTCCGCTGGGATCACAAAATAGGTAACTGTTACCAAAATTTAAAAAAGTCGGCGCCATTTAAAAAATTCTTTGTTATTGTACCGATTTCGTTCATAATCGATACACGCTTTTTATCATATTAGAAAATCGTACTAAGCATTGTTTTTTTGAGACAAAGAATTTCTAAATGGTGCTGACTGTTTAAAATTTTGTTAACAGTTTCCTGTTTTGTGATCCCAGGCAGCCTCAAACATTGATTTTGAACGAAATCGGTCAACTAATAAAAAATTTCAAAATGGCGCTGAATTTTTTAAGTTTTGGTAACAGTTTCCTGTTTTGTGATCCTAGGGATCCTCAGATATTGATTTTGAACGAAATCGGTACAATCACAAAGAATTTCAAAATGGCGCCGACTTTTTTAAGTTTTGGTAACAGTTTCCTGTTTTGTGATCCCAGGGAGCTCTAAATATCGATTTTGAATGAAATTGGTCAATTAACAAAGAATTTCAAAATGGCGTCGACTTCTTTAAGTTTTGGTAACAGTTTCCTGTTTTGTGATCCCAGGGAGCTCTAAATATCGATTTTGAATTAAATCGGTCAATTAACAAAGAATTTCAAAATGGCGTCGACTTTTTTAAGTTTTGGTAACAGTTTCCTGTTTTGTGATCCCAGGGAGCTCTAAATATCGATTTTGAATGAAATCGGTAAATTAACAAAGAATTTCAAAATGGCGTTGACTTTTTTAAGTTTTGGTAACAGTTTCCTGTTTTGTGATCCTAGGGATCCTCAGATATTGATTTTGAACGAAATCGGTCAATTAACAAAGAAGTTCAAAATGGCGCTGACTTTTTTAAATTTTGGTAACAGTTTCCTGTTTTGTGATCCCAGGGAGCTCTAAATATCGATTTTGAATGAAATCGGTCAATTAACAAAGAATTTCAAAATGGCGTCGACTTTTTTAAGTTTTGGTAACAGTTTCCTGTTTTGTGATCCCAGGGAGCTCTAAATATCGATTTTGAATGAAATCGGTCAATTAACAAAGAATTTCAAAATGGCGTTGACTTTTTTAAGTTTTGGTAACAGTTTCCTGTTTTGTGATCCCAGGGAGCTCTAAATATCGATTTTGAATGAAATCGGTCAATTAACAAAGAATTTCAAAATGGCGTCGACTTTTTTAAGTTTTGGTAACAGTTTGTTCTAAAAAAACTGTTCCTATTCACCCATAAGTCGTTCCTATTCACCTCATTCTCATCCCTATTAACCCCTCTTTCGTCCCAAAAGAACTTCGAGTATGAGATTTTAACATTATGTCATACAAAAAATATTTCATTTCAATATATACATATATCAACACATACTTATACCAAAACATAGCATTAGCTATGTATTAGCTCAGCATTGATCAGATCGGACCACTAATGAAATAAAACCTATGCACAAATCATCAAACTGAGTCGGTTGCGCTATAACTTTTACGTAACTTTTACGACAAGTCATTACACAGCTTTGCATGTGTGCGTGAGCTGCGTCGGGCAACAACACGTCCTCCCTCGAAGAGCGCTAAGCTCGGTATGTACTGTCTGCTGTGCCATTTTATTTGTAAACTAGATGATGCCCACGGCTTCGCCCGTGTGGATTTAGGTTTTTAAAAATCCCGTGGGACCTTTTGATTTTCCAGAACAAAAAGTAGCTTATCTGTAGAAACCCGTCCCCAAAACGGAAAAATCCCGTGGGATCCCCACGATTTCGGAATACAATTCCTTACAGCATCAGGGTTGAGGAGTTGGATATGTACCTACTCGAGTTCATTCAACGATAAAGTCTTTAATTGGTACCCCCAATATCAATTTAATAACCGAAAGTTTCTAAAACCCATTAGTTTTGGGGATTAGGTTCCCTACAACATCAGGATTGAGGAGTTGGAATCCAAATTTTTTATAGAACAGGGTCGCAATGTTTCTCTATCGATTAAAAAAAAATTACGCAAATCGGTTCAGAAATCTCGGAGATATCGGTGTACATAGGTAGAAAAACACAACTCCTCCTTTTTTGAAAGTCGCTTAAAAAAGTAGCCTATGTTACTCCCTGGTCAATTCTCTACTTGTATGTGAAGGTCCCGTCAAAATCGGTTTAGCCGTTCCGAAGATTAGCCCGTTCAAACAGACAGACAGACAGACAGACAAAAATTTTAAAAACGTGTGATTCGGTTATGGTAGCGTTCAAATAACCATATGAGCTTAATATGAGGTAGTTATTTCGATATTACAGACAGACACTTCAATTTTATTTATTAGTATAGATTTTAGGATACTTTGACAATTTTTTGTGGTCATATAAATAGTTTCTGGATTATTATTTTTTTACAATTATAGCTAAATGAATCCTAAACTTTCGTGCTATATATTTTTTTTATTAGTGAAATTGCGATAAATCCAAGAAAATGGGGTTAATCTAATGCTTAACCCTTTCAGACCGGATTTTTTGTTTCTTGGAGTTTGTAAGAGCCGATTTTATTCCAATTAAATTAGCTACTATTGAGCATAGAAACACTAAAAAAACTGGTATTTGTAGATTATTTTCCGAGAAAATTTATGTTTTCTTTATGTAACCAAATATGGACATCCGGCCTAAGTGGTTGTAATAACTGATGTATGGGCTCTATGTCAATAAATAATAAATAGTCAGTTTTATAACATTTTTATTATAAAGGCATGAAATTTGAACAAAATTTAATGCAAAAAAATAAATCTTCCAACAAAATAAATAAAATAAAAAATCTTCTAACTGAAACAAATAATAAATTGTAGGAACTTTAGTTACGTATGTATGGAAACTTAGGAAACAATTTTTGTCTTTGGTTACACACAAGTGCACTTTGCACTTTATGCACTTGATACGGGATTTCTCTTTGCATCCCGCTAACTTGCAGCACCTTTCAGACCCATCGTAATGAACTGGAAAGTGACCACCACCATCTTGATCTATGACAGTTGAAGTTCGCATCCTCCCAGTTTTCTTGGAACAATTACCAGTAAAAGACTGCTGCAACTACTTGAAGGACTCCTATTAGCAGCTGAAATTTTGAGCTAAGTGTCGATGAAATTGAAGGAGTGTGAGCCATTTTGCTTTTGGTATCCAGAGTACCTAAGTCGTTATCCATATCATATTTGCGATAGAATTGAACACAACTGCCAGATCTGATGTGTGAAATATCAATCGCAAAGGTCACTTTGTCAACTTTATGAAGGTCCTAATACCTAACTCATGTCGATCAAAGAGATCAACCCCTCCCATTACGTGATTGTACTTCTTCACAATTTCAGGCCTTTCAACTTCTATAAATCTCTTCTCTGTTTTGGACCATCTTTTCACCATATCCTTTTCTCATCATTCAACGTAGTTAGCTTGAACCTCCTCGCCCTCCTCAATATCCGGCTCTCCTGGCTCCTCAGGCTCAGGCTCGAAATCTGACCTATCTTCGTCTTCATGTTCATCAAGAGGGGTCAGGTTTGGTGTACTGTCTTTGACTGAGCTATTATATCGACCCAACCGACCATGTCTCGTAGGTACATGGTAAATTACTATTATTTCCCACATCCTCATCATCCGAAGATAGCTCCAAGTCCGACAGGTTACCATTTTCCAGAGCTCTCAAAGCATCCCTCAAGAACATGATCATAAGATCATGAATGAACCTGAAAAAAAGACACTATTTAACATTTTACGATGTGAAATTTAGCATAAATTATAGCACTTATTGCAAAAAAAATAACTTTATTCACTAACTGCAGCCTATGAACGTTTGAAAAAATATCTAATCAAAACCTACTGTCCGCGTTTGTTGACATAACGAATATTCGCGATTTTGTGTACAAATAACTAAATAATTGTGTGTAAAACACGTTGTTCTCTGCCTATATAGCATAACTTATCAATATATATTTTTTTCAAGACATCTATACTAATAAATAAAATTGAAGTGTCTGTCTGTAATATCGAAATAACTACCTCATATTAAGCTCATATGGTTATTTGAACGCTACCATAACCGAATCACACGTTTTTAAAATTTTTGTCTGTCTGTCTGTCTGTCTGTCTGTCTGTCTGTCTGTCTGTCTGTTTGAACGGGCTAATCTTCGGAACGGCTGAACCAATTTTGACGGGACCTTCACATACAAGTAGAGAATTAACCAGGGAGTAACATAGGCTACTTTTTTAACCGACTTTCAAAAAAGGAGGAGTTGTGTTTTTCTACCTATGTACACCGATATCTCCGAGATTTCTGAACCGATTTGCGTAATCTTTTTTTAATCGATAGAGAAACATTGCGACCCTGTTCTATAAAAAATTTGGATTCCAAGTCTTCAATCCTGATGCTGTAGGGGACCTAATCCCCAAAACTAATGGGTTTTAGAAACTTTCGGTTATTTAAATTGATATTGAGGGTACCAATTAAAGACTTTATCGTTGAATGAACTCGAGTAGGTACATATCCAACTCCTCAACCCTGATGCTGTAAGGAATTGTATTCCGAAATCGTGGGGATCCCACGGGATTTTTCCGTTTTGGGGACGGGTTTCTACAGATAAGCTACTTTTTGTTCTGGAAAATCAAAAGTTCCCACGGGATTTTTAAAAACCTAAATCCACACGGGCGAAGCCGTGGGTATCATCTAGTATCTAATAGAAACACTTGAAATTTCTAAAGTAAATAAATCACTTACCTACACACTGCAAAGTTTCACCGGTTACTGATCAAAATTGGCTCACTAGTGCATACACGTACTAATAGATAGCGTAAGCGGTATATTATTTAGTAATTTATAATGCTCGTAAGCGATAACAACAGTTTCTAGTTACATAAAATTTAATTTTAGTAGGATAATTTCACAAAAATGTAATGTCCTCAATTGTGCACGGTAGGTCTGAAAGGGTTAAATTTTCATAAATCGTACGTGCGGTTTTTATTTTTTATTTACTAATTTTGTATAAAACATAGAAAAACTAATTCCAACATTCCAATTTTGAGGGTGTGTTCATAATATTAGTATTTTTTTTCAGTCGCTTTCTACAATTTTTAGTACTTATATGTGTGACGAAAGTTTCACTCAAAAGCGTAAAATCAGTAAACGTCTTCCGCAAGAATTAAGATTTGAATAATATCTATACTAATAAATAAAATTGAAGTGTCTGTCTGTAATATCGATATAACTACCTCATATTAAACTCATATGGTTATTTGAACGATACTATAACCGAATCACACGTTTTTAAAATTTTTGTCTGTCTGTCTGTCTGTCTGTCTGTCTGTCTGTTTGAACGGGCTAATCTTTGGAACGGCTGAATCGATTTTGACGGGACTTTCACATACAAGTAGAGAATTAACCAGGGAGTGACATAGGCTACTTTTTTAACCGACTTTCAAAAAAGGAGGAATTGTGTTTTTCTACCTATGTACACCGATATCTCCGAGATTTCTGACCGATTTGCGTAATTTTTTTTTTAATCGATAGAGAAACATTGCGACACTGTCTTACAAAAAATTTAGAATCCAACTCCTCAATCCTGATGCTGTAGGGGATCTGATCCCCAAAACTAATGGGATTTAGGCACTGTCGGTTATTTAAATTGATATTGGGGATACCAATTAAAGACTTTATTGTTGAATGACCTCGAGTAGGTACATGTCCAACTCCTCAACCCTGATGCTGTAAGGAATTGCATTCCGAAATCGTAAGGGTCCCACGGAATTTTTCCGTTTTGTGGACGGGTTACTACTTACTACAGATAGGCTACTTTTTGTTCTGGAAAATCAAAGTTCCCACGAGATTTTTACAAACCTAAATACACACGGGCGAAGCCGTGGACATCATCTAGTTTTTTAATAAAATTAATATTTTATTCCCAACATTCTATTAAAAAAGGATTGATCTTTAATATTTGATAATTTTTTTTAAAGTAATCATTATATCTAAAGCACTATGGTGTTCAAAAGTTCGTAAAAAATTACGAATCCGGGTACCGGCCTCTTAAAGTGTGTTTTTGATGTGAAAATATGTGTATGTTTAAATTTTAGGCGTTTGTTTACTACTATCAGGGACGTAGCTACCGCCGTATATGCCGTATCAATTATACGGGGCCCCCAAACCACGGGGGCCCCCGACGTGCGTAAACAAAAATTAACAAAAACTTCCCAAATTTTTGTTTATTTCAGAAATGAAAAAAGTCAAAAAAATGTTGTCCAAAAAGTTGTCCATAGAGGCAGAATCTTTAGAAAAACTAAAGTCATCATCAGCTATAAATGATTTAATAAATCGGTTTGGCGAAACAAAGGCAAAGAGAGTATATATTTATATTTGAATTGTTTGTAAAAATTTTAGAAAAAGTGACAGATAAATAATTATGATGAATAAATATTGCTTTTAATTTTATGAAAACATTTTTTTCTTTTGTGAGAAATCTTTACCCTTCATAAGGGCCCCCAAACAAATATTTATACGGGGCCCCGCGAAGGTACGCTACGCCACTGACTACTATAGAAAAATCAGGTATAAGCCACTGTCTTTTAGAATAGAATAGAATAGAATAGAAAAGTTTTTTATTCAAATAAACTTTTACAAGTGCTTTTGAATAGTCAGATGAATCTACCACTGGTTCGGAATGCCGTTCCAACCGAGAAGAACCAGCAAGAAACTCGGCGGTTGCTCTTTTCCAAATTTACAATATCAATATAACAATTTTATGGTAAGTACATGATTGAATTGCCGTCTCGCGCATTGCTGGAACGAGTCAAATCCACGCCTTTTTATCATTTATATAAGTAATCATAATTTTATTCAGATAAACTTTCGGAAGCGTTTACGAATCGACAAATGAATCTACCACAGGTTCGGAATGGTGCTTACAATTCTACACATGTGAAGAAGGGCAGACAAAAGTAGCCCCATTTCCGACGGTGGCACCCGTTCACGAGCATGACGCATGATCCAGCCATTGCTTCGCTCAACCATATTCGAGGGAACGTAACAACCCGCACCACACGACGCCACCACAGAAATGTTTAAAGAGAGCGTGACATACTTAGGCTACCCATGATCAAAGCATCGAATTGAACACCAATAATCAAATACTCGGTTTAAGACATTGAGAAATTGCTCCATGCTTTTTTATCATTTATATAATCTTGAATTGTATAATATGCTTTTTTTATGAGCATATTTTTAATAGAGTTCTTAAACTTGTGTAAAGGCAAGTCTAAGATTGCTTGTGGAATTTTATTATAGAACATTACGCCCATTCCCACAAATGACCTTTGGACCCTTTTGAGGCGTAACTGAGGAATCACGAGCCTATTTCTATTTCTTAATTGCCTGTCGTGTAATTCGCACTTTTTAATGTAACTGTGAATGTTTTGCCTAACAAAAATTATATTGTTATAGATATATTGAGAAGCTACCGTAAGAATACCTATTTCTTTAAATTTCTCTCGAAGGGAATCCCGCGGTTTTAAATTATAAATTGCGCGAATTGCCCTTTTTTGTAAAACGAAAATTTTTTCAATATCAGCCGCTTTACCCCATAGTATGAGTCCATACGACATAATACTATGGAAATATGCAAAATAAACAATTTTTGCAGTTTCTATATCTGTTATCTGTCGAATCTTCCTAACAGCGTAAGCAGCAGAGCTGAGCTTGCCAGCAAGTGTTGCTATATGGGTGCCCCATTGAAGCTTTGCATCTAGGGTTATTCCCAAGAACACAGTTGTGTCCTCAGTTTTCAATGGCTCACCACTTATCTTTAAATTTTTGCTAGTAACCCTTGTATTGGGCAATAGAAACTCGACACACTTGGTTTTTTTTGCATTCAAAAGTAGATTGTTTGTAGTAAACCAGTGTGAAACTTGAGATAATGTATTATTTACATCGTCAAAATTGTCCTTAGTCCTATCGACTTTAAAAATCAAAGACGTGTCGTCAGCAAATAGTACAATATCGCAAGCATTTTTGACAAAATGTGGTAAATCATTAATATAAACCAGAAACATGAATGGACCCAGAATAGAGCCTTGGGGAACACCCATTACTGAGGCTGATCCGGACGACTTAACATCATTGATACATACTCTCTGTATGCGATCACTGAGATAAGAGGCAATAAGACTGAGTGCAGTTTCTTTAATACCATAGTGGCTTAATTTTCGTAAGAGAGTCTCATGATCAACGCAATCGAATGCTTTTGACAAATCACAGAAAATTTGAAATAGAAATTGATTGTCATTTTTGAGGCTTAGGCGCTGTTTAGAAATCCCAGTTTAGAATGGCACTAAACTGGGATTTCTAAGATACACTGGCCAAAAACCAGATACAAAAACAGAACACACGCACGCACACTCGCCCGCACGCACGCATGCACGCACGCACGCACGCACGCACGCACACACACACACACACGCACACGCACACACACACACACAGTCTTAAACGCCGCAACTACAGTACCGATTTGACTGAAATTTTGAATGATAGATTATGCCCTGACTTAACACAGGTTACTTTTAGATTACTTTTTACCTTGAAAAATCCACAGTTCCCACGGGATTTTGAAACCGAAACCGAAATCTATAGCTTCAGCTTTAAAAAATATAGTATAAAATTTGGATAAGGGAGCGGGAACGGGAACCGGAAATCCACGATTCCCTCGGGATTTGTGAAAAAACGAAAGAAGCTAGTATGTATATGTTACAGGCGGGCCAGTCACAAGACGCGCGATGACACTCCCCCTTCCTTGTTCTCGGCTCAGACTGCAGGTAAGTCTACATTGTTTATCTCATTCATTCACTTGAGCAGAGCCGGCAGTTGCTCTTCTCAAAACAAAACTTACAATATGTAGCTCTCGATATTCGACGTAGCAAGCCATTGCAGGTCACACTATCTTGTGGGCTTGTGGGTGGCTGAATGCAGAGCGGATTGCTGCCGTGCAACTTTGTCATTAATAAACTCATTAATCTTCTGCATCTACGAGTATTACTTATAGTAAAATTGTAGATCATAGATGTTTGTGCGCGCATCACGCAAAAACTACTGAATGGATTGAAATGACACTTGGCATGATTTAAGTCCATACTACGCAGTAACATATAGGATACTTTTTATCCCGAAATTCAGGTTCCTTTGGGAGAGGGAGAGGTCCCCAGTGTGTCGCCTCTCTATAAACATGAATGTCTTGTCTCACAACACAGATCACCTACTGTATCGTTGTAAACGAACTGCGACGCTGATATTAGTATACCGGTCTCTTTGTACGGAACGGGTCGGACTCGCACTTGGCCGGTTTTATTTTTAATTTTATTCATGTACAAGTTAGCCCTTGACTGCGATCTCACCTGATGATATGTGACGATGCAGTTTTAAGATGGAAGCGGGCTAACCTGCACGAGGTATGCCAGTTTTAATGAAACCCATACCTCTGAAATGTTTTGTACACGACAGTACCGGAACGACAAATCGCTTGGCAGCCTGGTTTTGCCGGTAGGGTGGTAACTAGCCAGTAGCCACGGCTGAAGCCACTAGACCAGACCAGAGACAATTATAAATAGAAATTATAAATTTCTCAATTTTGTAGGAAGCACACGCACTACACATACATACATAGGTATGTGGCCCGTTTTGAAACATCTCCTTTCTTACGTGTGGCGTATCTATATAATAGCAATCACTATTTATAAGTAGCGGTCCGCCCCGGCTTCGCCCGTGGTACATATGTATATAGCCTATAGCACTCAAGGATCACGTACATATCCAACTGTGAAAGAATTTTTGAAATCGGTCCAGTAGTTCCTGAGATTCTTCTTCTTATGGTGCCGTCTCCTTCCGAAGGTTGGCAATCATTATGGCTATTTGCAATTTGGACACCGCCGCACGGAAGAGCGATCTAGTACTTTTGCCGTACCATTCCCGCAGATTTCGTAACCAATTCTCCTTCTACCAGGCCTTCTCCTGCCCTGGATCTTCCCTTGTATGATTAATTGATTAGTTCCTGAGATTAGCGCGTTCAAACAAACAAACTCTTCCGCTTTATTATATTAGTATAGATAATTGGTATGTAGTTAGTATTGATTATATTATAAATAAATAATATAGTACTTAGTATAGATAATAGTAAGATAATATATAATATGCAATATAATTGGTTTCAGTCGCGCCATCGTCCGAGGGACTTGCGACGAATAACGAAAACAAAACGCGAGCTGAAGAAGCCGATACAGTCCAGAGAAGTGCAGAAGTATTCAACATTAACAACCGATCAGTCGATACCAGCAGTAGAACAAACATTGATAGATGGACGAATTGTGTCGTCAAATTATATGATGTTGTCAAAACCACTAAGAAAGTTCCAGATTCATCTTGTCACTCGCAGGTAAAAACCCAGAATGCTATTACTTCTTGTGACAATCATACGCCAGTCTTTGACATTAAAATCGCAATCAAATGTTAGGACCACTACCAGTAGACTAAATTCAATTTTGCAGCTTCGAAAGACCTGTGCTAACTTTGCAGCACTCGAAAAACCGCGAAATTTTTGCACTTTTTTTGGTTTATTCAATATAAGTCCTAAGCTATGCGTTTCTAAAAAAATATTTTTCTATACTTTTTTAAAGTAGACTAAAATTGCTACAATTAAATTTAAAAAATGGGAAAATTGCAGTTTTCTCTTCAGTTTGTTTTGAATGTAGTTTGAAAGAAAAAACCATGTACATCCACAAGAAATATATGTAGGATTCAGAGTACCTTCTCCTAACACAAGGATAATCAAATAATAGAGCTCTTGATTCACCTCAATTTATTCGGCGGTCGCCTTCACACTTCACAGTGATCTAGTAACGACTGTCTACGTACAACAATATAATAATTTTCCACGGGCCACGGCGCACGCGACGCGGTGGTCCACTGAGTCAGATAAAGCATCGTGTTACATTATGCATTGTGTCCCTACTAACAAATTTTTTTTTAGGTAATTTCACCTTTCTAAAAGATAATCAGTAGGCGTCGCCGGGAGACTGCATATGATAAATGCACAGTGCAACATTACGCTTGCCTGACGCTGCATTCGCCGATTACATATAACGTGGTATCCGATTACAAACGGACATGATACAATAATAATATAGTAATACACAAAGTATGTTATACTTAGAATAATAACATGTACTCGTAGGTACACACATTATCGCAAGCACATTTCATATTATGTTAAAAAGTTAAAAAATATAATTTTCAATACAGTTGTTTAACATGGCGTACTTTCAGAGGCTATAGTTATGATTCGAAAATTAAATCTTTTGCACAGGCATGTTTTGTTTTACGCGGTCGTGACTTTTGTTTTACGAGCTCGATCATTTTGTTTTGCAGTTTATTTTTAAATTTATAAGTCAATTTAAAAAGTTTAGTAGCAAGGAGTTTTCATACATAGAATAAAATCGGATAGATTTTATACGAGAAAAAATTAATAAATGCGTACGTCTTAGCATTGAATTCTCAAAATTCTTTTAAATGTTTGTTTATTATAATTAATTATATATTTAATTACCATTTTTAATTTAATTATTTCACATTAACATAATATCTCAAAAATCGAATAGGCTGTATACGCGTAGACAGTTGCCTAGTTTCGTTTTAAAATGTCCAGTTGCTAAAACGCACCATTTTCTGAAAGTTTTCATTTTTTGTGTGATAAATTGATTATTTTTTGTAAATATGAGTTCAAGTACAAGTGATATTATGGAATTAACTCCACCTGATATTTTATCTGGGGCAAAAATTACGCAAGATGGAATTTTGCCCCCAAGATTCCGACAAAGATAGGTACGTACGTAGGTATGTATGTTGAAATAAACATTTGATTCTTCGATTTGTTTTTTTACTATTTCCCACAACTGTATTGAAAAACGTCGTGTGATACACGGGTGTATCGGTTATTGCAAACTCGTGACATTAAAAACCCTCACCTTCGGTTCGGGCTTGTTAATGACAGCTCGTTTGCAATAACCAACATTCCACCCTTGTATCACAATGTACTAATACTAGTAATAAAAAATATAGAGTCCCACACTTTTAAAAGTTTCATGCGTATCCGGCGTTGGTGACGCCCCCGGGGGAAGGACCTTGAGGTGTGTGTGTGTGTGTGTGTGTGTGTGTGTGTGTGTGTGTGTGTGTGTGTGTGTGCGTGCGTGCGTGCGTGCGTGCGTGCGTGCGTGCGTGCGTGCGTGCGTGCGTGCGTGCGTGCGTGCGTGCGTGTGTGTCTGTGTGTGTCTGTGTGTGTGTCTGTGTGTGTGTCTGTGTGTGTGTCTGTGTGTGTGTGTGTCTGTGTGTGTGTGTCTGTGTGTGTGTGTGTGTGTGTCTGTGTGTCTGTGTGTCTGTGTGTGTGTGTGTGTGTGTGTGTGTGGGTGTGTGGGTGTGTGGGTGGGTGGGTGGGTGGGTGTGTGTGTGGGTGTGGGTGTAATAATATATTGTTTTTGATTAGTCAGTGAATGAGGTTAAAACTAAGAATCGGACCCCTACTTCAACTGATTAAAAATTCGTATAAAAAATTGAAATATCTGAAATTTTATTTTGTTGTTCCTGGCGAGGAGGCGTTATGATCGCTACTTAAGTTATTACTCATTTTTGTTTGTGATTTAGGTTTGTGAAGTTTGCTAAGTTTAAAGACATGCCTACTCGGTATTATTATAGCCATAAGAGAGCATTTAGATGTCAACTATTCGCCTTGGATCGGACGTGGCAGCAATTCAATGGAATGGCCACCTCATTCTCCAGACCTTACACCTTTGGACTTCTTTTTATAAGGACCTATGAAGCAGAAGGTCTTTTATATGGTACCAAATACCAGAAAAGAATTATTGGAGACGATCCTGTCCGTTGCAGATAAAATAAGATTGTATTTGGACATGATCCAACGATCCTCCCAACATGAAGCAACTAGCTAACAGAACAGAGGTGGTAATTTCGGTTTGTGGCGGAAATAACCTAGTTTTTAGGATATCTGATTTGTGTCACATACACAAATCAAAGTTATTGAGTTATTGAGTTTATAACTAACAAAAATTAAATTATAAAGTTAAGATTTTTTTACCTTATTTGTAGTAAAAAAATGATGAATCTTAAATTTGGGTTAAATACTCGTAATTCATGCTTGGGGACGAAGTACTTACAATTACCAATATCTCCAGAAGTAAGTAACTTACAGTCCAATTTTTTATGTCGTTTTGTTTGTTATCTCAAAAGCTGTCGATTTAATACTTAATAATGTGGTCTTAATGACCTCGTTTTTGCAAAATGCAACAAAAACTTGTAGTTTTCCATATTTTTGAAAAAAATATTTTTTTCCGAAGCATTTTTGATCGAGTTATTTTAACATTTTATTCTATTGTTTGGTATTTAATGATGGAAAATATTGTATCTAATCGAATAAGGTCATTTGAAGACCTGTGCATCAGCAGACTTTCGAGTTATTACATTTTTTGTGCGCACATACCAAGAAAAACGCACACCAAATTGAAATGGCTGTCCCTGGGAGGGGGAGGGGGGCAGGCCCTAATAAGTGGTATTTTCAGAGAGGTAATGAGTTGTAGAATATGTCCCTAAAATATCGCTAGTTCGATCCCGGACACACTGTATATAGCTGCTCGTGCTGATTGGGTCACTGACTCACTGATTGATCACCTCTCCTGAACAATTTTGTATGAAAAATTTTTTTTTCAATAATGGTGTCGTATAGAGGACAAAAATTAATTAAGAGGAAAAATATGGAGAGAGCTGATGATTGAGGATTTCAGAGACGAGCGACGGGCACGCTTAAGGTATTAAAGATAGGTGGGGGGTGCTCGAGCAAATGTCACTCGAAACGTCATCCAATTGGCAGTCAGCTGAAAAAAAAATTCAAAATGGCGTAAAAAAGATGGCCGCCATACAAATTTCGTCGGCATCCAACTCGGAGGGTATAAAAGATGGAAGAGTGATTTCTTCGCAAAAGATGATCAGGATCCAAAGGTCTACTTGATGAATACAAAAAAATTCAAAATGGCGGACTTTATTTTTCCATAGAAAATGTATGGCGAATATTGAAGTGACTACAAGTTGTGAACTATGCAAGGCTTTGATGCCGTTCTTTGGGGATGTCTCAAAGAAAAATATTCAAAGACATGATGATTGAGGGTTTGGAAGATGGTTGAGGAGCCCGGGCAGGGTATTGTAGATAAGTGGGAGGTGCTCAAACAAAAATTACTAGAAACCTCATCCAATTGGCACTGAGCTGAAAAAACCCTCAAAATGGTGGATTTAAGATGGCGACTATACAAATTTCGTCGGTGTTTATTTCACCAAGTATACAAGATGGAGAAGTGGTTACTTGGATAAAGATGATCAATACCTAAAGATCTACTTGATGAGCAGAATGATTCGAGGAAAAAATATGGAGAGTGATAATGATCGAGGATTAGGAATAGGGAGAGATAGGGAGAGATAGGTGGAGGCTGCTCAAACCAAAATACCCGAAAGCGAAACCTCGCGTCCCACGCGCCCTACTAGTTTTATACATATATGGATAGTCTATCGCCTTGGGTATGTGTGACCTGTAAATGTTCAACATACCTAAGAATCTCCTGAGCTGCTCCACCGTCTCCGGTCGGGGAAAATTGACAATAGCCTCAACTTTTTCGCCCAGTGGTCGAATACCTTGATTGGAAACTTCATAACCTAAAAATTCTAAATTATCTAAACCAAACTTACATTTAGCTACATTTATAGTAATTCCATACTCATTGAGTCTTGAGAAAACTGTTTTCAGATGCACTTTATGCTGTTCGATATCCGAGCTCGCAATAATGACGTCATCTATGAAGTTATACAAAAAATCTAAACCCGATAATACTATAGTGTCCATGAATCTTTGGAATGTTTGAGCTGCGTTTCGTAAACCGAAGGTCATACGCGGGAACTCAAACAGTCCAAATGGTGTTATGATAGCAGTTTTCTCAATGTCTTCGGGGGCTACCGGTATAAAGTGATCTATGATGAAGCTCTATTCAAATCTAATCTCGAGAATATCTTTTTATCCGCGAGTAAGTACGTACAATCTTCTATGGGTGGTATAGGATAACGGTCGGGCTTGGTTATTGCATTGAGACGCCTGTAATCGCCACAAGGTCTAAGGTCGCCGTTCTTTTTCGGCACAACATGAAGTGGACTAGACCAAGAGCTCTTTGACGGTCTGCAAATACCAAGTTCAGTCATTACCCTAAACTCCTCCTTTACCTTCGCATATCTATCCGGAGGTAAAGGCCTCGCCCTTGCGAATACCGGGGGTCCCGAAGTCTCAATGTGGTGGTATGCGGAATGCTTTGGCGATTCCTTATACGATACAGGTTTAGTAATCTCTGGAAATTCGTTTAAGAGTTCGTGCCAAGGGTTACTATCATTAACAGACTTAACCGTAAAAATATCACTATTACAACTAATTGACATAATAACGTTCAATTTCGTCACTTGGTCTATTAATTTCCGCGCACTTAAATCGACAATAAGTCGGTGGTGTTTTAAAAAGTCTGCACCTAATATCGGCTGTTTGACCTCTGCTATGATAAATGTCCATCTATAGGGTCGTCTTAAATTAAGTATCTCTGTCCCATTTGCAGCGTATAACTTATAATCACTTACGGATGATCTATGTTTTGCACTAACTGCATTCACTGGCACTACCGATACGTTGGCTCCGGTGTCCACCAAAAACTGGTAACCAATTTAGGTATTTCAAAAAATTAATCGTCGTGTACTTTATCGTGTGCGATTTACTAAGAATTAATAAGAAACTAGCAGAGCCGGCAGACGTCGTCCTGCCCGGTGACATACCGACCTCAGCGCCACCTACCGTGTATACCCGGTAATTGTGTTTTCAAACCATTATACTGTATACATTTCATTGACACTATGAAAATCGGTCCAGCCGTTCGCGAGTTATAAGTGTTCGAACAAACACGACTTTGTTTTATATATTAAGATATTTTGATTTGGGCTTGTGAGGTTTCGTGAAATGGAGTTAGGCTAAATAAAAGCTGATAGTGCGTATCTGCCTAAAGTCGATTCATTATGAATTTTTGTTTTCTTATTAAATAAGACGTTTTTGAAAAAAAAATTGCCAATTTAAACTGTACTTAATAATATTACATGGCCAATTGATAAAGTAAAACATTATATTATACACTCTATTGTAATTTTTTTTTCATTACAGGATAACATTACAGGATTGAGAGAATCCATCCTTTCGGATCTACCCCAAAGAGTGCCGTCCGAATCCGAACAAGTCGACCACAATCCGCCTCCGACGAACATCGCCGACGAACGTAAGGAACTCGTCGATGAAAATACATCGAAACATCTAGAAAAATGTAATAATAGTCCGGACGTTGTCGACTTCTACGATAAAATGAGTCGCGCCACAGATGCGCCGGACGATCCCGACAGTGCTCATTCGCCGCACATTAATCTCGAAGCTTCGTCGAACAACAGCTCGAAAACGGCGAAGTCCGTGTCCGTTTCCGTCGCGAGACTGTCGCGGAAGGAGATCGACTCGTACCTTGCGCCCCGTCGCAATCCGACCAAGCGGAGGGCCCGAACACGTGGAAACGGTAAAATGACGCAAGGAGTCCATCGGATGCGTCCAAAAGGACGCAAATCGATCATCTCGCCGATTGTCTTTGACGACAAAGACGAAGAGCGACGTTCGTCCGAGGCGAAACCAACCGAGCGGACGAAAGCGACATCGGACGAATCCCCCTCCAATTTTATTCGATACGAATTACGAAAATATGGCAAAACCTCGAGTTCTGAAGATAAAAGTGGCTCGTCGAAGGAAAGTGACGACGGAGCCAATGCGTCGGTCGCAAAAAGGAAGAGAGTCCGCAGCGACAGTGCACCGGCTTCGGTACATCACGAGGTTCAGCCGAGCGGTTCCAGCGGCGAGGAGCGGTTGTCTAAAAACCAGGCACCGACCGGCACAGGTAAATGTTGGATACTAATATACTATACTAGCATCTGCCCGCGGCCCCGCCCTCGTGAATTTCGGTTTTGTACAAATCCCGACGGAATAGTGGATTTCCGGTTCCCGTTCCCGCTTCCTTTTCCAACCTTTATACTTACTATCAAGGAAGTTCGCTATAGTAATCTACCTATAGCTGTAGATATAGATTTCGGGTTTTTCCAAATCCCGTGGGAACTGTGCATTTTCCAGGCTAAAAGTAGCCTATGTGTTGCCAATGCATGCAACACAGCAAACTATTGCAATAATGTGTTATGTGAGCGTGGTTGGTTGTTGTTTGGTGAACCTAAGAACAGTCAGCGCCCTATATGGCGTTTTTGGAAGTTTATATCTATTTTGTTGATGTGATAACGTCTTATAAATCATCGTCACGTACCGCGCGCGAACGAGAGCGCGGAACAAGCGATAGAGAGGCAATGTTTTCTTATGACGTTATCACGTAAAATTATCGTCCGTAAACCGACTTTACAGACAAGCAATTTATTTGTTTCAGACAAAGTCCTGGAGATGATCGACAAGACGCTGAACGAAATGCAGCTGATCTCGCGCGACTCGTAAGTGCTAACTGACGGGTGTAGACTGTAGGGGGACCGGTGTCGGATACGAACACGGGTGATAGTAGTGATGGCTACTGACAAGATACCACAAAAAGCGCAATGTAATGCAATCAACTGACGCTAGACGTCAACGTACGTTGGGTAAACACCTAAAGTTGTCGTCGCGTTTGGTACGCTATACATTGCCGGTATGAAAAATACTAATTTTAGTAGGTACTAATAAGTATGACATTTTGGTTATACATATATAGAGCTATTCAATTCAATTCAATTCAATTCATTTATTCATTGCTCGGAACATGGTACAGTACAGTACAGTACAGTAGTATGGCTAACTTTTCGATAGCGGTCCCCTTATACCCTGTATAGTTTTATTAATAGGTATTTGATTTATGTAAAAATATGGCCGAGAAAAACAGGTCCTCCTCTCCGAGTGCTCCCTCCACTACTGCTGTTTTTGAAGTTATACTCAATAGTGCGACAAGATTTTTTGGCACGTGGCCAAAATCGGAACTAATGCCTCCATCTTGCAGGTAAGGGTTACCATACCTAAGAATCTCACTAAGTTATGCTACAACTACGCCTGCTAATGTCATTTGTGTGCCAAAAGATCCTTGTCGCACTGTAACTTGTAAGTGCGTTATGAACAAGTATAAATTAAAAATTTAAAAAACCCCCGACATTCGCCATTTTGTGGCGGCAGCCATCTTGGATTTGCATAGTGCTGTTCTACTAGTCAAGCCCTTTCATTTGATACCCACATCAAGGGAGTTGTGAAGAAATATGTAATTCGCCATTTTGTAGCGGCGGCCATCTTGGATCGATTTTCATGAAACATAGCTAACAACACTCTCGACTAATTATTCACCTTTCAAACGAAAAAAACCGCATTCTGCAACTGAACGCTTCGCAAACAAACATGGCCGTCTGTCGCGCCATCTATGTCATTGCAATTAATTGCAATTAATGCTTTTAAGTGTGATAAAAGCTGTGATAGCCTAGTGGTTAGGACGACCGACTTCTAATCGGAGGTCGTGGGTTCGATCCCGGGCACGCACCTCTAACTTTTCGGAGTTATGTGCGTTTTAAGTATTTAAATATCACTTGCTTTAACGGTGAAGGAAAACATCGTGAGGAAACCTGCACGCCTGAGAGTTCTCCATAACGTTCTCAAAGGTGTGTGAAGTCTGCCAATCCGCTTGGCCAGCGTGGTAGACTATGGCCAAAACCCTTCTCACTCTGAGAGGAGACCCGTGCTCTGTAGTGAGCCGGTAATGGGTTGATCATGATGATGATGATGATGATGAATGCTTTTAAGTAGAACATGAAGGACTTAAAATTTTACAATTATAATATAATACCTACTCATGTTCAGCAAATAAATAAATTTCATTTCATTTCAAAATTATTTGCATGTAAAAGAAGTATAACTTCTTACGCGTGTATATGTACACGCATCGTTTTTTTTTTTTTTCAGTTTTGTGATATTCAATCGCACTTTACTGCGAGAAGATAAGGTCTATATTTGAGTGATTCTGTTCGCCGCGTTGTCCGGACACTTCTGAACAAGTTTTCACAGCGACTCGTGGTCTCTTTTGTACAGTGAGTCGGTGGTGCTAATAGGGTATTCTACTGTGTTTGAAAAAGCACTTCAAAATGTTATTTTTCTTAATAAAAAGCCACAAAAAATATATTTCGGCAAAATAAACACGCCTTCTTGCCATAAAATTTTAAACAGTTTTTAATCCCGCGAAAACGCTGTCCGCCACTAAGTCAGCCATTTCGTTGACGTAATCATGATATACAAGAAGGTTATAAATGTATTCTTTATACCACTGGATTTTGCACCTTAAATATTGTAGTGAAGATAAAGTCATTCACCTGGGCTACTTTTTCTCTATTATGTACTAACGTTTTTAACTTTTTTGGAGGATATATCGATAGTTTGATGTCGAAATGTAGATTTCGATAAGTACTCGATATATATTTTTTTTTCGTAATTTATTTAATCTACAAAATCATCGTAAACTTAATAATCTACCGTATTTCATTTAAACTATATTATGTTTTTAGGGTTCCGTAGTAAACAAGGAACCCTTATAGTTTCGCCATGTCCGTCCGTCTGTCCGTCTGTCCGTCTGTCCGTCTGTCCGTCTGTCCGTCTGTCCGTCCGTCCTCGGTTAATCTCAAAGACTATTAGTGCTAGAAATCCGTAATTTGGCATGAGTATAAATATTAATCACGCCGACAAAGTGGTGAAATAAAATTTTGATAAATATTTTTTTTAGGGTAGCTCCCCTACATGTAAAGTGGGGATGAATATTTTTTTTCTCGTCTACCCCATAGTGTGGGGTATCGTTGAATAGGTCTTTTAAAAATACTGTGGGTGTGGGAACATCATTTTTCGATTTCTAGATCCGTTTGTAAAATATAATGTTTTAAAGTGCAAATTTTTATTAGAGTCAAGTGTCCCCCCCCTCTATCAGCCAAATGGCAGTATATAGGAACTTGAAAAAATTCACAGCAGTAGGGTATATAATCAATTTTAAAGGAAAACTATCACGGCTAAGTAGGGTTCACAGGTTAAGGAGTTATACCTGTTTTCCGAGGATTGTGACTACGGAACCCTACACTGCGCGTGGCCCGCCACGCACTTGGCCGGTTATTTCTGTACTCCTAGATTACATACTTAATATCTTCAAACAAAATGTAATTTTGTATTACCTCTGTGGTAAACAAAATAGGTGCTTTCGCTAGAGCCGTAAAACCAGTTAAATAAAAAAAAGTACTTTCGCTAGTGAAAAATAAATTACGAAAGATAAAAATAAAAATTTATGTAGAAACTAGCTGACCCCCGCGACTTCGTTCGCGTGTTTTTCTTTGCTATAAACCTCACGGAGCCCGAGACCTTTCCAACTGGTTAGAATTAAACGCTTAGCTATTCTATTTCAATCTTTCTCCTTCTCTCCTTGCCTTGTACCCATATCTCTATCCCTCTCACTCATTCGCTAAGAACGTTAAAACGGCGTAAATGCACCAATCAAGTGACGCCAAGACTCGAAAAACAATCGTCGCGCGCGCACGTACATAAATTAATGAACACGTCGCTAATGGCCGGCCTCGCTAATAATCGCTAATTCCCTATTTCGCATAAAAACGCTATCAAATTGTGTGTGGAAAAACGTAATCAGCAGTTCAGAAGAATGGACATTTGAAAGTGGAAAAAGGTGCCTACTGGAAGCTGAGTTATTCATCGACCACGTGAGTCCCAATTCCCTGTCCCCTTTTGTTCTGCGCCCCGCTCCATACAGTCCACTTCGAAATTATATTTTTTAACGCTAATTTCCACCACCAACGAATGCAAAACCGTGGAAATCGGTTCGTGCGTTCTGGAGTTATAGCGTCAGGAAGGAAAACCCGACTTATTTTTATATAGTAGATATACTTAAATATTCTGATTTTGAGTATATTTCAACACTTATCAGACGGTGGTGGAACAGGCCATATTGTATCTTATTTAAATAAAATAATTACTAAGAACTATAACCCTAACACATACTTGTACAGGTGTAAATGACATCTTAATGAAAACTTTGAGGTAAGGTTGCATTTAATGTGTTATGTGAAAATACTGAATTCATTTATGTCAGAAATGATTGGTTTCAAATATTGCCATTTTTGAGCGCGCAATGTATTGCATACAACGCGATTACAACGCACGCAACGCTCCGCGCAAAATTCACAATATGAGACTTTTATGAGTTAAAGCGTGGCCTTGACGTCGCGCGCCCGGCACTTATTTTGACTGTGCCGCGAGCCTCATTGTAAATTCAAGGCCAGTACGAATGTAGGTTAACGACCTGTATTCACACTAGTTCACTAGCAATCAGCTGTTCGACGAAAATCTTAAATTTGATAACATTACCGTTTTAAGTGAAAATAATGAAATAATTACTTTTTCATTTATAATTGCGTTGAGACAGATAGTAATAATGATTTTATACAGTATTCAGTTAAAAAAGAGGTAAAAGATATCGGAAATTTCATGGAAAATTCGACGAAAAATTTTACCACAGGGGAACCTAGAATCATGTACTGAATCCGTGGGACGCGTTTTGGAAAACATGTCTGAATACACCCTTTATACATTTATAATTTAATTTGTTTAATAAAGATACTGGGTTATAACTGTGCAATCAATTTTGAGGTGACTTACGATTTTTTTAAATAAAGCCGATATATCGAAATATCGATATTTTTTCGGTATATTGAACTCTGATATCGATATATTTAAAAATATAAGTATATCGAATATATATCTACATAATATATTAAAAAATATCAACAGTCCTATTTTGTTTGGAGTTCAGAGTTTCAGAGTTTCAGAGTCCATAGGTTCTATGTTTCTTGATTTTTGCTTATATGACCACAGATTAATATTAGTACTTTCTATCATTATGACGTCACAACAAGGCGGCTCGTGTTTTAGGTCACGTGATATATGTATATTGAAAATTACGACTTTTAATTTTAATTTAATAAAATAATCATCTGTTTTTATGACTCAAAATCAGAATATTTAAGTATATTTCTACAGAAATTTTTATTTTTATCAAATTTCATAATTTATTTTTCACTCACGAAAGTACCCTATTCTATTTTACACTAAACTAAAATGACATGCCTAATAAATCTATTCCCGTCCCTTTCACAATGCTCCCTGCGGAAAAGGATAGGGCATTGTTTTTAACCGACTTCAAAAAAAGGAGGTTACCAATCCGACAGTATGTATGTAGTATTATTGGAACTGCAAAATATTCACATATGATAATCTATAAGAGCTTCCAAACAAATATACAATTTTCTTAGATGTATGTATGTGTATGTTTGTCCGCGGATTTCTCCGAAACTATTAATCGGATTACTTCAACTTAGGGAACAGTGCAAGTTTCATCAAAATCGGTCCGGTAGTTTCCGAGATATGGACTGTTTAGCGCGTGGTGAAGTCGGGTTTACTTTCAATCTAAAGATTATTCACTTGTTATTAAATATGTCGATTTAGTTGTCGAGATTGTGTACATTAGAATTAGCCGTAATGTCACTTGGTCGATTACGGTTGCTTGTTTTAGCCTTTCTACCAGAGATGCGCCGGGCGGCTAAGCCGCGAGCGAGTGTGAACTGAGCTAAGCTACGAAACTGTGTGTCTATGGTATGGCATACAAAAGAGTGGTGTAATGGAACGGGTAAGATCAGATCAGATCTGCTCCGTACTTCACATGGCTACACTATTCGCGCATGATCATGTCATTCGACTTCCATCTTTGAATGTTCAATGTGCTTCTTTTGTTTTCTATTGCAGTTAAGTTTGCACTTTCCATTCTTAGCGATTTCTATTTTAGGGCGAAATGATTAATATTATTACGTGGCTTAGGGCTTTTTTATGTCGATAGGGATTTAAAGTATTTTGGGATAAGATCGAATTTGTGGTTGTGAGTAACACAGTTTTTGATACAAATAACTCGTGCTTTGTTTAAAAGGACAACTGTCAGAATTCCACGGAATGAAACATCAGACTGTAATCAACTCGTGTCCGTGGATAGACTATAATATAGTCTATCCACGGTCTACATATTATGTATATATAGGTATTATAATTCGGTGGAATTCTGACAGTTGTCATTTAGTAAATGAGCTATTTGTATGAAAAACATGTTATCTTCTGAAGTTCGATTTTACCCCAAACTGAAGTATACTCTAATTTTTAATTCCATGGAATTCTGGCGTTTCTTAATGTTACCAGAGATAGTTCCCATAAAAAGATAATAAATTCAAAATTTACATATAAATAAAAATCAATTGTCTCGTGTACTATATGATAAATGCCTGACAGATACTTCATACTTTAGTTTGTGGGGTAAAATCGAACTTCAGGCATAGAATAATAACTAGTACCTAAAGGTACAGAAGCCTTACTTCGCAATGGTTTTCAAAGAAATATGTACTCAATTTGATAAACAATATGATTTAATTTAGCTCGCGTTCCAGTCGAGCACGTGTTCATTTACGTACCTACCAAATATTTTTTTTGAGGGAATATGGGCCTTAATTCACTGGACTACGGTCCATAATAGGTTATACGTGGTTACACGTTTGAAAGAGCCGCGGACTCTAGGGTTGCTTACTTCGAGGTGACTTCGAGAAACTACTTACGCCATCTAGCGCTTTCTACTTTTAGGGTATTGGAATTAGGGTTGTTACGAATATTCGCATCCGCATCCGCAAATGCGGAATATTCGCATTAATTCAGACATCTGCATCCGCATCCACGTCCGCATCAATCAATGCGGAGTTTTTACGGATGCAGATTCACATCAACAAAGATTTTTTATTATGAAACTTGAAGCTTTAAATTTTGTTGTGGCATAAATAAAACAAACTTGTGTGATTTTATTCTAGAAATATGATTACATAAATAAAAAGTTAATTTTAAATTGATTTCCATTTATTTATGCACTTAAAATTTAAATAGTTGTATTTTTTTAATCCCAAACTCCGCATCCGCATCAAATCCGCATCCGCGGATGTGAACTTCTAATAATCCGCATCCGCATCTGCATCCGCGGATGTCTAAATTTTTGCATCCGTAACAACCCTGATTGGAATAGTACTTTGTTCAACAAGGGGAGAAAGGGTTTGTAGTTTGAATTAATTTCATTTCAAATAGGAACATAATGTAATCCAATCAAAGTAGATTTTATCTGTCAGCGTCTTTAGGCAACCAAAAAAAAAGTTAAATTTCGATCACGATCCTTATTTAAACAATTAAATACTGCACAGTATCTTTTTGCTTTTTTTCGTTTTGTGTCCATCTTGCAACTATCGAGAAAGTTGAACGTGGTCGAACAAATAGCGCGCGCGCGTGCGTCTTTCTTCGCTTGTGGCAGCCTACTAGATTGGCCCTTGCGTAATGGCCGCCGCCTGTAGGTATGTTTTTAATACCTACACGCGGAGTGACACAGGCCTGCTTCAGGTGGTGTGGTAACCTTGTTTTTCATACAAATAACTCATTATATTTTTAAATGACAAGTTTCAAATTTATTACCTTTTTTGTCAGGTTGAGGAAGATGCGCGGCGAGCTGCAGCGCGCGAAGGCGCAGCGCAGGCAGCTGGTGGGCGACGTGGCCAGGGAGGTGCTGGGCTCCCTGTCGCGGATGAACCAGAAGTACGTAGATAACCCCCGGCACGTAAGTCGACCGGTGACCTTCGAGTGCACGCCGCGTCGTACGAGTGAGCGGGACACAGCACGATTGGAGAGCCAATCAGCGCTTACGGGGGATCCGCGAGAGCTAATCAGTGCTTACGAACGATCCTCACGCCCTCCCCGCGACCCCCTCACACCCCGAGATACCTCATTTTTTACTTCTGCGCATTGAAGGTCACCGCTCGACTTACGTGCCGGGGGTTATACTGGTAGACTATATAGGTACCTGAAGTATCTGGCAGGCATTTGTCATTTGTCGCAATTGATTTTTATTTATATTTAACCCATTTGGACCCAAATACAAACTAGTTGCAAAATTTTGGAAAAAACCTTATTGACGTAAGTATTGGAGGCTAGTCAGACATTAAAGTGCAAAAAAACTAAAAAAAATCTTCCCTACATATAAAAAAAACACCGTGCTCAAATGGGGCCAATGGGCTTAGGTGTGATATTTTTCAGAACATAATTTTTCGATGCACAATGTTTAAATTTTTATTTTACATTGCCAACGTGCTTTTATATGGCTTTTAACGCATCGTATTTGACTCGGCAGCTTCTGAGGGAAGTGACCAATACTATCTAGATTCATACTTGGCACCACTGAAGGAGGTTTCCGACGACTTTCATTGGGTATTTTAGTACCTGAACCCCTCAAATAAAATCGGGCGATGCTTCGTTAATACTGGAGCTGGTCCAGTTTATCTTCAATGGTAAAAATATAGAAACGCCACCACATAATGTTTATTAGCTACCGCCAAATCTAGCATATAGGTAAAGGAGACCCACCACCATTTTTTGCCTCGTATAGCAGCTGATCTGTCATATATGTAACTAGTATGGCGCGTGGGTGCGCGGCCCGCAAGCGGACCGCGAGGTTTTGTTTTCAGGTATTTTTTGTTTGAGCAGCCTTCACCTACATATCTTCCCCCATATTCCTAACCCTCGATCATTATCACTCTCCATATTTTTTTCTCCGAATAATTAAAAAAGATTTTGAAAAGGAACTGTATCAAAGTCTTGCATAGTTCCCAACTTACATTCTCTTCAATATTCGCCATATATTTTGTATGGAAAAATAAATTCCGCCATCTTGTTTTTTTCTGTTCATCAAGTAGACTTTTAGGTCTTGATCATCTTTTTCCCAGAAACCACTCTTCCATCTTTTATGCTTGGTGAGATAGACTCTGACGAAATTTGTATAGCCGCCATCTTGAATCCGCCATTTTGTTTTTTCTTCAGCTCAGTGCCAATTGGATGAGGTTTTGAGTAATTTTTGTTTGAGCACCTCCCATCTATCTAACATACCCTGCCCGGGCTCCTCATCCATCTTCCAAACCCTCAATCATCATGTCTTTCCATATTTTTCTTTGAGAGTTCTCCAAAGAATCGCATCAAAGCCTTGCATAGTTTACAACTTGTAGTCTCTTCAATATTCGCCATACATTTTCTATGGAAAAATAAATTCCGCCATTTTGATTCTTTTTTCAATTCATCAAGTAGACCTTTGGATCCTCATCATCTTTTGCGAAGAAACCACTCTTCCATCTTTTATACCCTCCGAGATGGAGACCGACGAAAGTTGTATGGCGGCCATCTTTTTTTCGCCATTTTGAATTTTTTTTCAGCTCACTGCCAATTGGATGATGTTTCGAGTGACATTTGCTCGAGCACCCCCCACCTATCTTCAATACCTTAAGCGTGCCATTCGCTCGTCTCTGAAATCCTCAATCATCAGCTCTCTCCATATTTTTGTTCCGAATGAATTTTTGTCGTCTATACGAAACCATTAGTGAAAAAAAAATTTTTCATACAAAATTTTACAGGAGGGGTGATCAATCAGTGAGTCAGTCAATGAATCAGCACGAGCAGCTATATATATATTAACTAGTAGGGCGCTTGGCTGCGCGGCCCGCTAAAGCGGACCGCGGGGATTTCAGTATTATTTTTGTTTTAGCAGCCTCCACCTTCTTCTATCATTTTCAGCATCTTTAACCCTGGCCGTGCTCCTCATCCATCTTCCAAACCCTCGATCATCATCACTCTCCAATTTTTTTTCTCCGAATCATTTTCCAGAAGGAGAGTTCTTATATCTTATTACAACAAAGTCTTGTATAGTTTCCCAACTTATAGTCTCTTCAATATTCGCCATTGTATATTTTGTGTGAAAAAAATAAATTTTGCCATCTTGATTTTTTTCTGTTCATCAAATTGTAGATCTTTAGTTCTTGATCATCTTTTGCCAAGAAATTACTCTTCCATCTTTTATACTTGGTGAGATAGACACCGACGAAATTTGTATAGCCGCCATCTTGAATCCGCCATTTTGTTTTTTTTCAGCTCAGTGCCAATTGGATGAGGTTTTGAGTAATTTTTGTTTGAGCACCTCCCATTTATCTGCGATACCCTGCCCGGGCTCCTCAACCATCTTCCAAACCCTCAATCATCATGTCTTCCCATATTTTTCATTGAGAGTTCTCCAAAGAACCGCATCAAAGCCTTGCATAGTTTACAACTTGTAGTCTCTTCAATATTCGTCATACATTTTCTATGGAAAAATAAATTCCACCATTTTGAATTTTTTTTCTATTCATCGGGTAGACCTTTGGATTCTGATCATCTTTTGCGAAGAAACCACTCTTCCATCTTTTATACCCTCCGAGATGGACACCGACGAAATTTGTATGGCGGCCATCTTTTTTTCGCCATTTTGAATTTTTTTTCAGCTCACTGCCAATTGGATGACGTTTCGAGTGACATTTGTTCGAGCACCCTCCACCTATCTTCAATATCTTAAGCGTGCTCTTCACAAGTCTTCGAAATCCTCAATCATCAGCTCTCTCCATATTTTTGTTCCGAATGAATTTTTGTCCTCTATATGAAACCATTTGTGAAAAAAAAAATTTTCATACAAAATTTTACAGGAGGGGTGATCAATCAGTGAGTCAGTCAATGAATCAGCACGAGCAGCTATATATATATTAATGTCCAAAATACTTGATTATTGACTCATTTATCAATAGATGCTTGTATGGACTACATTCCACTGTAGGAATTTCTTCTACAGCAAATCAGCAAGTGCTCGTACTTTGAACATCCTATCGGTGGGTCTGGCAGCAGCCTCGTTGTCATAGAAATGCAAGAAATTCTTTATTTCCAAGAATCTGTTTCTTGACATTGCTTTTGAAACAAGCTTAACATTGCAGTCTTCATCTAGAGACCAGTACAGTCGCTCTCGTGGAAGTGAATGATATGCAGTCAAGAGTATAATCCTAAAAAAATTCGCCAAAATATTTGGATCTGGAGGAATCACCACTAAATGTAACTAACATCATAAGCATCCTCTTCATTCAAAATGCTTTCTATGGCGTCCTCGAGACCTCGAATAGTAATTTACAAAGTCAAACGATCGATTCGTCGTTTTTTATTTTTTACCCGACTGGGTATATGTGTTTCACCTGTGTGTATGTATGTCCATTCCTATGTCCGCTTGTAACTAATCAACGGCTCAACGGATTTTGATAAATGATACGTCATTAGATTTGTCTCAATGACGCGAGTGTTATAGGGTACCTAAATTTAAAAAAAATCTAAATGGCGGACTTTATGCGCTTTAATGTGCGAGCTGAAAAAATTTTTTCTTCAAGACCCTCGAGTATCAAAATAAAGGGATTCAAAAGGCAAATGCGAAAATGTATAAATTTATATATTTGGAAACAATTTGGAGTGATAAATCGTAGAAAATGACCGTTTCCTATGTCAGTTCGTAACTACTTAACGGCTCAACCTATTTTGATAAATTATACGTCATTAGATTTGTCTTGGCGGCGCAAATGTTACTGGGTACATAAAATTTATAAAAAATCAAAATGGCGAATGTTATGCACTTTAATGTGCGGGCTGAAAAAAATTTTTTTCTTCAAGACCCTCGAGTGGGGTATCAAAATGAAGGGCTTTAAAAGGCGAGTACGAAAATGTATACAATCTATATGTTTTAAATCAATTTGGAGTGACAAACCATGAAAAACAAAATAAATAACAACTACACTGTAAGTGGTACGGTGGTAGTTTATTAATTTTTTAGTTCGTTTTTCAGCATGGCAGTCGGGTTTTTTTAATTTTTAAATTATAGCTTGTTCATATTGAAACTAAATCTGCGAATAATAATAAAAAATATTAGCGATCAGCCCATTGGACTCATTTAGGGACATCATACTAAAATGTCTCCCCTTATGGTCAAATCTTGAAAAATATCTAACTTATAGCATTATTTACTATACTTCGACTTTTAATTGTATGCAGTAATGTGAAGTTTCGTGGGTTGTCACTTTTTAACGAAAATAAAATAGGGATGGGGTACAGGTGATTGATTTGAATCATTCAATTATTTTATTCAAATTAAAGTTTTTATTTTAAGTAATTATTATATTTTATGTACAAAAGTTACATATATATATTTATATATATAGTACATATATAAATACGTATATCTTTAATATATAAAACAAAGTCTCGTTTGTTCGAACACTTATAACTCGAGAACGGCTGGACCGATTTTCATGGTTTTTGATTTGTTGTATTTGTCTTCGTCCCGAATAGCAGAATAACTGTTAAAAATATTGGAAAATTGACGAAAAATAAAAGAAAAAACATTTTCCCATACAAGATGTTCATGGGTTTCGTAACTGTCAAACATTGAATGTTCATCCTGTCGATACGGAACTCTCTCACCCGTACCGATATAATTCTTCTGTACTTTTTCCTAAAGGGCTGGACTGATTTGGATGAAATTTTGTGTGTATATTTCAATGGGTTCCTGGATAGTTTGAAAACACTATTACCCGCTAAGTACAGCTAACCTATTGGGTCTTGGTAGGTGGCGCTGATATTGGTATGTCACCAGGCAAGACGACGTCTGCCGAGACCGCTAGTATATTAGCTATATATATATATATACTAGTGTTGCGCTCGGTGCGCGAGCTGCATGCAGCTCGCGGGCCTAGTAGTCTCTTCAATATTCGTAAAATAAAGAAATGGGAGGCCATACCAAATACCAGAATATTCTGCAGAGTCTCTTGAAAGATAGAAATAAATATTGGTGTCACGTTTCGTATCTTTTCTGAAAGGACACTAATCAGTTCTATGCATGCGTTTAGTGGAAAAAAAAGGATCTACACAAAAATGTTCTGGAGAGCCACTTGAAAATTAAAAATAAATTTTGTATGGACACGATTTTTTTTTGTTCCGTTGCTATCTTTTTTTTACTGGCTCACCAAAGAGCCTAAGGTCTTGAACATTTTTAGTTTCAGGACCATGCCTCTATGATTGATAGTTTTTGAGGGCCGTTAGGGTACTCTGGTAATTTTTCCACATTCACTACGTTTTGTATTTTTTGTGAAAAATCTTTGAGTTCTATTTACTTATACTTACGTGTAGTGGGAGGAAAAAGTTTCAAACAAAAATGTCTAAGAGAGCCTCTTAAAAAGAACCCAAAAAATTTGTATGGAGAGATTTTTTTTTGTTCGGCGGCAAATATTCGCCGAGCGTCAGTGTCAACAGCGTCAACAGCAGCCTGAAAAAGCGTAACCTCGGTCATCGGTGTTTAAAAGAATCGACATAAAGAACCTTTTTAAAGGACTGCCTGAAAAAAAGGAGTATATTGTTTTCAGGGTTCATGTATGTTTGTATGTTGTACCATAACTTCTATATATGCCGGAACCGATTTTGATGAATAAGGTAGGTATCGTTAGAATCTTTAGCTTATTCTAGGTGACATAGGCTAGTAAAATTTAAGAAAAAATGATGTGATGACCATGGTCCCGCATTAAAGACTAAAGTTGGAAAAAAAAAATTAAAAATCAGATTAAGTTCATAATCATTATCTATTTTTTTTTATTCAACTACAAGTTAGCCCTTGACTGCAATCTCACCTGATGGTAAGTGATGATGCTGTCGAAGACGGAAGCGGGCAAACTTGAGAGAGGTATGCATACCCCTGATCGGTTTTTACACGGCATCGTACCGGAACGCTAAATCGTTTGGCGGCCGGCCGGCACAGCTTTGCCAGTCGGGTGCTAACCAGCCACGGCCCACGGTTAAAGCCTGCCACCAGACAGGACCAAAGACAATTTAGAAATTATAAAATCCCAACTTGCCCCTGCCGGGAATCGAACCCGGGACCTCCCACTTATAAGCGCTTACGAACACGAAGTAATCAATGTAAAAATATTAATATTATGTATTGTAAATAAAATAAATTAAAAAAATAAATAAAAAAAAGACCAAAACCACTGCGCCAGGGAGGTCAAAATCATCTAGAAAATTATAAGTAGATTCCAAAAATATGTAAATATGTTATTATAATGTTAAATATATTTTTTTCTGAATAACTAGTAGGTATTCTTTTAAAAATATTTTTTTTTTTTTGTAATAAAAGGGCAGTAGCAACTTAATATGTTAACTATGACAGATATCGTCAACACACATAGGCTGTTATTGCAATAGAAATAGTACTTCTTACTTTTTTTTTCAATTAAAGCTCATATAATTAATTGTACCAATAGGATGCGTTTGCCACAAAAAGTCAAGATGACAAAATTGTTAATTTGGCTTTTATACGTAGGAGCCATTGATTTACTTAATAGATAAATAAAATTATGATGATAATGAAAGAGTAACTTTGAACGAAACTTTTGTGAATGAAATTGAATGAATTGAACGTATCACATCACTATAGAAATGGGGTTGGCAACATTATTTTACGAAATGACATTAGGAAACGTCAGATTACTGCAGATAATTAAAAGTTTGACTATAGTAAAAACTATAAGTAAGTGAAAAATACTAAAACATTATAAAAAATACTGACATACATTTAAAAATAATGACTTTCCTTTGGTCTATCACCTAGAAGTTCAAAGAAGTAGATAAAACACTGAATTTCAGCCACTTTATCCAGTAAATTACTAAACTATAACTTTTATTATGAAACATTCGTTGGCACTACAAATGTGCATTGAAACATAAGATAATTTAGAAAAGTGAAAATATATGGGTATTTAAAGAAACGGCTCCAAACGGGGACAGCGGGCGTAAATGGGTTAAGTTTCAAATTTATTACCTTTTTTGCGGAAACCGGAATTCCACGGAATTAAAAATCAGACTAATAAGGTGGTTCGCGCCTGTCAGGTTGATGCTGGCGGAGATGCGCGGCGAGCTGCAGCGCAGGCAGCTGGTGGGCGACGTGGCCACGGAGGTGATGGTTTCCGTGTCGCGCATGAAACAGAAGTACGTAGATAACCCCCGGCACGTAAGTCGACCGGTGACCTTCGAGTGCACGCCGCGTCGTACGAGTGAGCGGGACACAGTACGATTGGAGAGCCAATCAGAGCTAATCAGTGCTTACGAACGATCCCCACGCCCTCCCCGCGACCCCCTCACACCCCGAGATACCTCATTTTCGACTTCTGCGCATTGAAGGTCACCGGTCGACTTATTTTCCGTAACTTATACCTACATTTTAACCGACTTCAAAATAAAGGAGCAGGTTCTCATTTCGACGCGTATTTTTTTCTCGCGATAATCTGAACCGATTTAAATATTTTTTTTTTTATTTAAATGATCGTATCGTCAGGATATAATATACTTAAGATGTTGCTCGGGTCAACAGCCACTCCAGTGTACCTATTTACATTAAGAGGTCAGCGGTTCCCTGACACTCGATGTGTGTCCGAGTCCGTCCAGTGGAGGGAGAAGATCCCAGTGGGAGGGACCCCCGGTACTAAATCTTTTTTTTAATTTAACTACAACTTAGTCCTTGACTGCAATCTCACCTGATGGCTGATGATGGTGACGATGCAGTCTAAGATGGAAGCGGGCTAACTTGGAAGAGTTGTGTAGGTACCCCTTATCGGTTTGTACACGACATCATCGTACCGGTACGTTAAATCGCTCGGCGGCACGTTGACGGTAAGTTCGTAGCTAGAGCCACGGATGAATTCTCTCACCGGACCGGACCAGAGACATTTAGAAGTTATTAAATCCTAAATTGCCACTGCCGGGAATCTAACCCGGGACCTCGTAAGACGACAGTGCTCACCACTGCGCCAAGATCGTTTTTCTTGGAATAAATAAAAAATAGGTTGTCTATGAAGTCGGTTTACTTAGGCCGATCGTGCCTTCTCTATCGCTCGTTCCGCGCTCTCGCTTACGCAAAAACGACGGGGTGTTAAAGCACGATAAGTTTGACGTGTCTCTGTGTGTGTGTGTGTGTGTGTGTGTGTGTGTGTGTGTGTGTGTGTGTGTGTGTGTGCGTGCGTGCGTGCGTGCGTGCGTGCGTGCGTGTGCGCGTGAGTGTGAGTGTGAGTCTGTGTGTGTCTGTCTGTCTGTCTGTGTCTGTCTGTGTGTGTCTGTGTGTGTCTGTGTGTGTCTGTCTGTCTGTCTGTCTGTCTGTCTGTCTGTTCCCCTGTAGCGCTCAAACGGGTGAACCGATTGGAATGCGGTTTTTTTGTTTGAAAGGTGAATTAGTCGAGAGTGTAACAACACTCTATATGAATGATGAATGTTTGATGAAAATCGGTCCAAGATGGCCGCCGCTACAAAATGGCGGATTACATATTTTATCACAACGCCCTCAATATGGGTATTAAATGAAAGGGCTTGACTAGTAGAATAGCACTATGCAAATCCAAGATGGCCGCCACCACAAAATGGCGAATGTCGGGGGTTTTTTTAATTTTTAATTTATACTTGTCAGATTAAACGAGCAAGACGAAACCTTCATAGAAAAATTGGAAGAGCGAACAAGCACCACCATAGGCGAAAAGTACAAGAAGCTGCGCGACATGATGACACTACTGAAGGAAGAGTTGCGCCGCCCCGCAGACAACGTGAACAACAACACGAACGAGCGGCTGCCGCGCGCGAATAGCCATAGCGCAACTGGTTACTGTATTATTATTTAAACTTGTTGCTGATCTTTAAATACAAACCAAAAAATAAAACAATTTACTTAGTATATTATTATGTAATAATTCGACTTATTGCTAGTGATATTGTTTAACAAACAAAACAAAAACAAACAATTTAGTATATTAATATGTAAATAATTCAAATTGTTAGTGATATTGTTTAAAAATATACCAAAAAAAAAAAAAATCTAATTTCTAGTGATGTATAAAAAGTAAAAACATTTAAAAGCACTGCGGCATGGTGAGACATGTTTAAGTTGGTTTTCTCACTGAATAATGAGAACTTAGTTTTCACAGCAGCATATCTATGAGGATAGCATGTTATCTAGCAGAGAATATACCTAGTAGGTATAATATAAAAAGTGATCATTAACTTTGATATTATCGAAGTTAAGTTTAATTATTACTTTCTAAAAAAAAACAATAAAAAAAACAAAAAAAAAACAATGATCTCGCGAAGAAAATGATCTCGTAAAGAATATTTGAGTTAAAATTTTTTGAATATTAAATGTTTGTTATGTTTTGAATATGTTATAATGAGTTGAATATGTGATAAGGCTGAAATATATATTGTATAGAAATAAATATCATAATTATCATCATATTCACTATTATTTCTTGCAAACAATATTTATGTTAAAATGTTATGAATATTAAATTCAATTTGTTCATGTTACTTAGTTACCTATTTAATCTATTTAAGATAAGAAGGTTGTAATGTACCTATGTGTATAGAAATGAAATAGGTATATCTTCATTATTATTTCTTGCAAAGAAATTGATCTCTCAAAGATTGTTTAAGTTAAAATGTACTTATTGAATATTCAGTTTTGTTCATGTTACCAAGTTACCTATTGATTTATTTAAGATAAGGCTGAAATATATATTGTATAGAAATAAATATCATATCGTCATCATCAGAGGCGGCTCCTGAGAATTTTTCATGGGTGTTAACAAAAAAAAATCGATAATGATCCCTGAGGATTGTTTTTCTGAGCATAGCGGCCACGCATTGTCCACATTTAGAATAGAATATAATAGAAAAGTTTTTTTGTTCAAATAATAATATTATTCAGCTAATTTCTCGTACAAAATGTTTTGTTTCACGTGTCGGAGCGTGCAGAGCTTTCCCCTTCGTACTCCTTGAGTTCAGTATCCTTAGTCTCAGTTTGCACAACACCAAAACTTTACCAAATACTACATAGGGTGACGATACCAATAAATGACTGGGTACCAATAGATGAATAGTTCGCGTCGCGGCGAGTGTCGGTCGCATCGGAAGCGACGTAGATGCGGAACGAACTTCGAGTAGCTCGAAAATGAAATAGGATTTGTCCGTATAACCCTTCGTTCGATCACAATAACGATAGAGATGTTCACAGTGACTTATATTTCAAAATGTCTAATAATGTGACAATAATCAATATAATATAGACCTTATAAATTAGTTTATAGGATTCCAAAAGCTTCAAAAGAACCGGACTCGACTAAATCAAACAACTATCCATACCTAATCATATTTATGTAATAGGTAGTCATTCAGTTAGGGCGTTTTGGTTATACCTTTTAGTGTAAGCCCTCATACGCATTAGCGGTCAACCGCGTACGCGGCTGACCGCGCGGTTCGTCTCTTCATAGAATTTCGTCGCGGTTTAGTACGTACAAAATGAGCGGTTGCATATAAAAATATAAAAGCGGCCAGCCGCGCGGTCAGCCGCGTACGCGGTTGACCGCTAATGCATATGAGGGCTTAGGCCTCTTGATATCACGCCGTGAAAACTCACGTTTTGTATGAATTATCCATACAAAACGTAAGTTTTCACGGCGTGTTGACATGAGGCCTTAATCTGCCTTTAATGTGTGATCCAAGGTAGGTGTAGCCTGATAAATGTAGTACAATAATTGAGGAGCGTTGTTTCAAAACGTATTTTGTCCATAGTAATCAAAATAAGAGATTTCGTTGTATATGGCCTTAAAATGCAAGAGTAACTAACTTAGCAAAAGTTAGTGCATAAAAATCGAATTTGTCAAGTAAATAATCGAATGTCAAAATGAGGCGCTGTTTCAAAATATGTTTTGTCCGTGTGAAGTGGTGTTTCAAAACATAGTCTGTCCACCTGTTAGCAAAATAACAATTTATTATGGTCTGTCTGTGGCGGCAAACTACGATTATTTAAATAATGGCCTGTTTCACCACCTTCTGATAAGTAAGGTAAGTATCTACAACTTTTGTCTTTGTCATTTGACATAATCCGAAAATCCGACACTTATCAGAAGGTGGTGAAACAAGCCCTTAGTAATTTAAACAAAATTGTTTTAATATTGTTGCACAAGCATGGAGCAAGGAGTCCTAGTAGGAAATCATTCAGTTGGCTCAAGAAAAAAAGACACAAAACACCAAAACAAAGAGGCGAGGAATATTTAAATTATCGTTTTATTGTTTCTTTGTACTATTATACGACTCTAACTGTATTTTATCGGCAGTTATAAGATTCTGGCTACAATATGAATTTATTTTATTTCAGTTATGAAATAAAGGAACCTGAACTGAACAATTTTGTCATTCATAATTCCATGCATTCATAATAACTCAAGATTTAATATATGTTGTGCTATATATAAATTTGATTTAATACAGTGAAAACATTATTTTATGCATACTCTGTGCATAAAATATAGGCCATAAGCGTTTTTTTATTTTTTAGTAGGTATTATTGGACAAAATATGAATTATTTCTTTGTACATAATATGCTTTGAAAATAAACCAGTGTTTCAAAATGTATTGTGTCCATAAACCAGTGTTTCAAAATGTATTATGTCCATACAAATGGTTCAAAACATATTTTGTCCAATATTTATGCTTAATTAACTTAATAAAAAACTATAGAACACTATTTGTTTTTTTATTCAGACATGCTATATTATGCTTTATATTTAGCATGGTAAATTTATTTCTACATATAACTTTAAGAAAAAGGCATAAATTAAAAACGGCTATTTTTGAAAAATACACATTTTTGGACAAAATGAGTTTTGAAACAACGCTCCTCAATTATTGTGGAGTTTTTTTGGACTTATATTGTAAACAATCACACCTATTCTAATAGAGGGTGATTTGGAATAGACATTTCTACTGTCCTGTCAAAGATGTCACTTTCGCATCTGGCGACAGGCGTCGATCGACGCGCGCACTTGCCCTATTATATCTTATACAGCGAATGAGAGCATATGCAATATGCATAGTACAACAGACTAATCGATATTATATGTAACCTATTCAAATGTACAATTGTGTGTTAAAATAATTATTACCGAAAAATGTTTTCGTAGATGGTTGCAATGAGTGACATTTTTTTCCTTATTATCGCTTCGACAGAATCGGGTATTGGGCTCGCGTCTCGGAGTATTATAGTTTTCGATTGTAATTTGTAACCATTGTTTTATTTAACTTAGGGCTAATTGATTTTTGTAAATTATTTTAGTCGAATGGAAAAGATTGAGGCCCCGTGTACCTAGCGTCGGTTTGTTTTATGTTAGAGTGTACATATTATGTTGAAGTAAACAAAGCTGAGTTGGAGATGTTATCAGGAAAACATATCGGGTTGGGCCTCGGCGCCGCGCGCTCGCTTCGCTCGTGTCGCTCCCGATGCGCTGCCCTTTAGAATCCCTTCAGATTGAGTTGGTCGTGAGTCGTGACCGTCGCGGGTCCGTCATCGGAACTCTGCGGCGCGCGGCCACGGACGGCGGCGGCGGCGCGGCGGCCGGCGCGCGTGTTAGCGTACGTACGTAAGTTACCGATCATCGTTCACACCGAAACGAGCTTTAACTTCAAACATTTACCATTATATCGGTACCGCAATATCCTCGATCTACTTTTCGTAGTAGCTTCCTCGTTCGGAATGTTTTTAAAAAAAATTTTTTGGCTCATTTAATTTTTTAAAGAGTTATGTCGATCAGATATTATGTAAAGTATGAGAATCGATTTCATTCGTACTGGATAAAAGGCAGGCGCTTTGCGAAAATCCATGATATTCGACGTAAACGAAACAAGATTTAGCTGTAAGCCGCTAAAACAAAATATACGGCACGACGTGCGCCGCCCGCCCGCGCCCTGCCACCGGCGCCGCCCGCCCGCGCTTGCCGCCGGCGCCGCCCGCCCGCGCCCTGCCGCAGCGCCGCTAGACACGTATCTACACCACACTCCGACACCGGACCATCCTCGGGACGAGCACTCTATAATGCACTTTTGCAAATGTGTGAACAACCACAAAGCTTTTCAATATTACGTAAACCAGATTTCGTGCAAACAGTGGAGTCGCCTTTCAGACAGTAAAATATACCTATTATAATATGTTCCTATCGAAACGTTAAATGATAAATTAAATTATTATTATTAGAATTTTAGTACATTAGATACTGCATGATACCGGGAGGTAAGATACTTAGGTCGAGGCATACTTTTCTAAAAAATGAAACAAGTACCTAAATAATTTAAAAAAATAGTTTTCTGACCAGTTTGCAAGCTTGTTTTTCGTCTTCCATTTGATTACCCAACTTTTCATAGTTAGGTACGCATAATATATCTTTCCTTGGATTTAGGCGGAAGCAAATTATGTTTTGCTAATTCAGACACTGCCCTCAAATTAGGTGTGCAATCAAATTCCATACTTCGCTCACTTTAATTCATTTTGTCTAGTAGGTAACTTGTTTATTAAATAATTGAAAACGATCAGTGAATTCGCGCCTTTTAATATATGAAAATAAAGTTTTTGCTCCTCGGTAGAGTTCCGAATTCAAACTATTTAAACCTATAGATATTGTGGCCAATTCTGTTGTACACAATCTCTAAACCTAAACTAAAATGACAGGTCTAAATTTATTCCTATCTCTTTCACAGTGCTCACTACAGAAAAGGATAGCAATAGATTTAGGCCTGTCATTTTAGTTTAGGTTTAGAGATTGTGTACAACAGAATTAGCCACATTGTATTTATAGATTAATGATTTAAGCTAAAGAAAAAAATATGAATATCTCAAGATAGAAAGAAAGGAAGAAAGATTGTTCCAAATTCAAACTTATCATAGTTAGGTACTTTTCTGGACAGTGTGCTTAGTCTAAATCGGAGCACTCGAAAACGAACTCGAAAACTATTGATCGATTTCAGAGTAAAATAGACCTAAAATGGCTTGTATTAAGGTTTGAGTTCGCCAATACATTCAGCATTGTTCGAATGCTGTCGGGAAGTTTAACTTTCGACGAAATCTGCAGTCTTATTAAATGTGCACATTTCATATCATTTTTCAGAAAAATTAATAATTCTAGCTAGCTCCAAAAATTTGTACGATCACCTAAGTACCTACCTACTACTTTATTTTTCATTATTCTAAAAATTTGTCGTCAGAAAAGTAGATCACGTAGGTACTTAGTTATTGTTCTGACTCCGATCGATTGATTATAATAATATAAACGTTAGATAAGGTTGCCGAATTAAGCTTATGTAGGTACCTACCTACTGAGAAATGGAAGAATATCACTAGAGAGCAAACAGCGAGCTACCTACCCGGTACCACCCGGTACGTCCGCGTCCGGCGCCCGCTGTTGTCTGTCGATCGATTTAGTTATTCGCTTTGTTATTGTTATACTTAGTAAATAAAAAAGTATGATTATTTAAATTAAGTTTTTAAAATATTTTGTTTAACAATTATAATTATACCTACTATCGTTTCTTCCATGCGATTTAAGAAAGTGGCAATACAAAAATAAAGCTATATGAAAATTATAGATGCGTATTTATTTTATTGTTCCATCTCCGAAGTCCTAACAATAGGGTTCCTTTATGCATAAGTAATGCAATGCGAACCTACCGACTACCGTCGTATTGGGAATGAAAGATTTAAAGAAGCGTGAGCTTGTTGCCGCATTTAAGTCTAGTGACACACTACTATTTGTACTGTGGATGCTAGACATATTTTCTGCCTAATTATTTGTGTACTCTGTGCTAAAAGTCGGTGATACTGTCCCGATACATTTTTATTATTTCATTTAACGTGGCTGAAAATAGCTAAAAACCTAATCTAAAAGCGGTACAGTCTGTGTAATGAAGTCCACACTCGAAGCTGTATGTAGATGGCGCTGTAGTCGACTGTACCTTGTTTACCTACTTCTTGTGTACAGTATTAAAGTTGTTTTGTATGATGAAGTGTAAGGTGCTTTTAAAATGTATGGGTGCCGATAACCTCTACATATACGATTCGACAACTGATTTAATAATAAAACAAGATACAGACGATTGTGCGCCATCTGTCGTGATAAAAAGTTAATGTTCTATGATGGTTCGATGCCATACGGATGCCATTGATCACAGATTAGGTATTAGTTACTACGTAACAGATGCGACAGTGACTTTTCTTCGGGCTATTTCCATTTACGCCATTTAATGCGTTTTGGCGCCACTGTAGCCACACGAGTAGATATTATACAGAGAAAAAGCTACCTACAAGCGGCCCGCTGTAAGTACACTCACACATAGCACCGCTCACGCACACACGAGTTCTCACGAACGGTTTACGTACGCTCCACTCACACTCCACTGGTAGGACAGTTGGTAAACAAACGACAGGGCTGTGGGTCGTGCGCACTTTTCCAATCTCTTTTTTTGTGTACCCTAGAGATCAAGTGAAGTAAGTATACCTACCTTTACATATCTATACAATAAAATTAATGAAATGACATGAATTTATTTATTGTAGGATAGTATGTGCCACTTATGATACTATGTCAAGACTCTACTACTGGTTCGGAAAGCAGATTCTACTGAATAGAATTGAGTAATAACATTGCCAGGTACAACCCGTTTACTAAAAGATTGGACCTGGCGTCGATGACGTCACTACGACGCATGGGTACGGTGTGCAAAAAAGCATCATTAAGAATATTTAGGTATTGTATGAAACTTAAATGTTTGTGAAAAACTCTGGGTAAGCTGTGTTAGTATTGTCTTGCGAGCGAGCGAGTCAAAGCAACTTGTCAGCGAGGTCCTATCTTTTAGTAAACGGGTTGTAAGTTAAAATGTGTTATAGATCCTCTATGCAACGGGCCATCGGGATGGGCCTATCTAAGGTACCTATCTAAATAAATAATTAAATACTCACACATACACACACGGCCGTCTATTCCTAAAGTAGGCAACTTCATGCCTGTGTTATAGGTAATAGCCAACTGATAGACATATTTACATATATATATTTTATATAAAGGTATATATACATACATATTATAAATACACCCAGACTCGGGGCGGGAATCGAACCCGCGACCCTGGAGCGGAAGGCAGGATCACTGCCAACCGCGCTAACGGGTCAATCTAAGTAACTAGGTACTTAAAATCATTCAATTTACTAAAGTAAGTAAGTATCTAGATTCTAGGTACTGTCACTAGGGATATCTACGCACGTGCTATCACACTTATTTTTAGTAAGTATCTGTTCATAAAAATGTCTACGGTTTTATAATCTACTACCTTTCTAAGTAACTAGGTACTTAATTCATTCATTTTACTAAAGTATCTAGTTCTGTCACTAGGGATATCTATGCATGTGCTATCACACTTAGTTTTAGTAAGTACCTACTACATACCTAATAGTAACTAGGTACTTAATTTACAAAAGTAAGTAAGTATGTAGGTACTATCGCTAGGGATATCTACGCATGTGCTATTACATAATATACTTTTAGTAGGTACCTACTAAAAGTACTAAAAGTACCTACCTAAGTAACTACATAACTTATATTTAGTATAGTAATATAATATAAAAACATATTTTTCCAATCATTATTACATATCTTGCTATATTATGTATACTAGTATATAATAATTATTTTTATTTTTACCCATAATTTTTCACATGCAACAGGTGACAACCCTATCAGAATAGGTATAAATTTTGGACGTTCTTAGGTAGCTTTTCCTCTGTATAATATCTACTCGTGTGCTGTAGCTTTGCGGCTAGGGCTTGCCTGAGTCGATGATTTTTTATCGATACTAGTGATGGACTCGTTTTATCGATAACCAAATAACAGGGTTTTCTTATTAAGAGCGTTGATGCGTTCTGCGCCGTTTTAGCTCATTTTTAAGCTATTTTGACCCTTCATATGTTGTTCATCTATGCATTTACTTGAAAACTTATTCATACTACATTGTAGACAATTTTGTGTTCTAGGGAATTGGAAGACAACATTTTGCAATTTATTGATAGTTTTTGTCTTATTGCCAAAATACCAAAAGCCTATTTTTGAATTTTGGGAATCGTGGAATCTTTGACGTTCACTACGTCAAAAGTTACTTGTTCAATTCACACACAAAGATATATTTATGAAAGGAAATGCCCTGAACTAAAGACATGGAAGAAAACATTTTTTAATTTGGCGTTTTTTACATAATAAAAATCCAAGCAAAGGAATTTTAATTTCAGTAAATTATAGACATATAAAACCGTCATTTTAGTAGATTAATTTTCGCCATTTATAAGTAAAATTAAGTACATATAAAAGTAAAACATATTAGCAATAATATAAGTTAAAAAAAATCTAACATTAATTACTATTTGTTTCCAAAATATAACTTAGAAACATACACCAAAACGTAGAAAGAGGCAGTAGGAAATTGAACTAGCAAACTAGTATGAGCCGAGGCCTCTCCGCGAACGGACGTAACCATGGGGATGAAACTGTCATACAAATTCGAAGTCGAAAATTTTTAAATAAACGAGTGACCTCTAGCGTCCGGGGTGGTACAACTTTCAAGAAATTGTTTAAATGTGAAACTAGATGGCACGATGTTCGCCTGATGCTTATCTAATCCGTCACTTGTCAAAGTTCAATTAAATCTAGTGTCAAAAACTGAAGTTTTACAAACTTTTTCAACGGTTATTTGCAGTGCATTATTTATTAGTTTTCTCATTTTCTTTGTTTTATTAATAGTGGTTTTTGTTTATAACGATGACTTGGACTGTTAATGGACTCTGTGATTTCTTCTCCAAACGATTTTACCCGACTTTGCAAATTGATTTCTGTTTCCTGATATATAACGACATACCTGGCATCTATTTTCGGTTTCTTGACAAAATGCCTAAAAAATCGGAACTTCGGAACTATTGGAACGGAATTTTATTTTGGGTGTACTGTTGATGGTAAGTTTGTTTGTATAAATTTTATACTATATTATGTAGGTACTTAAATCCCACGTAAAAATCCAATGATATCCATATCATCCAAGATTTTGACCAATTCTTCATTTTTTCAGGTACATTGCATAGATTTCCTAAATGGGAGAATACTTACAAGGAAAAGTTTGAATCTTGGAAGAGTGTGTTAAGTTTAACAACTCAAGGATATAAAAATATATTGTAATTTTGATATCTTGTCTAAATGTAAAGCGCATTTTTCTAAACTTAAACTATTCATTATTTCATTGACTATTAAACTAATACTTACTTCACAGTTGGTGTATGGGGGTAAACAAAATATTAAAAGGTAAAATTATAATGTTAAAAAAATGATTTAATAAAGAACATGCTTATATGTATTATAACATTCATACAAAATATAAAACAAAATAAATACTTTGTGTTTCATTTTTACTATTTTCAATTAAAAAACAAATAAATAATACGTTTTAAAATTTAGAGTTATTTTCCAAAATATATTTAAAGGAAAATCGATCTACATTTTAAAACGGATTATTTATTTACCCTGAATAGTAATTATTTATAAGCCGAGCCCCCAAGGTCGACATGTACGAAAAGCGCCATCTATCGGTCTATTTGGTATCTAAATGTGGTTTCAATACTAACGCCATCTTTAGACGGTGGAGGAAAAACTTTTAAATACATCTCAACGTTTCGCATCTATAGCAGGTAGTAGTGTATTATCTATGGACGTAACGCTTTTTGTCTCGGCAATTCTTATTGGATTACATGGAATATACGTAAAATTGTAGTGCGACTGTCACTATTCAATACTAGATATTTTTAATGCTCGCTATTTTTTCTTACAGATAGTTTAAAACTTTTTACGTATTTTTAATAATTGTAATATATTATATTATAGTTATAGTTGAGGATTATAGTTGTAAATCAGTAATCCATACTATATAATATTATAAATGCGACAGTGTGTCTATCTGTCTGCCGATTTTTATGTAATTAGGTACAGAGTTAGCTTACATCCTGGGGACGGATATAGGATACTTTTTATCTCGGAAAATTAAAGAGTTCTCACGGAATTCTTAAAGGTCCGTCTGTTTAACCGATTTATACAAAATTTGGTAGGTACAGAGGTAGCTTGCGTCTCGAAAATTGACATAGTTCCCACAGGATTTTTAAAAACTTAAATCCACGCTGACGAACTCGCGGCCAACATATACTTACATAATATTATGTGGAAAATGAACTAGATAATTTTTTTCAAAGAAAAATGAACCGACTTCAAACGAATCGAACTAAAAAGTTTAAAATAATTTTTTATTCATTTAGATTGACGATTAAATTACCTAACTCAAATGATATATAATTTTTTGAAGTCGGCGCCAAATGACTTCAAGTTCACTTCAAGTCGAAAATGTGCCCCCCGGGTCCCAGACTCACCCTCCGCGACTAGGTTCACCGCGCTTGCATTCAAAAGTGGATATTCTGATTTTACTTACACGAATTGAATGTGGTTTGGCGCCGACTTCAAAAAATTATATATCATTTGAGTTAGGTAATTTAATCGTCAATCTAAATGAATAAAAAATTATTTTAAACTTTTTAGTTCGATTCGTTTGAAGTCGGTTCATTTTTCTTTGAAAAAAATTATTTTATGCTTTTTAGTGATTTGTTTTCTTTATATTAGGTAATAATAATAATAATATAAACGAGAACTATGTAAAATAGATTATGACTTATATAATATTATTAATTATTATTAAATATCCTGTGGCATATACATTTTATGTGTCATACTATAGGTGAGTGGTTTTATTATGTTCTAACCCAACCTAACCTAACTTCTGATCTATAAAAGATTAGTTTGTATGCGTACAACTCTCGTATAATTTGGATAGACCGTAATTTACAATCTACACTCGACTAGTTTTACACCCGTGCGGTTTGGCTTTGTATAGAATGGAAATACACGTAACCATGCACAAACTCCAAGAAATCACTCTATATGCAACTGTACTGACTTCGGCCCAGAACTTTTTGCAAAAGGTCAATGTTACGTAGGCATCGCAGAGTGAAGTCTTTGGACAGAATAGCTATATTAGACTTCAGCAATAGGTCTGGCAATCTCAGAGAACATATTAGTGACATATGTGTACATTTATGCTTATAACTTCGTACGTAAGAATGATAACTCGATGTGTTATATACTAAAACCTTCTTGAAAGTATGTAGATAACGATAGTGAAACAATCATCAAAATCGGTTCATTAGTTGCGGAGATAATCGCGAACATACTTACATACATACATACATACATACATACGGGTCGAATACAGAACCTCCTTTTTTTGAAGTCGGTTAAAAATAGCTATCGTATACAAAAACTATCGTCCGGTAACTATTAAAATTTAAAATCGGGAAATTACATCAAAATCAACATGGCGGGCTGATATAGGCAAACTTTCTTGAAAGTAGGTATAAATGTTTAAAAAAGGAGCGAGAACGGGAACAGAAAATCCATGATTCCCTGGGGATTTGTGAAAAACCCAAATTCACGCGGGCGAAGCCGCGGGCAAAAGCTAGTAGAGTATAATTTTTTTATTTAAATAATCCATACTAATATTAAAAATATGAAAGTGTGTCTCTCCGTCTGATAGCATTTCACGGCCTATTCTTTTTACCGATTTGGCCGAAATTTAGTATCACAGGCATGGACAATGGACATTGGTTATTTTAGACTTTTTGATGAAAAAAAAACTTACATACATACACCTATGTTGGGCACAATACCTAGGTTGTTGGGCACAATTTATCGCAATAGCACAAAGTTATTTTTTGTATTGTTTTATAAAATGTCTGATAATTTTTTACCCGTGCAATAATTTTCTATTGTTATTGTGGTAAATGGATTACACTAGCACAACACCTGCAAGAGATTAGATACTAACTATCATTTGCACGTGGTCATCGTTTGAGCAACTTTATTTGATAATTTTATTTATATTTTCGAACAGGAATTTTCTTTTTATTGCAATCGACCCTTGATGGCTATTGTCAGTGTGATAAAAACTGATTTAGCGTTGCAGGTGCTTATCTCTTTTATTGCTCTCTGTATTTTTTTTTTTAATTTTGATTCTGAATGAATCTGCATTTTTCTTCACTATCTTACCCTTACACGAGTAGGCATATAAAAAAACTAGTAGGGCGCTTGGCTGCGCGGCCCGCTAAAGCGGACCGCGGGGATTTCAGTATTATTTTTGTTTTAGCAGCCTCCACCTTCTTCTATCATTTTCAGCATCTTTAACCCTGGCCGTGCTCCTCATCCATCTTCCAAACCCTCGATCATGATCACTCTCCAAATTTTTTTCTCCGAATCATTTGCCAGAAGGAGAGTTCTTCCATAAAAACAAATTTTGAAAAGGAACCGTATCAAAGTATTGTATAGTTTCCCAACTTATAGTCTCTTCAATATTCGCCATATATTTTGTGTGAAAAAAAAAATTTTGCCATCTTGATTTTTTTGTTCATCAAATTGTAGATCTTTAGTTCTTGATCATCTTTTGCCAAGAAACCACTCTTCCATCTGTTATACTTGGTGAGATAGACACCGACGAAATTTGTATAGCCGCCATCTTGAATCCGCCATTTTGGACTTTTTTTCAGCTCACTGCCAATTGGATGATGTTTTGAGTAATTTTTGTTTGAGCACCTCCCACCTATCTTCAATACCTTGCCCGGGCTCCTCAACCAACTTCCAAACCCTCAATCATCATGTCTTCCCATATTTTTCTTTGAGAGTTCTCCAAAGAACCGCATCAAAGCCTTGCATAGTTTACAACTTGTAGTCTCTTCAATATTCGCCATACATTTTCTATGGAAAAATAAATTCCGCCATTTTGAATTTTTTTTTCTATTCATCGAGTAGACCTTCCGATCCTGATCATCTTTTGCGAAAAAACCACTCTTCCATCTTTTATACCCTCCGAGATGGAGACCGAATAAATTTGTATGGCGGCCATATTTTTTTCGCCATTTTGAATTTTTTTTCAGCTGACTGCCAATTGGATGACGTTTTGAGTGACATTTGCTCGAGCACCCCCCACCTATCTTCAATACCTTAAGCGTGCCCGTCGCTCGTCTCTGAAATCCTCAATCATCAGCTCCCTCCATATTTTTCCTCTTAATGAATTTTTGTCCTCTATACGACACCATTATTGAAAAAAAAATTTTTCATACAAAATTGTTCAGGAGAGGTGATCAATGAGTGAGTCACCCAATCAGCACGAGCAGCTATATATATATTAATCAATATCAGAAGCTGTACTATATTCTCCAATTATAATTTTTATGTACTGGTCTACTCTATAAGGTCTTTTTCAAGCATTATACATTAATTATGCCTGCTTTATAAAATTAAAAATCTACGAACTAAAAACTTAGGTATAGGTGCCTAAGAATATTGAAAAAAATAATAGCCCGTTTGAAAATGGTAAAAAGATCAAAACGGTTTGTTACACTACACTGCACTCGGAGCAGCCCGTTCATTCACGTAAACAAAGAATCCCAGGTAAATGCCTAAACTTGCGAAGCGGGTCCGTGCGTCAACGCTCTTAAGGTCTCTTGTTAACACGCCGTGAAAACTCACGTTTTGTATGGATATCCATACAAAACGTGAGTTTTCACGGCGTGTTAATAAGAGACCTTATAATTAAATTCAAACAATATTTCAAACTTATTTATTCAAATCTTTATTTCTTAATCTAAATTATTTATTTTTCAAATACACATTTATTAATTATTAAAAACAATTTTTTCAAAAACTCAAACCAAGAAAACCTTAAACAGTGTTTAAATTGCTACCAATATTTGTCTTATAACCATTTTCATTAAGGTAATACATAAAAGTGCTTGCATCCCTGTATACAATAGTATGTATGTAATTAGAAAATTTTCATTAGGATAATATACTAAATTATTATTATTTAACATTTCATAGTCTCTATATATTTTTTAAATGAATAAATATCAGCATCCATATAGCTGCTTGCCTTTATGCGACTCTTACATTGGTTTTTTTGTTAGACACATGAATCCAACATAAACTAAACTAAAATGACAGGACTAAATAAATTCTTATCTCTTTTACAGTGATACCTGCGGAAAAGGATAGCACTATTTTTAAACCTGTCAATTCAGTTTAGTTTAGAGAATTGTGTACAACAGAATTGGCCACAATGTGTACATAAGCAGAATCCTATGGGTGCATTCTGGCTATGTATACAATGTAACATACATACATGCAATACATGTAACATAACGCATACATGCCGAGCATTGCATTTTAACTACTTGCGACATTCTCATTCCTATGAAGTAGATAAGATTGTGATTGAAAACAAGGTCCGACTTGTGCATGTTCCATCCCTTCATCTTCCTGCTTGCTGTAGTCTCCATACTGATGTTGCTGCTTCCAGTGTGAAAATTATCTGAAAATTATTAAATATAGGTAGGTGAGTAAAGTACGTAGGTTGATGGTACTTGTAATTTTTTTATGATAGGGGTTTATCTAATCCAAAAACATTGCAAGTATTTAACAGTATAAAAATGCAAGATAACTGTAAATTCAAGATTTTAATAATCCCCAACCTGTGGGAATCATGACATCCCAACGTCCTGCTCTAACCATCAGAACCTTTATTACTATGAAATGTCTACCAAGTACCTATTCATCGAGACAAATCTAACTATAAAAAACCCGCATTCAAATCGGTTCACCCGTTTAAGAGCTACAGTGCGACAGACATATCCACACACATAGCAGTTCGATGGGGAGAGAGTTGGTAGGTACTAGGTAGGACATCCACCTTACACTATCGTTCTTCGGCAAACTTAGAAGTCTTAGATGTTGAGTAGCAAGTACCGACACAACACTTAGTCCCATGACGATCGATTCGTATATCGTATTCGTATCGTATCGTACTCGTATCGTGATCTCTAAAGTAGCACAGTTTGTCCTGTATCAAACAACAGCAGAGAATTTGGATTTCAACTCAGCAAATCAGCAAAATACTTACACAAAATTCAACGCTTTTTTCTGCTGCTAATATAGCAAATCGTAGTCCATAAAACGTAGCCGGAGTCAAATGTAAAACAGAGTTTCCGTAGTCCAAAACAAAGTACAAGTCAATATGATCGCCACCAAAATCCATTTAACAAAGCCAAGTCGTCGGGAAATATCACAAAAAACACCATGATAATCACCTCACTGATGATAATTGAGAACCTGTGATGAGAACAACGAAAAGCAAAGAAAAGTGGTGGAAATGAAAAATGAAAATTTCCCGAAATTTCGAAAATTTCATGACAATGACAGACCCACAGAGTACATTATATATACAGTCAGTCACATAAGCCAATGCAGTATAAGTAAACAAACCATACTCGTCAGAACATTTCACTTTTGCATACGATATTTTCACTGTTGCTTATAACAAATCACTCACAATGATCTTTTTTCCCAAAGTAAAACTTATTAAGTTTATATTACACACAAAACCAATTCAATTTTAGGAGTTTACGTAAATATTTTAACAAAAATCTAGCCGACAATCGTAAAATAAAACCACAGAGTATTGACCTACTATGGAGTTTGACATAAGATATAGACTAAATGCGTAGTGCTGAAAACGAAAAGTGAACCATAGAATGAATGTTATGAACGAGTGAGAACGAGTTTAATCGATTCTAAAATTCGGGTAAAATCGGAAGTCATTTATAAAACGGTCAGTGTATTATGTGTATTACAAAACAAAATGGGCGTTTTCGTTTAATTTTGTTATCGTTAGGCGCATCCGATGCCGGCATCGTTTGTTTAGCATCGATTCGACTGTGGAATTTGCCAAAATTAGGTACCAGCTGGAAGTCTGCGTTTAGAGATACTCGGTAACGATGGTATACCTTAATGGTAACATTTGCTGTCTATTTAACGAATCGACTTCTACTCATAAATTTTTAACTAGTAGACGTCCGTGGTTTCGCTTGCGTGATACCTAAACTAAGTATTGCTAATGTCCTTTCCAACGCTTAATTATCATCATATCAAATTTCACCGAAACCAAGAGAGAGCGAGCGAGCGAGCGGTACTTTTGGTCGTCTTCGGTTTGTGGTGCCAGTGCCGGGTGCCGATGCGCCGTGCTGTCATGTCGCCGACGCTTTCCGTTGGTCAACTGTCTCGCTCGCACTGCACTCGATGATGTTTGCATCGGGTCTGATCGTTTAATTCGGGTGTTACGGGGTCATTCGTTTCGCTGCTTCTCTTGATGTACGTGTACTTTTTTTTTTGGAATAGCACTCCCCCCCCCCTCCCCCTCAAATAAAACTATTTCTTACTCTTTAGGTAATTTTTGGCTATTGTCATCAATTCATATATATTTTTATAAAAAGCTTTATGTTATTATAAATCAGATATAACCAGATAAAACATTATGTAACAAAACTTGCTACAAAGCTAGGAATATTAAATGTAGTATTCGATTAAAAAGGTTTAAATAATATCGTTTTCAACGATAGAAGGTTGTTTTTAAAATCACTCTATTTCGATAATCGATTTAAGAATGTATTCATTCAATCGTCCATTCACAATCTGCCTGCTTCTACTTTCCATCACTATGAGTACAATGACAAATATGATCACGTGATCTGACGCCATTTCTGTTTACAAATACTGCATTGGGATATGGTATGGACTGTACTTTATTAGAGATTGCACTCAGGGGTATGACAGCTGTAGTTCCTTTTTCCTCGTTTTGGCGCTACAATCGCTCGCACACCACAGACTTCAACACAGAAAATAACAGGTCCACAGATTAATGATAGGTTTTCCACCGATTAATGTTAAGTATCTAGTATTTTGTGTTTAGGTCTGTGGTTTAGGTTTAAGTGATAAGTCTGAGGTCTGTCATTGTCATGAAATTTTCGAAATTTCGCGAAATTAAAAGTTTTCATTTTCCAATTTTTCCATTTCCACCACTTTTCTTTGCTTTTTGTTGTTCTCATCACAGGTTCTTAATTCTCATGGTGTTTTTTGTGATATGTCCCGATGACTTGGCTTTGTTAAATGGATTTTGGTGGCGATCATGTAATATTGACTTGTGCTTTGTTTTGGACTCTGAGAACTCTGTTTTACATTTGACTCCGGCTACTTTTTATGGACTACGATTTGCTATAGGTAAGTAATTTGCTGAGTTGAAATCCAAATTCTCTGATACAAGACTAACTGTGCTACTTTAGAGATTACGATACGAATACGATACGATACAAATACGATATACGAATCGATCGTCATGGGACTATTTAAGTGTTGTGTCGGTACTTGTTACTCAACATATAAGACGTTTAAGTTTCCCCAAGAACGATAGTGTACGGTGGATGTCCTACCTAGTACCTACCAACTCTCTCCCAATCAAACTGCTGTGTGTGGATATGTCTGTCTCACTGTAGCTCTTAAACGGGTGAACCGATTTGAATGCAGGTTTTTTATAGATAAAGCCCTATCATAAAAAATATCAGTACCATAACCTACATACTTTACTCACCTGTCTATATTTAATTATTTTCAGATAATTTTCACACTGGAAACATAAGCAGTATGGAGACTACAGCAAGCAGGAAGACGAAGGGATGGAACATGCACAAGTTGGGACTTGTTTTCAATCACAATCCCATGTACTTCATAGGAATGAGAATGTCACAAGTAGTCCAAGTGGGTCTATATCTAGAGATCAGGTTTTATACCAAAAAATTAAAGTGAAATACTCGGCATGTAGGTACACATATTTACATTGTATACATAGCCATGATTTCCCGCAGGATATTACAAAGTATGCACGAGTATTTGCATACTACTCTTGTATACATTGTAATCACAAATTGAAAAATTGCACTACAATGTATACATAAGCAGAATCCTATGGTTGCATTCTGGCTATACATATATAGAATGTAAATTCACGGCATGTACTGTTGGATTCATATGTCTAACAAAACAACCAATATAAGAGTTGCATAAAGCTCTATAGATGCCGATATTTATTCATTTAAAAATATTTACAGAGAATATGAAATGTTAAAAAATAATAATTTAGTATATTATACTAATGAAAATGTTCTAATTACATAGGTACTATTGTATACAGGGAAGCACTTTTATGCACAATTATCTTAATGAAAATGGTTATAAGAAAAATATTGGTAGCAATTTAAACACAGTTTAAGGTTTTCTTGGTTGGGGTGTTGTCCCACCCAGTGTTTTTGAAAAAATTGTTTTTGTTATTAAATAATTACTAAATGTAAAATAAATATTTTAGATTAAGAAATATTTGAATAAATAAGTTTGAAATAAATTTATCTTGTTTGAATTTAATTATAAGGTCTCTTGTTAACACGTCGTGAAAACTCTCGTTTTGTATGGATATCAATACAAAACGTGAGTTTTCACGGCGTGTTAACAAGAGGCTTTAATAAGAAAACCTTGTTATTAGGTTATCGATAAAACGAGTACATCACTAGTATCGATAACAAATCATCGACTCTGGTAAGCCCTAGCCGCAAATCGACAGTGGCGCCAAAACGAGGTAAATGGAAATAGCCCGAAGAAAAGTCACTGTCGCATCTGTTACGTAGTAACTAATACCTAATCTGTGATTGCACTCGCCTGTTCACCTAAAGCGACCTCCACAGGGAAGTGGCTAAACTAAAATATATATAACTACAACGCTATAGTACTATATATATAGGTACTACTGGTACTATAATATATATACTATACTATTGTCCTTGTGTATCGTATAAAATAATTTATCTTAATTATTACAAGATCACTAAAGAATGATGTGACCTTGTAATAATTAAGATAAATTATTATTATACAATACTTACATTAAAATTGTAAGAGGGTGGTCTCCAGATGTTAGGAAATGAAACGCATGTTGATAATTTTCTGCTTTTTAATCGAGTCTTTTTTACATGCGTGGGTCACTGTTATTTATGCAAAGATAATCGGAGTCGATCACGTCCACGATCACGAGATGAAATGCACAGATAATTGGAGTCCAAGAATGGCGAAATAGTAATAAAATAAGAAAAACTAACGAAGCACCACTAGCACAATAATTATCCAACTGTCATACTAGAAAAACTTCAATGTCAAACTAATTATTGTTGTCAATGTTGGTCAAACTGAAATGGCCGTTCGCTACGTTTAGAAATTAAATCATAAATGTTTCATTAAACTTCCAACTTATATAGAAATATTTACAATGACTGTTATGTGGATTTTAACTTAGAAATTTATCCTACTAACTCATATTACTCTCAAAAAAATATTTTACATATTAGTAGCTGAACTGTTTAATTAAATGACATTAAAATAAATTAGACTAAAACTTAAACTTCTGAACGAACACTTACTTCAGTGGCATCATAGATAAAGAGGCACAGATTATAAATACAAGATAAGCGCCATCTTTAGGGAAGTGGTAACCGGGGTAATTTTCATACAATGAAAAAATGTTTGAAGTGCAAAGGCCCTGGACAGACCTCAGACTTATCACTGAAACCTAAATCACAGAGCTAAACACAGAAAATAACTAGATACTTATCATGAATTAGTGGAAAACCTATCATTAATCTGTGGACCTGTTATTTTCTGTGTTTACGTCTGTGGTGTGCGAACGATTGTAGCGCCAAAACGCAGAAAAAGGAACTACAGCTCAGTGGCGTAGCGTACCTTGGCGGGGTCCCGTATAAAAATTTGTTTGGGGGCCCTTATGAAGGGTAAAGATTTCTTACAAAAGAAAAAAAAAATGTTTGCATAAAATTAAAAGCAATATTTATTCATCATAATTATTTATCTGTCACTTTTTCTAAAATTTTTACAAACAATTCAAATTAAATATATACTCTCCTTGCCTTTTTTTCGGCAAACTGATTTACTAAATCATTTATAGCTGATAATGACTTTAGTTTTTCTAAAGATTCTGCCTCTATGGACAAATTTTTTTGTTTTTTGACTTTTGTCATTTCTGAAATAAACAAAAATTTGGGAAGTTTTTGTTAATTTTTGCTTACGCACGTCGGGGGCCCCCGTGGCTTGGGGGCCCCGTATAATTGATACGGCATATACGGCGGTAGCTACGCCCCTGCTACAGCTGTCATACCCCTGCCATTGATTGATTTTTTAAACACTACTAAAAAAAAAAAAAGAAATTCTTAGAGCAACATATAATTTTCTTTGCTGTAGTGCTCGTTCTTCGTCCGAGCTGTAGTGTGTGTTATTCTGTGATTTAAAAAAAAAAACTCATTCCACAGATTTTACAAAAATAAGTGTTAACAAAGTTAGTCGCTATTCGGTAAAATGTTTTTAATACCTACTACAAAAAGAAGGAAATTCCTAGATCAACGTTTATTTAATTCTTTGCTGTAGCGTGTGATATTTTGTGAATTTTTTTAAGCTCATTCCACAGATTTCACAAATAAATGCAAGTGTTAACAAAGTTAGTCGATAAAATGTTGCAAAGGAAAAACACCGTTAATTCACCGTTAACGTTAATGCTGTCGAGTGGAATAACGTTATTTACCAGTTAACGATATTGAACCCTGAGTGTTGCTAATAAAAATTATGATTTCAGTTTCTTGACACACGACGTTGAACCAAAAGAAGGATTGTCTTCCATTCCTGCCGAGAGCGTCAGGGTGTCAGGAACGGCCGTATAAGCAGAGAGGCAACTTTTTAATGGGTCGTGTGGCAACATTGTTTACAACATGCCAACTATTTTGAAGCTGTGGTTTTCCAGTCTATGATCTGTGGTTGTTTCACAGAGTATGGTCACCAATATTTATGATTCGGCTGGATGTCTGTGGAGGTTTCACCTCTATGGTTGATTTTGGCGCGCTTTGTCGCATACAGAGCGTATGGTCTTGCTAATATGTTTTTCTGATAAATATTGCTGTGGATGTTCTGTTTGAAGTCAACAATAATACCTTGTGATAATTAAAACTGTTTCCTAATTATTGAAAACTACTTCTGATTGCTTACACTACTAATTTTCTAAAATTCGGGTTGGCAGCACTGGATGTCATAGTACTAGTGATGTGCCGATTCGATTATTTTGATAATCGATTAATCGATTACACCAGAAAGCATTATCGATCAATAATCGATTATTATTAATCGATTATGAAGTAATTCTTAGGAAAAACTGAAAAACCGTTCTCCTTTCTGGAAAAATTTCTGAACCAATCCTACTATTTAGTACCTAACAATGAAGTATCCTTATTAAAGCCTTTATTTCAGATAATTGTCTTTAAATCTCGAAACTAATTTCAAGAATTATTAAATGTAAGCAAATGCCACAAGTGACAGCAGCTTTACGATTTACGAGGCAAACTGAAACTAAGAAATACGCGGTAAATTCGAATTAAGAAAAACGCTTGCATGATTTTCTTTACATGTACAAGTCACGGCAAATAAGTCGACCGGTGACCTTCAATGCGCATAAGTCGAAAATGAGGTATCTCGGGGTGTGAGGGGGTCGCGGGGAGGGCATGGGGATCGTTCGTAAGCACTGATTAGCTCTCGCGGATCCCTCGTAAGCGCTGATTGGCTCTCCAATCGTATTGTGTCCCACTCACTCGTACGACGCTGCGCGCACTTGAAGGTCACCGGTCGACTTACGTGCCAGGGGTTATATATAGAGTTCAGGTTCTCCAAGTTTGGGGCTAATTCTTCAATCACCGGATAAACTAAACAATATATTTTGAGTTTTGACAGATATCCAGCACAAAAACTAAGAAAACCTCAAGAAATCCTTAAAAAATAATAACTGACAATGGACTAACCACTTTATATAATTACTAACTGCGCCCCGTGGTGTTACCCGCGGTTATTAAGTTTGTACACATAAAAATATTTCTACAGAGTCTTCTAAGAGTAACTTAGCAAATTGAATGACAGTAAAGTAAGAACAATCAGCGCCATCTATCGCGTTCTATGTATCTATTTAAGTCCCACAGAAACTCTTTTTCTGGGATAAAAAGTAGCCAATCTGTTATTCCAGGGTACTTATAATCAATCTCCATTCCAAACTTCAACCAAATTGGTTCAGTAGGTGCGACGTTAAAGTGTAACAAACATACACACACATACATATATACATATATACACACAAACTTACGCCTTATAATATTAGTGTGATAATTCTTATTCATTCAAAGTTTACTAAAAAAAGGTTTTTTTTACGTCAGACAATGTTAAACGGACAAAAGACAAAAGAGCTCAATGGCTTTCGTTCAGTAATTACTGCGTTAGCAAAATATAACGCTGCATGCCGTGCCGCAGCGGCTAACTATCCGTTTGGTATGAACAAGTCTAAATATAAGTTTGAGGGAATCCCCTTTTTGCAATTGCCAAACTATATATTTTTAGCAAGCAAATTAGTAACAGAAAGCTGGTAGTAAAGTTTGGTAACGTATTTTTTCTTAATCGATCATGATCGATTATCCAAAATCATAATCGATTGCAATCGATAATTTTAATAATCGATTATTGATAATCGATTCCGCACATCACTACATAGTACCTACGATTTTCACTTTTTCAGCGATTGACGATTCAGACAGAAGCAGCGGAAGCAGCCCTGATAAGTAAGCCCCTTATAGCTTTAAAAGATGCGCTGTTGCGTGGATTACTGCTGTAATTCTTCGGACAGTGCGTCCGCAGAGAATGGGATTAGTTTTCACGCGTGAGTATTATTGATTTTCGTAGACGGAGATAATCCCGTAGTTCTCATTTGTCAAACTCCAGCAACTTGACTCCTAACAAAGTTGAGGCGTGAATTGTTCAAGTCACGGCAAATAAGTCTAGCGTTGACCTTCAGTGCGCAGAAGTCGAAAATGAGGTATCTCGTGTCAAATTATTGTTGAAAATCAATTAGAATTTTTAGAAATGGTTTACGTATTATTAATTTCATAATTGAAATAGGAATGAACTGACATTTGATTCTTTTCGCCGAACCGCCATTTTGAATTATTGGTATATGGCCACGGGCGCCCCGTGGTTTATGCGCAATGTGGATCTCCATAGAGATCTCCAACTCCCCACTATTGCACAACATTTTAAACAACTTTCCAAAAGCTATTTTGAGAAAGCAGCTAAGCACCCCAACCCTCTGGTGGTAGGGGCATCAGCTTACACTCCAGATCGTAACGACCCTCCCGATAAAAGACGCCCTAAGCACATCCTTTACGACCCCGACGATCAAATAACTACCGACAATGCACTCTATCTGTTAGGGCTACACAATCACACAACCGATGCACAGCGTCTTCGCCGGCGAAGACGAGGTCCCCGATTTCTGACGTCACCCGGACGTGGGCCCTTACCACGGTCTCGGGGGCGCTCGGACTAATCTAGTCCAACGAACCCACTCGCCCCAACGTCAACCTAAGCCGAGGTCCGAGCCTCACAGGAGGCGCCCTTAGGAAGACGTTGCCGCCCTCCGATATTCATCGAGCCCTAAGGCTCACTACTCCCCCCTGGCAGAGCTTCGCGCTCTCCGACAACCCCGGTGACACTGTAGCGGCCAATAGGGCCAAGCAGCATATTCAATCCGAAAATAGAAAAGCCATGAATTCAGTGTCCTCCAGAGACTCAACCGACTATTAGATGCTTCAGCATCTAGGTTGTGATATTTGATTGAGGGTTTCGATAGCAATCACACCTTAATCGAATAAAGTGCTGCCATTTTGGACTTGGCTGAGTGTAATTAAATTAATTAGTATAAAATAGATTTCGAGAAGAGATCTCAGTTAAACTAATCTGTGATTCGATATTAATTAAGTTTGTGCCGGTGATAAATAAAGATATTTTAATAATAGTTTGATTTAAGTAGTTTTAATAGAATAGAATAGAAAAGTTTTTTATTCAAATAAACTTTTACAAGTGCTTTCGAATCGTCAATTGAATCTACCACAGGTTCGGAATGCAGTTCCAGCCGAGAAGAACCTGCAAGAAACTCGGCGGTTGCTCTTTTTAAAAAAAAAAAACATTATAACAATTATTATTATTAATGTACATGATTGGAATGCTGTCTCGCGCATTGCTGGAACGAGTTAAATCCAAGCTTTTTTCTCGTTTATATAATCTTCAATTGTATAATAAGCTTTTTTTTATGAGCATACTTTTAATAGAGTTCTTAAACTTGTGTAAAGTGTAAAGGCAAGTGTAAGACATATTTTTTATTCAGATAAACTTTTACAAGTGCTTTTGAATCGACAAATGAATCTACCACTGGTTCGGAATGGTGCTTACAATTCTACACGTTAAGAAGGGCAGACAAAAGTAGCCCCATTTCCGAATATTAAACCTTATCCTGCTTCTGTAATGATCATTCATCTCAAGTGCGGGTATTTCATTATTCTGCGGTTATTTCTACAACTTCACTTCAAATTAATCACTTTCTTAAACAAACTAAACACAACTGTGTAGATGGCAAAGCAAAATCAAGGCAACGTGATTCGAATCCCAATGCTTCTGTAATGATGATGCTTACACTCGGGTGGTGAGGGGGTCGCGGGGAAGGCGTGGGGATCGTTCGTACGCACTGATTAGCTCTCGCGGATCCCACGTAAGCGCTGATTGGCTCTCCAATCGTATTGTGTCCCGCTCACTCGTACGACGCTGCGCGCACTTGAAAGTCAGCGCTCGACTTACGTGGTGGGAGTTATACGAGTAAGCGTCGTGTGAGGCACTCTGTATAAGAGGCTGGATGAGGCAGGCTGAAGACCGGCGGTGGTAGCGCTCATCGGGCAAGGCTTATGTACAGCTGCAGTGACCACAATGTCAGCCAACAAGTGCATGCTCTAATTAGAAAAAGTTGAGTTTTTCACCATCATTTAGAACACTTCCTGAGGAAAGTTAATGTTGTGGGTTACTGCTAGTGTATTAATTCAATAGTAATTTGCAGATTCCCTAGTGATGTGCACCTGAGTGCTGCTTGGCTCAGAGCCCTCGGAAAGCAAGACGGTCACCTACCAGACTCTGCTGTCTGCTCAGATCATTTTCTGAACGATGACATTTATGAAACAGAGAGTGGCTTAATGCAGATCCGTACTGGTGCTGTTCCTTCAATTGTGCAGGTAACTTCTCCACAATGTCACTTTATGTATCTATTGTTTGTAAGTCAAAGTAACTATATTAAGTCTGAAAAAGTACAGTGAATCAGAGTTTTACTTTTCCCTCATACCTGTTGTAGTATTGTATGGAAACAGTAATGTAGGGGCGTTTGTGCACTTATTCGTTTTCGATTCGTTTTCGTGTTTCGTGAAAACACGATTCGACATAGCCTTCCTTATAACTGTATGGGCGTTTGTGCACTTACTCGTTTTCGATTCGTTTTCGTGTTTATATATTCGTGAATTCTTCACATCGAATCGTTTTAAAATAAGGACGCGAGTGGAATGGTGTGTGGAAAGAGGGCAGAGATGAGTCCTGATGTTGTGAGGTATTTGGAAAACATAGGTATTTGCATTTCTTGAATTCCAACAAAACATGATTCAACGCAGTTGATTATTATTAAAAATTAATACCTACTTAGTTTGGCATTAAAATAAATCGTTTGTTTCATTCAAATTAGTTTTACTTCGAGTAAAATACCTAAATATTGTAGTATAATCAAAATTTCCATACCTGTGGTTGGTAGTCAAAAACTATCAGCAAAATATGAACATTTCATAAAAAATATCATTTCTGATACTTAGTTGTTACTGTTTTCTTACAAGAGCGTAATGTCCACTTGGGATGTTCACAAAATATATGACGTATGCTTAGATAATTTTGATACTAACCGTACCGTGTGAAATATTCATAATCACTTACCTTAGTGTTACTGCCAGCATTTTTTCTGGAGTTATGCATTCTCTAAAACGTGTGTCTTGCCGAGGAATCTTTTTTTTATATGACACAATATGAAATCGAAAGTAGCAACATTCTTTCGATAGTAATTAAAAAAAGTTTTTTCATGATGTCATGTCATGTCATTAAGTGATGATCGCCTACGAATGTATAAGAGAAGTGCGAAAAGCTGACGACGATTAAATGCAGCACACATTATGAACACGGTTTTATCTACGAAATGCTTAAAACGTATAGTGAAATCACGATTAAGTGCACAAATGTCATTCGTGAATTTCGTATACGTTTTTATGATGTTCATTAAAAAAACGAACACGAATCGAAAACGAGTAAGTGCACAAACGCCCTAGGAGTAACTAGTAGTATATTTACAGGTTTGCATGATATGCTTAGACACTAACAGCAAGCTGTTTCTAATGAGTAAATACAAATTGGACAAAGCATATGAGCAGTTAACTGGACATGCTGTAAGTTGTTAATCTATAATATATAGCTATGTATTGTATATACACAGAATAGAGCTATGTATGACAAAATATCTCACTGTACACTGTCAAATACTTTTAATTAATAATTTAGCGACACAGTGAATAACTTATTTTTGCATACTTTAATTATGTTTTTTTCAGTTGTGTGATCTAAGAAACCTAAAACAAACAGTTTGTGTACAATGTGCGCAGAGATTGATAAACTGTAGTCAATTCGGAGACAAGTGCTTGAGAGCCCGTGCAATGATAATGGACTTAGTTGAAAGACATAATTTTGTGAGTACTTAATGCATACATGGTTTCTTAATTTCCAATCAAGAATATCATTCTTAATAACTATATTAAGTCTGAAAAAGTACAGTGAATCAGAGTTTTACTTTTCCCTCATACCTGTTGTAGTATTGTATGGAAACAGTAATGTAGGAGTAACTAGTAGTATATTTACAGGTTTGCATGATATGCCTAGACACTAACAGCAAGCTGTTTCTAATGAGTAAATACAAATTGGACAAAGCATATGAGCAGTTAACTGGACATGCTGTAAGTTGTTAATCTATAATATATAGCTATGTATTGTATATATGTTACAGCCAAAGTAATTAATTAGCTTTTATTCATAATGACTGGCAATTATAAATAATATCTAAATTGTCCAGATATTATTCATAATATCATGTCAAACCAGACATTATTCATAATAGCAGATGAACGTTGGTCAAAATGATAAATACGGCCCGCCTTGCTTCCCCTCCCGCATCTCATTCCTTTGTGGTGTGGCGTGATCACCACGATCTCGTAATCTAAACTACCCTATCCTAACCTAACCAGTAACCTAGCCTAAAATTCCTGATGTAGACCGTGCCAAAGCTGATGATAGAAATATTATATGCATAGCTGTTGTAATTTCTCCGGGGACACCTCAGAAGATAAGTACCTCACGAAAATAAGTATTATTAATGAACTAGTGGATGCGTGTCACTTACAGAAGCTAGGTTAGGTTAGGTTAGAACATAAATATTGAGGTGCCCGGCCGCAGGCCGGGCACTTAGGTTCTATTGGATCCTAGGTAGAATGTGGTCCAAAACGAAATCTGAGCACCCCAACCCAAAGCAATAAGTCGGTTAAGTTCAAACAGTTACCTAATTAATTTTGAAAAAAAAAAATCCTATGGTTGCGTTTTGGCCTTGTATATATTGGAACGATGCACGCGCGCGTCCACGTTACAAAATATATACTAGTAGTACGCAAAATTCGTGTATACTTTGTAGTACAAAATTTGAAAACTGCATTACAATGTATACATAAGCAGAATCCTATGGGTGCATTCTGGCTATGTATATTATGTAAATACGCGCCTCCGCCCGCCGTAGAAAATCGCAGGCACCCGCGCGAGCCGTAGCGGATGAGGCAGGTCGCCGAAGGCGACCAGCAAGCCGAAGCTGCGGTGGTGAGCGTGGGCGCCTGGGCTTTGCTACACAACCTGGGCGATGGGGCTGCACTTCCCCTAGCGCCGAAGCTGTTGCAGAAGTAACTATGTTTTTGGGTGGTATTAACTGTTTATTTGACGTTATATTTTGCAATATCTGGTGATCAGTTAAACATAAGTCCTTGTTTTGTTACTTTATCCAAGTCTTCCAAGATATTATATAAAATAGCTGAATATTATTTATAATAGCTAGATAATTTTAATAATTCTGTGTCAATTATTACTTTATCCAAATTGAGTTGATAATATTTATAATGGCTGGATAGTATACATAATATCCTTATTTATTACTTTGGCTGTAACATATACACAGAATAGAGCTATGTATGACAAAATATCTCACTGTACACTGTCAAATACTTTTAATTAATAATTTAGCGACACAGTGAATAACTTATTTTTGCATGCTTTAATTATGTTTTTTTCAGTTGTGTGATCTAAGAAACCTAAAACAAACAGTTTGTGTACAATGTGCGCAGAGATTGATAAACTGTAGTCAATTCGGAGACAAGTGCTTGAGAGCCCGTGCAATGATAATGGACTTAGTTGAAAGACATAAATTTGTGAGTACTTAATGCATACATGGTTTCTTAATTTCCAATCAAGAATGATATACTCATTCAATACTGAACTTGTTTTTGAACAGATAACAAGAGGACATGTAATGATGGTAAACCGCAGAGCAAATAAATTAAAGAGCAATATTGTGATGGAAAAATTAGACGATGACTTATACATAGAAGAAGAACCCTTAGAGCTGTTTTTAGACGACGAAAGTGCACCCTTCCACTGTACTGTTTGTTGTGAGGAATTCGTTTATGAAAATGCATACATGCAACATATCCAGGTGAGATAGACAGCACTTATCAATTTCACAAGTCAGTATGATTGCTTGTTAGTTGTGGAGGCTCACACAAGCCCTCAAATGACAGCAATGTTATGTCTTTGTTTTGTATTTGTCAGAACGGTGCGGGTGATGGTGAATGTGCCGCGTCTCAAGAGTGCGAGCCTCATACAGCTGTGAGCTCAGACGCTTCACTTCTCACTGAGAGCAGGTCAGTACTCAGTGTACAAGCCCTGTCAGTTTGCATCGGAGCAATTCTGAAATTGGTTGTTAGAGGAAACACATTATGTGATAGCGTAATGGTGAGAGAAGTGATATCGTAAAGTTGTCCGCCTCCCGAAGTACTGCTTGAAATAACTTCATCTCAAATGTAATCGATTTTACTTGTTTTTTTTTTATGAAACCATAAGCCAACTATACTATATTTTTTCTTAGCGCTACTATGTTGTAAACAACAATGGCGGACTAGTGACTAAAGACAATAATGTAGGGATGGGAACTTAAAATAAATCGTTAAAGTTTTATGGATGGGAAGATGGGCACCTATCCAAATGAACGATTAAACGAATATGAAAATATACATCAGAATTATTTTCAACGTTACCTACATGGATACCGTTACTAAAATTGTAAGGTCATTAAGATCAAAACAATAACGTTATCTACGAATTAACGCGATTATTTGCGTAATATAATAAATTTACCGTTATTTACTACACCACGCCAATAATAAGGAGGTGGATAGTGTACAGTGGTCAAGGGCTCTTATTACCTCCCGTAATTCCCGTAATAGAAAAATTTTTTTAGCCCGCACATTAAAGCGCATAAAGTCCGCCATTTTGATTTCGTTTTAAATTTAGGTACCCAGTGACACTCGCGTCATCAAGACAAATCTAATGACGTATCATTTATCAAAATCCGTTGAGTAGTTACAAGCGGACATAGGAATAGGCATACATACACACAGGTCAAACACATAACCCAGTCGGGTAAAACCGGAGCCCTATTAATGTCACTCTGCTTTTTACTCATCAAAAGACTATCTACACATCGCCGTTTTCGGCAAATATTAGAAATCACAGAAATACGCAAACACGAATAGCGAAGTGAAGTCCCACCATTTAAAAATCGATTTGTGTCAATAACGTTGATTAAACCATTCAATCTTATTCCCATCTCTAAGATTTATAGACAATGTAGAAAGTAGAATAACAAAATGTCAAATGTCGTTTTCTTATTCAATCTATGCAAACGGACCCGGCTTATCTTTCGATTTTCAGATAATTTTATTGTTAAAATCTTATATTTATCACAGTTTTTGGTGTTATTCATATTATATATGTTCAATAAACAGATTGGCATGTTTTAACCTAACTTAAGAGGCCGTATTCCGAGCCGAGCTAACGAGTTTCGGCCCGAGTTTTAAATGTGTGCGTGTACCTCACAATGGCACCGTAAGCTGCACTCACACAAAGACACGGTATACTTAAAAGCGGTCGGACTAACCTATATTGATACTTTGCGTTCCAAATTCAACGCGCTAATAAAATAAAATTTTAGATCTTAGTATATTTTATATTTGCTTTTTTTTAATGTTCGATTTAGGTAAGTATATAATTATTATCAAGATGTTGTGTAATCGTTTATACTTACACATAACATCTGTAAGAATTAAATACAGCTATATCACTACCCATATTATAATGCGAAAATGTGTTTGTTTATTAGTTTATTGGTTTGCTGGTTTCTCCTTCAATCACACTGCAACGAAACAAAAGACTATACGATCAATGCTTATTATATTGGTCAATAGATTAATCTGGTTATTTCAGGTATACAGGTTGTTTTGATAAAGAAGTTCTCTAAGGTGTGCAATTATCTACTAAGCAGTTGCTAATCTTAGGTCATAAATAAAATTTGCACGTGCTCAATTCTTGCAGGAACACTTGTTGTATTCGTATTTGCTTCTTGTAACCGAATTTTTATTTATTGTCAAGAATGGCCCGAGTACCCATAATATTTTATTACCAAAGACTTGATGAGTAGGTGCTAAACTAATATTTGTTCGTGTTCAAACCATGATGTTTTTATTATATTCTTTTTTCTTGTACTAGTTGACTCGCCCAGGATTTACACATTTTCGTTTAGCCAATTTTGATGCAATTTAGTACACATAATATGGCTTACATCCCGAAGGTGGACAAAGGCTATTTTTTATCCTGGAAAATAATTTATTTTTCATAGAACACTATTTTATGTGTTTATTATTAAAGACATTACTATCTAAAATTTAGGTATGTAAGGGCCTGTTTCATCACCTTCTGATAAGTGTCGAATAGACTAAACGTAAGTTTTGTCACTTTCTTACTTTATGTCAAGTGACTAAGACAAAACTTGTGAATAAGCTATCTGACACTTATCCGAAGGTGGTGAAACAGGCCCTAACTGTTTTCACTTAATTAAATTTAGTTGTGAGATAACTTATCTTCCTCTATTTAGTCCGATTAAAATAGACATTCAAGATTAAAAAATATATTATTCAATATTATATAATATACTAGCTTTTGCCCGCGGCTTCGCCCGCGTGAATTTCGATTTTTCACAAATCCTGAGGGAATCGTGGATTCCCGGTTCCCGTTCCCCGCTCCCTTTTCCAACCTTTATACCTACTTTCAAGAAACTTTGCTATAGTAATCTACCTATAGCTATAGATATAGTTTTCGGGTTTTTGAAAGAGAAATGTGTTCAATATGGTACTTATGATGAGATTTTGCATCTCTGATAGAATCGGACTGACACAAACTTTATCGTTAAAGTAAAATGAACCTTAACTGCCTTGTTTTAAAGCTCAAGTTCATCAACAGCCAACACTCTAAACAATTAAAATCAGTGGTACTGAATTTTAGGTCCATTTTATTCTGACGTTATTGTGTCACAGAGGAGAAACGGAACAGAGTCAAAGCTTCTAAGAAGCGAGCAAAATTTATACCTATTCTGGTAGGGTTGGCACAGGAGGATACAATTTAATAAACAATAGTTATTTGTTCAACAAAATGGCAAATTTTGTTTTTGTTGTGATTGACTTTGCTATCGCATGATACATACAACTTTTCACTTCAATAGCGAGAAAATACAAGATGTAAAAGAAATATTTATTTAAACATTAAGGTATTTTTACATTTAGGTACATACTTACTCATTTAATATTATTAATAAATATTTACAGTTGATAATAAGTCTAAATAAAGTGCAGATCATTTATAAAAAACTCAAGTAAGTAATAAAAAACCAGCGCCATTTTGAAATTCTTTTGTTAATTGACCGATTTCGTTCAATATCGATATTAAGGGCTCCCTGGGATCACAAAGCAGAAAACTGTTACCAAAATTAAAAAAACGTCTGCGCCACTTTAACTTTCTTTGTTATTTGTACCGATTTCATTCAAAATCAATATCTGAGGATTTCTAGGATTACAAAACAGGAAACTGTTACCAAAACTTAAAAAAGTCGACGCCATTTTGAAATTCTTTGTTAATTGACCGATTTCATTCAAAATTGATATTTAGAGCTCCCTGGGATCACAAAACAGGAAACTGTTACCAAAACTTAAAAAAGTCGACGCCATTTTGAAATTCTTTGTTAATTGACCGATTTCATTCAATATCGATATTTAGAGCTCCCTGGGATCACAAAAGAGGAAACTGTTACCAAAATTTAAAAAAGTCGGCGCCATTTTGAAATTCTTTGTGATTGTACCGATTTCGTTCAAAATCAATATCTGAGGATCCCTCGGATCACAAAATAGGAAACCGTTACCAAAATTTTAAAAAGTCGACGCCATTTTGAAATTCTTTGTTAATTGACCGATTTCGTTCAAAATCGATATTTAGAGCTCCGCTGGGATCACAAAATAGGTAACTGTTACCAAAATTTAAAAAAGTCGGCGCCATTTAAAAAATTCTTTGTTATTGTACCGATTTCGTTCATAATCGATACACGCTTTTTATCATATTAGAAAATCGTACTAAGCATTGTTTTTTTGAGACAAAGAATTTCTAAATGGTGCTGACTGTTTAAAATTTTGTTAACAGTTTCCTGTTTTGTGATCCCAGGCAGCCTCAAACATTGATTTTGAACGAAATCGGTCAACTAATAAAAAATTTCAAAATGGCGCTGAATTTTTTAAGTTTTGGTAACAGTTTCCTGTTTTGTGATCCTAGGGATCCTCAGATATTGATTTTGAACGAAATCGGTACAATCACAAAGAATTTCAAAATGGCGCCGACTTTTTTAAGTTTTGGTAACAGTTTCCTGTTTTGTGATCCCAGGGAGCTCTAAATATCGATTTTGAATGAAATTGGTCAATTAACAAAGAATTTCAAAATGGCGTCGACTTCTTTAAGTTTTGGTAACAGTTTCCTGTTTTGTGATCCCAGGGAGCTCTAAATATCGATTTTGAATTAAATCGGTCAATTAACAAAGAATTTCAAAATGGCGTCGACTTTTTTAAGTTTTGGTAACAGTTTCCTGTTTTGTGATCCCAGGGAGCTCTAAATATCGATTTTGAATGAAATCGGTAAATTAACAAAGAATTTCAAAATGGCGTTGACTTTTTTAAGTTTTGGTAACAGTTTCCTGTTTTGTGATCCTAGGGATCCTCAGATATTGATTTTGAACGAAATCGGTCAATTAACAAAGAAGTTCAAAATGGCGCTGACTTTTTTAAATTTTGGTAACAGTTTCCTGTTTTGTGATCCCAGGGAGCTCTAAATATCGATTTTGAATGAAATCGGTCAATTAACAAAGAATTTCAAAATGGCGTCGACTTTTTTAAGTTTTGGTAACAGTTTCCTGTTTTGTGATCCCAGGGAGCTCTAAATATCGATTTTGAATGAAATCGGTCAATTAACAAAGAATTTCAAAATGGCGTTGACTTTTTTAAGTTTTGGTAACAGTTTCCTGTTTTGTGATCCCAGGGAGCTCTAAATATCGATTTTGAATGAAATCGGTCAATTAACAAAGAATTTCAAAATGGCGTCGACTTTTTTAAGTTTTGGTAACAGTTTGTTCTAAAAAAACTGTTCCTATTCACCCATAAGTCGTTCCTATTCACCTCATTCTCATCCCTATTAACCCCTCTTTCGTCCCAAAAGAACTTCGAGTATGAGATTTTAACATTATGTCATACAAAAAATATTTCATTTCAATATATACATATATCAACACATACTTATACCAAAACATAGCATTAGCTATGTATTAGCTCAGCATTGATCAGATCGGACCACTAATGAAATAAAACCTATGCACAAATCATCAAACTGAGTCGGTTGCGCTATAACTTTTACGTAACTTTTACGACAAGTCATTACACAGCTTTGCATGTGTGCGTGAGCTGCGTCGGGCAACAACACGTCCTCCCTCGAAGAGCGCTAAGCTCGGTATGTACTGTCTGCTGTGCCATTTTATTTGTAAACTAGATGATGCCCACGGCTTCGCCCGTGTGGATTTAGGTTTTTAAAAATCCCGTGGGACCTTTTGATTTTCCAGAACAAAAAGTAGCTTATCTGTAGAAACCCGTCCCCAAAACGGAAAAATCCCGTGGGATCCCCACGATTTCGGAATACAATTCCTTACAGCATCAGGGTTGAGGAGTTGGATATGTACCTACTCGAGTTCATTCAACGATAAAGTCTTTAATTGGTACCCCCAATATCAATTTAATAACCGAAAGTTTCTAAAACCCATTAGTTTTGGGGATTAGGTTCCCTACAACATCAGGATTGAGGAGTTGGAATCCAAATTTTTTATAGAACAGGGTCGCAATGTTTCTCTATCGATTAAAAAAAAATTACGCAAATCGGTTCAGAAATCTCGGAGATATCGGTGTACATAGGTAGAAAAACACAACTCCTCCTTTTTTGAAAGTCGCTTAAAAAAGTAGCCTATGTTACTCCCTGGTCAATTCTCTACTTGTATGTGAAGGTCCCGTCAAAATCGGTTTAGCCGTTCCGAAGATTAGCCCGTTCAAACAGACAGACAGACAGACAGACAAAAATTTTAAAAACGTGTGATTCGGTTATGGTAGCGTTCAAATAACCATATGAGCTTAATATGAGGTAGTTATTTCGATATTACAGACAGACACTTCAATTTTATTTATTAGTATAGATTTTAGGATACTTTGACAATTTTTTGTGGTCATATAAATAGTTTCTGGATTATTATTTTTTTACAATTATAGCTAAATGAATCCTAAACTTTCGTGCTATATATTTTTTTTATTAGTGAAATTGCGATAAATCCAAGAAAATGGGGTTAATCTAATGCTTAACCCTTTCAGACCGGATTTTTTGTTTCTTGGAGTTTGTAAGAGCCGATTTTATTCCAATTAAATTAGCTACTATTGAGCATAGAAACACTAAAAAAACTGGTATTTGTAGATTATTTTCCGAGAAAATTTATGTTTTCTTTATGTAACCAAATATGGACATCCGGCCTAAGTGGTTGTAATAACTGATGTATGGGCTCTATGTCAATAAATAATAAATAGTCAGTTTTATAACATTTTTATTATAAAGGCATGAAATTTGAACAAAATTTAATGCAAAAAAATAAATCTTCCAACAAAATAAATAAAATAAAAAATCTTCTAACTGAAACAAATAATAAATTGTAGGAACTTTAGTTACGTATGTATGGAAACTTAGGAAACAATTTTTGTCTTTGGTTACACACAAGTGCACTTTGCACTTTATGCACTTGATACGGGATTTCTCTTTGCATCCCGCTAACTTGCAGCACCTTTCAGACCCATCGTAATGAACTGGAAAGTGACCACCACCATCTTGATCTATGACAGTTGAAGTTCGCATCCTCCCAGTTTTCTTGGAACAATTACCAGTAAAAGACTGCTGCAACTACTTGAAGGACTCCTATTAGCAGCTGAAATTTTGAGCTAAGTGTCGATGAAATTGAAGGAGTGTGAGCCATTTTGCTTTTGGTATCCAGAGTACCTAAGTCGTTATCCATATCATATTTGCGATAGAATTGAACACAACTGCCAGATCTGATGTGTGAAATATCAATCGCAAAGGTCACTTTGTCAACTTTATGAAGGTCCTAATACCTAACTCATGTCGATCAAAGAGATCAACCCCTCCCATTACGTGATTGTACTTCTTCACAATTTCAGGCCTTTCAACTTCTATAAATCTCTTCTCTGTTTTGGACCATCTTTTCACCATATCCTTTTCTCATCATTCAACGTAGTTAGCTTGAACCTCCTCGCCCTCCTCAATATCCGGCTCTCCTGGCTCCTCAGGCTCAGGCTCGAAATCTGACCTATCTTCGTCTTCATGTTCATCAAGAGGGGTCAGGTTTGGTGTACTGTCTTTGACTGAGCTATTATATCGACCCAACCGACCATGTCTCGTAGGTACATGGTAAATTACTATTATTTCCCACATCCTCATCATCCGAAGATAGCTCCAAGTCCGACAGGTTACCATTTTCCAGAGCTCTCAAAGCATCCCTCAAGAACATGATCATAAGATCATGAATGAACCTGAAAAAAAGACACTATTTAACATTTTACGATGTGAAATTTAGCATAAATTATAGCACTTATTGCAAAAAAAATAACTTTATTCACTAACTGCAGCCTATGAACGTTTGAAAAAATATCTAATCAAAACCTACTGTCCGCGTTTGTTGACATAACGAATATTCGCGATTTTGTGTACAAATAACTAAATAATTGTGTGTAAAACACGTTGTTCTCTGCCTATATAGCATAACTTATCAATATATATTTTTTTCAAGACATCTATACTAATAAATAAAATTGAAGTGTCTGTCTGTAATATCGAAATAACTACCTCATATTAAGCTCATATGGTTATTTGAACGCTACCATAACCGAATCACACGTTTTTAAAATTTTTGTCTGTCTGTCTGTCTGTCTGTCTGTCTGTCTGTCTGTCTGTCTGTTTGAACGGGCTAATCTTCGGAACGGCTGAACCAATTTTGACGGGACCTTCACATACAAGTAGAGAATTAACCAGGGAGTAACATAGGCTACTTTTTTAACCGACTTTCAAAAAAGGAGGAGTTGTGTTTTTCTACCTATGTACACCGATATCTCCGAGATTTCTGAACCGATTTGCGTAATCTTTTTTTAATCGATAGAGAAACATTGCGACCCTGTTCTATAAAAAATTTGGATTCCAAGTCTTCAATCCTGATGCTGTAGGGGACCTAATCCCCAAAACTAATGGGTTTTAGAAACTTTCGGTTATTTAAATTGATATTGAGGGTACCAATTAAAGACTTTATCGTTGAATGAACTCGAGTAGGTACATATCCAACTCCTCAACCCTGATGCTGTAAGGAATTGTATTCCGAAATCGTGGGGATCCCACGGGATTTTTCCGTTTTGGGGACGGGTTTCTACAGATAAGCTACTTTTTGTTCTGGAAAATCAAAAGTTCCCACGGGATTTTTAAAAACCTAAATCCACACGGGCGAAGCCGTGGGTATCATCTAGTATCTAATAGAAACACTTGAAATTTCTAAAGTAAATAAATCACTTACCTACACACTGCAAAGTTTCACCGGTTACTGATCAAAATTGGCTCACTAGTGCATACACGTACTAATAGATAGCGTAAGCGGTATATTATTTAGTAATTTATAATGCTCGTAAGCGATAACAACAGTTTCTAGTTACATAAAATTTAATTTTAGTAGGATAATTTCACAAAAATGTAATGTCCTCAATTGTGCACGGTAGGTCTGAAAGGGTTAAATTTTCATAAATCGTACGTGCGGTTTTTATTTTTTATTTACTAATTTTGTATAAAACATAGAAAAACTAATTCCAACATTCCAATTTTGAGGGTGTGTTCATAATATTAGTATTTTTTTTCAGTCGCTTTCTACAATTTTTAGTACTTATATGTGTGACGAAAGTTTCACTCAAAAGCGTAAAATCAGTAAACGTCTTCCGCAAGAATTAAGATTTGAATAATATCTATACTAATAAATAAAATTGAAGTGTCTGTCTGTAATATCGATATAACTACCTCATATTAAACTCATATGGTTATTTGAACGATACTATAACCGAATCACACGTTTTTAAAATTTTTGTCTGTCTGTCTGTCTGTCTGTCTGTCTGTCTGTTTGAACGGGCTAATCTTTGGAACGGCTGAATCGATTTTGACGGGACTTTCACATACAAGTAGAGAATTAACCAGGGAGTGACATAGGCTACTTTTTTAACCGACTTTCAAAAAAGGAGGAATTGTGTTTTTCTACCTATGTACACCGATATCTCCGAGATTTCTGACCGATTTGCGTAATTTTTTTTTTAATCGATAGAGAAACATTGCGACACTGTCTTACAAAAAATTTAGAATCCAACTCCTCAATCCTGATGCTGTAGGGGATCTGATCCCCAAAACTAATGGGATTTAGGCACTGTCGGTTATTTAAATTGATATTGGGGATACCAATTAAAGACTTTATTGTTGAATGACCTCGAGTAGGTACATGTCCAACTCCTCAACCCTGATGCTGTAAGGAATTGCATTCCGAAATCGTAAGGGTCCCACGGAATTTTTCCGTTTTGTGGACGGGTTACTACTTACTACAGATAGGCTACTTTTTGTTCTGGAAAATCAAAGTTCCCACGAGATTTTTACAAACCTAAATACACACGGGCGAAGCCGTGGACATCATCTAGTTTTTTAATAAAATTAATATTTTATTCCCAACATTCTATTAAAAAAGGATTGATCTTTAATATTTGATAATTTTTTTTAAAGTAATCATTATATCTAAAGCACTATGGTGTTCAAAAGTTCGTAAAAAATTACGAATCCGGGTACCGGCCTCTTAAAGTGTGTTTTTGATGTGAAAATATGTGTATGTTTAAATTTTAGGCGTTTGTTTACTACTATCAGGGACGTAGCTACCGCCGTATATGCCGTATCAATTATACGGGGCCCCCAAACCACGGGGGCCCCCGACGTGCGTAAACAAAAATTAACAAAAACTTCCCAAATTTTTGTTTATTTCAGAAATGAAAAAAGTCAAAAAAATGTTGTCCAAAAAGTTGTCCATAGAGGCAGAATCTTTAGAAAAACTAAAGTCATCATCAGCTATAAATGATTTAATAAATCGGTTTGGCGAAACAAAGGCAAAGAGAGTATATATTTATATTTGAATTGTTTGTAAAAATTTTAGAAAAAGTGACAGATAAATAATTATGATGAATAAATATTGCTTTTAATTTTATGAAAACATTTTTTTCTTTTGTGAGAAATCTTTACCCTTCATAAGGGCCCCCAAACAAATATTTATACGGGGCCCCGCGAAGGTACGCTACGCCACTGACTACTATAGAAAAATCAGGTATAAGCCACTGTCTTTTAGAATAGAATAGAATAGAATAGAAAAGTTTTTTATTCAAATAAACTTTTACAAGTGCTTTTGAATAGTCAGATGAATCTACCACTGGTTCGGAATGCCGTTCCAACCGAGAAGAACCAGCAAGAAACTCGGCGGTTGCTCTTTTCCAAATTTACAATATCAATATAACAATTTTATGGTAAGTACATGATTGAATTGCCGTCTCGCGCATTGCTGGAACGAGTCAAATCCACGCCTTTTTATCATTTATATAAGTAATCATAATTTTATTCAGATAAACTTTCGGAAGCGTTTACGAATCGACAAATGAATCTACCACAGGTTCGGAATGGTGCTTACAATTCTACACATGTGAAGAAGGGCAGACAAAAGTAGCCCCATTTCCGACGGTGGCACCCGTTCACGAGCATGACGCATGATCCAGCCATTGCTTCGCTCAACCATATTCGAGGGAACGTAACAACCCGCACCACACGACGCCACCACAGAAATGTTTAAAGAGAGCGTGACATACTTAGGCTACCCATGATCAAAGCATCGAATTGAACACCAATAATCAAATACTCGGTTTAAGACATTGAGAAATTGCTCCATGCTTTTTTATCATTTATATAATCTTGAATTGTATAATATGCTTTTTTTATGAGCATATTTTTAATAGAGTTCTTAAACTTGTGTAAAGGCAAGTCTAAGATTGCTTGTGGAATTTTATTATAGAACATTACGCCCATTCCCACAAATGACCTTTGGACCCTTTTGAGGCGTAACTGAGGAATCACGAGCCTATTTCTATTTCTTAATTGCCTGTCGTGTAATTCGCACTTTTTAATGTAACTGTGAATGTTTTGCCTAACAAAAATTATATTGTTATAGATATATTGAGAAGCTACCGTAAGAATACCTATTTCTTTAAATTTCTCTCGAAGGGAATCCCGCGGTTTTAAATTATAAATTGCGCGAATTGCCCTTTTTTGTAAAACGAAAATTTTTTCAATATCAGCCGCTTTACCCCATAGTATGAGTCCATACGACATAATACTATGGAAATATGCAAAATAAACAATTTTTGCAGTTTCTATATCTGTTATCTGTCGAATCTTCCTAACAGCGTAAGCAGCAGAGCTGAGCTTGCCAGCAAGTGTTGCTATATGGGTGCCCCATTGAAGCTTTGCATCTAGGGTTATTCCCAAGAACACAGTTGTGTCCTCAGTTTTCAATGGCTCACCACTTATCTTTAAATTTTTGCTAGTAACCCTTGTATTGGGCAATAGAAACTCGACACACTTGGTTTTTTTTGCATTCAAAAGTAGATTGTTTGTAGTAAACCAGTGTGAAACTTGAGATAATGTATTATTTACATCGTCAAAATTGTCCTTAGTCCTATCGACTTTAAAAATCAAAGACGTGTCGTCAGCAAATAGTACAATATCGCAAGCATTTTTGACAAAATGTGGTAAATCATTAATATAAACCAGAAACATGAATGGACCCAGAATAGAGCCTTGGGGAACACCCATTACTGAGGCTGATCCGGACGACTTAACATCATTGATACATACTCTCTGTATGCGATCACTGAGATAAGAGGCAATAAGACTGAGTGCAGTTTCTTTAATACCATAGTGGCTTAATTTTCGTAAGAGAGTCTCATGATCAACGCAATCGAATGCTTTTGACAAATCACAGAAAATTTGAAATAGAAATTGATTGTCATTTTTGAGGCTTAGGCGCTGTTTAGAAATCCCAGTTTAGAATGGCACTAAACTGGGATTTCTAAGATACACTGGCCAAAAACCAGATACAAAAACAGAACACACGCACGCACACTCGCCCGCACGCACGCATGCACGCACGCACGCACGCACGCACACACACACACACACGCACACGCACACACACACACACAGTCTTAAACGCCGCAACTACAGTACCGATTTGACTGAAATTTTGAATGATAGATTATGCCCTGACTTAACACAGGTTACTTTTAGATTACTTTTTACCTTGAAAAATCCACAGTTCCCACGGGATTTTGAAACCGAAACCGAAATCTATAGCTTCAGCTTTAAAAAATATAGTATAAAATTTGGATAAGGGAGCGGGAACGGGAACCGGAAATCCACGATTCCCTCGGGATTTGTGAAAAAACGAAAGAAGCTAGTATGTATATGTTACAGGCGGGCCAGTCACAAGACGCGCGATGACACTCCCCCTTCCTTGTTCTCGGCTCAGACTGCAGGTAAGTCTACATTGTTTATCTCATTCATTCACTTGAGCAGAGCCGGCAGTTGCTCTTCTCAAAACAAAACTTACAATATGTAGCTCTCGATATTCGACGTAGCAAGCCATTGCAGGTCACACTATCTTGTGGGCTTGTGGGTGGCTGAATGCAGAGCGGATTGCTGCCGTGCAACTTTGTCATTAATAAACTCATTAATCTTCTGCATCTACGAGTATTACTTATAGTAAAATTGTAGATCATAGATGTTTGTGCGCGCATCACGCAAAAACTACTGAATGGATTGAAATGACACTTGGCATGATTTAAGTCCATACTACGCAGTAACATATAGGATACTTTTTATCCCGAAATTCAGGTTCCTTTGGGAGAGGGAGAGGTCCCCAGTGTGTCGCCTCTCTATAAACATGAATGTCTTGTCTCACAACACAGATCACCTACTGTATCGTTGTAAACGAACTGCGACGCTGATATTAGTATACCGGTCTCTTTGTACGGAACGGGTCGGACTCGCACTTGGCCGGTTTTATTTTTAATTTTATTCATGTACAAGTTAGCCCTTGACTGCGATCTCACCTGATGATATGTGACGATGCAGTTTTAAGATGGAAGCGGGCTAACCTGCACGAGGTATGCCAGTTTTAATGAAACCCATACCTCTGAAATGTTTTGTACACGACAGTACCGGAACGACAAATCGCTTGGCAGCCTGGTTTTGCCGGTAGGGTGGTAACTAGCCAGTAGCCACGGCTGAAGCCACTAGACCAGACCAGAGACAATTATAAATAGAAATTATAAATTTCTCAATTTTGTAGGAAGCACACGCACTACACATACATACATAGGTATGTGGCCCGTTTTGAAACATCTCCTTTCTTACGTGTGGCGTATCTATATAATAGCAATCACTATTTATAAGTAGCGGTCCGCCCCGGCTTCGCCCGTGGTACATATGTATATAGCCTATAGCACTCAAGGATCACGTACATATCCAACTGTGAAAGAATTTTTGAAATCGGTCCAGTAGTTCCTGAGATTCTTCTTCTTATGGTGCCGTCTCCTTCCGAAGGTTGGCAATCATTATGGCTATTTGCAATTTGGACACCGCCGCACGGAAGAGCGATCTAGTACTTTTGCCGTACCATTCCCGCAGATTTCGTAACCAATTCTCCTTCTACCAGGCCTTCTCCTGCCCTGGATCTTCCCTTGTATGATTAATTGATTAGTTCCTGAGATTAGCGCGTTCAAACAAACAAACTCTTCCGCTTTATTATATTAGTATAGATAATTGGTATGTAGTTAGTATTGATTATATTATAAATAAATAATATAGTACTTAGTATAGATAATAGTAAGATAATATATAATATGCAATATAATTGGTTTCAGTCGCGCCATCGTCCGAGGGACTTGCGACGAATAACGAAAACAAAACGCGAGCTGAAGAAGCCGATACAGTCCAGAGAAGTGCAGAAGTATTCAACATTAACAACCGATCAGTCGATACCAGCAGTAGAACAAACATTGATAGATGGACGAATTGTGTCGTCAAATTATATGATGTTGTCAAAACCACTAAGAAAGTTCCAGATTCATCTTGTCACTCGCAGGTAAAAACCCAGAATGCTATTACTTCTTGTGACAATCATACGCCAGTCTTTGACATTAAAATCGCAATCAAATGTTAGGACCACTACCAGTAGACTAAATTCAATTTTGCAGCTTCGAAAGACCTGTGCTAACTTTGCAGCACTCGAAAAACCGCGAAATTTTTGCACTTTTTTTGGTTTATTCAATATAAGTCCTAAGCTATGCGTTTCTAAAAAAATATTTTTCTATACTTTTTTAAAGTAGACTAAAATTGCTACAATTAAATTTAAAAAATGGGAAAATTGCAGTTTTCTCTTCAGTTTGTTTTGAATGTAGTTTGAAAGAAAAAACCATGTACATCCACAAGAAATATATGTAGGATTCAGAGTACCTTCTCCTAACACAAGGATAATCAAATAATAGAGCTCTTGATTCACCTCAATTTATTCGGCGGTCGCCTTCACACTTCACAGTGATCTAGTAACGACTGTCTACGTACAACAATATAATAATTTTCCACGGGCCACGGCGCACGCGACGCGGTGGTCCACTGAGTCAGATAAAGCATCGTGTTACATTATGCATTGTGTCCCTACTAACAAATTTTTTTTTAGGTAATTTCACCTTTCTAAAAGATAATCAGTAGGCGTCGCCGGGAGACTGCATATGATAAATGCACAGTGCAACATTACGCTTGCCTGACGCTGCATTCGCCGATTACATATAACGTGGTATCCGATTACAAACGGACATGATACAATAATAATATAGTAATACACAAAGTATGTTATACTTAGAATAATAACATGTACTCGTAGGTACACACATTATCGCAAGCACATTTCATATTATGTTAAAAAGTTAAAAAATATAATTTTCAATACAGTTGTTTAACATGGCGTACTTTCAGAGGCTATAGTTATGATTCGAAAATTAAATCTTTTGCACAGGCATGTTTTGTTTTACGCGGTCGTGACTTTTGTTTTACGAGCTCGATCATTTTGTTTTGCAGTTTATTTTTAAACTAGAGAATACCCGCGGCTTCGCCCGCGAGAATTTTGGTTTTTCACAAATCCCGAGGGAGTCGTGGATTTCCGGTTCCCATTCCCGCTCCCTTTTCTAACCTTTACACCTACTTTCAAGGAAGTTTGCTATAGTAATCTACCTATAGTTGTAGCTAGAGATTTCGGTTTTTTTCAAAATCCCGTGGGAACTGTAGATTTTTCCGGGATAAAAAGTAGCCTATGTTTTAAGTCAGGGTATAATCTATCTCCTTTCAAAATTTCAGCCAAATCGGTTTAGTAATTGCGGCGTGATTGAGTAACAAACATCCAAACATCCAAACATCCAAACATCCAAACATCCAAACATCCACACTTTCACATTTATGATATTAGTAGGATAGTAGGAGGATTAGTAGGATAGTAGGATTAGTAGGATTGGTATTGTGATTATGTGTGATAGCTTCTGCCCGCAGCTTCGCTCGCGTAAATTTCGGTTTTGAACAAATACCGAGGGAATCGTTGATTCCCGGTTCCCGTTCCCGATCCCTTTTCCAACCTTTATACTTTCTATCAAGGAAGTTTGCTATAATAATCTACCTATAGTTGTAGATATAGACTTCGGGTTTTTCAAAATCCCATGGGAACTGTGCATTTTTTCCAGGATAAAAAGTAGCCTATGTGTTGCCAATGCATGCAACACAGCAAACTATTGCAATAATGTGTTATGTGAACGTGATTTACCTAAGAACAGTCAGCGCCCTCTATGGCGTTTTTGGAAGATTATATCTATTTTAGTCCCACAGGAATACTTTTCCGGGATAAAAAGTAGCCTATGTTTTAAGTCAGGGCATAAGCTATCTCCATTCAAAATTTCAGCCAAATCGGTTCAGTAGTTGCGGCGTGATTGAGTAACAAACATCCAAACATCCAAACATACAAACATACAAACATCTAAACATCCAAACATCCACACTTTCACATTTATAATATTAGTAGGATTTATAAGTCAATTTAAAAAGTTTAGTAGCAAGGAGTTTTCATACATAGAATAAAATCGGATAGATTTTATACGAGAAAAAATTAATAAATGCGTACGTCTTAGCATTGAATTCTCAAAATTCTTTTAAATGTTTGTTTATTATAATTAATTATATATTTAATTACCATTTTTAATTTAATTATTTCACATTAACATAATATCTCAAAAATCGAATAGGCTGTATACGCGTAGACAGTTGCCTAGTTTCGTTTTAAAATGTCCAGTTGCTAAAACGCACCATTTTCTGAAAGTTTTCATTTTTTGTGTGATAAATTGATTATTTTTTGTAAATATGAGTTCAAGTACAAGTGATATTATGGAATTAACTCCACCTGATATTTTATCTGGGGCAAAAATTACGCAAGATGGAATTTTGCCCCCAAGATTCCGACAAAGATAGGTACGTACGTAGGTATGTATGTTGAAATAAACATTTGATTCTTCGATTTGTTTTTTTACTATTTCCCACAACTGTATTGAAAAACGTCGTGTGATACACGGGTGTATCGGTTATTGCAAACTCGTGACATTAAAAACCCTCACCTTCGGTTCGGGCTTGTTAATGACAGCTCGTTTGCAATAACCAACATTCCACCCTTGTATCACAATGTACTAATACTAGTAATAAAAAATATAGAGTCCCACACTTTTAAAAGTTTCATGCGTATCCGGCGTTGGTGACGCCCCCGGGGGAAGGACCTTGAGGGTGTGTGTGTGTGTGTGTGTGTGTGTGTGTGTGTGTGTGTGTGTGTGTGTGTGTGTGTGTGTGTGTGTGTGCGTGCGTGCGTGCGTGCGTGCGTGCGTGCGTGCGTGCGTGCGTGCGTGCGTGCGTGCGTGCGTGCGTGCGTGCGTGCGTGCGTGCGTGCGTGTGTGTCTGTGTGTGTCTGTGTGTGTGTCTGTGTGTGTGTCTGTGTGTGTGTCTGTGTGTGTGTGTGTCTGTGTGTCTGTGTGTGTGTGTCTGTGTGTCTGTGTCTGTGTGTCTGTGTGTGTGTGTGTGTGTGTCTGTGTGTGTGTGTGTGTGTGTGTGTGTGTGTGTGTGTGTGGGTGTGTGGGTGGGTGGGTGGGTGGGTGTGTGTGTGGGTGTGGGTGTAATAATATATTGTTTTTGATTAGTCAGTGAATGAGGTTAAAACTAAGAATCGGACCCCTACTTCAACTGATTAAAAATTCGTATAAAAAATTGAAATATCTGAAATTTTATTTTGTTGTTCCTGGCGAGGAGGCGTTATGATCGCTACTTAAGTTATTACTCATTTTTGTTTGTGATTTAGGTTTGTGAAGTTTGCTAAGTTTAAAGACATGCCTACTCGGTATTATTATAGCCATAAGAGAGCATTTAGATGTCAACTATTCGCCTTGGATCGGACGTGGCAGCAATTCAATGGAATGGCCACCTCATTCTCCAGACCTTACACCTTTGGACTTCTTTTTATAAGGACCTATGAAGCAGAAGGTCTTTTATATGGTACCAAATACCAGAAAAGAATTATTGGAGACGATCCTGTCCGTTGCAGATAAAATAAGATTGTATTTGGACATGATCCAACGATCCTCCCAACATGAAGCAACTAGCTAACAGAACAGAGGTGGTAATTTCGGTTTGTGGCGGAAATAACCTAGTTTTTAGGATATCTGATTTGTGTCACATACACAAATCAAAGTTATTGAGTTATTGAGTTTATAACTAACAAAAATTAAATTATAAAGTTAAGATTTTTTTACCTTATTTGTAGTAAAAAAATGATGAATCTTAAATTTGGGTTAAATACTCGTAATTCATGCTTGGGGACGAAGTACTTACAATTACCAATATCTCCAGAAGTAAGTAACTTACAGTCCAATTTTTTATGTCGTTTTGTTTGTTATCTCAAAAGCTGTCGATTTAATACTTAATAATGTGGTCTTAATGACCTCGTTTTTGCAAAATGCAACAAAAACTTGTAGTTTTCCATATTTTTGAAAAAAATATTTTTTTCCGAAGCATTTTTGATCGAGTTATTTTAACATTTTATTCTATTGTTTGGTATTTAATGATGGAAAATATTGTATCTAATGGAATAAGGTCATTTGAAGACCTGTGCATCAACAGACTTTCGAGTTATTACATTTTTTGTGCGCACATACCAAGAAAAACGCACACCAAATTGAAATGGCTGTCCCTGGGAGGGGGAGGGGGGCAGGCCCTAAAAAGTAGTATTTTCAGAGAGGTAATGAGTTGTAGAATATGTCCCTAAAATATCGCTAGTTCGATCCCGGACACACTGTATATAGCTGCTCGTGCTGATTGGGTCACTGACTCACTGATTGATCACCTCTCCTGAACAATTTTGTATGAAAAATTTTTTTTTTCAATAATGGTGTCGTATAGAGGACAAAAATTAATTAAGAGGAAAAATATGGAGAGAGCTGATGATTGAGGATTTCAGAGACGAGCGACGGGCACGCTTAAGGTATTAAAGATAGGTGGGGGGTGCTCGAGCAAATGTCACTCGAAACGTCATCCAATTGGCAGTCAGCTGAAAAAAAAAATTCAAAATGGCGTAAAAAAGATGGCCGCATACAAATTTCGTCGGCATCCAACTCGGAGGGTATAAAAGATGGAAGAGTGATTTCTTCGCAAAAGATGATCAGGATCCAAAGGTCTACTTGATGAATACAAAAAAATTCAAAATGGCGGACTTTATTTTTCCATAGAAAATGTATGGCGAATATTGAAGTGACTACAAGTTGTGAACTATGCAAGGCTTTGATGCCGTTCTTTGGGGATGTCTCAAAGAAAAATATTCAAAGACATGATGATTGAGGGTTTGGAAGATGGTTGAGGAGCCCGGGCAGGGTATTGTAGATAAGTGGGAGGTGCTCAAACAAAAATTACTAGAAACCTCATCCAATTGGCACTGAGCTGAAAAAACCCTCAAAATGGTGGATTTAAGATGGCGACTATACAAATTTCGTCGGTGTTTATTTCACCAAGTATACAAGATGGAGAAGTGGTTACTTGGATAAAGATGATCAATACCTAAAGATCTACTTGATGAGCAGAATGATTCGAGGAAAAAATATGAAGAGTGATAATGATCGAGGATTAGGAATAGGGAGAGATAGGGAGAGATAGGTGGAGGCTGCTCAAACCAAAATACCCGAAAGCGAAACCTCGCGTCCCACGCGCCCTACTAGTTTTATACATATATGGATAGTCTATCGCCTTGGGTATGTGTGACCTGTAAATGTTCAACATACCTAAGAATCTCCTGAGCTGCTCCACCGTCTCCGGTCGGGGAAAATTGACAATAGCCTCAACTTTTTCGCCCAGTGGTCGAATACCTTGATTGGAAACTTCATAACCTAAAAATTCTAAATTATCTAAACCAAACTTACATTTAGCTACATTTATAGTAATTCCATACTCATTGAGTCTTAAGAAAACTGTTTTCAGATGCACTTTATGCTGTTCGATATCCGAGCTCGCAATAATGACGTCATCTATGAAGTTATACAAAAAATCTAAACCCGATAATACTATAGTGTCCATGAATCTTTGGAATGTTTGAGCTGCGTTTCGTAAACCGAAGGTCATACGCGGGAACTCAAACAGTCCAAATGGTGTTATGATAGCAGTTTTCTCAATGTCTTCGGGGGCTACCGGTATAAAGTGATCTATGATGAAGCTCTATTCAAATCTAATCTCGAGAATATCTTTTTATCCGCGAGTAAGTACGTACAATCTTCTATGGGTGGTATAGGATAACGGTCGGGCTTGGTTATTGCATTGAGACGCCTGTAATCGCCACAAGGTCTAAGGTCGCCGTTCTTTTTCGGCACAACATGAAGTGGACTAGACCAAGAGCTCTTTGACGGTCTGCAAATACCAAGTTCAGTCATTACCCTAAACTCCTCCTTTACCTTCGCATATCTATCCGGAGGTAAAGGCCTCGCCCTTGCGAATACCGGGGGTCCCGAAGTCTCAATGTGGTGGTATGCGGAATGCTTTGGCGATTCCTTATACGATACAGGTTTAGTAATCTCTGGAAATTCGTTTAAGAGTTCGTGCCTATCATTAACAGACTTAACCGTAAAAATATCACTATTACAACTAATTGACATAATAACGTTCAATTTCGTCACTTGGTCTATTAATTTCCGCGCACTTAAATCGACAATAAGTCGGTGGTGTTTTAAAAAGTCTGCACCTAATATCGGCTGTTTGACCTCTGCTATGATAAATGTCCATCTATAGGGTCGTCTTAAATTAAGATTTAACGTTGGGGTGACTAATCCGTATGTCCGTATCTCTGTCCCATTTGCAGCGTATAACTTATAATCACTTACGGATGATCTATGTTTTGCACTAACTGCATTCACTGGCACTACCGATACGTTGGCTCCGGTGTCCACCAAAAACTGGTAACCAATTTAGGTATTTCAAAAAATTAATCGTCGTGTACTTTATCGTGTGCGATTTACTAAGAATTAATAAGAAACTAGCAGAGCCGGCAGACGTCGTCCTGCCCGGTGACATACCGACCTCAGCGCCACCTACCGTGTATACCCGGTAATTGTGTTTTCAAACCATTATACTGTATACATTTCATTGACACTATGAAAATCGGTCCAGCCGTTCGCGAGTTATAAGTGTTCGAACAAACACGACTTTGTTTTATATATTAAGATATTTTGATTTGGGCTTGTGAGGTTTCGTGAAATGGAGTTAGGCTAAATAAAAGCTGATAGTGCGTATCTGCCTAAAGTCGATTCATTATGAATTTTTGTTTTCTTATTAAATAAGACGTTTTTGAAAAAAAAATTGCCAATTTAAACTGTACTTAATAATATTACATGGCCAATTGATAAAGTAAAACATTATATTATACACTCTATTGTAATTTTTTTTTCATTACAGGATAACATTACAGGATTGAGAGAATCCATCCTTTCGGATCTACCCCAAAGAGTGCCGTCCGAATCCGAACAAGTCGACCACAATCCGCCTCCGACGAACATCGCCGACGAACGTAAGGAACTCGTCGATGAAAATACATCGAAACATCTAGAAAAATGTAATAATAGTCCGGACGTTGTCGACTTCTACGATAAAATGAGTCGCGCCACAGATGCGCCGGACGATCCCGACAGTGCTCATTCGCCGCACATTAATCTCGAAGCTTCGTCGAACAACAGCTCGAAAACGGCGAAGTCCGTGTCCGTTTCCGTCGCGAGACTGTCGCGGAAGGAGATCGACTCGTACCTTGCGCCCCGTCGCAATCCGACCAAGCGGAGGGCCCGAACACGTGGAAACGGTAAAATGACGCAAGGAGTCCATCGGATGCGTCCAAAAGGACGCAAATCGATCATCTCGCCGATTGTCTTTGACGACAAAGACGAAGAGCGACGTTCGTCCGAGGCGAAACCAACCGAGCGGACGAAAGCGACATCGGACGAATCCCCCTCCAATTTTATTCGATACGAATTACGAAAATATGGCAAAACCTCGAGTTCTGAAGATAAAAGTGGCTCGTCGAAGGAAAGTGACGACGGAGCCAATGCGTCGGTCGCAAAAAGGAAGAGAGTCCGCAGCGACAGTGCACCGGCTTCGGTACATCACGAGGTTCAGCCGAGCGGTTCCAGCGGCGAGGAGCGGTTGTCTAAAAACCAGGCACCGACCGGCACAGGTAAATGTTGGATACTAATATACTATACTAGCATCTGCCCGCGGCCCCGCCCTCGTGAATTTCGGTTTTGTACAAATCCCGACGGAATAGTGGATTTCCGGTTCCCGTTCCCGCTTCCTTTTCCAACCTTTATACTTACTATCAAGGAAGTTCGCTATAGTAATCTACCTATAGCTGTAGATATAGATTTCGGGTTTTTCCAAATCCCGTGGGAACTGTGCATTTTCCAGGCTAAAAGTAGCCTATGTGTTGCCAATGCATGCAACACAGCAAACTATTGCAATAATGTGTTATGTGAGCGTGGTTGGTTGTTGTTTGGTGAACCTAAGAACAGTCAGCGCCCTATATGGCGTTTTTGGAAGTTTATATCTATTTTGTTGATGTGATAACGTCTTATAAATCATCGTCACGTACCGCGCGCGAACGAGAGCGCGGAACAAGCGATAGAGAGGCAATGTTTTCTTATGACGTTATCACGTAAAATTATCGTCCGTAAACCGACTTTACAGACAAGCAATTTATTTGTTTCAGACAAAGTCCTGGAGATGATCGACAAGACGCTGAACGAAATGCAGCTGATCTCGCGCGACTCGTAAGTGCTAACTGACGGGTGTAGACTGTAGGGGGACCGGTGTCGGATACGAACACGGGTGATAGTAGTGATGGCTACTGACAAGATACCACAAAAAGCGCAATGTAATGCAATCAACTGACGCTAGACGTCAACGTACGTTGGGTAAACACCTAAAGTTGTCGTCGCGTTTGGTACGCTATACATTGCCGGTATGAAAAATACTAATTTTAGTAGGTACTAATAAGTATGACATTTTGGTTATACATATATAGAGCTATTCAATTCAATTCAATTCATTTATTCATTGCTCGGAACATGGTACAGTACAGTACAGTACAGTAGTATGGCTAACTTTTCGATAGCGGTCCCCTTATACCCTGTATAGTTTTATTAATAGGTATTTGATTTATGTAAAAATATGGCCGAGAAAAACAGGTCCTCCTCTCCGAGTGCTCCCTCCACTACTGCTGTTTTTGAAGTTATACTCAATAGTGCGACAAGATTTTTTTGGCACGTGGCCAAAATCGGAACTAATGCCTCCATCTTGCAGGTAAGGGTTACCATACCTAAGAATCTCACTAAGTTATGCTACAACTACGCCTGCTAATGTCATTTGTGTGCCAAAAGATCCTTGTCGCACTGTAACTTGTAAGTGCGTTATGAACAAGTATAAATTAAAAATTTAAAAAACCCCCGACATTCGCCATTTTGTGGCGGCAGCCATCTTGGATCTAGACTAGTAGAACAGCACTATGCTGTTCTACTAGTCAAGCCCATTCATTTGATACCCACATCAAGGGAGTTGTGAAGAAATATGTAATTCGCCATTTTGTAGCGGCGGCCATCTTGGATCGATTTTCATGAAACATAGCTAACAACACTCTCGACTAATTCACCTTTCAAACGAAAAAAACCGCATTCTGCAACTGAACGCTTCGCAAACAAACATGGCCGTCTGTCGCGCCATCTAGTGTCTGATTGCAATTAATTGCAATTAATGCTTTTAAGTGTGATAAAAGCTGTGATAGCCTAGTGGTTAGGACAATCGACTTCTAATCGGAGGTCGTGGGTTCGATCCCGAGCACGCACCTCTAACTTTTCGGAGTTATGTGCGTTTTAAGTATTTAAATATCACTTGCTTTAACGGTGAAGGAAAACATCGTGAGGAAACCTGCACGCCTGAGAGTTCTCCATAACGTTCTCAAAGGTGTGTGAAGTCTGCCAATCCGCTTGGCCAGCGTGGTAGACTATGGCCAAAACCCTTCTCACTCTGAGAGGAGACCCGTGCTCTGTAGTGAGCCGGTAATGGGTTGATCATGATGATGATGATGATGATGAATGCTTTTAAGTAGAACATGAAGGACTTAAAATTTTACAATTATAATATAATACCTACTCATGTTCAGCAAATAAATAAATTTCATTTCATTTCAAAATTATTTGCATGTAAAAGAAGTATAACTTCTTACGCGTGTATATGTACACGCATCGTTTTTTTTTTTTTCAGTTTTGTGATATTCAATCGCACTTTACTGCGAGAAGATAAGGTCTATATTTGAGTGATTCTGTTCGCCGCGTTGTCCGGACACTTCTGAACAAGTTTTCACAGCGACTCGTGGTCTCTTTTGTACAGTGAGTCGGTGGTGCTAATAGGGTATTCTACTGTGTTTGAAAAAGCACTTCAAAATGTTATTTTTCTTAATAAAAAGCCACAAAAAATATATTTCGGCAAAATAAACACGCCTTCTTGCCATAAAATTTTAAACAGTTTTTAATCCCGCGAAAACGCTGTCCGCCACTAAGTCAGCCATTTCGTTGACGTAATCATGATATACAAGAAGGTTATAAATGTATTCTTTATACCACTGGATTTTGCACCTTAAATATTGTAGTGAAGATAAAGTCATTCACCTGGGCTACTTTTTCTCTATTATGTACTAACGTTTTTAACTTTTTTGGAGGATATATCGATAGTTTGATGTCGAAATGTAGATTTCGATAAGTACTCGATATATATTTTTTTTTTCGTACTTTATTTAATCTACAAAATCATCGTAAACTTAATAATCTACCGTATTTCATTTAAACTATATTATGTTTTTTCTGTACTCCTAGATTACATACTTAATATCTTCAAACAAAATGTAATTTTGTATTACCTCTGTGGTAAACAAAATAGGTGCTTTCGCTAGAGCCGTAAAACCAGTTAAATAAAAAAAAGTACTTTCGCTAGTGAAAAATAAATTACGAAAGATAAAAATAAAAATTTATGTAGAAACTAGCTGACCCCCGCGACTTCGTTCGCGTGTTTTTCTTTGCTATAAACCTCACGGAGCCCGAGACCTTTCCAACTGGTTAGAATTAAACGCTTAGCTATTCTATTTCAATCTTTCTCCTTCCCTCCTTGCCTTGTACCCATATCTCTATCCCTCTCACTCATTCGCTAAGAACGTTAAAACGGCGTAAATGCACCAATCAAGTGACGCCAAGACTCGAAAAACAATCGTCGCGCGCGCACGTACATAAATTAATGAACACGTCGCTAATGGCCGGCCTCGCTAATAATCGCTAATTCCCTATTTCGCATAAAAACGCTATCAAATTGTGTGTGGAAAAACGTAATCAGCAGTTCAGAAGAATGGACATTTGAAAGTGGAAAAAGGTGCCTACTGGAAGCTGAGTTATTCATCGACCACGTGAGTCCCAATTCCCTGTCCCCTTTTGTTCTGCGCCCCGCTCCATACAGTCCACTTCGAAATTATATTTTTTAACGCTAATTTCCACCACCAACGAATGCAAAACCGTGGAAATCGGTTCGTGCGTTCTGGAGTTATAGCGTCAGGAAGGAAAACCCGACTTATTTTTATATAGTAGATATACTTAAATATTCTGATTTTGAGTATATTTCAACACTTATCAGACGGTGGTGGAACAGGCCATATTGTATCTTATTTAAATAAAATAATTACTAAGAACTATAACCCTAACACATACTTATACAGGTGTAAATGACATCTTAATGAAAACTTTGAGGTAAGGTTGCATTTAATGTGTTATGTGAAAATACTGAATTCATTTATGTCAGAAATGATTGGTTTCAAATATTGCCATTTTTGAGCGCGCAATGTATTGCATACAACGCGATTACAACGCACGCAACGCTCCGCGCAAAATTCACAATATGAGACTTTTATGAGTTAAAGCGTGGCCTTGACGTCGCGCGCCCGGCACTTATTTTGACTGTGCCGCGAGCCTCATTGTAAATTCAAGGCCAGTACGAATGTAGGTTAACGACCTGTATTCACACTAGTTCACTAGCAATCAGCTGTTCGACGAAAATCTTAAATTTGATAACATTACCGTTTTAAGTGAAAATAATGAAATAATTACTTTTTCATTTATAATTGCGTTGAGACAGATAGTAATAATGATTTTATACAGTATTCAGTTAAAAAAGAGGTAAAAGATATCGGAAATTTCATGGAAAATTCGACGAAAAATTTTACCACAGGGGAACCTAGAATCATGTACTGAATCCGTGGGACGCGTTTTGGAAAACATGTCTGAATACACCCTTTATACATTTATAATTTAATTTGTTTAATAAAGATACTGGGTTATAACTGTGCAATCAATTTTGAGGTGACTTACGATTTTTTTAAATAAAGCCGATATATCGAAATATCGATATTTTTTCGGTATATTGAACTCTGATATCGATATATTTAAAAATATAAGTATATCGAATATATATCTACATAATATATTAAAAAATATCAACAGTCCTATTTTGTTTGGAGTTCAGAGTTTCAGAGTCCATAGGTTCTATGTTTCTTGATTTTTGCTTATATGACCACAGATTAATATTAGTACTTTCTATCATTATGACGTCACAACAAGGCGGCTCGTGTTTTAGGTCACGTGATATATGTATATTGAAAATTACGAATTTTAATTTAATAAAATAATCATCTGTTTTTATGACTCAAAATCAGAATATTTAAGTATATTTCTACAGAAATTTTTATTTTTATCAAATTTCATAATTTATTTTTCACTCACGAAAGTACCCTATTCTATTTTACACTAAACTAAAATGACATGCCTAATAAATCTATTCCCGTCCCTTTCACAATGCTCCCTGCGGAAAAGGATAGGGCATTGTTTTTAACCGACTTCAAAAAAAGGAGGTCACCAATCCGACAGTATGTATGTAGTATTATTGGAACTGCAAAATATTCACATATGATAATCTATAAGAGCTTCCAAACAAATATACAATTTTCTTAGATGTATGTATGTGTATGTTTGTCCGCGGATTTCTCCGAAACTATTAATCGGATTACTTCAACTTAGGGAACAGTGCAAGTTTCATCAAAATCGGTCCGGTAGTTTCCGAGATATGGACTGTTTAGCGCGTGGTGAAGTCGGGTTTACTTTCAATCTAAAGATTATTCACTTGTTATTAAATATGTCGATTTAGTTGTCGAGATTGTGTACATTAGAATTAGCCGTAATGTCACTTGGTCGATTACGGTTGCTTGTTTTAGCCTTTCTACCAGAGATGCGTCGGGCGGCTAAGCCGCGAGCGAGTGTGAACTGAGCTAAGCTACGAAACTGTGTGTCTATGGTATGGTATACAAAAGAGTGGTGTAATGGAACGGGTAAGATCAGATCAGATCTGCTCCGTACTTCACATGGCTACACTATTCGCGCATGATCATGTCATTCGACTTCCATCTTTGAATGTTCAATGTGCTTCTTTTGTTTTCTATTGCAGTTAAGTTTGCACTTTCCATTCTTAGCGATTTCTATTTTAGGGCGAAATGATTAATATTATTACGTGGCTTAGGGCTTTTTTATGTCGATAGGGATTTAAAGTATTTTGGGATAAGATCGAATTTGTGGTTGTGAGTAACACAGTTTTTGATACAAATAACTCGTGCTTTGTTTAAAAGGACAACTGTCAGAATTCTACGGAATTAAACATCAGACTGTAACCAACTCGTGTCTACATATTATGTATATATAGGTATTTTAATTCGGTGGAATTCTGACAGTTGTCATTTAGTAAATGAGCTATTTGTATGAAAAACATGTTATCTTCTGAAGTTCGATTTTACCCCAAACTGAAGTATACTCTAATTTTTAATTCCATGGAATTCTGGCGTTTCTTAATGTTACCAGAGATAGAATAGTTCCCATAAAAAGATAATAAATTCAAAATTTACATATAAATAAAAATCAATTGTCTCGTGTACTATATGATAAATGCCTGACAGATACTTCATACTTTAGTTTGTGGGGTAAAATCGAACTTCAGGCACAGAATAATAACTAGTACCTAAAGGTACAGAAGCCTTACTTCGCAATGGTTTTCAAAGAAATATGTACTCAATTTGATAAACAATATGATTTAATTTAGCTCGCGTTCCAGTCGAGCACGTGTTCATTTACGTACCTACCAAATTTTTTTTTTTTGAGTGAATATGGGCCTTAATTCACTGGACTACGGTCCATAATAGGTTATACGTGGTTACACGTTTGAAAGAGCCGCGGACTCTATAGTATGAATTTTAATTCAATTCCAGATTTGACAATTTCAGTGTTGCAACGTTATGACAAGTACTAAATAGTGACGTTGCGAAATTATTCGATACGGAAAAAGAATATTTCCGTATCGATTCCTCTCGTTTATAGTAGTATATCTAAACAACTACTACTTTAATAGAAACTAAGTATATCAGGAAATTAAATATTTCTGAACGGATAATTTAGTTATGACGATTAATTTTATTAAGGATCTGAGAGTTTTCTTTAATAATTGTGTGTGAAATAAATAAAAAAATGTGATCATGAAGAAACATGAGAAATAAAACAAATAGATGTATTATGGTAATATTTTATTTTATAAATCGTCGCCGTCATCGCTATATAATAATCGCTAAATAACAAAATATCGATTTGCAATGAAACAAGATATTCGTGCAGTCAGACTTGGAGAATGAAGCTGAATGACAAGATAAACAAAATAGCGATAGCTGCACGAGCGCGCACGGGTTGCCAATACAGAAAACTATCTAGGCTCTTTTATTATAAGTTTTGTTTTTAATATAAAAAACAAAAATATTAACTTTTTATAAAATAAAGCAGCGGTTACTAATTAATAAATAATTATGTATTTATTTAAATAAAAATCAATAATTTAGTCTTTAATTGGCACACCAATATTATGATTACATAAACATAAATCTCGATTGTTTATCGATTTTTGTGTTCATCACTACACTATTATATGTGGTATCATTATTTTACAAAATGACAGTAGCTAATGTCAAATGTGGAATCGAATTATAATTCCGACTATAGGGTTGCTTACTTCGAGGTGACTTCGAGAAACTACTTACGCCATCTAGCGCTTTCTACTTTTAGGGTATTGGAATAGTACTTTGTTCAACAAGGGGAGAAAGGGTTTGTAGTTTGAATTAATTTCATTTCAAATAGGAACATAATGTAATCCAATTAAAGTAGATTTTATCTGTCAGCGTCTTTAGGCAACCAAAAAAAAAGTTAAATTTCGATCACGATCCGTATTTAAACAATTAAATACTGCACAGTATCTTTTTGCTTTTTTTCGTTTTGTGTCCATCTTGCAAAGTTGCAACTATCGAGAAAGTTGAACGTGGTCGAACAAATAGCGCGCGCGCGTGCGTCTTTCTTCGCTTGTGGCAGCCTACTAGATTGGCCCTTGCGTAATGGCCGCCGCCTGTAGGTATGTTTTTAATACCTACATGCGGAGTGACACAGGCCTGCTTCAGGTGGTGTGGTAACCTTGTTTTTCATACAAATAACTCATTATATTTTTAAATGACAACTTTCAGAATTCTACCGAATTACAAGTCACGGCAAATAAGTCTAGCGTTGATCTTCAATGCGCAGAAGTCGAAAATGAGGTAAGTCGAGGTGTGAGGGGGTCGCGGGGAGGGAGTGGGGATCGTTCGTAAGCACTGATTAGCTCTGATTGGCTCTCCAATCGTACTGTGTCCCGCTCACTCGTACGACGCTGCGCTCACTTGAAGGTCACCGCTCGACTTACGTGCCGGGGGTTATACTGGTAGACTATATAGGTACCTGAAGTATCTGGCAGGCATTTGTCATTTGTCGCAATTGATTTTTATTTATATTTAAGTTTCAAATTTATTACCTTTTTTGTCAGGTTGAGGAAGATGCGCGGCGAGCTGCAGCGCGCGAAGGCGCAGCGCAGGCAGCTGGTGGGCGACGTGGCCAGGGAGGTGCTGGGCTCCCTGTCGCGGATGAACCAGAAGTACGTAGATAACCCCCGGCACGTAAGTCGACCGGTGACCTTCGAGTGCACGCCGCGTCGTACGAGTGAGCGGGACACAGCACGATTGGAGAGCCAATCAGCGCTTACGGGGGATCCGCGAGAGCTAATCAGTGCTTACGAACGATCCTCACGCCCTCCCCGCGACCCCCTCACACCCCGAGATACCTCATTTTTGACTTCTGCGCATTGAAGGTCACCGCTCGACTTACGTGCCGGGGGTTATACTGGTAGACTATATAGGTACCTGAAGTATCTGGCAGGCATTTGTCATTTGTCGCAATTGATTTTTATTTATATTTAACCCATTTGGACCCAAATACAAACTAGTTGCAAAATTTTGGAAAAAACCTTATTGGCGTAAGTATTGGAGGCTAGTCAGACATTAAAGTGCAAAAAAACTAAAAAAAAATCTTCCCTACATATAAAAAAAACACCGTGCTCAAATGGGGCCAATGGGCTTAGGTGTGATATTTTTCAGAACATCTCCAGTTCACTTAAATACATTCCATAGCTATTGTTTCGTCATTTAGTTGCATATATTTACGAATTTTGTAGATAAATAGGCATTTTGTATTTTTTTTTTGTGTAACGCCTGAACAAAAACATAAGGCAATATTTTGGTGTTAGCCATTGATTTCGAATATAAAAAATATATAATTTAACTCTATAAAAAATAACAAAAAAAATGAGATATGTCCCGTTTCTGTCGGGTCTGGGTTTTTTTTCTATGGGGTGTGACCGTTCTCCTTTCATTCGTTGGCACTACAAATGTGCATTGAAACATAAGATAATTTAGAAAAGTGAAAATATATGGGTATTTAAAGAAACGGCTCCAAACGGGGACAGCGGGCGTAAATGGGTTAAGTTTCAAATTTATTACCTTTTTTGCGGAAACCGGAATTCCACAGAATTAAAAATCAGACTAATAAGGTGGTTCGCGCCTGTCAGGTTGATGCTGGCGGAGATGCGCGGCGAGCTGCAGCGCAGGCAGCTGGTGGGCGACGTGGCCACGGAGGTGATGGACTCCGTGTCGCGCATGAACCAGAAGTACGTAGATAACCCCCGGCACGTAAGTCGACCGGTGACCTTCGAGTGCACGCCGCGTCGTACGAGTGAGCGGGACACAGTACGATTGGAGAGCCAATCAGAGCTAATCAGTGCTTACGAACGATCCCCACGCCCTCCCCGCGACCCCCTCACAACCCGAGATACCTCATTTTCGACTTCTGCGCATTGAAGGTCACCGGTCGACTTATTTTCCGTAACTTATACCTACATTTTAACCGACTTCAAAATAAAGGAGCAGGTTCTCATTTCGACGCGTATTTTTTTCTCGCGATAATCTGAACCGATTTAAATGTTTTTTTTTTTATTTAAATGATCGTATCGTCAGGATATAATATACTTAAGATGTTGCTCGGGTCAACAGCCACTCCAGTGTACCTATTTACATTAAGAGGTCAGCGGTTCCCTGACACTCGATGTGTGTCCGAGTCCGTCCAGTGGAGGGAGAAGATCCCAGTGGGAGGGACCCCCGGTACTAAATCTTTTTTTTAATTTAACTACAACTTAGTCCTTGACTGCAATCTCACCTGATGGCTGATGATGGTGACGATGCAGTCTAAGATCGAAGCGGGCTAACTTGGAAGAGTTGTGTAGGTACCCCTTATCGGTTTCTACACGACATCATCGTACCGGTACGTTAAATCGATCGGCGGCACGTTGACGGTAAGTTCGTAGCTAGAGCCACGGATGAATTCTCTCACCGGACCGGACCAGAGACATTTAGAAGTTATTAAATCCTAAATTGCCACTGCCGGGAATCTAACCCGGGACCTCGTAAGACGACAGTGCTCACCACTGCGCCAAGATCGTTTTTCTTGGAATAAATAAAAAATAGGTTGTCTATGAAGTCGGTTTACTTAGGCCGATCGTGCCTTCTCTATCGCTCGTTCCGCGCTCTCGCTTGCACGCGGTACGTGACAATGAGTCGTGTTTTTCGTGCGTGTAGCAGGCGTTCATCGATTTATAAGACGTTACCACGTCAAAAATAATTAAAAAATCGATGAGGTGCATATGAACGATTTTTAACCCCCGACGCAAAAACGACGGGGTGTTATAAGTTTGACGTGTGTGTGTGTGTGTGTGTGTGTGCGTGTGTGCGTGCGTGCGTGCGTGCGTGCGTGCGTGCGTGCGTGCGTGCGTGCGTGCGTGTGTGTGTTTGTGTGTGTTTGTGTGTGTGTGAGTGTGTGTGTGAGTGTGTGTGTGAGTGAGTCTGTGAGTCTGTGTGTCTGTGTGTCTGTGTGTCTGTCTGTCTGTCTGTCTGTCTGTTCCCCTGTAGCGCTCAAACGGGTGAACCGATTGGAATGCGGTTTTTTTGTTTGAAAGGTGAATTAGTCGAGAGTGTAACAACACTCTATATGAATGATGAATGTTTGATGAAAATCGGTCCAAGATGGCCGCCGCTACAAAATGGCGGATTACATATTTTATCACAACGCCCTCAATATGGGTATTAAATGAAAGGGCTTGACTAGTAGAATAGCACTATGCAAATCCAAGATGGCCGCCACCACAAAATGGCGAATGTCGGGGGTTTTTTTAATTTTTAATTTATACTTGTCAGATTAAACGAGCAAGACGAAACCTTCATAGAAAAATTGGAAGAGCGAACAAGCACCACCATAGGCGAAAAGTACAAGAAGCTGCGCGACATGATGACACTACTGAAGGAAGAGTTGCGCCGCCCCGCAGACAACGTGAACAACAACACGAACGAGCGGCTGCCGCGCGCGAATAGCCATAGCGCAACTGGTTACTGTATTATTATTTAAACTTGTTGCTGATCTTTAAATACAAACCAAAAAATAAAACAATTTACTTAGTATATTATTATGTAATAATTCGACTTATTGCTAGTGATATTGTTTAACAAACAAAACAAAAACAAACAATTTAGTATATTAATATGTAAATAATTCAAATTGTTAGTGATATTGTTTAAAAATATACCAAAAAAAAAAAATCTAATTTCTAGTGATGTATAAAAAGTAAAAATATTTAAAAGCACTGCGGCATGGTGAGACATGTTTAAGTTGGTTTTCTCACTGAATAATGAGAACTTAGTTTTCACAGCAGCATATCTATGAGGATAGCATGTTATCTAGCAGAGAATATACCTAGTAGGTATAATATAAAAAGTGATCATTAACTTTGATATTATCGAAGTTAAGTTTAATTATTACTTTCTAAAAAAAAAACAAAAAAAAAAACAAAAAAAAAACAATGATCTCGCGAAGAAAATGATCTCGTAAAGAATATTTGAGTTAAAATTTTTTGAATATTAAATGTTTGTTATGTTTTGAATATGTTATAATGAGTTGAATATGTGATAAGGCTGAAATATATATTGTATAGAAATAAATATCATAATTATCATCATATTCACTATTATTTCTTGCAAACAATATTTATGTTAAAATGTTATGAATATTAAATTCAATTTGTTCATGTTACTTAGTTACCTATTTAATCTATTTAAGATAAGAAGGTTGTAATGTACCTATGTGTATAGAAATGAAATAGGTATATCTTCATTATTATTTCTTGCAAAGAAATTGATCTCTCAAAGATTGTTTAAGTTAAAATGTACTTATTGAATATTCATTTTTGTTCATGTTACCAAGTTACCTATTGATTTATTTAAGATAAGGCTGAAATATATATTGTATAGAAATAAATATCATAATTATCATCATCACTATTATTTCTTGCAAACAATATTTATGTTAAAATGTTATGAATATTAAATTCAATTTGTTCATGTTACTTAGTTACCTATTTAATCTATTTAAGATAAGAAGGTTGTAATGTACCTATGTGTATAGAAATGAAATAGGTATATCTTCATTATTATTTCTTGCAAAGAAATTGATCTCTCAAAGATTGTTTAAGTTAAAATGTACTTATTGAATATTCAGTTTTGTTCATGTTACCAAGTTACCTATTGATTTATTTAAGATAAGGCTGAAATATATATTGTATAGAAATAAATATCATAATTATCATCATCACTATTATTTCTTGCAAACAATATTTATGTTAAAATGTTATGAATATTAAATTCAATTTGTTCATGTTACTTAGTTACCTATATAATCTATTTAAGATAAGAAGGTTGTAATGTACCTATGTGTATAGAAATGAAATAGGTATATCTTCATTATTATTTCTTGCAAAGAAATTGATCTCTCAAAGATTGTTTAAGTTAAAATGTACTTATTGAATATTCAGTTTTGTTCATGTTACCAAGTTACCTATTGATTTATTTAAGATAAGGCTGAAATATATATTGTATAGAAATAAATATCATATCGTCATCATCAGAGGCGGCTCCTGAGAATTTTTCATGGGTGTTAACAAAAAAAAATCGATAATGATCCCTGAGGATTGTTTTTCTGAGCATAGCGGCCACGCATTGTCCACATTTAGAATAGAATATAATAGAAAAGTTTTTTTGTTCAAATAATAATATTATTCAGCTAATTTCTCGTACAAAATGTTTTGTTTCACGTGTCGGAGCGTGCAGAGCTTTCCCCTTCGTACTCCTTGAGTTCAGTATCCTTAGTCTCAGTTTGCACAACACCAAAGCTTTACCAAATACTACATAGGGTGACGATACCAATAAATGACTGGGTACCAATAGATGAATAGTTCGCGTCGCGGCGAGTGTCGGTCGCATCGGAAGCGACGTAGATGCGGAACGAACTTCGAGTAGCTCGAAAATGAAATAGGATTTGTCCGTATAACCCTTCGTTCGATCACAATAACGATAGAGATGTTCACAGTGACTTATATTTCAAAATGTCTAATAATGTGACAATAATCAATATAATATAGACCTTATAAATTAGTTTATAGGATTCCAAAAGCTTCAAAAGAACCGGACTCGACTAAATCAAACAACTATCCATACCTAATCATATTTATGTAATAGGTAGTCATTCAGTTAGGGCGTTTTGGTTATACCTTTTAGTGTAAGCCCTCATACGCATTAGCGGTCAACCGCGTACGCGGCTGACCGCGCGGTTCGCCTCTTCATAGAATTTCGTCGCGGTTTAGTACGTACAAAATGAGCGGTTGCATATAAAAATATAAAAGCGGCCAGCCGCGCGGTCAGCCGCGTACGCGGTTGACCGCTAATGCATATGAGGGCTTAGGCCTCTTGATATCACGCCGTGAAAACTCACGTTTTGTATGAATTATCCATACAAAACGTAAGTTTTCACGGCGTGTTGACATGAGGCCTTAATCTGCCTTTAATGTGTGATCCAAGGTAGGTGTAGCCTGATAAATGTAGTACAATAATTGAGGAGCGTTGTTTCAAAACGTATTTTGTCCATAGTAATCAAAATAAGAGATTTCGTTGTATATGGCCTTAAAATGCAAGAGTAACTAACTTAGCAAAAGTTAGTGCATAAAAATCGAATTTGTCAAGTAAATAATCGAATGTCAAAATGAGGCGCTGTTTCAAAATATGTTTTGTCCGTGTGAAGTGGTGTTTCAAAACATAGTCTGTCCACCTGTTAGCAAAATAACAATTTATTATGGTCTGTCTGTGGCGGCAAACTGTACGATTATTTAAATAATGGCCTGTTTCACCACCTTCTGATAAGTAAGGTAAGTATCTACAACTTTTGTCTTTGTCATTTGACATAATCCGAAAATCCGACACTTATCAGAAGGTGGTGAATAGAGATGAAAATTGCCGAAAGTTTCGGAAACTTTCCGGGAAACTTTCCAAAATTGCCGGCAACTTTGGCAATATTGCCCGGAAAATTGCCAAAGTTGCCAAATTTCATAGGTTTTTTCAAATGTCATTTTCTATGACTATGAGCATATGAGGTTAAAAGTATTGGTATGTTCAGAATTAATACTAGTTAAACTTCATATAATATTGTTCATTATAATCAATTTCTAATTAATGATTAAAATATGAGAAGATAAAGTAAAATTACGACAATGGCTACTTCGGGATAACAGAACCCATGACTTTTTAAGCAATTCACTTATAATTTTTGTATGCATAGAAACAGGATATTGATACCTAATTTATTAGATATTAATTAAATGTGTACTATAATTATATTCAAACTAGATGATGCGCCGCGACTTCGTCCGAATGGATTCAAGTTCCATCTCCCGTTGATCTCGTGTGAACTCTTTGGTTTCCCCGGATAAAGAGAAGCCTATGTTGGTCTACAGGTTACAAGTTATCGTTTTGCAAAATTTCGTCAAGATAAGTTCAGCAGTTAAGTCGTGAAAAGGTATTAACCTATATGCATATTGTTCCTCGTATCAACATTTTTAATTTTTTTACCCAGCAATCCTAAATATTTCCGGAACAAAAAGTAATCTATAGTACTTTTCAGGTCCACAATTATATCCATGCAAAAAAACAGGTAGATCCGTTGCTATGTTGTGGCGTGATTGAAGGACAAACCAACAAACATACACACTTTCGCAATTATAACATTGGTTGGGATTATTTCGACACTTATTTAGCTTGATGTGTTACTTACTGATTTTGAAAAGCCTATTAAGATTAATTAACTGGTGTCTGATAGTGCTAAAATTGCTGAATGTGCCGTTGGATCGGAATGTAGGGTGAATGCTCCATAAGTCGACACTTTAACGGTTGTGTTACGTTTAAAAATTCGTAGACGTGTCAAACTAAGCAATTTCAGTACAATTTTTTTCTCTCTAATAAGTACTTAATGCTTGTGATTTTTGAGTCAAGTATTAATACCTTTTGGGGCTTTTTGAATAAAGAAGTATTTTTTTAATTTACCTATTTAAAAAAAAGTACTAATTTGCCTAAGATCGGCACCTTTGTGCTTTTCCAGCATTTGTGTTCTCAAAGTTGACCCTCAAATTGTATTTTACCCGCGACTTCGTCCGCGTAAATTTATGTTTTTCTTAATATTTATAGGAACCTTTCCTCGTTTTCATTTTATTTTTTTAAAAAAATACCCTTCTCCAAAATTAATAGAATTTTTGAATATAGACAATAGATAATAGAAGCAATTTTTTAAATAGATAACTAGCTTCCACCCGCGGCTTCGCCCGCGTGAATTTCGGTTTTTCACAAATCCCGAGGGAATCATGGATTACCGGTTCCCGTTCTCGCTCCCTTTTCCATCATTTATACCTACATTTAAGGAAGTTTGCTATAGTAATCTACCTATATCTGTAGCTATCGATTTTTAGATTTAGATTTAAAAAACCCCCGACATTCGACATTTTGTGATGGCGGCCATCTTGGATTTGCATAGTGATATTCTACTAGTCAAGCCCTTTCATTTGATACCCATATTAAGGGAGTTGTGAAAAAATATGTAATCCGCCATTTTGGAGCGGCGGCCATCTTGAATCGATTTTCATCAAACATAGCTAACAACACTCTCGACTAATTCACCTTTTCAACAAAAAAACCGCATTCGAATCGGTTTACCCGTTTGAGTGCTACAGGGGAACAGACACATTCACACACACACACAGACAATTTTTAACTGGTTCACCGATATCTCTGAGATTACTGGACTGAAGTCGGTTTAATTGCACTAATATTATAAAGGCGAAAGTTTGTGTTAAACATCAAAGGCAGGAACGATGTGAAATGTCTAATTTTAAACTGGTGGTTTTTAATTGAAATAATTTGTGTGTGTGTGTGTGTGCGCACGTGCGTGCGTGCGTGTGCGTGTGTGTGTGTATATATATTTGTTATTCTAACGCCGCAACTACTAAACCGATTCACCTGAAATTTGGAATAAAGATATATTATGCCCTGACTTAACACATAGGCTTTATCTTTTTATCCTTGAAAAAACCACAGTTTCCATGGGATTTTAATAATACCGAAATCTATAGCTACAGCTATAGGTAGATTACTATAGCAAACTTCCTTGAAAGTAAGTATAAAGGTTGGACAAGTATTACTTAAAAATTTAAAAACCCCCTACAGTCGCCATTTTGTGGCGGCGGCCATCTTGGATTTTCATAGTGCTATTCTACTAGTAAAGGCCTTTCATTTGATACCCATATTAAGATAGTTGTGAAAAAATATATAATCCGCCATTTTGTAGCGGCGACCATCTTGGATCGATTTTCATCAAACATAGCTAACAACACTCTCAACTAATTCACCTTTCAAACAAAAAAAACCGCATTCAAATTGGTTCACCCGTTTGAGCGCTACGGGGGAACGGACAGACACACACACACACACACACATCAAACTTATAACACCCTGTCGTTTTTGAGTCAGGGGTTAAAAAGAGAGCGGGAAAGGGAACCGGAAATCCACGATTCCCTCAGGATTTGTGAAAACCGAAATTTACGCGGGCGAAGCCGGGAGTAGAAGCTAGTTTATTCTAAAATATAGCATTTTATGTGTTATCACTTAGCACAATGTGGTATTGCTATTAGGCTTCATCATCATCATCATGATCAACCCATTACCGGCTCACTACAGAGCACGGGTCTCCTCTCAGAGTGAGAAGGGTTTTGGCCATAGTCTACCACGCTGGCCAAGCGGATTGGCAGACTTCACACACCTTTGAGAACGTTATGGAGAACTCTCAGGCATGCAGGTTTCCTCACGATGTTTTCCTTCACCGTTAAAGCAAGTGATATTTAAATATTTAAAACGCACATAACTCCGAAAAGTTAGAGGTGCGTGCCCGGGATCGAACCCACGACCTCCGATTAGAAGTCGGTCGTCCTAACCACTAGGCTATCACAGCTTATTATTATCACAGCTATTAGGCTTAGTTTTACATAATTAATCAAACATTAGGCTGTGAGCATAATCACCTTAGGTACTAAGCTTAACCCATTCATACGTGGAAACTATCTTATATACGTATATACATATATTCTTATATACAAAAAGAGATAACCATAATGATGTAGGAAATAAAAAAAATACGATTTGTCGAAAAAAGTTATGGGTTTATCAATCCCGAATTATCATCTTCAACTTATTTTTAATTTTTAATTTATCAGTAATAAAATAAGCATGAAAATAAAAGTTTTTCATTAGGTTTTGTAGATAAGCGAAAGAACTAACACCCTATAGGCTGCTTTTTCATCTAATAAAACAATTATGGACATAAAATGTAATTTTCTATTTACGCGTTTTTTGCCAAAGTTGCTGGGAAAATTCCCAAAGTTGCCGGCAGTTTTGGCAACTTTCGGAATATTGCCGGCAATTTTCATCACTAGTGGTGAAACAAGCCCTTAGTAATTTAAACAAAATTGTTTTAATATTGTTGCACAAGCATGGAGCAAGGAGTCCTAGTAGGAAATCATTCAGTTGGCTCAAGAAAAAAAGACACAAAACACCAAAACAAAGAGGCGAGGAATATTTAAATTATCGTTTTATTGTTTCTTTGTACTATTATACGACTCTAACTGTATTTTATCGGCAGTTATAAGATTCTGGCTACAATATGAATTTATTTTATTTCAGTTATGAAATAAAGGAACCTGAACTGAACAATTTTGTCATTCATAATTCCATGCATTCATAATAACTCAAGATTTAATATATGTTGTGCTATATATAAATTTGATTTAATACAGTGAAAACATTATTTTATGCATACTCTGTGCATAAAATATAGGCCATAAGCGTTTTTTTATTTTTTAGTAGGTATTATTGGACAAAATATGAATTATTTCTTTGTACATAATATGCTTTGAAAATAAACCAGTGTTTCAAAATGTATTGTGTCCATAAACCAGTGTTTCAAAATGTATTATGTCCATACAAATGGTTCAAAACATATTTTGTCCAATATTTATGCTTAATTAACTTAATAAAAAACTATAGAACACTATTTGTTTTTTTATTCAGACATGCTATATTATGCTTTATATTTAGCATGGTAAATTTATTTCTACATATAACTTTAAGAAAAAGGCATAAATTAAAAACGGCTATTTTTGAAAAATACACATTTTTGGACAAAATGAGTTTTGAAACAACGCTCCTCAATTATTGTGGAGTTTTTTTGGACTTATATTGTAAACAATCACACCTATTCTAATAGAGGGTGATTTGGAATAGACATTTCTACTGTCCTGTCAAAGATGTCACTTTCGCATCTGGCGACAGGCGTCGATCGACGCGCGCACTTGCCCTATTATATCTTATACAGCGAATGAGAGCATATGCAATATGCATAGTACAACAGACTAATCGATATTATATGTAACCTATTCAAATGTACAATTGTGTGTTAAAATAATTATTACCGAAAAATGTTTTCGTAGATGGTTGCAATGAGTGACATTTTTTTCCTTATTATCGCTTCGACAGAATCGGGTATTGGGCTCGCGTCTCGGAGTATTATAGTTTTCGATTGTAATTTGTAACCATTGTTTTATTTAACTTAGGGCTAATTGATTTTTGTAAATTATTTTAGTCGAATGGAAAAGATTGAGGCCCCGTGTACCTAGCGTCGGTTTGTTTTATGTTAGAGTGTACATATTATGTTGAAGTAAACAAAGCTGAGTTGGAGATGTTATCAGGAAAACATATCGGGTTGGGCCTCGGCGCCGCGCGCTCGCTTCGCTCGTGTCGCTCCCGATGCGCTGCCCTTTAGAATCCCTTCAGATTGAGTTGGTCGTGAGTCGTGACCGTCGCGGGTCCGTCATCGGAACTCTGCGGCGCGCGGCCACGGACGGCGGCGGCGGCGCGGCGGCCGGCGCGCGTGTTAGCGTACGTACGTAAGTTACCGATCATCGTTCACACCGAAACGAGCTTTAACTTCAAACATTTACCATTATATCGGTACCGCAATATCCTCGATCTACTTTTCGTAGTAGCTTCCTCGTTCGGAATGTTTTTAAAAAAAATTTTTTGGCTCATTTAATTTTTTAAAGAGTTATGTCGATCAGATATTATGTAAAGTATGAGAATCGATTTCATTCGTACTGGATAAAAGGCAGGCGCTTTGCGAAAATCCATGATATTCGACGTAAACGAAACAAGATTTAGCTGTAAGCCGCTAAAACAAAATATACGGCACGACGTGCGCCGCCCGCCCGCGCCCTGCCGCCGGCGCCGCCCGCCCGCGCCCTGCCACCGGCGCCGCCCGCCCGCGCTTGCCGCCGGCGCCGCCCGCCCGCGCCCTGCCGCCGGCGCCGCCCGCCCGCGCCCTGCCGCCGGCGCCGCCCGCCCGCGCCCTGCCGCAGCGCCGCTAGACACGTATCTACACCACACTCCGACACCGGACCATCCTCGGGACGAGCACTCTATAATGCACTTTTGCAAATGTGTGAACAACCACAAAGCTTTTCAATATTACGTAAACCAGATTTCGTGCAAACAGTGGAGTCGCCTTTCAGACAGTAAAATATACCTATTATAATATGTTCCTATCGAAACGTTAAATGATAAATTAAATTATTATTATTAGAATTTTAGTACATTAGATACTGCATGATACCGGGAGGTAAGATACTTAGGTCGAGGCATACTTTTCTAAAAAATGAAACAAGTACCTAAATAATTTAAAAAAATAGTTTTCTGACCAGTTTGCAAGCTTGTTTTTCGTCTTCCATTTGATTACCCAACTTTTCATAGTTAGGTACGCATAATATATCTTTCCTTGGATTTAGGCGGAAGCAAATTATGTTTTGCTAATTCAGACACTGCCCTCAAATTAGGTGTGCAATCAAATTCCATACTTCGCTCACTTTAATTCATTTTGTCTAGTAGGTAACTTGTTTATTAAATAATTGAAAACGATCAGTGAATTCGCGCCTTTTAATATATGAAAATAAAGTTTTTGCTCCTCGGTAGAGTTCCGAATTCAAACTATTTAAACCTATAGATATTGTGGCCAATTCTGTTGTACACAATCTCTAAACCTAAACTAAAATGACAGGTCTAAATTTATTCCTATCTCTTTCACAGTGCTCACTACAGAAAAGGATAGCAATAGATTTAGGCCTGTCATTTTAGTTTAGGTTTAGAGATTGTGTACAACAGAATTAGCCACATTGTATTTATAGATTAATGATTTAAGCTAAAGAAAAAAATATGAATATCTCAAGATAGAAAGAAAGGAAGAAAGATTGTTCCAAATTCAAACTTATCATAGTTAGGTACTTTTCTGGACAGTGTGCTTAGTCTAAATCGGAGCACTCGAAAACGAACTCGAAAACTATTGATCGATTTCAGAGTAAAATAGACCTAAAATGGCTTGTATTAAGGTTTGAGTTCGCCAATACATTCAGCATTGTTCGAATGCTGTCGGGAAGTTTAACTTTCGACGAAATCTGCAGTCTTATTAAATGTGCACATTTCATATCATTTTTCAGAAAAATTAATAATTCTAGCTAGCTCCAAAAATTTGTACGATCACCTAAGTACCTACCTACTACTTTATTTTTCATTATTCTAAAAATTTGTCGTCAGAAAAGTAGATCACGTAGGTACTTAGTTATTGTTCTGACTCCGATCGATTGATTATAATAATATAAACGTTAGATAAGGTTGCCGAATTAGGCCGGAAACACACTTATGTGTCGTGGCGTGTTGTGGCGCTTACTGGCGTGACGGTGAGTGTGCACACTACTCAGTGTGACCACATTTAAATTGGTCAATCTACTTCTGTAGCTTAAAAAAACTACCGAAATATACCACAGTCTTGGTAAAAACTACCACAAATCTACCTCACTAATATGATAAAATAGAGATGAAATAAAACTATATTTCATTACAGTCTGGCCAACGAAAGTAGAAAATCATAAAATGCCGATAATTTTAAATGGCAGCACCAATTGTATGTCAAACTTCTGATAACAGGGTATTTGACAACATTGAAAATATACTATTGATTGTGGTCATCTTATCAGATAATAGCCTAAAAAAGACATATTTCACTCAATCAAACTAAACTATGTAATTTTACGCGATATTTTGCACGAAATAAAACATAATAATTTTTGAAATTTTATCAGGAACGTGAACGCTCTGGGATTATTTGTGACGTCAATTGATTGCACGTAACTTAGTTGTTATAATTGAAGTTTATCAAGTCAACCGAAACTAAACTTTATTCTTGAAAGAATAAGATTGATATTAAAATGAGTAGGTATAACAATTTAAAACATTACGATACAGCAGTCGCCTTGCGTAGCGTCTCTGTCGCACGCACCGAGTTCCGAAAAGGAGCGAGCGAGAGAAGTGACTTGCATAGCGATTTGTGACGTCACGCGTATCATGTGATCAGAAATGTCGTTTTTGGCGTGGTTTTCAAAACTTAAACTATATCATTGATTTAATTCTTAATACTGTAGATATTGCGAAAAATATCAATGTAGTGTGTTTTAATAAGTAATAAAGAATAATTTAAAACAATTTCCAAAAATTAGTCAAATACCCTACTGTCACTCATTACTGTCAGATGTGTGACTGACAATTGTTATTATTATTTTATACAAAGAGCCACAGAGAAGCAAGAAGAAGAAGATTATTATTTTACGTAGGCAAGTACCTACATACCTTAGGAAGTTACATAGGTGTTCCAGAAATTACTTTGAAGTTTTTTTGGTGTTTAGCTGAATTTTCATGTTCCTTAAGAGACGCTATCCGTGGAAGAATATTGCAATTGCAGGCTTTACAAAAGGCGTTGTCTCCTTCCGATGATTTAGTCAACCACTTTGAAAATAAAGGGTTTTACTCCCAATCCGTACGATATTGCCTTCGCCCTTCTGTATTTTCTTTTCATGGTGATAAATTTGTTAGGACTTGTGAATTAAACAACTATGGAAGCAGAATAATTATAATTCAGATTTAGGTTTTACATGTCGACTTAACGTAACACACCACAGTCCACAACGACGGACATCTTAAAAGACAACTAGACTAACCACAGACAATAGTGTTGCCACCGTTCAAACTATTATATTGTACTGCTCACATCTCCCCTCAATAAAATATTTTGAACAACCAAGCAATAATACAAAATTAAAACAATTTCTCCCTCAATCTCTTAAATGCTATTCCCCCTAACGCTTTTGTTAGTATGTCAGCAAGCTGATCACTTGAGTTTATATATCTTAAATTAATTATTTTCTTTTCAAGTTTCTCTTTAACAAATGCTTGCTTTATTTCTAAATGTTTAACCCTAGAATTACCAGTGGCCATCTGTGCCATCTTGATAGTGGACTGGTTGTCTTCATACACAGTTATGTTCACATCAAACCCAAATGTCATCATAATATATTTTAGCCAACAAGCCTCACTAGTTGCTAAACATAGAGCAATATACTCTGCCTCTGTTGAGGACAACGCTACAGTCTGCTGTTTCTTTGAGAACCAAATTACTGAACAACCAAAAACTTTAAAAATACATCCTGACGTTGATTTACAATCATTACAACCACCCCAGTCACTATCAACATAGCTTACAACATCATTATTACAATCTCTATTATATATCAAACACAAGTCTAAAGTCCCTCTTACATATCTTAAAACATTTAACAATAATTTATATAGCAGCTCTGATGCACAGCTTTGATATCGGCTTAAAATATTAACAACTGCACAAATATCTGGTCGCGTCCCCATAGCTGCATACATCAAGCTTCCCACTAACCTTCTACATTTATTCTCAACTTCAACACTCTCTGACCCTTCTCTCTTTAAAATGTGGAAATTATAATTTTTGTCAATAGGTAACTGTAACGTTTTACAATCTAACATGTTATACTGAGACAACAACTTAATCAAATAATCTTTCTGAGAAATAATAGTGATCCCCTTTTCAACATCTTGTTTGACATCTATCCCTAAAAATTTACCAATTACTCCCATTACTTTCATCTTAAAGGTTTTGCACAATACATCTCTTAGTTCACATAAAGATTCCTTATTATTTCCAAAATACAAAATATCATCCACATATAATAGCAAAAATGTTTTCTGTTCCCCTTCACATTTTGAGTACAAACAAAAATCCTTATCACATCGTTTATACCCTAAAGATATCATTACATTATTGAATGTTTCATTCCAATACTTAGGAGACCTCTTTAAACCATAAATTGATTTGTGAAGTTTTACATATTTAGTATCAGTTCCCTCTGGTAGAATTAAATACAATTCCTCATCAAGTTTTGCATTTAAAAAGGCTCCACAAACATCCATTTGATTGATTTCTAAACCTAGCTTAGTAGCTACAGATACAAAAATCCTAAATGTATTTAACTTTGCCACAGGGGCATACAAGTTATCATCACATTCTTGTTGAAAGCCTCTGGCCACCAATCTAGCCTTATAGCAGTCTGCCTTTTTCTTTAAAACCCATTTTGAGCTTATCACTTCCTTTCCTTCTGGTATCTTATCTACTTCTGTCCATGTATTATTTTCTTTTAATTGCATAAGCTCTTTTCTCATAGCCCTTTTCCAGTTTTCAGCCTCCGCTGACATAATGGCTTCTTTATAATTTCTGGGTTCAGCAACATACAAGTGATAGTCATCTAAATACTTTGGCTTTTCTACCCTTCTTTTTAGTCTACTTTCTTGTATCTGATTTTCTTCTGTCTCTACATTTTCATGTCTCTCTTCTTGAGCTATTTCAGGTATCACATCATTTGTCACATCCGGTTCTCCTTCTCCATTTCCTTGGTTCTCTCCTAGATCAGTATCATAGAATTCTTCTTCACTATCATTAGTTAATGAGGAAGAGTCCTCATAATTATTCTCTACAGGAACATCAAGTAAAATTATTTTTTCATTATTCTGTATTTGTTCTTTTTGCCTTCCTTGATTCATAAATACTATATCTCTCTTAATATGCACTTGCTTTTTGTCTTCATAATATACTCTATAACCTTTACTATCATCATAACCGACAAAAATAGCTTTTTCTCCCTTTACATCCCACTTTAGTCTGTTTGCCTTTGGAATGTGGACATATACATGATCTCCAAATACTCCACATAAGCTCTGAATGTCATAGTCACGCTTACAAAATGTTTTATAGGGTGTCTGTCCCTCTACCCTACTCTTCGATGTTCTATTTAATACATACACTGTAGTGTTCACTGCTTCTGCCCATAGATCTTTTGGCAAGTTCTTACTTTTGAGCATCGACCTAGCAGCTTCTACAATGGTTCTCATATCTCTCTCCGCTTTACCGTTCTGTTGAGGAGTGTGAGCCACAGTTGTTTGATGTTGTATGCCTCTCTCTTCTAAGAATTTTTGCATATCCTTATTCACAAACTCACCTCCATTATCAGTCCGGATCACTTTTACTTTAAGCCCTGTCTGTCTTTCTGCCCATGTAACAAAAAGTTTCATCTGAACAAATACATCACTTTTCTTCTTTAGAAAATATACTACACGGTAATTCGAATAATCATCCTTTATTAATAAGAAATATCTAGAGCCTCCTATGCTATCAACCTCCATCGGGCCGCACACATCAGCATGGACCAACTCTAAGCATTCTTTGGTATGCTGCTCTCTTCTAGAAAAAGGTAATCTGTGCATCTTACCTTCTAAGCATGATTCACACTTAAAACTTTCTCCTGTATATGTAATGTTATTGTTATTGAGTACTTGTTTCACATACTCCATATTCTGGTGACACAGTCTCTCATGCCACTCGGTCAATGTAGCAACGGCTGCAGCACCTTCATAAATATAGTTTGACACTTTTAACAAATAATAATTCCCTTCACGGATTCCTAAAGCGCACAATACCTTGTCTTTGTAAAATAAACATTGTTCGTCCAACATTGTAACAGCATAACCCCTTTTAGTCGCACTTGGTATAGAAAATAGGTTCATTTTAATGTCCGGAACATGCAGTACACTGTTCAATGTTGACTCAACATAAATTTCCCCATTATACACATTTAGTTTTACATCACCGACCCCAACTATAGGTAAACGCCTTCCGTCTCCGACAACAACAAATTGATTCTGCATAGACAATGAACTATAGTTTGTAAACAGTGAACGATCTCCTGTCATATGACTGCTCGCACCACTATCAATCACCCAGCACTGATTGTATGCTCTATTATCTATGTAATTCAGAAACTCACTCTCCAATTCCGTTGTCATAGCTACTGTGAATGCATTTCCTGAGTTTCCTTTCTTTGACGAATTTCCACTATGTTTTTCTCTGTTTTCACGCTTAGGACAATTAAATTTCAGATGACCTACTGCCCCACACTCAAAACATTTGCGACTTTCCCTCTCATTCTTGCAATCTTTAGCCAAATGCTTCGGATTTCCACACTTATAGCACTTCTTGAAAAATCCACCTCGCCTCTTTGCATACAATGCCATATTGTCCTCTTCTTTGTCATTGTCCCTGGCTTTCAATCTTTCCTCCTCTACAAGTAGGCGTGCCACCAAATCATCGTACTTTTGCTTACTTGTTTCAACTGACTCCCACGCAGAGATAAAGTGACTATATGTTGCAGGTAATGACAGTAAAACTTTAGTCATCAAAAATTTCTCTGACACCTCTTCACCTGCCTGTTTTAATTGACAAGCCATTTCTTGTACTTTTGCTAAAAAGACTGAAAGTTCTCCGTCTTCAAACTTACACTGAAGAAACCTTTGTTGTAGCATCATTGTGCTAGTGGCTGACTTAGCTTCAAACACGCTGTGTAATTTAACCCACATTTCCGCAGCAGTCTCACATGTTAAAATATGAATCATTGCCGCCTCGCTCAGCCTAGAAACTATTATCGTTTGGGCTTTGACATCCTTCTTTGTCCACTCTGTCTTATTTGTTTCATCTGGCTTCTCCGTTCCATTCACTACAAGGAACACATCCGCTCCTCTTAAGGTAACAGCCACTTGGAATTTCCACACATTCCAGTTTTTCTGGCCTTCTAGTTTTATTACGTTTGAAGTCGACACCGCCGCCATTGTGTGTACATCCATTTTGCGGAACCCCAACGCGCTTCACTTGTCAGTCGAATCAAAACCACATCGAAACCCTCGCGTGTGCCTGATATCGTACTTTACTCCCCGCACGACCTCCTTCAGACGCCGCTTTCGACAAAACACAAACTTGACGTGTTTTTCTGCTGACCACGCCCGCCGCCGCGTATTTTTTTCCGCCAACACTAACTCTTAGTGTAACATCGCCACACAATATTATCAGCTCCAATCTTCACCTAAATCAGAATTATGAGCCTGGGGCCATAACCTGTTAGGACTTGTGAATTAAACAACTATGGAAGCAGAATAATTATAATTCAGATTTAGGTTTTACATGTCGACTTAACGTAACACACCACAGTCCACAACGACGGACATCTTAAAAGACAACTAGACTAACCACAGACAATAGTGTTGCCACCGTTCAAACTATTATATTGTACTGCTCACAAAATTAAATTACAAAACAAAGAAATCGCTCTCGATATGTGCTCTTTAGCTCATAATATTCGTAATCTCGTGTTAAGTCGTATATATAGGTACATCAAGTTAAAAGTTTACGTAGACGTGCCTACTTGCAAACGGGCAAAGAAGATAAACAAAACAAGACTAGTTATGGTCTGTTATGGACGGGGAAACCCCGCCCCGAAAATCTTACTAAACAGAAGGTTTCCATATACTTGATCCAAAATCTACCAAATCTACCGGGAAAAAAATCAAAAATGTGTAATTATACCATAATCTACCCAACAATTTTTAACTACCACAACAAGCCTTAAATCTACCAAAAAAGTAGAAATCTACCACATGTGGTCACGCTGACACTACTGTGTCGTGTCGTTGCGTTCAGAAATGAACAGTATATGGGTGAAGCCGCCAATTTTCCCACTAATGTTGCAGTAGTGACGCAAAAATTTCGCTACGGTGACGTGGAAGTAGTGCAATAATTTGAGCCACGGATGACTTAATATGTTGGAGTTTACCAAACTCGTTATTCAAAAAACAGTCTTTACTTATGATTTACTTAAGATTTCAAATATAATCTTTGAAGATTAAAAAAAACAAATTTTGTTTAAATGGGTACATACATAAATTAAATAAAAATATAATTTCACAGATTACATTAATACTTACTACGTATTCGAAGATATTTTTAATATAACCCCCGCAGATTACTATTGCGCTGGAACCTTGTCACATTAACATTGGCGTTAGATGACACGAAAATATACAGTCAGCGACCAAAAGTGGATATAGTAATATATAGTAATAATTATTCAATACTCGATACGCGTACTCTGCCAACAGTTTTGTCAACGTCTATTTAGTGCTGACGTTACTAAAATGGCGGCCGGGCACAATACCAATTTGCGGGGCTTATACTATGTATACTGAACTATCATTTTTTTCTGATAACTGTTTTTTTAAATTTTACAATGAATTTGTAATGTTTATACTCACTAAACATATACCTACCTATCGTATTTTCCAAATTTTTATCATACTTTTTATATTAACTTTAATACAGTACAATCCTTCTGAAACAAGTGTAGGTACCCCGATTATATTTTTTTGGTTTGTCATAAATCCCGAGTGAATCGTAGATTTCCGGTTCCAGTTCCCGCTCTCTTTTCCAACCTTTATTTTTAAGGAAGTTTGCTATAGTAATCTACTTATAGCTGTAACTGAAGATTTCGGTTCTTTCAAAATCCCGTGGGAACTGTGGATTTTTCCAGGATAAAAAGTACTTAGCCTATGTGTTAAGTCAGGAGATAATCTATCTCCATTCAAAATTTCAGTCAAATCGGTTCTGTAGTTGCGGTGTTAAAGAGTAACAAACATACACACACACAATATACACACGCACTCACACACACACACATACAAACTTTCGCCGTTATAATATTAGTGTGATAATTAATATAACATTAACAATATTGTAGTATTTTTATAAAGATTATGTTCCTTTTTATCGTTATTTAGTAACGTTACTATACTTGCAATTTTTAAAAGCGGAATTTGATTTTTTTCTAAAATCATCTACATGCTATTCCGAATCGAACGACATCTCGTTCATATTTTTCATAAGTGTACCTACTAAATATATTTCATTTAAATGAACAGTGTTTTTATTTCTTTGCTGAAAACCTGTGGATTCCCCACTTTCATCGATTTTATTTTCCCTAAAATTGGGGACTTTCAGTTAGATTTTTGGGTAATCCCTAATAATCCAGACCGTGGAAGTCAGCAACGCTGGCCACGAGCCTTAATAATCTGTGATATTAATTATTAATCTGTGCACGAGCCGTGCGCGGGTATAGAGACACATTTGCCTGTCGTGTCGTGTCGCGTCCATATATACCTATAGCTTCTTGGTCGCGTCATAACCCCCACCACCGCTCTGGCCAAGAAGGTTAAAGTATAAACACTGGAGAATTGCGAACGCAAACAAAAAGTTGAAGCAAAGAAATTTGGCCTGAAATAGGTCTGGATATTTTTTGTATTTATCCTCAACTATTTAAATAGAATGTGTGAGGTGTGTATCCAGGTGAATGACCTTGTCTTCACTACATTGTTTTAGGCACAGTCTCCAGTGTCTACATTAATATATATATAGCTGCTCGTGCTGATTCATTGACTGACTCACTGATTGATCACCCCTCCTGTAAAATTTTGTATGAAAAAATTTTTTTTCACTAATGGTTTCGTATAGAGGACAAAAATTCATTCGGAACAAAAATATGAAGAGAGCGGATGATTGAGGATTTCAGAGACGAGCGAATGGCATGCTTAAGGTATTGAAGATAGGTGGGGGGTGCTCGAGCAAATGTCACTCGAAACATCATCCAATTGGCAGTGAGCTGAAAAAAAATTCAAAATGGCGAAAAAAAGATGGCCGCCATACAAATTTCGTCGGTGTCCATCTCGGAGGGTATAAAAGATGGAAGAGTGGTTTCTTCGCAAAAGATGATCAGGATCGGAAGGTCTACTCGATGAATAGAAAAAAAAATCAAAATGGCGGAATTTACTTTTCCATAGAAAATGTATGGCGAATATTGAAGAGACTGCAAGTTGTAAACTATGCAAGGCTTTGATGCGGTTCTTTGGAGAACTCTCAAAGAAAAATATGGGAAGACATGATGATTGAGGGTTTGGAAGTTGGATGAGGAGCCCGGGCAGGGTATTGTAGATATATGGGAGGTGCTCAAACAAAAATTACTCGAAACATCATCCAATTGGCAGTGAGCTGAAAAAAAGGCCAAATCGCGGATCCAAGATGGCGGCTAAAGAGAAATTGGTGAGAAAGATGGAAGAGTGGTTTTTTACCAAAATATGATCAATACCTAAAAGTCTACTTGATGAACAGAAAAAAACAAGATGGCGGAATTTATTTTTCTAAGTACACAAAAAAAATTTTTTATTGATGGTTTCGTGTAGGAAACAAAAATTCATGCGGAGGAAAAATACGGAAAGAGCTGATGATCGAAGATTTTGGAGACGGATGAAGAGCACGGCGAGTGTATTGAAGATAGGTGGGACGTGCTCAAAAACCGCTAAAAACTACTCGAATCCTCGCGGTCCGCTTGCGGGCCGCGCACCCACGCGCCATACTAGTAAAATATATAGTTATAACCTTCTTGGCTCTGGCGCAATCGGTGCCGAGCGATCGGCGCCACACTACGACACGACACGCCCTACAAGTGTGTCTCTAACCATACTAAATGTATGAAACCGATATTCTTCTGGTGCGTCACGACACGCCACGACACGTAAGTGTGTTTCCAGCGACACAGCCGGCCGTGTCGCTGGAAACACACTTACGTGTCGTGGCGTTTTACAGTTTATATCGAACATTTGCGTCGTATAAATGTATATTTCAATTCATTTAGGTATAATTATAGAATAGAATAGAATAGAAAAGTTTTTTATTCAAATAAACTTTTACAAGTGCTTTTGAATAGTCAGATGAATCTACCATTGGTTCGGAATGCCGTTCCAACCGAGAAGAACCAGCAAGAAACTCGGCGGTTGCTCTTTTCCAAATTTACAATATCAATATAACAATTTTATGTTAAGTACATGATTGAATTGTCGTCTCGCGCATTGCTGGAACGAGTCAAATCCACGCCTTTTTATCATTTATATAAGTAATCATAATTTTATTCAGATAAACTTTCGGAAGCGTTTACGAATCGACAAATGAATCTACCACAGGTTCGGAATGGTGCTTACAATTCTACACATGTGAAGAAGGGCAGACAAAAGTAGCCCCATTTCCGACGGTGGCACCCGTTCACGAGCATGACGCATGATCCAGCCATTGCTTCGCTCAACCATAATCGAGGGAACGTAACAACCCGCACCACACGACACCACCACAGAAATGTTTAAAGAGAGCGTGACATACTTAGGCTACCCATGATCAAAGCATCGAATTGAACACCAATAATCAAATACTCGTTTTAAGACATAAGTTAAATTTTCTTAGATTGTTTCCAAGCAACCTGTCATTGAGAAATTGCTCCATGCTTTTTTATCATTTATATAATCTTCAATTGTATAATATGCTTTTTTTATGAGCATATTTTTAATAGAGTTCTTAAACTTGTGTAAAGGCAAGTCTAAGAATGCTTGTGGAATTTTATTATAGAACATTACGCCCATTCCCACAAATGACCTTTGGACCCTTTTGAGGCGTAACTGAGGAATCACGAGCCTATTTCTATTTCTTAATTGCCTGTCGTGTAATTCGCACTTTTTAATGTAACTGTGAATGTTTTGCCTAACAAAAATTATATTGTTATAGATATATTGAGAAGCTACCGTAAGAATACCTATTTCTTTAAATTTCTCTCGAAGGGAATCCCGCGGTTTTAAATTATAAATTGCGCGAATTGCCCTTTTTTGTAAAACGAAAATTTTCTATATCTATATTATAATCTTTTTATATATAATATATATATATAAATGAGCAAGCGGGTCACCTGATGTTAAGTGATTACCGCTGCCCAAGAACATTTGCAGCACAAGAGTAACAACTAACACGTTGCCGGATTTTAAGGAGTTTGTTTAGCCTACCCTTGAATAACCCTATGTCAAAGCTATGTGGAAATACCTCCAAAAGGAGTTGGTTCCACAGTTTTTGGGCGGAAGGAATGACCTCGCGCAACGCTTGGTTGATGTATGCCAGTGATCCAAGTGGTGAGGATATTAGCATTTTAGGTGGCGTGCGATGCGGTACTGGAAATAAGTAGATGCTATTAGGTCGAATAACTCTTCAGAACATTTGCCGTTATAGAGACGATAGAATACGCAAAGGATTAAGGAAGCTAACCTCTAAGCCCTTCAATGAGCTGGTTGGTTTGGGATTGCCCACCAGTCAAAGTGCCCGCTTCTGAATCCGGCCAAATGGAAGGACTTGGTATTGGAGTGCTCCGGCCCACAGGTGTGAGCAGGCCATATGCAGTCTGACTTGAGATTTAAAGAACAAGAGCCTGTGTTCAGGCGTAAAGTAGTGCTTTGATCTGTAGAGTACTCCAAGCTTTTTGGAAGCTAATTTAGCTTTACTTTCCAAGTGATCCGGAATTGGACATCGTCCGAAATGTGGTCGCCAGGGATCTCAGTGCTGTTGAAAGGGGTAAGAGGAAAGTTCTGAAAGAGAAGGGGTGTGGTAAAGGGGGTATTCTTAGCGGTGAATACGCAAACTTGTGTTTTTGAGCGGTTGTATTGCACTATATTTTGAGTGCCCCATTCTGAGATCCGCTCTAAAAATGTCTCAATTTCAGACACAAGTTTGACTCTATACTCCTCCAACTTTACGCGGGAAAGTTGTGCGTGGCCTTTGCATAGGGTATCACCCGTGCTATCATCCACACAGCAATGGAATGTGAAACTGAATGTGAAAATGGAGTGTCAAAATGAACAGTGTGGGCTATAGTACAGTGCCCTGTGGAACACCAGCTTTAATGGACTTAAGATTGGAGTATAATTGAATCCTATAATCGTTTGACTGATAAATAAGATCTTAAAATAATTGTATTTAGTAGGAATAATCTACTTCTAAAAGAGGCATAGAATATTTAATGTTTTACAGACTACAATTTCATAAATTTATAAAGTTTAGGAAGATAATATAGGTATCTATCTAACATTATCTAGAGATATTTACACTGGAGACTGCATCTAAAACATTGTTGTAATGTTTTCGTCACAGTCTCCAGTGTCTACATTTATACAGTTATAACCTTCTTGACTCTGGCGCAATCGGTCTCGGGCAGTCGGCACCACGCCATGACACGACACGCCCTACAAGTGTGTCTCTAACCATACTAAATGTATGAAACCGATAGGCTTCTGGCGCGTCACGACACGCCACGACACATAAGTGTGGTTCCGGCCTTAAGCTTATGTAGGTACCTACCTACTGAGAAATGGAAGAATATCACTAGAGAGCAAACAGCGAGCTACCTACCCGGTACCACCCGGTACGTCCGCGTCCGGCGCCCGCTGTTGTCTGTCGATCGATTTAGCTATTCGCTTTGTTATTGTTATACTTAGTAAATAAAAAAGTATGATTATTTAAATTAAGTTTTTAAAATATTTTGTTTAACAATTATAATTATACCTACTATCGTTTCTTCCATGCGATTTAAGAAAGTGGCAATACAAAAATAAAGCTATATGAAAATTATAGATGCGTATTTATTTTATTGTTCCATCTCCGAAGTCCTAACAATAGGGTTCCTTTATGCATAAGTAATGCAATGCGAACCTACCGACTACCGTCGTATTGGGAATGAAAGATTTAAAGAAGCGTGAGCTTGTTGCCGCATTTAAGTCTAGTGACACACTACTATTTGTACTGTGGATGCTAGACATATTTTCTGCCTAATTATTTGTGTACTCTGTGCTAAAAGTCGGTGATACTGTCCCGATACATTTTTATTATTTCATTTAACGTGGCTGAAAATAGCTAAAAACCTAATCTAAAAGCGGTACAGTCTGTGTAATGAAGTCCACACTCGAAGCTGTATGTAGATGGCGCTGTAGTCGACTGTACCTTGTTTACCTACTTCTTGTGTACAGTATTAAAGTTGTTTTGTATGATGAAGTGTAAGGTGCTTTTAAAATGTATGGGTGCCGATAACCGTGCTATCATCCACACAGCAATGGAATGTGAAACTGAATGTGAAAATGGAGTGTCAAAATGAACAGTGTGGGCTATAGTACAGTGCCCTGTGGAACACCAGCTTTAATGGACTTAAGATTGGAGTATAATTGAATCCTATAATCGTTTGACTGATAAATAAGATCTTAAAATAATTGTATTTAGTAGGAATAATCTACTTCTAAAAGAGGCATAGAATATTTAATGTTTTACAGACTACAATTTCATAAATTTATAAAGTTTAGGAAGATAATATAGGTATCTATCTAACATTATCTAGAGATATTTACACTGGAGACTGCATCTAAAACATTGTTGTAATGTTTTCGTCACAGTCTCCAGTGTCTACATTTATACAGTTATAACCTTCTTGACTCTGGCGCAATCGGTCTCGGGCAGTCGGCACCACGCCATGACACGACACGCCCTACAAGTGTGTCTCTAACCATACTAAATGTATGAAACCGATAGGCTTCTGGCGCGTCACGACACGCCACGACACATAAGTGTGGTTCCGGCCTTAAGCTTATGTAGGTACCTACCTACTGAGAAATGGAAGAATATCACTAGAGAGCAAACAGCGAGCTACCTACCCGGTACCACCCGGTACGTCCGCGTCCGGCGCCCGCTGTTGTCTGTCGATCGATTTAGCTATTCGCTTTGTTATTGTTATACTTAGTAAATAAAAAAGTATGATTATTTAAATTAAGTTTTTAAAATATTTTGTTTAACAATTATAATTATACCTACTATCGTTTCTTCCATGCGATTTAAGAAAGTGGCAATACAAAAATAAAGCTATATGAAAATTATAGATGCGTATTTATTTTATTGTTCCATCTCCGAAGTCCTAACAATAGGGTTCCTTTATGCATAAGTAATGCAATGCGAACCTACCGACTACCGTCGTATTGGGAATGAAAGATTTAAAGAAGCGTGAGCTTGTTGCCGCATTTAAGTCTAGTGACACACTACTATTTGTACTGTGGATGCTAGACATATTTTCTGCCTAATTATTTGTGTACTCTGTGCTAAAAGTCGGTGATACTGTCCCGATACATTTTTATTATTTCATTTAACGTGGCTGAAAATAGCTAAAAACCTAATCTAAAAGCGGTACAGTCTGTGTAATGAAGTCCACACTCGAAGCTGTATGTAGATGGCGCTGTAGTCGACTGTACCTTGTTTACCTACTTCTTGTGTACAGTATTAAAGTTGTTTTGTATGATGAAGTGTAAGGTGCTTTTAAAATGTATGGGTGCCGATAACCTCTACATATACGATTCGACAACTGATTTAATAATAAAACAAGATACAGACGATTGTGCGCCATCTGTCGTGATAAAAAGTTAATGTTCTATGATGGTTCGATGCCATACGGATGCCATTGATCACAGATTAGGTATTAGTTACTACGTAACAGATGCGACAGTGACTTTTCTTCGGGCTATTTCCATTTACGCCATTTAATGCGTTTTGGCGCCACTGTAGCCACACGAGTAGATATTATACAGAGAAAAAGCTACCTACAAGCGGCCCGCTGTAAGTACACTCACACATAGCACCGCTCACGCACACACGAGTTCTCACGAACGGTTTACGTACGCTCCACTCACACTCCACTGGTAGGACAGTTGGTAAACAAACGACAGGGCTGTGGGTCGTGCGCACTTTTCCAATCTCTTTTTTTGTGTACCCTAGAGATCAAGTGAAGTAAGTATACCTACCTTTACATATCTATACAATAAAATTAATGAAATGAAATTAATTGAAATGACATGAATTTATTTATTGTAGGATAGTATGTGCCACTTATGATACTATGTCAAGACTCTACTACTGGTTCGGAAAGCAGATTCTACTGAATAGAATTGAGTAATAACATTGCCAGGTACAACCCGTTTACTAAAAGATTGGACCTGGCGTCGATGACGTCACTACGACGCATGGGTACGGTGTGCAAAAAAGCATCATTAAGAATATTTAGGTATTGTATGAAACTTAAATGTTTGTGAAAAACTCTGGGTAAGCTGTGTTAGTATTGTCTTGCGAGCGAGCGAGTCAAAGCAACTTGTCAGCGAGGTCCTATCTTTTAGTAAACGGGTTGTAAGTTAAAATGTGTTATAGATCCTCTATGCAACGGGCCATCGGGATGGGCCTATCTAAGGTACCTATCTAAATAAATAATTAAATACTCACACATACACACACGGCCGTCTATTCCTAAAGTAGGCAACTTCATGCCTGTGTTATAGGTAATAGCCAACTGATAGACATATTTACATATATATATTTTATATAAAGGTATATATACATACATATTATAAATACACCCAGACTCGGGGCGGGAATCGAACCCGCGACCCTGGAGCGGAAGGCAGGATCACTGCCAACCGCGCTAACGGGTCAATCTAAGTAACTAGGTACTTAAAATCATTCAATTTACTAAAGTAAGTAAGTATCTAGATTCTAGGTACTGTCACTAGGGATATCTACGCACGTGCTATCACACTTATTTTTAGTAAGTATCTGTTCATAAAAATGTCTACGGTTTTATAATCTACTACCTTTCTAAGTAACTAGGTACTTAATTCATTCATTTTACTAAAGTATCTAGTTCTGTCACTAGGGATATCTATGCATGTGCTATCACACTTAGTTTTAGTAAGTACCTACTACATACCTAATAGTAACTAGGTACTTAATTTACAAAAGTAAGTAAGTATGTAGGTACTATCGCTAGGGATATCTACGCATGTGCTATTACATAATATACTTTTAGTAGGTACCTACTAAAAGTACTAAAAGTACCTACCTAAGTAACTACATAACTTATATTTAGTATAGTAATATAATATAAAAACATATTTTTCCAATCATTATTACATATCTTGCTATATTATGTATACTAGTATATAATAATTATTTTTATTTTTACCCATAATTTTTCACATGCAACAGGTGACAACCCTATCAGAATAGGTATAAATTTTGGACGTTCTTAGGTAGCTTTTCCTCTGTATAATATCTACTCGTGTGCTGTAGCTTTGCGGCTAGGGCTTGCCTGAGTCGATGATTTTTTATCGATACTAGTGATGGACTCGTTTTATCGATAACCAAATAACAGGGTTTTCTTATTAAGAGCGTTGATGCGTTCTGCGCCGTTTTAGCTCATTTTTAAGCTATTTTGACCCTTCATATGTTGTTCATCTATGCATTTACTTGAAAACTTATTCATACTACATTGTAGACAATTTTGTGTTCTAGGGAATTGGATGACAACATTTTGCAATTTATTGATAGTTTTTGTCTTATTGCCAAAATACCAAAAGCCTATTTTTGAATTTTGGGAATCGTGGAATCTTTGACGTTCACTACGTCAAAAGTTACTTGTTCAATTCACACACAAAGATATATTTATGAAAGGAAATGCCCTGAACTAAAGACATGGAAGAAAACATTTTTTAATTTGGCGTTTTTTACATAATAAAAATCCAAGCAAAGGAATTTTAATTTCAGTAAATTATAGACATATAAAACCGTCATTTTAGTAGATTAATTTTCGCCATTTATAAGTAAAATTAAGTACATATAAAAGTAAAACATATTAGCAATAATATAAGTTAAAAAAAATCTAACATTAATTACTATTTGTTTCCAAAATATAACTTAGAAACATACACCAAAACGTAGAAAGAGGCAGTAGGAAATTGAACTAGCAAACTAGTATGAGCCGAGGCCTCTCCGCGAACGGACGTAACGCTTTTTGTCTCGGCAATTCTTATTGGATTACATGGAATATACGTAAAATTGTAGTGCGACTGTCACTATTCAATACTAGATATTTTTAATGCTCGCTATTTTTTCTTACAGATAGTTTAAAACTTTTTACGTATTTTTAATAATTGTAATATATTATATTATAGTTATAGTTGAGGATTATAGTTGTAAATCAGTAATCCATACTATATAATATTATAAATGCGACAGTGTGTCTATCTGTCTGCCGATTTTTATGTAATTAGGTACAGAGTTAGCTTACATCCTGGGGACGGATATAGGATACTTTTTATCTCGGAAAATTAAAGAGTTCTCACGGAATTCTTAAAGGTCCGTCTGTTTAACCGATTTATACAAAATTTGGTAGGTACAGAGGTAGCTTGCGTCTCGAAAATTGACATAGTTCCCACAGGATTTTTAAAAACTTAAATCCACGCTGACGAACTCGCGGCCAACATATACTTACATAATATTATGTGGAAAATGAACTAGATAATTTTTTTCAAAGAAAAATGAACCGACTTCAAACGAATCGAACTAAAAAGTTTAAAATAATTTTTTATTCATTTAGATTGACGATTAAATTACCTAACTCAAATGATATATAATTTTTTGAAGTCGGCGCCAAATGACTTCAAGTTCACTTCAAGTCGAAAATGTGCCCCCCGGGTCCCAGACTCACCCTCCGCGACTAGGTTCACCGCGCTTGCATTCAAAAGTGGATATTCTGATTTTACTTACACGAATTGAATGTGGTTTGGCGCCGACTTCAAAAAATTATATATCATTTGAGTTAGGTAATTTAATCGTCAATCTAAATGAATAAAAAATTATTTTAAACTTTTTAGTTCGATTCGTTTGAAGTCGGTTCATTTTTCTTTGAAAAAAATTATTTTATGCTTTTTAGTGATTTGTTTTCTTTATATTAGGTAATAATAATAATAATATAAACGAGAACTATGTAAAATAGATTATGACTTATATAATATTATTAATTATTATTAAATATCCTGTGGCATATACATTTTATGTGTCATACTATAGGTGAGTGGTTTTATTATGTTCTAACCCAACCTAACCTAACTTCTGATCTATAAAAGATTAGTTTGTATGCGTACAACTCTCGTATAATTTGGATAGACCGTAATTTACAATCTACACTCGACTAGTTTTACACCCGTGCGGTTTGGCTTTGTATAGAATGGAAATACACGTAACCATGCACAAACTCCAAGAAATCACTCTATATGCAACTGTACTGACTTCGGCCCAGAACTTTTTGCAAAAGGTCAATGTTACGTAGGCATCGCAGAGTGAAGTCTTTGGACAGAATAGCTATATTAGACTTCAGCAATAGGTCTGGCAATCTCAGAGAACATATTAGTGACATATGTGTACATTTATGCTTATAACTTCGTACGTAAGAATGATAACTCGATGTGTTATATACTAAAACCTTCTTGAAAGTATGTAGATAACGATAGTGAAACAATCATCAAAATCGGTTCATTAGTTGCGGAGATAATCGCGAACATACTTACATACATACATACATACATACATACATACGGGTCGAATACAGAACCTCCTTTTTTTGAAGTCGGTTAAAAATAGCTATCGTATACAAAAACTATCGTCCGGTAACTATTAAAATTTAAAATCGGGAAATTACATCAAAATCAACATGGCGGGCTGATATAGGCAAACTTTCTTGAAAGTAGGTATAAATGTTTAAAAAAGGAGCGAGAACGGGAACAGAAAATCCATGATTCCCTGGGGATTTGTGAAAAACCTAAATTCACGCGGGCGAAGCCGCGGGCAAAAGCTAGTAGAGTATAATTTTTTTATTTAAATAATCCATACTAATATTAAAAATATGAAAGTGTGTCTCTCCGTCTGATAGCATTTCACGGCCTATTCTTTTTACCGATTTGGCCGAAATTTAGTATCACAGGCATGGACAATGGACATTGGTTATTTTAGACTTTTTGATGAAAAAAAAACTTACATACATACACCTATGTTGGGCACAATACCTAGGTTGTTGGGCACAATTTATCGCAATAGCACAAAGTTATTTTTTGTATTGTTTTATAAAATGTCTGATAATTTTTTACCCGTGCAATAATTTTCTATTGTTATTGTGGTAAATGGATTACACTAGCACAACACCTGCAAGAGATTAGATACTAACTATCATTTGCACGTGGTCATCGTTTGAGCAACTTTATTTGATAATTTTATTTATATTTTCGAACAGGAATTTTCTTTTTATTGCAATCGACCCTTGATGGCTATTGTCAGTGTGATAAAAACTGATTTAGCGTTGCAGGTGCTTATCTCTTTTATTGCTCTCTGTATTTTTTTTTTAATTTTGATTCTGAATGAATCTGCATTTTTCTTCACTATCTTACCCTTACACGAGTAGGCATATAAAAAAATCAATATCAGAAGCTGTACTATATTCTCCAATTATAATTTTTATGTACTGGTCTACTCTATAAGGTCTTTTTCAAGCATTATACATTAATTATGCCTGCTTTATAAAATTAAAAATCTACGAACTAAAAACTTAGGTATAGGTGCCTAAGAATATTGAAAAAAATAATAGCCCGTTTGAAAATGGTAAAAAGATCAAAACGGTTTGTTACACTACACTGCACTCGGAGCAGCCCGTTCATTCACGTAAACAAAGAATCCCAGGTAAATGCCTAAACTTGCGAAGCGGGTCCGTGCGTCAACGCTCTTAAGGTCTCTTGTTAACACGCCGTGAAAACTCACGTTTTGTATGGATATCCATACAAAACGTGAGTTTTCACGGCGTGTTAATAAGAGACCTTATAATTAAATTCAAACAATATTTCAAACTTATTTATTCAAATCTTTATTTCTTAATCTAAATTATTTAATTTTCAAATACACATTTATTAATTATTAAAAACAATTTTTTCAAAAACTCAAACCAAGAAAACCTTAAACAGTGTTTAAATTGCTACCAATATTTGTCTTATAACCATTTTCATTAAGGTAATACATAAAAGTGCTTGCATCCCTGTATACAATAGTATGTATGTAATTAGAAAATTTTCATTAGGATAATATACTAAATTATTATTATTTAACATTTCATAGTCTCTATATATTTTTTAAATGAATAAATATCAGCATCCATATAGCTGCTTGCCTTTATGCGACTCTTACATTGGTTTTTTTGTTAGACACATGAATCCAACATAAACTAAACTAAAATGACAGGACTAAATAAATTCTTATCTCTTTTACAGTGATACCTGCGGAAAAGGATAGCACTATTTTTAAACCTGTCAATTCAGTTTAGTTTAGAGAATTGTGTACAACAGAATTGGCCACAATGTGTACATAAGCAGAATCCTATGGGTGCATTCTGGCTATGTATACAATGTAACATACATACATGCAATACATGTAACATAACGCATACATGCCGAGCATTGCATTTTAACTACTTGCGACATTCTCATTCCTATGAAGTAGATAAGATTGTGATTGAAAACAAGGTCCGACTTGTGCATGTTCCATCCCTTCATGTTCCTGCTTGCTGTAGTCTCCATACTGATGTTGCTGCTTCCAGTGTGAAAATTATCTGAAAATTATTAAATATAGGTAGGTGAGTAAAGTACGTAGGTTGATGGTACTTGTAATTTTTTTATGATAGGGGTTTATCTAATCCAAAAACATTGCAAGTATTTAACAGTATAAAAATGCAAGATAACTGTAAATTCAAAATTTTAATAATCCCCAACCTGTGGGAATCATGACATCCCAACGTCCTGCTCTAACCATCAGAACCTTTATTACTATGAAATGTCTACCAAGTACCTATTCATCGAGACAAATCTAACTATAAAAAACCCGCATTCAAATCGGTTCACCCGTTTAAGAGCTACAGTGCGACAGACATATCCACACACATAGCAGTTCGATGGGGAGAGAGTTGGTAGGTACTAGGTAGTACATCCACCTTACACTATCGTTCTTCGGCAAACTTAGAAGTCTTAGATGTTGAGTAGCAAGTACCGACACAACACTTAGTCCCATGACGATCGATTCGTATATCGTATTCGTATCGTATCGTACTCGTATCGTGATCTCTAAAGTAGCACAGTTTGTCCTGTATCAAACAACAGCAGAGAATTTGGATTTCAACTCAGCAAATCAGCAAAATACTTACACAAAATTCAACGCTTTTTTCTGCTGCTAATATAGCAAATCGTAGTCCATAAAACGTAGCCGGAGTCAAATGTAAAACAGAGTTTCCGTAGTCCAAAACAAAGTACAAGTCAATATGATCGCCACCAAAATCCATTTAACAAAGCCAAGTCGTCGGGAAATATCACAAAAAACACCATGATAATCACCTCACTGATGATAATTGAGAACCTGTGATGAGAACAACGAAAAGCAAAGAAAAGTGGTGGAAATGAAAAATGAAAATTTCCCGAAATTTCGAAAATTTCATGACAATGACAGACCCACAGCACCCCACAGAGTACATTATATATACAGTCAGTCACATAAGCCAATGCAGTATAAGTAAACAAACCATACTCGTCAGAACATTTCACTTTTGCATACGATATTTTCACTGTTGCTTATAACAAATCACTCACAATGATCTTTTTTCCCAAAGTAAAACTTATTAAGTTTATATTACACACAAAACCAATTCAATTTTAGGAGTTTACGTAAATATTTTAACAAAAATCTAGCCGACAATCGTAAAATAAAACCACAGAGTATTGACCTACTATGGAGTTTGACATAAGATATAGACTAAATGCGTAGTGCTGAAAACGAAAAGTGAACCATAGAATGAATGTTATGAACGAGTGAGAACGAGTTTAATCGATTCTAAAATTCGGGTAAAATCGGAAGTCATTTATAAAACGGTCAGTGTATTATCTGTGTATTACAAAACAAAATGGGCGTTTTCGTTTAATTTTGTTATTGTTAGGCGCATCCGATGCCGGCATCGTTTGTTTAGCATCGATTCGACTGTGGAATTTGCCAAAATTAGGTACCAGCTGGAAGTCTGCGTTTAGAGATACTCGGTAACGATGGTATACCTTAATGGTAACATTTGCTGTCTATTTAACGAATCGACTTCTACTCATAAATTTTTAACTAGTAGACGTCCGTGGTTTCGCTTGCGTGATACCTAAACTAAGTATTGCTAATGTCCTTTCCAACGCTTAATTATCATCATATCAAATTTCACCGAAACCAAGAGAGAGCGAGCGAGCGGTACTTTTGGTCGTCTTCGGTTTGTGGTGCCAGTGCCGGGTGCCGATGCGCCGTGCTGTCATGTCGCCGACGCTTTCCGTTGGTCAACTGTCTCGCTCGCACTGCACTCGATGATGTTTGCATCGGGTCTGATCGTTTAATTCGGGTGTTACGGGGTCATTCGTTTCGCTGCTTCTCTTGATGTACGTGTACTTTTTTTTTTGGAATAGCACTCCCCCCCCCCCTCCCCCTCAAATAAAACTATTTCTTACTCTTTAGGTAATTTTTGGCTATTGTCATCAATTCATATATATTTTTATAAAAAGCTTTATGTTATTATAAATCAGATATAACCAGATAAAACATTATGTAACAAAACTTGCTACAAAGCTAGGAATATTAAATGTAGTATTCGATTAAAAAGGTTTAAATGATATCGTTTTCAACGATAGAAGGTTGTTTTTAAAATCACTCTATTTCGATAATCGATTTAAGAATGTATTCATTCAATCGTCCATTCACAATCTGCCTGCTTCTACTTTCCATCACTATGAGTACAATGACAAATATGATCACGTGATCTGACGCCATTTCTGTTTACAAATACTGCATTGGGATATGGTATGGACTGTACTTTATTAGAGATTGCACTCGCCTGTTCACCTAAAGCGACCTCCACAGGGAAGTGGCTAAACTAAAATATATATAACTACAACGCTATAGTACTATATATATAGGTACTACTGGTACTATAATATATATACTATACTATTGTCCTTGTGTATCGTATAAAATAATTTATCTTAATTATTACAAGATCACTAAAGAATGATGTGACCTTGTAATAATTAAGATAAATTATTATTATACAATACTTACATTAAAATTGTAAGAGGGTGGTCTCCAGATGTTAGGAAATGAAACGCATGTTGATAATTTTCTGCTTTTTAATCGAGTCTTTTTTACATGCGTGGGTCACTGTTATTTATGCAAAGATAATCGGAGTCGATCACGTCCACGATCACGAGATGAAATGCACAGATAATTGGAGTCCAAGAATGGCGAAATAGTAATAAAATAAGAAAAACTAACGAAGCACCACTAGCACAATAATTATCCAACTGTCATACTAGAAAAACTTCAATGTCAAACTAATTATTGTTGTCAATGTTGGTCAAACTGAAATGGCCGTTCGCTACGTTTAGAAATTAAATCATAAATGTTTCATTAAACTTCCAACTTATATAGAAATATTTACAATGACTGTTATGTGGATTTTAACTTAGAAATTTATCCTACTAACTCATATTACTCTCAAAAAAATATTTTACATATTAGTAGCTGAACTGTTTAATTAAATGACATTAAAATAAATTAGACTAAAACTTAAACTTCTGAACGAACCATTGACTCTATAGGAAGAGGACTTGGCATAATGTCCTATAGAAAATAGTGGATCGGAAAATAGCTCAAGCTTATCAAAATTTTCATAAGTGTGTAAGAGACAACACTACATTTTTAAACATAACAATAAAACAGATCGTGGCAGACTCGTGACTTAAGATGGCCTCCCTAAAATGTATACATGAACACTCACACACGCACAACTTGAGACATCACAATGAACACGCGCCATTTTATGTTACAGGATTGTGCGTGTGTGAGTGTATTTTTGGCACGTTTTTAAGGTAGGTATGCCAACTCTACTTATTATTATTACCTCTATGGAACGAACACTTACTTCAGTGGCATCATAGATAAAGAGGCACAGATTATAAATACAAGATAAGCGCCATCTTTAGGGAAGTGGTAACCGGGGTAATTTTCATACAATGAAAAAATGTTTGAAGTGCAAAGACCCTGGACAGACCTCAGACTTATCACTGAAACCTAAATCACAGAGCTAAACACAGAAAATAACTAGATACTTATCATGAATTAGTGGAAAACCTATCATTAATCTGTGGACCTGTTATTTTCTGTGTTTACGTCTGTGGTGTGCGAACGATTGTAGCGCCAAAACGCAGAAAAAGGAACTACAGCTCAGTGGCGTAGCGTACCTTGGCGGGGTCCCGTATAAAAATTTGTTTGGGGGCCCTTATGAAGGGTAAAGATTTCTTACAAAAGAAAAAAAAAATGTTTGCATAAAATTAAAAGCAATATTTATTCATCATAATTATTTATCTGTCACTTTTCCTAAAATTTTTACAAACAATTCAAATTAAATATATACTCTCCTTGCCTTTTTTTCGGCAAACTGATTTACTAAATCATTTATAGCTGATAATGACTTTAGTTTTTCTAAATATTCTGCCTCTATGGACAAATTTTTTTGTTTTTTGACTTTTGTCATTTCTGAAATAAACAAAAATTTGGGAAGTTTTTGTTAATTTTTGCTTACGCACGTCGGGGGCCCCCGTGGCTTGGGGGCCCCGTATAATTGATACGGCATATACGGCGGTAGCTACGCCCCTGCTACAGCTGTCATACCCCTGCCATTGATTGATTTTTTAAACACTACTAAAAAAAAAAAAAGAAATTCTTAGAGCAACATATAATTTTCTTTGCTGTAGTGCTCGTTCTTCGTCCGAGCTGTAGTGTGTGTTATTCTGTGATTTAAAAAAAAAAAACTCATTCCACAGATTTTACAAAAATAAGTGTTAACAAAGTTAGTCGCTATTCGGTAAAATGTTTTTAATACCTACTACAAAAAGAAGGAAATTCCTAGATCAACGTTTATTTAATTCTTTGCTGTAGTGTGTGATATTTTGTGAATTTTTTTAAGCTCATTCCACAGATTTCACAAATAAATGCAAGTGTTAACAAAGTTAGTCGATAAAATGTTGCAAAGGAAAAACACCGTTAATTCACCGTTAACGTTAATGCTGTCGAGTGGAATAACGTTATTTACCAGTTAACGATATTGAACCCTGAGTGTTGCTAATAAAAATTATGATTTCAGTTTCTTGACACACGACGTTGAACCAAAAGAAGGATTGTCTTCCATTCCTGCCGAGAGCGTCAGGGTGTCAGGAACGGCCGTATAACCGTATAAGCAGAGAGGCAACTTTTTAATGGGTCGTGTGGCAACATTGTTTACAACATGCCAACTATTTTGAAGCTGTGGTTTTCCAGTCTATGATCTGTGGTTGTTTCACAGAGTATGGTCACCAATATTTATGATTCGGCTGGATGTCTGTGGAGGTTTCACCTCTATGGTTGATTTTGGCGCGCTTTGTCGCATACAGAGCGTATGGTCTTGCTAATATGTTTTTCTGATAAATATTGCTGTGGATGTTCTGTTTGAAGTCAACAATAATACCTTGTGATAATTAAAACTGTTTCCTAATTATTGAAAACTACTTCTGATTGCTTACACTACTAATTTTCTAAAATTCGGGTTGGCAGCACTGGATGTCATAGTACTAGTGATGTGCCGATTCGATTATTTTGATAATCGATTAATCGATTACACCAGAAAGCATTATCGATCAATAATCGATTATTATTAATCGATTATGAAGTAATTCTTAGGAAAAACTGAAAAACCGTTCTCCTTTCTGGAAAAATTTCTGAACCAATCCTACTATTTAGTACCTAACAATGAAGTATCCTTATTAAAGCCTTTATTTCAGATAATTGTCTTTAAATCTCGAAACTAATTTCAAGAATTATTAAATGTAAGCAAATGCCACAAGTGACAGCAGCTTTACGATTTACGAGGCAAACTGAAACTAAGAAATACGCGGTAAATTCGAATTAAGAAAAACGCTTGCATGATTTTCTTTACATGTACAAGTCACGGCAAATAAGTCGACCGGTGACCTTCAATGCGCATAAGTCAAAAATGAGGTATCTCGGGGTGTGAGGGGGTCGCGGGGAGGGCATGGGGATCGTTCGTAAGCACTGATTAGCTCTCGCGGATCCCTCGTAAGCGCTGATTGGCTCTCCAATCGTATTGTGTCCCACTCACTCGTACGACGCTGCGCGCACTTGAAGGTCACCGGTCAACTTACGTGCCAGGGGTTATATATAGAGTTCAGGTTCTCCAAGTTTGGGGCTAATTCTTCAATCACCGGATAAACTAAACAATATCTTTTGAGTTTTGACAGATATCCAGCACAAAAACTAAGAAAACCTCAAGAAATCCTTAAAAAATAATAACTGACAATGGACTAACCACTTTATATAATTACTAACTGCGCCCCGTGGTGTTACCCGCGGTTATTAAGTTTGTACACATAAAAATATTTCTACAGAGTCTTCTAAGAGTAACTTAGCAAATTGAATGACAGTAAAGTAAGAACAATCAGCGCCATCTATCGCGTTCTATGTATCTATTTAAGTCCCACAGAAACTCTTTTTCTGGGATAAAAAGTAGCCAATCTGTTATTCCAGGGTACTTATAATCAATCTCCATTCCAAACTTCAACCAAATTGGTTCAGTAGGTGCGACGTTAAAGTGTAACAAACATACACACACATACATATATACATATATACACACAAACTTACGCCTTATAATATTAGTGTGATAATTCTTATTCATTCAAAGTTTACTAAAAAAAGGTTTTTTTTACGTCAGACAATGTTTAACGGACAAAAGACAAAAGAGCTCAATGGCTTTCGTTCAGTAATTACTGCGTTAGCAAAATATAACGCTGCATGCCGTGCCGCAGCGGCTAACTATCCGTTTGGTATGAACAAGTCTAAATATAAGTTTGAGGGAATCCCCTTTTTGCAATTGCCAAACTATATATTTTTAGCAAGCAAATTAGTAACAGAAAGCTGGTAGTAAAGTTTGGTAAGGTATTTTTTCTTAATCGATCATGATCGATTATCCAAAATCATAATCGATTGCAATCGATAATTTTAATAATCGATTATTGATAATCGATTCCGCACATCACTACATAGTACCTACGATTTTCACTTTTTCAGCGATTGACGATTCAGACTATAGATGTGACGATTCGATTATTTTGATAATCGATTAATCGATTATATTAATCGATTATAAAATAATAATCGATTATTAATCGATTATTGATCGATTATGAAATAATTCTTAGAAAGAACTGAAAAAACAATTCTACTTTCTGGAAAAAATTCTGAACCCTTGCATTTAGTAGCATCATCTTTATTCTAACCTTTTAGACTTCTGAAAAAAGAAAAACAAACACTATTTTTTAAATTTTTTGAAATTGAAATTAGAAAATTAAATAGATTAATTAAAAAATAATGTAATTGATCAAAATTAAATATACATACCTATTAGGTACCTATTTATTACACTAAGGCGAAAGTTTGTGTGTGTGTATTTATGTGTGTATGTTTATTACTTTTTAACGCCGCAACTACTGGACCGATTTGGCTGACATTTGGATTGGAGATAGGTTATGTCCTGGAATAACACAAAGGCTACTTTTTATCCCGGAAAAGTGTTCCTGAGGGACTTAAATAGATATAGACTTCCAAAAACGAGATAGGTGCTGTTAAACGCTGATTGTTCTTAGGTACATCACGCTCACATAACAAATTATTGCAATAGTTTGCTGTCGTTGCATGCATTTGTATGCTTTTGCATGAATTTGCTGTCGTTCTCGTTGCTAAGTTACTCTTAGATGATTTTGTTCAATAGTAGATTGTATCATAAGGGAGCAAAATAATATTTTTACGGCGAGGGCGCTTTTTTGAATCCAGAGCGAAGTGAGGGATTGTATAGTAGAATCCCGAGCGTAGCGAGGGATTCTTTAGTACAATCCTGAACGTAGCGAGGGATACAAAGTACGTCGCCCGAGCCAAAAATATATTGCGCCCGAGTGATACACTCTACTTTTCATCACCCTCTATGAGGAAATAAAAGGCGCCTCATATTTTTAACCCTCGACGCAAAAACGACGGGGTGTTATAAGTTTGACGTGTATGTGTGTGTGTATGTGTATGTCTGTCTGTTCCCCCATAGCTCTCGAACGGATAGACCGATTTGAATGCGGTTTTTTTGTTTGAAAGGTGAATTAGTTCGGGAGTGTTTTAGCTATGTTTGATGAAAATCGGTCCAAGATGGCCGCCGCCACAAAATGGCGGATTAATAATAAAAGTATAAATTAAAAATTTAAAAAACCCCCGAATTTCGCCATTTTGTGATGGCGGCCATCTTGGATTTGCATAGTGTTATTCTACTAGTCAAGACCTTTCATTTGATACCCATATTGAGGGAGTTGTGAAAAAATATGTAATCCGCCATTTTGTGGCGGCGGCCATCTTGGACCGATTTTCATCAAACACAACTAAGAACACTCCCGACTAATTCACCTTTCAAACAAAAAAACCGCATTCAAATCGGTTCAACCGTTTGAGCGCTACGGGGGAACAGACAGACACACACACACATACACACACAGACGTCAAAATGAAAGGTCGTGACAACAAGACCTTTCATTTAATACCGATATTGAGGGAGTTGTGAAAAAATATGTAATCCGCCATTTTGTGGCGGCGGCCATCTTGAACCAATTTTCATCAAACATAGCTAAAATACTCCCGACTAATTCACCTTTCAAACAAAAAAAACCGCATTCAAATCGGTTCAACCATTTGAGCGCTACGGGGGAACAGACAGATACAGACACACATACATACACAGACGTCAAACTTGTAACAACAATAACAACAATCGATATCATTCGCGCCTAGCCCGGTGGGACCACGGGCCCTTCATCTTCAAAAAGTGCGCGGCAAAGATAATTGCGGCGCACTTATTTATAAGTGCGCCGCAATTATCTTTTACGCGCACTTATAAATAAGTACGCCGCAAACATTACCTTTGGATGCACTTAAAGGCGAACCAAGTCGTCCTTTACGAATAGATGGGATGAAAATATTTTTTATGTGTACAAACTTATTAATCACGGGTAACATCGCGGGGTACAGCTTGTACATATATAGATACTCACTCATAGCGGGGGTAATTTCACTACAGTTTGTAAAGGCGTATCGTCGGTTCGGTGTGTTCTAAAAGTTGAGTATGTATGAAAAAGCTGTAAGCTGCATAACGCTCGCTCACAGTCGGCGGCTGACTATCCGTTTGGTGTGAACAAAGCCTAAAACTAACTTTGAGGGAATACCCTTTTTGCAATGATAGGGTTGCCAAACCATATTATATTTTAGCAAGCAAATTAATAACAGAAAGCTGGTAGTAAAGTTTGGTAATTAACGTATATCTTTATAATCGATCATGATCGATTATGCAAAATCATAATCGATTGCAATCGATCATTTTAATAATCGATTAATCGATTATTGATAATCGATTCCGCACATCACTAATTCAGACAGAAGCAGCGGAAGCAGCCCTGATAAGTAAGCCCCTTATAGCTTTAAAAGATGCGCTGTTGCGTGGATTACTGCTGTAATTCTTCGGACAGTGCGTCCGCAGAGAATGGGATTAGTTTTCACGCGTGAGTATTATTGATTTTCGTAGACGGAGATAATCCCGTAGTTCTCATTTGTCAAACTCCAGCAACTTGACTCCTAACAAAGTTGAGGCGTGAATTGTTCAAGTCACGGCAAATAAGTCTAGCGTTGACTTTCAGTGCGCAGAAGTCGAAAATGAGGTATCTCGTGTCAAATTATTGTTGAAAATCAATTAGAATTTTTAGAAATGGTTTACGTATTATTAATTTCATAATTGAAATAGGAATGAACTGACATTTGATTCTTTTCGCCGAACCGCCATTTTGAATTATTGGTATATGGCCACGGGCGCCCCGTGGTTTATGCGCAATGTGGATCTCCATAGAGATCTCCAACTCCCCACTATTGCACAACATTTTAAACAACTTTCCAAAAGCTATTTTGAGAAAGCAGCTAAGCACCCCAACCCTCTGGTGGTAGGGGCATCAGCTTACACTCCAGATCGTAACGACCCTCCCGATAAAAGACGCCCTAAGCACATCCTTTACGACCCCGACGATCAAATAACTACCGACAATGCACTCTATCTGTTAGGGCTACACAATCACACAACCGATGCACAGCGTCTTCGCCGGCGAAGACGAGGTCCCCGATTTCTGACGTCACCCGGACGTGGGCCCTTACCACGGTCTCGGGGGCGCTCGGACTAATCTAGTCCAACGAACCCACTCGCCCCAACGTCAACCTAAGCCGAGGTCCGAGCCTCACAGGAGGCGCCCTTAGGAAGACGTTGCCGCCCTCCGATATTCATCGAGCCCTAAGGCTCACTACTCCCCCCTGGCAGAGCTTCGCGCTCTCCGACAACCCCGGTGACACTGTAGCGGCCAATAGGGCCAAGCAGCATATTCAATCCGAAAATAGAAAAGCCATGAATTCAGTGTCCTCCAGAGACTCAACCGACTATTAGATGCTTCAGCATCTAGGTCGTGATATTTGATTGAGGGTTTCGATAGCAATCACACCTTAATCGAATAAAGTGCTGCCATTTTGGACTTGGCTGAGTGTAATTAAATTAATTAGTATAAAATAGATTTCGAGAAGAGATCTCAGTTAAACTAATCTGTGATTCGATATTAATTAAGTTTGTGCCGGTGATAAATAAAGATATTTTAATAATAGTTTGATTTAAGTAGTTTTAATAGAATAGAATAGAAAAGTTTTTTATTCAAATAAACTTTTACAAGTGCTTTCGAATCGTCAATTGAATCTACCACAGGTTCGGAATGCAGTTCCAGCCGAGAAGAACCTGCAAGAAACTCGGCGGTTGCTCTTTTTTAAAAAAAAAAACATTATAACAATTATTATTATTAATGTACATGATTGGAATGCTGTCTCGCGCATTGCTGGAACGAGTTAAATCCAAGCTTTTTTCTCGTTTATATAATCTTCAATTGTATAATAAGCTTTTTTTTATGAGCATACTTTTAATAGAGTTCTTAAACTTGTGTAAAGTGTAAAGGCAAGTGTAAGACATATTTTTTATTCAGATAAACTTTTACAAGTGCTTTTGAATCGACAAATGAATCTACCACTGGTTCGGAATGGTGCTTACAATTCTACACGTTAAGAAGGGCAGACAAAAGTAGCCCCATTTCCGAATATTAAACCTTATCCTGCTTCTGTAATGATCATTCATCTCAAGTGCGGGTATTTCATTATTCTGCGGTTATTTCTACAACTTCACTTCAAATTAATCACTTTCTTAAACAAACTAAACACAACTGTGTAGATGGCAAAGCAAAATCAAGGCAACGTGATTCGAATCCCAATGCTTCTGTAATGATGATGCTTACACTCGGGTGGTGAGGGGGTCGCGGGGAAGGCGTGGGGATCGTTCGTACGCACTGATTAGCTCTCGCGGATCCCACGTAAGCGCTGATTGGCTCTCCAATCGTATTGTGTCCCGCTCACTCGTACGACGCTGCGCGCACTTGAAAGTCAGCGCTCGACTTACGTGGTGGGAGTTATACGAGTAAGCGTCGTGTGAGGCACTCTGTATAAGAGGCTGGATGAGGCAGGCTGAAGACCGGCGGTGGTAGCGCTCATCGGGCAAGGCTTATGTACAGCTGCAGTGACCACAATGTCAGCCAACAAGTGCATGCTCTAATTAGAAAAAGTTGAGTTTTTCACCATCATTTAGAACACTTCCTGAGGAAAGTTAATGTTGTGGGTTACTGCTAGTGTATTAATTCAATAGTAATTTGCAGATTCCCTAGTGATGTGCACCTGAGTGCTGCTTGGCTCAGAGCCCTCGGAAAGCAAGACGGTCACCTACCAGACTCTGCTGTCTGCTCAGATCATTTTCTGAACGATGACATTTATGAAACAGAGAGTGGCTTAATGCAGATCCGTACTGGTGCTGTTCCTTCAATTGTGCAGGTAACTTCTCCACAATGTCACTTTATGTATCTATTGTTTGTAAGTCAAAGTAACTATATTAAGTCTGAAAAAGTACAGTGAATCAGAGTTTTACTTTTCCCTCATACCTGTTGTAGTATTGTATGGAAACAGTAATGTAGGGGCGTTTGTGCACTTATTCGTTTTCGATTCGTTTTCGTGTTTCGTGAAAACACGATTCGACATAGCCTTCCTTATAACTGTATGGGCGTTTGTGCACTTACTCGTTTTCGATTCGTTTTCGTGTTTATATATTCGTGAATTCTTCACATCGAATCGTTTTAAAATAAGGACGCGAGTGGAATGGTGTGTGGAAAGAGGGCAGAGATGAGTCCTGATGTTGTGAGGTATTTGGAAAACATAGGTATTTGCATTTCTTGAATTCCAACAAAACATGATTCAACGCAGTTGATTATTATTAAAAATTAATACCTACTTAGTTTGGCATTAAAATAAATCGTTTGTTTCATTCAAATTAGTTTTACTTCGAGTAAAATACCTAAATATTGTAGTATAATCAAAATTTCCATACCTGTGGTTGGTAGTCAAAAACTATCAGCAAAATATGAACATTTCATAAAAAATATCATTTCTGATACTTAGTTGTTACTGTTTTCTTACAAGAGCGTAATGTCCACTTGGGATGTTCACAAAATATATGACGTATGCTTAGATAATTTTGATACTAACCGTACCGTGTGAAATATTCATAATCACTTACCTTAGTGTTACTGCCAGCATTTTTTCTGGAGTTATGCATTCTCTAAAACGTGTGTCTTGCCGAGGAATCTTTTTTTTATATGACACAATATGAAATCGAAAGTAGCAACATTCTTTCGATAGTAATTAAAAAAAGTTTTTTCATGATGTCATGTCATGTCATTAAGTGATGATCGCCTACGAATGTATAAGAGAAGTGCGAAAAGCTGACGACGATTAAATGCAGCACACATTATGAACACGGTTTTATCTACGAAATGCTTAAAACGTATAGTGAAATCACGATTAAGTGCACAAATGTCATTCGTGAATTTCGTATACGTTTTTATGATGTTCATTAAAAAAACGAACACGAATCGAAAACGAATCGAAAACGAGTAAGTGCACAAACGCCCTAGGAGTAACTAGTAGTATATTTACAGGTTTGCATGATATGCTTAGACACTAACAGCAAGCTGTTTCTAATGAGTAAATACAAATTGGACAAAGCATATGAGCAGTTAACTGGACATGCTGTAAGTTGTTAATCTATAATATATAGCTATGTATTGTATATACACAGAATAGAGCTATGTATGACAAAATATCTCACTGTACACTGTCAAATACTTTTAATTAATAATTTAGCGACACAGTGAATAACTTATTTTTGCATACTTTAATTATGTTTTTTTCAGTTGTGTGATCTAAGAAACCTAAAACAAACAGTTTGTGTACAATGTGCGCAGAGATTGATAAACTGTAGTCAATTCGGAGACAAGTGCTTGAGAGCCCGTGCAATGATAATGGACTTAGTTGAAAGACATAATTTTGTGAGTACTTAATGCATACATGGTTTCTTAATTTCCAATCAAGAATATCATTCTTAATAACTATATTAAGTCTGAAAAAGTACAGTGAATCAGAGTTTTACTTTTCCCTCATACCTGTTGTAGTATTGTATGGAAACAGTAATGTAGGAGTAACTAGTAGTATATTTACAGGTTTGCATGATATGCCTAGACACTAACAGCAAGCTGTTTCTAATGAGTAAATACAAATTGGACAAAGCATATGAGCAGTTAACTGGACATGCTGTAAGTTGTTAATCTATAATATATAGCTATGTATTGTATATATGTTACAGCCAAAGTAATTAATTAGCTTTTATTCATAATGACTGGCAATTATAAATAATATCTAAATTGTCCAGATATTATTCATAATATCATGTCAAACCAGACATTATTCATAATAGCAGATGAACGTTGGTCAAAATGATAAATACGGCCCGCCTTGCTTCCCCTCCCGCATCTCATTCCTTTGTGGTGTGGCGTGATCACCACGATCTCGTAATCTAAACTACCCTATCCTAACCTAACCAGTAACCTAGCCTAAAATTCCTGATGTAGACCGTGCCAAAGCTGATGATAGAAATATTATATGCATAGCTGTTGTAATTTCTCCGGGGACACCTCAGAAGATAAGTACCTCACGAAAATAAGTATTATTAATGAACTAGTGGATGCGTGTCACTTACAGAAGCTAGGTTAGGTTAGGTTAGAACATAAATATTGAGGTGCCCGGCCGCAGGCCGGGCACTTAGGTTCTATTGGATCCTAGGTAGAATGTGGTCCAAAACGAAATCTGAGCACCCCAACCCAAAGCAATAAGTCGGTTAAGTTCAAACAGTTACCTAATTAATTTTGAAAAAAAAAAATCCTATGGTTGCGTTTTGGCCTTGTATATATTGGAACGATGCACGCGCGCGTCCACGTTACAAAATATATACTAGTAGTACGCAAAATTCGTGTATACTTTGTAGTACAAAATTTGAAAACTGCATTACAATGTATACATAAGCAGAATCCTATGGGTGCATTCTGGCTATGTATATTATGTAAATACGCGCCTCCGCCCGCCGTAGAAAATCGCAGGCACCCGCGCGAGCCGTAGCGGATGAGGCAGGTCGCCGAAGGCGACCAGCAAGCCGAAGCTGCGGTGGTGAGCGTGGGCGCCTGGGCTTTGCTACACAACCTGGGCGATGGGGCTGCACTTCCCCTAGCGCCGAAGCTGTTGCAGAAGTAACTATGTTTTTGGGTGGTATTAACTGTTTATTTGACGTTATATTTTGCAATATCTGGTGATCAGTTAAACATAAGTCCTTGTTTTGTTACTTTATCCAAGTCTTCCAAGATATTATATAAAATAGCTGAATATTATTTATAATAGCTAGATAATTTTAATAATTCTGTGTCAATTATTACTTTATCCAAATTGAGTTGATAATATTTATAATGGCTGGATAGTATACATAATATCCTTATTTATTACTTTGGCTGTAACATATACACAGAATAGAGCTATGTATGACAAAATATCTCACTGTACACTGTCAAATACTTTTAATTAATAATTTAGCGACACAGTGAATAACTTATTTTTGCATGCTTTAATTATGTTTTTTTCAGTTGTGTGATCTAAGAAATCTAAAACAAACAGTTTGTGTACAATGTGCGCAGAGATTGATAAACTGTAGTCAATTCGGAGACAAGTGCTTGAGAGCCCGTGCAATGATAATGGACTTAGTTGAAAGACATAAATTTGTGAGTACTTAATGCATACATGGTTTCTTAATTTCCAATCAAGAATGATATACTCATTCAATACTGAACTTGTTTTTGAACAGATAACAAGAGGACATGTAATGATGGTAAACCGCAGAGCAAATAAATTAAAGAGCAATATTGTGATGGAAAAATTAGACGATGACTTATACATAGAAGAAGAACCCTTAGAGCTGTTTTTAGACGACGAAAGTGCACCCTTCCACTGTACTGTTTGTTGTGAGGAATTCGTTTATGAAAATGCATACATGCAACATATCCAGGTGAGATAGACAGCACTTATCAATTTCACAAGTCAGTATGATTGCTTGTTAGTTGTGGAGGCTCACACAAGCCCTCAAATGACAGCAATGTTATGTCTTTGTTTTGTATTTGTCAGAACGGTGCGGGTGATGGTGAATGTGCCGCGTCTCAAGAGTGCGAGCCTCATACAGCTGTGAGCTCAGACGCTTCACTTCTCACTGAGAGCAGGTCAGTACTCAGTGTACAAGCCCTGTCAGTTTGCATCGGAGCAATTCTGAAATTGGTTGTTAGAGGAAACACATTATGTGATAGCGTAATGGTGAGAGAAGTGATATCGTAAAGTTGTCCGCCTCCCGAAGTACTGCTTGAAATAACTTCATCTCAAATGTAATCGATTTTACTTGTTTTTTTTTTATGAAACCATAAGCCAACTATACTATATTTTTTCTTAGCGCTACTATGTTGTAAACAACAATGGCGGACTAGTGACTAAAGACAATAATGTAGGGATGGGAACTTAAAATAAATCGTTAAAGTTTTATGGATGGGAAGATGGGCACCTATCCAAATGAACGATTAAACGAATATGAAAATATACATCAGAATTATTTTCAACGTTACCTACATGGATACCGTTACTAAAATTGTAAGGTCATTAAGATCAAAACAATAACGTTATCTACGAATTAACGCGATTATTTGCGTAATATAATAAATTTACCGTTATTTACTACACCACGCCAATAATAAGGAGGTGGATAGTGTACAGTGGTCAAGGGCTCTTATTACCTCCCGTAATTCCCGTAATAGAAAAATTTTTTTAGCCCGCACATTAAAGCGCATAAAGTCCGCCATTTTGATTTCGTTTTAAATTTAGGTACCCAGTGACACTCGCGTCATCAAGACAAATCTAATGACGTATCATTTATCAAAATCCGTTGAGTAGTTACAAGCGGACATAGGAATAGGCATACATACACACAGGTCAAACACATAACCCAGTCGGGTAAAACCGGAGCCCTATTAATGTCACTCTGCTTTTTAGGGTTCCGTAGTAAACAAGGAACCCTTATAGTTTCGCCATGTCCGTCCGTCTGTCCGTCTGTCCGTCTGTCCGTCTGTCCGTCTGTCCGTCTGTCCGTCCGTCCTCGGTTAATCTCAAAGACTATTAGTGCTAGAAATCCGTAATTTGGCATGAGTATAAATATTAATCACGCCGACAAAGTGGTGAAATAAAATTTTGATAAATATTTTTTTTAGGGTAGCTCCCCTACATGTAAAGTGGGGATGAATATTTTTTTTCTCGTCTACCCCATAGTGTGGGGTATCGTTGAATAGGTCTTTTAAAAATACTGTGGGTGTGGGAACATCATTTTTCGATTTCTAGATCCGTTTGTAAAATATAATGTTTTAAAGTGCAAATTTTTATTAGAGTCAAGTGTCCCCCCCCTCTATCAGCCAAATGGCAGTATATAGGAACTTGAAAAAATTCACAGCAGTAGGGTATATAATCAATTTTAAAGGAAAACTATCACGGCTAAGTAGGGTTCACAGGTTAAGGAGTTATACCTGTTTTCCGAGGATTGTGACTACGGAACCCTACACTGCGCGTGGCCCGCCACGCACTTGGCCGGTTATTACTCATCAAAAGACTATCTACACATCGCCGTTTTCGGCAAATATTAGAAATACGCAAACACGAATAGCGAAGTGAAGTCCCACCATTTAAAAATCGATTTGTGTCAATAACGTTGATTAAACCATTCAATCTTATTCCCATCTCTAAGATTTATAGACAATGTAGAAAGTAGAATAACAAAATGTCAAATGTCGTTTTCTTATTCAATCTATGCAAACGGACCCGGCTTATCTTTCGATTTTCAGATAATTTTATTGTTAAAATCTTATATTTATCACAGTTTTTGGTGTTATTCATATTATATATGTTCAATAAACAGATTGGCATGTTTTAACCTAACTTAAGAGGCCGTATTCCGAGCCGAGCTAACGAGTTTCGGCCCGAGTTTTAAATGTGTGCGTGTACCTCACAATGGCACCGTAAGCTGCACTCACACAAAGACACGGTATACTTAAAAGCGGTCGGACTAACCTATATTGATACTTTGCGTTCCAAATTCAACGCGCTAATAAAATAAAATTTTAGATCTTAGTATATTTTATATTTGCTTTTTTTTAATGTTCGATTTAGGTAAGTATATAATTATTATCAAGATGTTGTGTAATCGTTTATACTTACACATAACATCTGTAAGAATTAAATACAGCTATATCACTACCCATATTATAATGCGAAAGTGTGTTTGTTTATTAGTTTATTGGTTTGCTGGTTTCTCCTTCAATCACACTGCAACGAAACAAAAGACTATACGATCAATGCTTATTATATTGGTCAATAGATTAATCTGGTTATTTCAGGTATACAGGTTGTTTTGATAAAGAAGTTCTCTCAGGTGTGCAATTATCTACTATGCAGTTGCTAATCTTAGGTCATAAATAAAATTTGCACGTGCTCAATTCTTGCAGGAACACTTGTTGTATTCGTATTTGCTTCTTGTAACCGAATTTTTATTTGTTGTCAAGAATGGCCCGAGTACCCATAATATTTTATTACCAAAGACTTGATGAGTAGGTGCTAAACTAATATTTGTTCGTGTTCAAACCATGATGTTTTTATTATATTCTTTTTTCTTGTACTAGTTGACTCGCCCAGGATTTACACATTTTCGTTTAGCCAATTTTGATGCAATTTAGTACACATATGGCTTACATCCCGAAGGTGGACAAAGGCTATTTTTTATCCTGGAAAATAATTTATTTTTCATAGAACACTATTTTATGTGTTTATTATTAAAGACATTACTATCTAAAATTTAGGTATGTAATGGCCTGTTTCATCACCTTCTGATAAGTGTCGAATAGACTAAACGTAAGTTTTGTCACTTTCTTACTTTATGTCAAGTGACTAAGACAAAACTTGTGAATAAGCTATCTGACACTTATCCGAAGGTGGTGAAACAGGCCCTAACTGTTTTCACTTAATTAAATTTAGTTGTGAGATAACTTATCTTCCTCTATTTAGTCCGATTAAAATAGACATTCAAGATTAAAAAATATATTATTCAATATTATATAATATACTAGCTTTTGCCCGCGGCTTCGCTCGCGTGAATTTCGATTTTTCACAAATCCTGAGGGAATCGTGGATTCCCGGTTCCCGTTCCCCGCTCCCTTTTCCAACCTTTATACCTACTTTCAAGAAACTTTGCTATAGTAATCTACCTATAGCTATAGATATAGTTTTCGGGTTTTTGAAAGAGAAATGTGTTCAATATGGTACTTATGATGAGATTTTGCATCTCTGATAGAATCGGACTGACACAAACTTTATCGTTAAAGTAAAATGAACCTTAACTGCCTTGTTTTAAAGCTCAAGTTCATCAACAGCCAACACTCTAAACAATTAAAATCAGTGGTACTGAATTTTAGGTCCATTTTATTCTGACGTTATTGTGTCACAGAGGAGAAACGGAACAGCTTCTAAGAAGCGAGCAAAATTTATACCTATTCTGGTAGGGTTGGCACAGGAGGATACAATTTAATAAACAATAGTTATTTGTTCAACAAAATGGCAAATTTTGTTTTTGTTGTGATTGACTTTGCTATCGCATGATACATACAACTTTTCACTTCAATAGCGAGAAAATACAAGATGTAAAAGAAATATTTATTTAAACATTAAGGTATTTTTACATTTAGGTACATACTTACTCATTTAATATTATTAATAAATATTTACAGTTGATAATAAGTCTAAATAAAGTGCAGATCATTTATAAAAAACTCAAGTAAGTAATAAAAAACCAGCGCCATTTTGAAATTCTTTTGTTAATTGACCGATTTCGTTCAATATCGATATTAAGGGCTCCCTGGGATCACAAAGCAGAAAACTGTTACCAAAATTAAAAAAACGTCTGCGCCACTTTAACTTTCTTTGTTATTTGTACCGATTTCATTCAAAATCAATATCTGAGGATTTCTAGGATTACAAAACAGGAAACTGTTACCAAAACTTAAAAAAGTCGACGCCATTTTGAAATTCTTTGTTAATTGACCGATTTCATTCAATATCGATATTTAGAGCTCCCTGGGATCACAAAAGAGGAAACTGTTACCAAAATTTAAAAAAGTCGGCGCCATTTTGAAATTCTTTGTGATTGTACCGATTTCGTTCAAAATCAATATCTGAGGATCCCTCGGATCACAAAATAGGAAACCGTTACCAAAATTTTAAAAAGTCGACGCCATTTTGAAATTCTTTGTTAATTGACCGATTTCGTTCAAAATCGATATTTAGAGCTCCGCTGGGATCACAAAATAGGTAACTGTTACCAAAATTTAAAAAAGTCGGCGCCATTTAAAAAATTCTTTGTTATTGTACCGATTTCGTTCATAATCGATACACGCTTTTTATCATATTAGAAAATCGTACTAAGCATTGTTTTTTTGAGACAAAGAATTTCAAAATGGCGTCGACTTCTTTAAGTTTTGGTAACAGTTTCCTGTTTTGTGATCCCAGGGAGCTCTAAATATCGATTTTGAATTAAATCGGTCAATTAACAAAGAATTTCAAAATGGCGTCGACTTTTTTAAGTTTTGGTAACAGTTTCCTGTTTTGTGATCCCAGGGAGCTCTAAATATCGATTTTGAATGAAATCGGTAAATTAACAAAGAATTTCAAAATGGCGTTGACTTTTTTAAGTTTTGGTAACAGTTTCCTGTTTTGTGATCCTAGGGATCCTCAGATATTGATTTTGAACGAAATCGGTCAATTAACAAAGAAGTTCAAAATGGCGCTGACTTTTTTAAATTTTGGTAACAGTTTCCTGTTTTGTGATCCCAGGGAGCTCTAAATATCGATTTTGAAGGAAATCGGTCAATTAACAAAGAATTTCAAAATGGCGTCGACTTTTTTAAGTTTTGGTAACAGTTTCCTGTTTTGTGATCCCAGGGAGCTCTAAATATCGATTTTGAATGAAATCGGTCAATTAACAAAGAATTTCAAAATGGCGTTGACTTTTTTAAGTTTTGGTAACAGTTTCCTGTTTTGTGATCCCAGGGAGCTCTAAATATCGATTTTGAATGAAATCGGTCAATTAACAAAGAATTTCAAAATGGCGTCGACTTTTTTAAGTTTTGGTAACAGTTTGTTCTAAAAAAACTGTTCCTATTCACCCATAAGTCGTTCCTATTCACCTCATTCTCATCCCTATTAACCCCTCTTTCGTCCCAAAAGAACTTCGAGTATGAGATTTTAACATTATGTCATACAAAAAATATTTCATTTCAATATATACATATATCAACACATACTTATACCAAAACATAGCATTAGCTATGTATTAGCTCAGCATTGATCAGATCGGACCACTAATGAAATAAAACCTATGCACAAATCATCAAACTGAGTCGGTTGCGCTATAACTTTTACGTAACTTTTACGACAAGTCATTACACAGCTTTGCATGTGTGCGTGAGCTGCGACGGGCAACAACACGTCCTCCCTCGAAGAGCGCTAAGCTCGGTATGGCATTCGTACTGTCTGCTGTGCCATTTTATTTGTAAACTAGATGATGCCCACGGCTTCGCCCGTGTGGATTTAGGTTTTTAAAAATCCCGTGGGACCTTTTGATTTTCCAGAACAAAAAGTAGCTTATCTGTAGAAACCCGTCCCCAAAACGGAAAAATCCCGTGGGATCCCCACGATTTCGGAATACAATTCCTTACAGCATCAGGGTTGAGGAGTTGGATATGTACCTACTCGAGTTCATCTATACTAATAAATAAAATTGAAGTGTCTGTCTGTAATATCGAAATAACTACCTCATATTAAGCTCATATGGTTATTTGAACGATACTATAACCGAATCACACGTTTTTAAAATTTTTGTCTGTCTGTCTGTCTGTCTGTCTGTCTGTCTGTCTGTCTGTTTGAACGGGCTAATCTTTGGAACGGCTGAACCGATTTTGACGGGACTTTCACATATAAGTAGAGAATTAACCAGGGAGTAACATAGGCTACTTTTTTAACCGACTTTAAAAAAAGGAGGAGTTGTGTTTTTCTACCTATGTACACCGATATCTCCGAGATTTCTGAACCGATTTGCGTAATTTTTTTTTTTAATCGATAGAGAAACATTGCGACACTGTCCTACAAAAAATTTGGATTCCAACTCCTCAATCCTGATGCTGTAGGGGATCTGATCCCCAAAACTAACGGGATTTAGGCACTGTCGGTTATTTAAATTGATATTGGGGATACCAATTAAAGACTTTATTGTTGAATGACCTCGAGTAGGTACATGTCCAACTCCTCAACCCTGATGCTGTAAGGAATTGCATTCCGAAATCGTAAGGATCCCACGGAATTTTTCCGTTTTTTGGACGGGTTACTACTTACTACGGATAGGCTACTTTTTGTTCTGGAAAATAAAAGTTCCCACGAGATTTTTACAAACCTACTGTTGGAAATGCTCGCCAAATTATCTCTCTCTCGCCAGCATCTGCAGGTTCGTTGGTGAAAATGACTGAAAACTCTTTACCGACTGAAGTACTTTATATTTCAATACACAAATTATTTATATCTCGTTGCCTTTTACATTTTTTGGACCTTTGGAACTTAATTAATATTTAGTACAATTTGTTGAAAACGTTAAAAAAAAAAAAAAACAATTTTGTTCGAGTCGTCCTGTGGTCACCATAGTGTCACACCACAGATTAGGAACAACTAGAGTGTCACAGAGCCGGGATTTCACAGACAACGAATAATAAGCATACAGAGTCCACTTCCGAACACGCCCCCGCGCGTTGAAAGCTCGTCTTTCAACCCGAATCCTCTTCACGAAGTGGGCAAATTTTGCTGAAGGCTCTTCGGACCACACCACTGGCAGTTTTGATATCGGCCACTCGCGTGATGCCATCCGAACCTGGATGAACAGCGACAACTCTTCCCAATCTCCACTTCAAAGGTGGAAGACCGTCTTCTTTGATAACGACAAGATCATTCAATTTTAATGTAGAATTGTTTACGTTCCATTTTGATCGTTGCTGTAACTCACTGATGTATTCTTTGCTCCATCTGGTCCAAAAATGTTGACGTATTTGTTCAATGCGTTGGAATCGATTCAACCGGTTCATAGAGTGGCTCTCATAATTGGGTACAGGAAGTGCAGTGAGTGGTCTCCCGATGAGGAAATGTCCAGGCGTCAGCGGTAGCAAATCATTGGGGTCAGACGATAGCGGCGTGAGAGGGCGTGAATTCAAAAGTCCTTCAATTTGCACTAGCACTGTGTTTAACTGTTCGTACGTGAAATTACAATTCCCTAAGACTCGCCGCAAATGATATTTTACAGATTTAACGCCTGCCTCCCAGAGACCACCAAAATGAGGAGAGTATGGTGGTATAAAATGAAATGCAATTCCTTCATTGGCCACAGATTCGGTTACCGAAGTGCAGCTGTCTTTCAAAAACCTGTCTATTTCTCTAGATCCGCCAACAAATGAGGTACCATTATCTGAGAAAACACTCTTGGGCTTCCCCCTGCGAGAAATGAATCTACGTAACGCCGACAGATAGTTATCGCTCGTTAAGTCACCTACCAGTTCTAGGTGAATTGCCTTAGTCGTGAAACAAACAAAAATCGCGATATAAACTTTAACGAGTCGACATCCTCTTCCTTGACGACTGGCGCACATAATGGGACCTGCATAATCTACCCCTACACACTCGAACGGATAACCGCCAGGGCTCAACCGCGTTGAGGGTAAATTACCCATAAGAGGCGCAATTACCTTGCCCTGCATTCGTTTGCACAAAATGCATTTATGATAACACGATTTGGCCAGATTACGCCCTCCAATAGGCCAGTAATTCTCACGGATGGACGCTAGAAGTAACTGCGGCCCTGCATGCATTAATCGTTTATGCTCAAAATCAAATAAAAGGTTTGTAAATCTATGTGTGGACTGTATTAAAATAGGATGTTTTTTATCGTACGCAAATGAAGAATTTTCTAAACGACCGCCAACTCGCATTATATTCTGATCATCCATGAAAACGTTAAACTTCAAAAGCTGACTCTTAGAGGGTAATTTCTGTCCCCGCATCAAAACTTCGTATTCTGAAAACGATTCTCTTTGAGATGTTCTAATCATCACATTCAACGCGTTTTGCAATTCGTCTTTCGAAACAAAATTATGGTTTATTTGCTGTTTTTTACAAGCATTAATAAATCTCAACACATACACTATACAGTATTTCAATCTAAGAAAATTTGAAAACCGATCGAAATTGATTAAATTAGGCCTATTTCCTGTGTTTACAGCAGAAACCAATGATCTTTCAGTTCGAACATCAGGCAATGATTCAACCGCTACACATTTTGAAGGCCATTGTGAAACATCCTGTTTTAAGAAACTTGGACCTGACCACCACAATTCGAGGGAGGAAATTAATGTACTCTCAACACCTCTCGATAAGGGATCTGCTGGATTCTGATCCGTCGGCACATGTCGCCAAGAACAATCTTGCGTTTTGTCTAAAATTTCGCCTATACGATTCCTAACAAAAGTCGTGAGTTTATTGGGCAACATTTTAAGCCAGCCCAAAACAATGGTAGAATCCGTCCAAAACGTTGAGTGCCTTATCTGAACTCTCAGGGAGGATTTAACCTTTTCATATAGCCGTACTCCTACCAAGGCTCCACAGAGTTCAAGTTGTGGTATTGTTTTCGGCTTCAAAGGAGCTACTTTGCTTTTAGCCACTAATAAACGAACAAAGGCATTTCTATCCTCGTCGAGACTTCTAACGTACACGCAAGCACCGTACGCACCCTCAGAGGCATCTGAAAATATATGCAGATCTACACACTTACTCATATATGAATCGCATAGAACGAGTCGAGGAATCCGCACATCGTTTAACATTGGTAAGGTCTTCAAGATTTCACACCAAGTTGTAGCGATATCAACAGGCAACTGATCATCCCAAGCTAACTTATGTAACCATAATTTCTGCAGGAGCATCTTCATTACAATTACACATGGAGACAGAAGGCCTAAAGGATCAAATATTTGAGCAATGATTGACAGCAATCCTCGTTTCGTGAACACATTTGACGCTGCAGCATCAATTGAAAAGCGAAGTTCGTCAGTCCTAGCCTGCCAATTGAGACCTAATGTCTTGCTAGCTTGAGAGTCTCCCATATTTAAACAAACTTGTGGTTCATTGCTATGAGTTGAAACAACACGAAGGTCATTGGAGTTCCATTTTCGCAAAGGCATTCCAGCTGAAAACAAAGCTTCAGAGACCTTCTTCCGTATGTCTGCAACTTCCTCTAAAGTGTCTGCACCAGTCAAGAGGTCATCCACATAAAAATCGTGAAGTATGATTTCCCCGACCTTAGCATCCTTACATTCTAATGCAATTTGCTTTAGGCACCGGGTTGCCAGAAATGGCGCACTAGCTGTGCCATATGTAACGGTATTTAATTGATATGTTTTGATAGGCTCAGAGGGGCTCCTTCGCCATACAATTAATTGCAACTGCCTATCCTCGGGGTGTACAACAATCTGCCTATACATCTTCTCAACATCTGCCGCTAACACAATTTTGTGAGTGCGAAATCGCAACAAAATTGACAGAAGATCATCTTGAACCGTCGGTCCCACCATCTGAAGGTCATTCAGGGACACGCCGGACGTCGTGGGACTGCTGGCATTAAAAACGACTCTTAACTTTGTCGTGCAACTAGCTTCACGCATAACACCATGGTGGGGTATAAAGTTCCCTGACTGGGCTTGGCCAACGTCGCATTCAGACATGTGACCTAATGAAATATACTCTGACATGAAATCGATATAACGTTGCCTAAACAATGGTTGAACTCTAAATTTTCGCTCAATAGCAAAGAGAGAACGTTTGGCGCGTTCCAAAGAGTCACCAAGCATGTCGCGTGATTTCTTTAAAGGGATTCGGACACAAAACCGACCATCTTCCAAACGTGACATGTTCTTCACAAAATGTTCCTCGGCCACCCTCTCTTCCGCAGAATATGATGACTGACAACTGACTTCTTCAAGTTGCCAAAACCGACACAAAGCTGCATTAATGTCATCATTGAGAGTAGTTGACACCTCAGAATCAACTGTAGATAAACAACATACCTTATTATATCGATTATTTGACTTAAGCCCATTTACAAGTCGTCCACCAACTAACCAGCCAAGTCTAGATTCCCATAACACAGGTTTATCATAACCTTGCCTATAACTTCTTGAACCTAACAAATCCCAGAAAATATCAGACCCTATGCATAGGTCCACCTCCTCAGGTTTATAAAATTGGGGATCTGCTAGTACAACATCATTTGGAATCTTCAGACTAGAAACATCTATCTCACGACAAGGAACATTATCTGTAATAGCAGGCAAAACATAACAGATCAAATCTGTTGAAAAGCTCTCATTCAGAGACTTGATGGATGCTCGGCATAACTTGGATGACAGCGAACTAGAATTATTTATGCCAAATATAGGTTCATTTACACTTAAAAAGGGCAAATTAAGTAAACTACACAGTTTCTCTGTCATATAACAGGTTGTACTCCCAGGATCAAGCAATGCACGTACCACACGATCACGACCCTGGCAATCATATATCTTCACGAGTGCCGTTGATAAAAATACATCATGTTTCCATTTATAGTCTTCCCTAAGGCTATCATCATGTGACGTCATTAGTCATAACGTTGGGTTCAACCCCGCTTCAACTTGGGACAGAGCGCTGGCAACCCTATCATCTGGCATATGTGAGTCATTCGGATTCTTCTGACTTACAGCTGTACAGACCAACGGGTGATGTTTTCCCCGCCGATTACACCTTTTACACCTAGGACCAAAGCACCTATTTGACATGTGTCCGGGCCGGAAACAACAGAAGCAGATTTTAAATTGTGGTAATATCTTCCAACGCTCCTGTTCACTCATAGCCAGAAACTGTTGACAATTCTGTAGAAAATGATCACCATGACATTTGGGACATGACTTTAATTGTGGATTTTTCTCCAACTTTGGTTCGACATTAGACACTAAACCTTTATGTCTTATAACAGAGGACTTGCTTTTATTAGGGCTGTGCTTCACCTGAGACACCTCAATAGTTTGGAGTAAATCTGCACGGTCACGAAGAAATTGCAACATTGAATCTAACTTGATGGGAATATCTTTGCTGAGCCTACCCTTAAATTCCTCCCACTCACGGAATGTTTTTGAATCTAGTTTTTTACTTAAAATATGAATAAGGAGGGTATCCCAATGTGAGGTTGGCTCACCTAGCGATTCTAGTGCCCTCATATTCTTATTGACCGCATCAATTATCCGCTTCAAGTTATCTGATGATTCACGACTAATCGACTCAATTTCTAATAGAGCGGTGACATGATTTTGTATGAGCAAGCGCTTATTATCAAATCGTTCGCATAGCAAGCTCCACGCAACAGGGTAATTCAACGCACTTAATTCAATTGCTTGTATAACAATGGCCGCAGTACCCTCTAGAGATGCCCTGAGATAATGGAATTTATTAATATCGCTTATATCATCATTCGAGTGTACAAGGCTAGAGAATGTGTCGCGAAATTCTAACCAATTGTTAAAAGACCCACTAAATTTTGGTAATGCAATGGTAGGCAACTTAACGACCTGACTACCACGTTTGGACGAGCTCTTCTCGCTACATAAACTTTCATTAGCCTTTTCAGTATTTTGAGCGATAAGATCTTGAGCTCGAGCAAGGATCTTAAAATAAGTAGACTCGAATTCACTTCTCTCAGGTAATGCCATACTTATGTCATCAACTAGACATTCTATCTTTAATTGCACCTCATCAAATTGTTGGTATAAATTGTCTAACTTACCGGTACGCAGCTGCAGTTCGGTTACCTGCACGGGGCTCAATGAATCTCCTATACTGTTAAGATAGTTACAGAACGCTGTCAAGCGCCCCTTGAAGCTTGCTCGGGTTTTAATAAGCTCTTTCTCTGATTTCTCACTCATTTTAATGTTCTCTGGGAAGCAAGCCTGAAATTGATACAATGCAAAGTTTTAATTCTAATTAAGTTCACTGGTCACTTGAAGTCACTTAAAATCCGGTCGAATGGGCCATGTTGGAAATGCTCGCCAAATTATCTCTCTCTCGCCAGCATCTGCAGGTTCGTTGGTGAAAATGACTGAAAACTCTTTACCGACTGAAGTACTTTATATTTCAATACACAAATTATTTATATCTCGTTGCCTTTTACATTTTTTGGACCTTTGGAACTTAATTAATATTTAGTACAATTTGTTGAAAACGTTAAAAAAAAAAAAACAATTTTGTTCGAGTCGTCCTGTGGTCACCATAGTGTCACACCACAGATTAGGAACAACTAGAGTGTCACAGAGCCGGGATTTCACAGACAACGAATAATAAGCATACAGAGTCCACTTCCGAACACCTACAATTACAATACACACGGGCGAAGCCGTGGGCATCATCTAGTTCAACGATAAAGTCTTTAATTGGTACCCCCAATATCAATTTAATAACCGAAAGTTTCTAAAACCCATTAGTTTTGGGGATTAGGTTCCCTACAACATCAGGATTGAGGAGTTGGAATCCAAATTTTTTATAGAACAGGGTCGCAATGTTTCTCTATCGATTAAAAAAAAATTACGCAAATCGGTTCAGAAATCTCGGAGATATCGGTGTACATAGGTAGAAAAACACAACTCCTCCTTTTTTGAAAGTCGCTTAAAAAAGTAGCCTATGTTACTCCCTGGTCAATTCTCTACTTGTATGTGAAGGTCCCGTCAAAATCGGTTTAGCCGTTCCGAAGATTAGCCCGTTCAAACAGACAGACAGACAGACAGACAAAAATTTTAAAAACGTGTGATTCGGTTATGGTAGCGTTCAAATAACCATATGAGCTTAATATGAGGTAGTTATTTCGATATTACAGACAGACACTTCAATTTTATTTATTAGTATAGATATTATTCAAATCTTAATTCTTGCGGAAGACGTTTACTGATTTTACGCTTTTGAGTGAAACTTTCGTCACACATATAAGCACTATGGTGTTCAAAAGTTCGTAAAAAATTACGAATCCGGGTACCGGCCTCTTAAAGTGTGTTTTTGATGTGAAAATATGTGTATGTTTAAATTTTAGGCGTTTGTTTACTACTATAGAAAAATCAGGTATAAGCCACTGTCTTTTGAAATAGAAATTGATTGTCATTTTTGAGGCTTAGGCGCTGTTTAGAAATCCCAGTTTAGAATGGCACTAAACTGGGATTTCTAAGATACACTGGCCAAAAACCAGATACAAAAACAGAACACACGCACGCACACTCGCCCGCACGCACGCATGCACGCACGCACGCACGCACGCACGCACGCACACACACACACACACACGCACACGCACACACACACACACAGTCTTAAACGCCGCAACTACAGTACCGATTTGACTGAAATTTTGAATGATAGATTATGCCCTGACTTAACACAGGTTACTTTTAGATTACTTTTTACCTTGAAAAATCGACAGTTCCCACGGGATTTTGAAACCGAAACCGAAATCTATAGCTTCAGCTTTAAAAAATATAGTATAAAATTTGGATAAGGGAGCGGGAACGGGAACCGGAAATCCACGATTCCCTCGGGATTTGTGAAAAAACGAAAGAAGCTAGTATGTATATGTTACAGGCGGGCCAGTCACAAGACGCGCGATGACACTCCCCCTTCCTTGTTCTCGGCTCAGACTGCAGGTAAGTCTACATTGTTTATCTCATTCATTCACTTGAGCAGAGCCGGCAGTTGCTCTTCTCAAAACAAAACTTACAATATGTAGCTCTCGATATTCGACGTAGCAAGCCATTGCAGGTCACACTATCTTGTGGGCTTGTGGGTGGCTGAATGCAGAGCGGATTGCTGCCGTTTGTGCGCGCATCACGCAAAAACTACTGAATGGATTGAAATGACACTTGGCATGATTTAAGTCCATACTACGCAGTAACATATAGGATACTTTTTATCCCGAAATTCAGGTTCCTTTGGGAGAGGGAGAGGTCCCCAGTGTGTCGCCTCTCTATAAACATGAATGTCTTGTCTCACAACACAGATCACCCTACTGTATCGTTGTAAACGAACTGCGACGCTGATATTAGTATACCGGTCTCTTTGTACGGAACGGGTCGGACTCGCACTTGGCCGGTTTTATTTTTAATTTTATTCATGTACAAGTTAGCCCTTGACTGCGATCTCACCTGATGATATGTGACGATGCAGTTTTAAGATGGAAGCGGGCTAACCTGCACGAGGTATGCCAGTTTTAATGAAACCCATACCTCTGAAATGTTTTGTACACGACAGTACCGGAACGACAAATCGCTTGGCAGCCTGGTTTTGCCGGTAGGGTGGTAACTAGCCAGTAGCCACGGCTGAAGCCACTAGACCAGACCAGAGACAATTATAAATAGAAATTATAAATTTCTCAATTTTGTAGGAAGCACACGCACTACACATACATACATAGGTATGTGGCCCGTTTTGAAACATCTCCTTTCTTACGTGTGGCGTATCTATATAATAGCAATCACTATTTATAAGTAGCGGTCCGCCCCGGCTTCGCCCGTGGTACATATGTATATAGCCTATAGCACTCAAGGATCACGTACATATCCAACTGTGAAAGAATTTTTGAAATCGGTCCAGTAGTTCCTGAGATTCTTCTTCTTATGGTGCCGTCTCCTTCCGAAGGTTGGCAATCATTATGGCTATTTGCAATTTGGACACCGCCGCACGGAAGAGCGATCTAGTACTTTTGCCGTACCATTCCCGCAGATTTCGTAACCAAGAAATTCTCCTTCTACCAGGCCTTCTCCTGCCCTGGATCTTCCCTTGTATGATTAATTGATTAGTTCCTGAGATTAGCGCGTTCAAACAAACAAACTCTTCCGCTTTATTATATTAGTATAGATAATTGGTATGTAGTTAGTATTGATTATATTATAAATAAATAATATAGTACTTAGTATAGATAATAGTAAGATAATATATAATATGCAATATAATTGGTTTCAGTCGCGCCATCGTCCGAGGGACTTGCGACGAATAACGAAAACAAAACGCGAGCTGAAGAAGCCGATACAGTCCAGAGAAGTGCAGAAGTATTCAACATTAACAACCGATCAGTCGATACCAGCAGTAGAACAAACATTGATAGATGGACGAATTGTGTCGTCAAATTATATGATGTTGTCAAAACCACTAAGAAAGTTCCAGATTCATCTTGTCACTCGCAGGTAAAAACCCAGAATGCTATTACTTCTTGTGACAATCATACGCCAGTCTTTGACATTAAAATCGCAATCAAATGTTAGGACCACTACCAGTAGACTAAATTCAATTTTGCAGCTTCGAAAGACCTGTGCTAACTTTGCAGCACTCGAAAAACCGCGAAATTTTTGCACTTTTTTTGGTTTATTCAATATAAGTCCTAAGCTATGCGTTTCTAAAAAAATATTTTTCTATACTTTTTTAAAGTAGACTAAAATTGCTACAATTAAATTTAAAAAATGGGAAAATTGCAGTTTTCTCTTCAGTTTGTTTTGAATGTAGTTTGAAAGAAAAAACCATGTACATCCACAAGAAATATATGTAGGATTCAGAGTACCTTCTCCTAACACAAGGATAATCAAATAATAGAGCTCTTGATTCACCTCAATTTATTCGGCGGTCGCCTTCACACTTCACAGTGATCTAGTAACGACTGTCTACGTACAACAATATAATAATTTTCCACGGGCCACGGCGCACGCGACGCGGTGGTCCACTGAGTCAGATAAAGCATCGTGTTACATTATGCATTGTGTCCCTACTAGCAAATTTTTTTTAGGTAATTTCACCTTTCTAAAAAATAATCAGTAGGCGTCGCCGGGAGACTGCATATGATAAATGCACAGTGCAACATTACGCTTGCCTGACGCTGCATTCGCCGATTACATATAACGTGGTATCCGATTACAAACGGACATGATACAATAATAATATAGTAATACACAAAGTATGTTATACTTAGAATAATAACATGTACTCGTAGGTACACACATTATCGCAAGCACATTTCATATTATGTTAAAAAGTTAAAAAATATAATATACTAGTAATAAAAAATATAGAGTCCCACACTTTTAAAAGTTTCATGCGTATCCGGCGTTGGTGACGCCCCCGGGGGAAGGACCGTGAGGGTTCTGAATCCTTACCACCGGTAACACGCTAGAGTTCGCGTTAAAGTTCGAACCAGCGATTTCCTTCCGCAGCCACGTTTTAATATTTTTCCAACAACGTCTATAGATGATGTACACGCACAATTGCGCTCAATTTGTCGCTAACTCCATTATTAATAACTGTTTCTTTTACCACGTTGTTATTTTCTTTTTAACCCCCGACGCAAAAACGACGGGGTGTTATAAGTTTGACGTGTGTGTGTGTGTGTGTGTGTGTGTGTGTGTGTGTGTGTGTGTGTGTGTGTGTGCGTGCGTGCGTGCGTGCGTGCGTGCGTGCGTGCGTGCGTGCGTGCGTGCGTGCGTGTGTGTGTGTGTGTCTGTCTGTTCCCCTGTGGCGCTCAAACGGGTGAACCGATTTGAATGCGGTTTTTTTTTGTTCGAAAGGTGATTTAGTCGAGAGTGTTCTTAGCTATGTTTGATGAAAATTGATCCAAGATGGCCGCCGCTACAAAATGGCGGATTACATATTTTTTCACAAATCCCTTAATATGGGTATCAAATGAAAGGGCTTGACTAGTAGAATAGCACTATTGCAAATCCAAGATGGTTGCCGCCACAAAATGGCGAATGTCGGGGTTTTATTAAATTTTCAATTTACACTTGTTGCTATTTACTCTGGCCGTAACCCATTGCTAACCAAGTGTGTATTAGCGTATCTGCCAGGTTGAAAACTAAATAGGATAAGTCTCTCTTACTACATTAATATATACAGTGTGTCCGGGATCGAATTAGCGATATTTTAGGGACATATTCTACAACTCATTACCTCTCTGAAAATACCACTTATTAGGGCCTGCCCCCCTCCCAGGGACAGCCATTTCAATTTAGTGTACGTTTTTGTGGGTATGTGCGCACAAAAAATGTAATAACTCAAAAGTCTGCTGATGCACAGGTCTTCAAATGACCTTATTCGATTAGATACAATATTCTCCATCATTAAATACCAAACAATAGAATAAAATGTTAAAATAACTCGATCAAAAATGCTTCGGAAAAAAAATATTTTTTCAAAAATATTGAAAACTACAAGTTTTTGCTACGTTTTGCAAAAACGAGGTCGTTAAGATTACATTGTTAAGTATTAAATCGACAGTTTTTGAGATAAGCAACAAAACGACATAAAAAATTTTACTGTAAGTTATTTACTTTTGGAGATATTATTGTTTAAACATAACTTAACCGCGAGCGCGTAAGTTCTTATGTTATTCGAATGTGGGTTTCCATCGCATACCTCGGGCGATCAAGGGGGTTATTCTGTAACTTAGTTAGCAACTGAAAATAGTTGCCAACGAATTTGTTCGATATACATTGCTGCTTTACTGTGTAAAATTATGAAAACACTTTACATTTCCCACAGTAAAGCAGCAATGTATATCAAACTAATTCGTTGGCAACTATTTTCAGTTGCTAACTAAGTTACAGAATAACCCAGCAGGTAATAATAATATTGTTTTTGATTAGTCAGTGAATGAGGTTAAAACTAAGAATCGGACCCCTACTTCAACTGATTAAAAATTCGTATAAAAAATTGAAATATCTGAAATTTTATTTTGTTGTTCCTGGCGAGGAGGCGTTATGATCGCTACTTAAGTTATTACTCATTTTTGTTTGTGATTTAGGTTTGTGAAGTTTGCTAAGTTTAAAGACATGCCTACTCGGTATTATTATAGCCATAAGAGAGCATTTAGATGTCAACTATTCGCCTTGGATCGGACGTGGCAGCAATTCAATGGAATGGCCACCTCATTCTCCAGACCTTACACCTTTGGACTTCTTTTTATAAGGACCTATGAAGCAGAAGGTCTTTTATATGGTACCAAATACCAGAAAAGAATTATTGGAGACGATCCTGTCCGTTGCAGATAAAATAAGATTGTATTTGGACGATCCTCCCAACATGAAGCAACTACTCTAGCGGCACGCTATGATGGCCGGTTTGACGTTTGTCCGCTCATGAAGTTCCGTATTAATTGATAACGACTTTGAAGGAAATAATTGTATTACTTTATTGACGATAGTGATGTGCAGAGATTCATAAATTTTATCGAATGTAGTTTTAGGTTTAGGACTCAAAATTTATTTATTAAATTGATTTCTTAAATGTATACAAGTGTAGAAAAATCAGTTTGCACCATTTAAGGGGTGAATGTACTTGTGAATATGAACAATTTTCACTATGTGGACAAACCTCTGAAATCGCAAAAAAATATCAATAAATTTTTAAAAATGGAATCTAATACGATCGTCACATAGGATCGCTGGCTAGCACAACTACTACCTCCGGCAAACTCGCGTCAATGCTCAATGCAAAACAAAGCAGTTTCGAATTGACGTTGCTTCGAAAAGTATAAACTGTCAGTGCAATGCGATTGTGATATAGTTTTGACCTGGCTTTGGATTTCAAATATTGATACTGCATTACTGTTGACCCTTGCTCGTTAATTTGGACTCTGTTCAAGCCCTTTGTTGTGGATTTCGTCGATATGACCGAACGTACGCAGAGAACTGTTCTAAATAGTCAGACACGTGAGTTCGTAATACGCCTTCGTAACTATTTCGATCGTGAAGCTCAAAATGGAGGGCCAATTTTACCTATAACGTCAGTGGTTGAACGCGTAGCTGATGCGCTTAATATTGGACAACGAACTGTTAGACGGATAACTAAAAAAAAATATGGCGAGACTGGCACAGAAGAAAATAAACTTCACACACCAAAAAAGAGAAAACGAGCAAAACCAGTCGTAGGCATCGATAGCTTTGATGCCGATGCTATCCGAAGACATGTTTACGGCTACTATTTACAGAAGGAGTATCCAACAAGAAAAAAGTTGGTGCATTCACTGAAGGAAGCTGGATTATTCTTCGGTGGGGAAAGTTCTTTAACGAAGATTTTGAAGACCATTGGATTTCGATACAAAAAATGTAACAAACGCAAAATATTGATGGAAAGATTTGATATAGCGATGGCAAGGTATACTTTTTTACGGCAAGTGAAAGAAATCAAAAATTGGCAAAATGTTGTGTTCTTGGATGAAACATGGCTTAATGCTAACCATACTGTAGGCCGTTCTTGGAACGATGACACAGCAGCATCTACTTCCAAAGTTCCTGTAGGAAAAGGATCGCGACTTATAATTTGTCACGCCGGAACCATCAACGGGTTTGTCGAAGGTTCTCTCATGGCTTTTGCGTCAAAAACCACTGGAGACTATCATGAAGACATGAATGGAGAAAAGTTTACTGAATGGTTTACCTCAATGTTGTGTAGCCTCCCTGAACCATCTATTATAATTATGGACAACGCCCCATACCACTCGATGCAAATTGACAAGCCACCTGCCCAATCCCAAAAGAAAGCTGATATCGTCGCATGGCTTCGTAAAAATGGCGTAGATGCAAACATGAATATGTTAAAAGCGGAATTAGTACGTCTTTTAAAAGAAAACAAACCAACCAAGATCCGATACGTCATTGACGAAATAGCATTAGAACATGGGCACAGAGTTATACGGTTACCGCCTTACCATTGTGAGTATAATGCGATTGAGTTGGTGTGGGCTCAAATTAAGGGATATGCTGCAAGACACAATACAGAACCCCCATTTACCACAAAAAAAATGCTAAAATTATTAGAAGAAGCTTGTGAACATGTGACTAAAGGAGACTGGGAAAAGGTTGTGAATAGAACTGTTAAATTAATAAGGGAAGATTATGAAAGAGATGTGAAAATAGATAATATTATAGAAAACGAACATATAATTATTAATGTATGTGATGATAGCAGTGACGACAGTGAAAATAGTAGTATGGACGAATCTGATTAATTATGGCCTTTTGTGGCACCTTTTTTGGTATCTTTTGTATTCATATGTTTCTTGTGTGCATATAAAGTATGTATATTCATTTTCGTTCAAATATTCAGTTCGTTCAAATAAATTAAATAAACATATACATTTTTGTTTTATTAAACCTATTTAATCAGGTACAAAAACAAAACTTAATTGTTTTTTGTTCGAGAATAAATTGACATTCCACATCACTATTGTAATGTGTCAAACCGGCCATCATAGCGTGCCGCTAGGTTAGCTAACAGAACATAGGTGGTAATTTCGGTTTGTGGCGGAAATAACCTAGTTTTTAGGATATCTGATTTGTGTCACATACACAAATCAAAGTTATTGAGTTATTGAGTTTATAACTAACAAAAATTAAATTATAAAGTTAAGATTTTTTTACCTTATTTGTAGTAAAAAAATGATGAATCTTAAATTTGGGTTAAATACTCGTAATTCATGCTTGGGGACGAAGTACTTACAATTACCAATATCTCCAGAAGTAAGTAACTTACAGTCCAATTTTTTATGTCGTTTTGTTTGTTATCTCAAAAGCTGTCGATTTAATACTTAATAATGTGGTCTTAATGACCTCGTTTTTGCAAAATGCAACAAAAACTTGTAGTTTTCCATATTTTTGAAAAAAATATTTTTTTCCGAAGCATTTTTGATCGAGTTATTTTAACATTTTATTCTATTGTTTGGTATTTAATGATGGAAAATATTGTATCTAATCGAATAAGGTCATTTGAAGACCTGTGCATCAGCAGACTTTCGAGTTATTACATTTTTGTGCGCACATACCAAGAAAAACGCACACCAAATTGAAATGACGTCATCTATGAAGTTATACAAAAAATCTAAACCCGATAATACTATAGTGTCCATGAATCTTTGGAATGTTTGAGCTGCGTTTCGTAAACCGAAGGTCATACGCGGGAACTCAAACAGTCCAAATGGTGTTATGATAGCAGTTGTCTCAATGTCTTCGGGGGCTACCGGTATAAAGTGATCTATGATGAAGCTCTATTCAAATCTAATCTCGAGAATATCTTTTTATCCGCGAGTAAGTACGTACAATCTTCTATGGGTGGTATAGGATAACGGTCGGGCTTGGTTATTGCATTGAGACGCCTGTAATCGCCACAAGGTCTAAGGTCGCCGTTCTTTTTCGGCACAACATGAAGTGGACTAGACCAAGAGCTCTTTGACGGTCTGCAAATACCAAGTTCAGTCATTACCCTAAACTCTTCCTTTACCTTCGCATATCTATCCGGAGGTAACGGTCTCGCCCTTGCGAATACCGGCGGAACCGAAGTCTCAATGTGATGGTATGCGGAATGCTTCGGCGATTCCTTATACGATACAGGTTTAGTAATCTCTGGAAATTCGTTTAAGAGTTCGTGCCAAGGGTTACTATCATTAACAGACTTAACCGTAAAAATATCACTATTACAACTAATTGACATAATAACGTTCAATTTCGTCACTTGGTCTATTAATTTCCGCGCACTTAAATCGACAATAAGTCGGTGGTGTTTTAAAAAGTCTGCACCTAATATCGGCTGTTTGACCTCTGCTATGATAAATGTCCATCTATAGGGTCGTCTTAAATTAAGATTTAACGTTGGGGTGACTAATCCGTATGTCCGTATCTCTGTCCCATTTGCAGCGTATAACTTATAATCACTTACGGATGATCTATGTTTTGCACTAACTGCATTCACTGGCACTACCGATACGTTGGCTCCGGTGTCCACCAAAAACTGGTAACCAATTTAGGTATTTCAAAAAATTAATCGTCGTGTACTTTATCGTGTGCGATTTACTAAGAATTAATAAGAAACTAGCAGAGCCGGCAGACGTCGTCCTGCCCGGTGACATACCGACCTCAGCGCCACCTACCGTGTATACCCGGTAATTGTGTTTTCAAACCATTATACTGTATACATTTCATTGACACTATGAAAATCGGTCCAGCCGTTCGCGAGTTATAAGTGTTCGAACAAACACGACTTTGTTTTATATATTAAGATATTTTGATTTGGGCTTGTGAGGTTTCGTGAAATGGAGTTAGGCTAAATAAAAGCTGATAGTGCGAATCTGCCTAAAGTCGATTCATTATGAATTTTTGTTTTCTTATTAAATAAGACGTTTTTGAAAAAAAAAATTGCCAATTTAAACTGTACTTAATAATATTACATGGCCAATTGATAAAGTAAAACATTATATTATACACTCTATTGTAATTTTTTTTTCATTACAGGATAACATTACAGGATTGAGAGAATCCATCCTTTCGGATCTACCCCAAAGAGTGCCGTCCGAATCCGAACAAGTCGACCACAATCCGCCTCCGACGAACATCGCCGACGAACGTAAGGAACTCGTCGATGAAAATACATCGAAACATCTAGAAAAATGTAATAATAGTCCGGACGTTGTCGACTTCTACGATAAAATGAGTCGCGCCACAGATGCGCCGGACGATCCCGACAGTGCTCATTCGCCGCACATTAATCTCGAAGCTTCGTCGAACAACAGCTCGAAAACGGCGAAGTCCGTGTCCGTTTCCGTCGCGAGACTGTCGCGGAAGGAGATCGACTCGTACCTCGCGCCCCGTCGCAATCCGACCAAGCGGAGGGCCCGAACACGTGGAAACGGTAAAATGACGCAAGGAGTCCATCGGATGCGTCCAAAAGGACGCAAATCGATCATCTCGCCGATTGTCTTTGACGACAAAGACGAAGAGCGACGTTCGTCCGAGGCGAAACCAACCGAGCGGACGAAAGCGACATCGGACGAATCCCCCTCCAATTTTATTCGATACGAATTACGAAAATATGGCAAAACCTCGAGTTCTGAAGATAAAAGTGGCTCGTCGAAGGAAAGTGACGACGGAGCCAATGCGTCGGTCGCAAAAAGGAAGAGAGTCCGCAGCGACAGTGCACCGGCTTCGGTACATCACGAGGTTCAGCCGAGCGGTTCCAGCGGCGAGGAGCGGTTGTCTAAAAACCAGGCACCGACCGGCACAGGTAAATGTTGGATACTAATATACTATACTAGCATCTGCCCGCGGCCCCGCCCTCGTGAATTTCGGTTTTGTACAAATCCCGACGGAATAGTGGATTTCCGGTTCCCGTTCCCGCTTCCTTTTCCAACCTTTATACTTACTATCAAGGAAGTTCGCTATAGTAATCTACCTATAGCTGTAGATATAGATTTCGGGTTTTTCCAAATCCCGTGGGAACTGTGCATTTTCCAGGCTAAAAGTAGCCTATGTGTTGCCAATGCATGCAACACAGCAAACTATTGCAATAATGTGTTATGTGAGCGTGGTTGGTTGTTGTTTGGTGAACCTAAGAACAGTCAGCGCCCTATATGGCGTTTTTGGAAGTTTATATCTATTTTGTTGATGTGATAACGTCTTATAAATCATCGTCACGTACCGCGCGCGAACGAGAGCGCGGAACAAGCGATAGAGAGGCAATGTTTTCTTATGACGTTATCACGTAAAATTATCGTCCGTAAACCGACTTTACAGACAAGCAATTTATTTGTTTCAGACAAAGTCCTGGAGATGATCGACAAGACGCTGAACGAAATGCAGCTGATCTCGCGCGACTCGTAAGTGCTAACTGACGGGTGTAGACTGTAGGGGGACCGGTGTCGGATACGAACACGGGTGATAGTAGTGATGGCTACTGACAAGATACCACAAAAAGCGCAATGTAATGCAATCAACTGACGCTAGACGTCAACGTACCTTGGGTAAACACCTAAAGTTGTCGTCGCGTTTGGTACGCTATACATTGCCGGTATGAAAAATACTAATTTTAGTAGGTACTAATAAGTATGACATTTTGGTTATACATATATAGAGCTATTCAATTCAATTCAATTCAATTCATTTATTCATTGCTCGGAACATGGTACAGTACAGTACAGTACAGTAGTATGGCTAACTTTTCGATAGCGGTCCCCTTATACCCTGTATAGTTTTATTAATAGGTATTTGATTTATGTAAAAATATGGCCGAGAAAAACAGGTCCTCCTCTCCGAGTGCTCCCTCCACTACTGCTGTTTTTGAAGTTATACTCAATAGTGCGACAAGATTTTTTTGGCACGTGGCCAAAATCGGAACTAATGCCTCCATCTTGCAGGTAAGGGTTACCATACCTAAGAATCTCACTAAGTTATGCTACAACTACGCCTGCTAATGTCATTTGTGTGCCAAAAGATCCTTGTCGCACTGTAACTTGTAAGTGCGTTATGAACAAGTATAAATTAAAAATTTAAAAAACCCCCGACATTCGCCATTTTGTGGCGGCAGCCATCTTGGTTTTGCATAGTGCTGTTCTACTAGTCAAGCCCTTTCATTTGATACCCACATCAAGGGAGTTGTGAAGAAATATGTAATTCGCCATTTTGTAGCGGCGGCCATCTTGGATCGATTTTCATGAAACATAGCTAACAACACTCGACTAATTATTCACCTTTCAAACGAAAAAAACCGCATTCTGCAACTGAACGCTTCGCAAACAAACATGGCCGTCTGTCGCGCCATCTATGTCATTGCAATTAATGCTTTTAAGTGTGATAAAAGCTGTGATAGCCTAGTGGTTAGGACGACCGACTTCTAATCGGAGGTCGTGGGTTCGATCCCGGGCACGCACCTCTAACTTTTCGGAGTTATGTGCGTTTTAAGTATTTAAATATCACTTGCTTTAACGGTGAAGGAAAACATCGTGAGGAAACCTGCACGCCTGAGAGTTCTCCATAACGTTCTCAAAGGTGTGTGAAGTCTGCCAATCCGCTTGGCCAGCGTGGTAGACTATGGCCAAAACCCTTCTCACTCTGAGAGGAGACCCGTGCTCTGTAGTGAGCCGGTAATGGGTTGATCATGATGATGATGATGATGATGAATGCTTTTAAGTAGAACATGAAGGACTTAAAATTTTACAATTATAATATAATACCTACTCATGTTCAGCAAATAAATAAATTTCATTTCATTTCAAAATTATTTGCATGTAAAAGAAGTATAACTTCTTACGCGTGTATATGTACACGCATCGTTTTTTTTTTTTCAGTTTTGTGATATTCAATCGCACTTTACTGCGAGAAGATAAGGTCTATATTTGAGTGATTCTGTTCGCCGCGTTGTCCGGACACTTCTGAACAAGTTTTCACAGCGACTCGTGGTCTCTTTTGTACAGTGAGTCGGTGGTGCTAATAGGGTATTCTACTGTGTTTGAAAAAGCACTTCAAAATGTTATTTTTCTTAATAAAAAGCCACAAAAAATATATTTCGGCAAAATAAACACGCCTTCTTGCCATAAAATTTTAAACAGTTTTTAATCCCGCGAAAACGCTGTCCGCCACTAAGTCAGCCATTTCGTTGACGTAATCATGATATACAAGAAGGTTATAAATGTATTCTTTATACCACTGGATTTTGCACCTTAAATATTGTAGTGAAGATAAAGTCATTCACCTGGGCTACTTTTTCTCTATTATGTACTAACGTTTTTAACTTTTTTGGAGGATATATCGATAGTTTGATGTCGAAATGTAGATTTCGATAAGTACTCGATATATATTTTTTTTTCGTAATTTATTTAATCTACAAAATCATCGTAAACTTAATAATCTACCGTATTTCATTTAAACTATATTATGTTTTTTCTGTACTCCTAGATTACATACTTAATATCTTCAAACAAAATGTAATTTTGTATTACCTCTGTGGTAAACAAAATAGGTGCTTTCGCTAGAGCCGTAAAACCAGTTAAATAAAAAAAAGTACTTTCGCTAGTGAAAAATAAATTACGAAAGATAAAAATAAAAATTTATGTAGAAACTAGCTGACCCCCGCGACTTCGTTCGCGTGTTTTTCTTTGCTATAAACCTCACGGAGCCCGAGACCTTTCCAACTGGTTAGAATTAAACGCTTAGCTATTCTATTTCAATCTTTCTCCTTCCCTTGTACCCATATCTCTATCCCTCTCACTCATTCGCTAAGAACGTTAAAACGGCGTAAATGCACCAATCAAGTGACGCCAAGACTCGAAAAACAATCGTCGCGCGCGCACGTACATAAATTAATGAACACGTCGCTAATGGCCGGCCTCGCTAATAATCGCTAATTCCCTATTTCGCATAAAAACGCTATCAAATTGTGTGTGGAAAAACGTAATCAGCAGTTCAGAAGAATGGACATTTGAAAGTGGAAAAAGGTGCCTACTGGAAGCTGAGTTATTCATCGACCACGTGAGTCCCAATTCCCTGTCCCCTTTTGTTCTGCGCCCCGCTCCATACAGTCCACTTCGAAATTATATTTTTTAACGCTAATTTCCACCACCAACGAATGCAAAACCGTGGAAATCGGTTCGTGCGTTCTGGAGTTATAGCGTCAGGAAGGAAAACCCGACTTATTTTTATATAGTAGATATACTTAAATATTCTGATTTTGAGTATATTTCAACACTTATCAGACGGTGGTGGAACAGGCCATATTGTATCTTATTTAAATAAAATAATTACTAAGAACTATAACCCTAACACATACTTGTACAGGTGTAAATGACATCTTAATGAAAACTTTGAGGTAAGGTTGCATTTAATGTGTTATGTGAAAATACTGAATTCATTTATGTCAGAAATGATTGGTTTCAAATATTGCCATTTTTGAGCGCGCAATGTATTGCATACAACGCGATTACAACGCACGCAACGCTCCGCGCAAAATTCACAATATGAGACTTTTATGAGTTAAAGCGTGGCCTTGACGTCGCGCGCCCGGCACTTATTTTGACTGTGCCGCGAGCCTCATTGTAAATTCAAGGCCAGTACGAATGTAGGTTAACGACCTGTATTCACACTAGTTCACTAGCAATCAGCTGTTCGACGAAAATCTTAAATTTGATAACATTACCGTTTTAAGTGAAAATAATGAAATAATTACTTTTTCATTTATAATTGCGTTGAGACAGATAGTAATAATGATTTTATACAGTATTCAGTTAACCCTAGAAGCCTAATCTACGTCTGCAAGGCGTACACGCAATCGAATATCGTTTGTCTCTTTGTAACTGTTGAAGTTAGCGCGTCGTGCTTTTTTGCCATCTCAGCGGCCGACGGGAGCTAGCGGACGGTGTCCGTGTCATTAAAGTAAGTCCCGCCATTTTTGATTTATCGAAGTATAGCACGACTGCGAGACGTATGTTTAGGCTTTGTGTAACTTTTAAAAAGCACAAAATTGATATGTGTGTAGACTGCTCCTAAAGTTTAGTTAGTCTTAGTCTGATTAGATTTAATGTTTGCTCTAAGAACAACTAATTAGCGTTAAAAAAAAAAGATTTTATAAAAAAATATATTTGTTTTAGTTGATTTTGAAGAAGTTAATTTTTATTGTCCCAATTTATGCATATTGTTTTTTCGTTGTAATAAATAACTGTGGTTATAGTTATAATTTATAACAGTGTTGTTTAATTGTTAGTTTATATTCCAAATTTAAATTTCTGCTAAACAATATTTCTAAAATAGGGCTATTTTTGCATAGAGATTGTAATTTATATGTGTACGCCTCTGAGACGTATATTAAGGCTTTGTGTACGTCCGAAATAGATAAGGCTTCTAGGGTTAAAAAAGAGGTAAAAGATATCGGAAATTTCATGGAAAATTCGACGAAAAATTTTACCACAGGGGAACCTAGAATCATGTACTGAATCCGTGGGACGCGTTTTGGAAAACATGTCTGAATACACCCTTTATACATTTATAATTTAATTTGTTTAATAAAGATACTGGGTTATAACTGTGCAATCAATTTTGAGGTGACTTACGATTTTTTTAAATAAAGCCGATATATCGAAATATCGATATTTTTTCGGTATATTGAACTCTGATATCGATATATTTAAAAATATAAGTATATCGAATATATATCTACATAATATATTAAAAAATATCAACAGTCCTATTTTGTTTGGAGTTCAGAGTTTCAGAGTTTCAGAGTCCATAGGTTCTATGTTTCTTGATTTTTGCTTATATGACCACAGATTAATATTAGTACTTTCTATCATTATGACGTCACAACAAGGTGGCTCGTGTTTTAGGTCACGTGATATATGTATATTGAAAATTACGACTTTTAATTTTAATTTAATAAAATAATCATCTGTTTTTATGACTCAAAATCAGAATATTTAAGTATATTTCTACAGAAATTTTTATTTTTATCAAATTTCATAATTTATTTTTCACTCACGAAAGTACCCTATTCTATTTTACACTAAACTAAAATGACATGCCTAATAAATCTATTCCCGTCCCTTTCACAATGCTCCCTGCGGAAAAGGATAGGGCATTGTTTTTAACCGACTTCAAAAAAAGGAGGTTACCAATCCGACAGTATGTATGTAGTATTATTGGAACTGCAAAATATTCACATATGATAATCTATAAGAGCTTCCAAACAAATATACAATTTTCTTAGATGTATGTATGTGTATGTTTGTCCGCGGATTTCTCCGAAACTATTAATCGGATTACTTCAACTTAGGGAACAGTGCAAGTTTCATCAAAATCGGTCCGGTAGTTTCCGAGATATGGACTGTTTAGCGCGTGGTGAAGTCGGGTTTACTTTCAATCTAAAGATTATTCACTTGTTATTAAATATGTCGATTTAGTTGTCGAGATTGTGTACATTAGAATTAGCCGTAATGTCACTTGGTCGATTACGGTTGCTTGTTTTAGCCTTTCTACCAGAGATGCGCCGGGCGGCTAAGCCGCGAGCGAGTGTGAACTGAGCTAAGCTACGAAACTGTGTGTCTATGGTATGGCATACAAAAGAGTGGTGTAATGGAACGGGTAAGATCAGATCAGATCTGCTCCGTACTTCACATGGCTACACTATTCGCGCATGATCATGTCATTCGACTTCCATCTTTGAATGTTCAATGTGCTTCTTTTGTTTTCTATTGCAGTTAAGTTTGCACTTTCCATTCTTAGCGATTTCTATTTTAGGGCGAAATGATTAATATTATTACGTGGCTTAGGGCTTTTTTATGTCGATAGGGATTTAAAGTATTTTGGGATAAGATCGAATTTGTGGTTGTGAGTAACACAGTTTTTGATACAAATAACTCGTGCTTTGTTTAAAAGGACAACTGTCAGAATTCCACGGAATGAAACATCAGACTGTAATCAACTCGTGTCCGTGGATAGACTATAATATAGTCTATCCACGGTCTACATATTATGTATATATAGGTATTATAATTCGGTGGAATTCTGACAGTTGTCATTTAGTAAATGAGCTATTTGTATGAAAAACATGTTATCTTCTGAAGTTCGATTTTACCCCAAACTGAAGTATACTCTAATTTTTAATTCCATGGAATTCTGGCGTTTCTTAATGTTACCAGAGATAGTTCCCATAAAAAGATAATAAATTCAAAATTTACATATAAATAAAAATCAATTGTCTCGTGTACTATATGATAAATGCCTGACAGATACTTCATACTTTAGTTTGTGGGGTAAAATCGAACTTCAGGCATAGAATAATAACTAGTACCTAAAGGTACAGAAGCCTTACTTCGCAATGGTTTTCAAAGAAATATGTACTCAATTTGATAAACAATATGATTTAATTTAGCTCGCGTTCCAGTCGAGCACGTGTTCATTTACGTACCTACCAAATATTTTTTTTGAGGGAATATGGGCCTTAATTCACTGGACTACGGTCCATAATAGGTTATACGTGGTTACACGTTTGAAAGAGCCGCGGACTCTAGGGTTGCTTACTTCGAGGTGACTTCGAGAAACTACTTACGCCATCTAGCGCTTTCTACTTTTAGGGTATTGGAATAGTACTTTGTTCAACAAGGGGAGAAAGGGTTTGTAGTTTGAATTAATTTCATTTCAAATAGGAACATAATGTAATCCAATCAAAGTAGATTTTATCTGTCAGCGTCTTTAGGCAACCAAAAAAAAAGTTAAATTTCGATCACGATCCTTATTTAAACAATTAAATACTGCACAGTATCTTTTTGCTTTTTTTCGTTTTGTGTCCATCTTGCAACTATCGAGAAAGTTGAACGTTGTCGAACAAATAGCGCGCGCGCGTGCGTCTTTCTTCGCTTGTGGCAGCCTACTAGATTGGCCCTTGCGTAATGGCCGCCGCCTGTAGGTATGTTTTTAATACCTACACGCGGAGTGACACAGGCCTGCTTCAGGTGGTGTGGTAACCTTGTTTTTCATACAAATAACTCATTATATTTTTAAATGACAAGTTTCAAATTTATTACCTTTTTTGTCAGGTTGAGGAAGATGCGCGGCGAGCTGCAGCGCGCGAAGGCGCAGCGCAGGCAGCTGGTGGGCGACGTGGCCAGGGAGGTGCTGGGCTCCCTGTCGCGGATGAACCAGAAGTACGTAGATAACCCCCGGCACGTAACTCGACCGGTGACCTTCGAGTGCACGCCGCGTCGTACGAGTGAGCGGGACACAGCACGATTGGAGAGCCAATCAGCGCTTACGGGGGATCCGCGAGAGCTAATCAGTGCTTACGAACGATCCTCACGCCCTCCCCGCGACCCCCTCACACCCCGAGATACCTCATTTTTTACTTCTGCGCATTGAAGGTCACCGCTCGACTTACGTGCCGGGGGTTATACTGGTAGACTATATAGGTACCTGAAGTATCTGGCAGGCATTTGTCATTTGTCGCAATTGATTTTTATTTATATTTAACCCATTTGGACCCAAATACAAACTAGTTGCAAAATTTTGGAAAAAACCTTATTGACGTAAGTATTGGAGGCTAGTCAGACATTAAAGTGCAAAAAAACTAAAAAAAATCTTCCCTACATATAAAAAAAACACCGTGCTCAAATGGGGCCAATGGGCTTAGGTGTGATATTTTTCAGAACATAATTTTTCGATGCACAATGTTTAAATTTTTATTTTACATTGCCAACGTGCTTTTATATGGCTTTTAACGCATCGTATTTGACTCGGCAGCTTCTGAGGGAAGTGACCAATACTATCTAGATTCATACTTGGCACCACTGAAGGAGGTTTCCGACGACTTTCATTGGGTATTTTAGTACCTGAACCCCTCAAATAAAATCGGGCGATGCTTCGTTAATACTGGAGCTGGTCCAGTTTATCTTCAATGGTAAAAATATAGAAACGCCACCACATAATGTTTATTAGCTACCGCCAAATCTAGCATATAGGTAAAGGAGACCCACCACCATTTTTTGCCTCGTATAGCAGCTGATCTGTCATATATGTAATGTCCAAAATACTTGATTATTGACTCATTTATCAATAGATGCTTGTATGGACTACATTCCACTGTAGGAATTTCTTCTACAGCAAATCAGCAAGTGCTCGTACTTTGAACATCCTATCGGTGGGTCTGGCAGCAGCCTCGTTGTCATAGAAATGCAAGAAATTCTTTATTTCCAAGAATCTGTTTCTTGACATTGCTTTTGAAACAAGCTTAACATTGCAGTCTTCATCTAGAGACCAGTACAGTCGCTCTCGTGGAAGTGAATGATATGCAGTCAAGAGTATAATCCTAAAAAAATTCGCCAAAATATTTGGATCTGGAGGAATCACCACTAAATGTAACTAACATCATAAGCATCCTCTTCATTCAAAATGCTTTCTATGGCGTCCTCGAGACCTCGAATAGTAATTTACAAAGTCAAACGATCGATTCGTCGTTTTTTATTTTTTACCCGACTGGGTATATGTGTTTCACCTGTGTGTATGTATGTCCATTCCTATGTCCGCTTGTAACTAATCAACGGCTCAACGGATTTTGATAAATGATACGTCATTAGATTTGTCTCAATGACGCGAGTGTTATAGGGTACCTAAATTAAAAAAAAAATCAAAATGGCGGACTTTATGCGCTTTAATGTGCGAGCTGAAAAAAAATTTTTTCTTCAAGACCCTCGAGTATCAAAATAAAGGGATTCAAAAGGCAAATGCGAAAATGTATAAATTTATATATTTGGAAACAATTTGGAGTGATAAATCGTAGAAAATGACCGTTTCCTATGTCAGTTCGTAACTACTTAACGGCTCAACCTATTTTGATAAATTATACGTCATTAGATTTGTCTTGGCGGCGCAAATATTACTGGGTACATAAAATTCATAAAAAATCAAAATGGCGAATGTTATGCACTTTAATGTGCGGGCTGAAAAAAATTTTTTTCTTCAAGACCCTCGAGTGGGGTATCAAAATGAAGGGCTTTAAAAGGCGAGTACGAAAATGTATACAATCTATATGTTTTAAATCAATTTGGAGTGACAAACCATGAAAAACAAAATAAATAACAACTACACTGTAAGTGGTACGGTGGTAGTTTATTAATTTTTTAGTTCGTTTTTCAGCATGGCAGTCGGGTTTTTTTAATTTTTAAATTATAGCTTGTTCATATTGAAACTAAATCTGCGAATAATAATAAAAAATATTAGCGATCAGCCCATTGGACTCATTTAGGGACATCATACTAAAATGTCTCCCCTTATGGTCAAATCTTGAAAAATATCTAACTTATAGCATTATTTACTAGTAAAAACTATAAGTAAGTGAAAAATACTAAAACATTATAAAAAATACTGACATACATTTAAAAATAATGACTTTCCTTTGGTCTATCACCTAGAAGTTCAAAGAAGTAGATAAAACACTGAATTTCAGCCACTTTATCCAGTAAATTACTAAACTATAACTTTTATTATTTTCATTCGTTGGCACTACAAATGTGCATTGAAACATAAGATAATTTAGAAAAGTGAAAATATATGGGTATTTAAAGAAACGGCTCCAAAATGGGGACAGCGGGCGTAAATGGGTTAAGTTTCAAATTTATTACCTTTTTTGCGGAAACCGGAATTCCACGGAATTAAAAATCAGACTAATAAGGTGGTTCGCGCCTGTCAGGTTGATGCTGGCGGAGATGCGCGGCGAGCTGCAGCGCAGGCAGCTGGTGGGCGACGTGGCCACGGAGGTGATGGTTTCCGTGTCGCGCATGAAACAGAAGTACGTAGATAACCCCCGGCACGTAAGTCGACCGGTGACCTTCGAGTGCACGCCGCGTCGTACGAGTGAGCGGGACACAGTACGATTGGAGAGCCAATCAGAGCTAATCAGTGCTTACGAACGATCCCCACGCCCTCCCCGCGACCCCCTCACACCCCGAGATACCTCATTTTCGACTTCTGCGCATTGAAGGTCACCGGTCGACTTATTTTCCGTAACTTATACCTACATTTTAACCTCACTATCACTATCTCTCACTTTTTCGGAACACTTGGTAACCGCTTTGTGACGGGAGGAGACTGGAATGCTAAGCACACATTTTGGGGCTCTAGACTAATAACCACTAGAGGCAGACAGTTAAAATTAAGTGTGGAGCGCAACAATCTCTCAACAATCTCCACAGGTGAACCTACCTACTGGCCGAGCGATAGGAACAAAACACCTGATCTTTTGGACTTTTTCATAATTAAAGGATTGTCGAGGCATTACTTTAAACCAGAATCCTGTTATGACAGCTCATCTGACCACACACCTGTTCTATTGACAATAAATACAAAGATAATCGAATACATAAAACCAGATACGCTATGTAACAAGCTCACAGACTGGGAATCTTTTAGAGAATATATTAATGAGAAAATAAATCTTAAAGTTGCTCTTAAGACACCCGAACACATAGATGAAGCGGCTACATATGTAACAAATCTCATACAAAACGCATGTTGGATCAATACACCTGAAATTCAGCATAAAAAAGTTATTGAAAATCATCCCATGGAAATAAAAAGAGCGGTGATGGATAAAAGAAGGCTTCGTCGAATATGGCACCAAAGTAGACACCCTGAGGATAAAAGAAACCTCAACAGAGCTACCAAAGTCCTATCAGAGATGTTACAGAGTTGGCGTGATAGCACTTTTGAAGCCCAACTTGAGACACTTACTCCTACATCTGCTACTAATTACTCTCTATGGAAGTTTACCAAAAACTATAACAGACCTCAAGTTGTTAAACCTCCTATTAGAACAGGTCAAAACTGGGCGAGAACTTCACAAGAAAAGGCTGATATCTTCGCTGAGCATCTAGCAAGAATCTTCTGTCCTAATAATAGCTCCGATTCGAATTATGAAGATATAATCCAACGAGCCTTAAACTCGGACCTCCAAATGTCTATTCCGCCAAATGCGGTAACAGTTCGAGAAACATGGGGAACAATTAAAAGATTAAATGATAAAAAAGCACCGGGATTTGATCTTATTACGAAAGAAATTTTGGAACAACTCCCAAGAAAGGCAGTAGTATACTTAACAATACTCTACAATGGAATTTTTAGAGTGCAACATTTCCCACAACTATGGAAAGTCTCCCAAATCCTAATGATACTTAAACCTGGCAAACTGCCAAATGACGTTACTTCATACAGGCCCATCAGCTTACTACCTATACTTTCAAAAGTATTTGAGAAACTCTTACTACGTAGAATACAACCAATATTGGATGCTAATAAAACCATACCAAACCACCAGTTTGGATTTCGGCACCAACATTCTACCGTCGAACAAGTACATAGGGTTTGTGAAAAAATCAGAAAAACCTTGGAAGAGAAAGAATATTGCTCCTCAGTCTTCCTTGATATTCAACAAGCGTTTGATCGGGTCTGGCATGAGGGCCTCCTTTATAAAATTAAGATGAATATACCCCATAGCTACTACTTACTATTTAAGTCTTACATCTCAGAGCGGTTGTTCCAAGTAAAGGAAATAGATACAACATCTAAATTCTATGAAATAAAGGCAGGTGTTCCTCAAGGTTCAGTATTGGGACCAGTATTATATACCTTATATACAGCAGATCTCCCAGAAGTGGAAGGCGTGACAACAGCAACATTTGCTGATGATACTGCTGTCCTAGCTAGCAACAAAGACCCCGTAGTAGCTTCAAGAACGCTCCAAAAAGGCCTAGATGCGATATGTAAGTGGCTCCATGCAAACAGGATAAATGTCAGTACGTCAAAATCTGTGCAAGTCACTTTCACATTGCGGAAAGGCAATTGCCCACCAATCCATTTAGATGGAAATGAGCTCCCACATAAGGATAATGTAAAGTATCTCGGACTACACCTCGACCGTCGTATGACATGGCAACACCACATTAAAATCAAGAGAGACGAGATCAACATAAGATATAGAAACCTTCACTGGATAACAGGCCGGAACAGTAAACTTTCCATTGACAACAAACTATTAATATATAAAGTAATGCTAAAACCAATTTGGATGTATGGATTACAACTATGGGGAAGCTCAAGTGATTCCAATATATCAATCATACAAAGATCACAAAACATTATATTGCGCCAAATAAGCAATGTTCCATGGTTCGTAACCAACAACGAAATCCACGAACATCTGAAAATGAAAACTGTCAAGGAGGAAATTAATGGCATAATTCAAAAATACAAAGGGAGATTGGAGAATCACCCAAATGAGCTTGCTTCCGAACTGCTAACTCGAGGCTATGAAAATAGATTAAAAAGGAAAAATATTCTATAATATTGGAGTAGATACACAGTAAAGAGTAGATGTTCTCAATGGAGAACACACTTCACTCGTGCAATATCATAAAACACATCTGCTTAAAGTTTTCACTGATTGCAGATTACCGCAGAATAAAAAAAAAAAAAAAAAAAAAACATTTTAACCGACTTCAAAATAAAGGAGCAGGTTCTCATTTCGACGCGTATTTTTTTCTCGCGATAATCTGAACCGATTTAAATATTTTTTTTATTTATTTAAATGATCGTATCGTCAGGATATAATATACTTAAGATGTTGCTCGGGTCAACAGCCACTCCAGTGTACCTATTTACATTAAGAGGTCAGCGGTTCCCTGACACTCGATGTGTGTCCGAGTCCGTCCAGTGGAGGGAGAAGATCCCAGTGGGAGGGACCCCCGGTACTAAATCTTTTTTTTAATTTAACTACAACTTAGTCCTTGACTGCAATCTCACCTGATGGCTGATGATGGTGACGATGCAGTCTAAGATGGAAGCGGGCTAACTTGGAAGAGTTGTGTAGGTACCCCTTATCGGTTTGTACACGACATCATCGTACCGGTACGTTAAATCGCTCGGCGGCACGTTGACGGTAAGTTCGTAGCTAGAGCCACGGATGAATTTTCTCACCGGACCGGACCAGAGACATTTAGAAGTTATTAAATCCTAAATTGCCACTGCCGGGAATCTAACCCGGGACCTCGTAAGACGACAGTGCTCACCACTGCGCCAAGATCGTTTTTCTTGGAATAAATAAAAAATAGGTTGTCTATGAAGTCGGTTTACTTAGGCCGATCGTGCCTTCTCTATCGCTCGTTCCGCGCTCTCGCTTACGCAAAAACGACGGGGTGTTATAAGTTTGACGTGTCTCTGTGTGTGTGTGTGTGTGTGTGTGTGTGTGTGTGTGTGTGTGTGTGTGTGTGTGCGTACGTGCGTGCGTGCGTGCGTGCGTGCGTGCGTGCGTGCGTGCGTGCGTGCGTGCGTGCGTGCGTGCGTGCGTGCGTGCGTGCGTGCGTGCGTGCGTGTGCGCGTGAGTGTGAGTGTGAGTCTGTGTGAGTCTGTGTGTGTCTGTCTGTCTGTGTCTGTCTGTGTATGTCTGTGTCTGTCTGTGTCTGTCTGTGTGTGTCTGTCTGTCTTTCTGTCTGTCTGTCTGTCTGTCTGTCTGTCTGTTCCCCTGTAGCGCTCAAACGGGTGAACCGATTGGAATGCGGTTTTTTTGTTTGAAAGGTGAATTAGTCGAGAGTGTAACAACACTCTATATGAATGATGAATGTTTGATGAAAATCGGTCCAAGATGGCCGCCGCTACAAAATGGCGGATTACATATTTTATCACAACGCCCTCAATATGGGTATTAAATGAAAGGGCTTGACTAGTAGAATAGCACTATGCAAATCCAAGATGGCCGCCACCACAAAATGGCGAATGTCGGGGGTTTTTTTAATTTTTAATTTATACTTGTCAGATTAAACGAGCAAGACGAAACCTTCATAGAAAAATTGGAAGAGCGAACAAGCACCACCATAGGCGAAAAGTACAAGAAGCTGCGCGACATGATGACACTACTGAAGGAAGAGTTGCGCCGCCCCGCAGACAACGTGAACAACAACACGAACGAGCGGCTGCCGCGCGCGAATAGCCATAGCGCAACTGGTTACTGTATTATTATTTAAACTTGTTGCTGATCTTTAAATACAAACCAAAAAATAAAACAATTTACTTAGTATATTATTATGTAATAATTCGACTTATTGCTAGTGATATTGTTTAACAAACAAAACAAAAACAAACAATTTAGTATATTAATATGTAAATAATTCAAATTGTTAGTGATATTGTTTAAAAATATACCAAAAAAAAAAAATCTAATTTCTAGTGATGTATAAAAAGTAAAAATATTTAAAAGCACTGCGGCATGGTGAGACATGTTTAAGTTGGTTTTCTCACTGAATAATGAGAACTTAGTTTTCACAGCAGCATATCTATGAGGATAGCATGTTATCTAGCAGAGAATATACCTAGTAGGTATAATATAAAAAGTGATCATTAACTTTGATATTATCGAAGTTAAGTTTAATTATTACTTTCTAAAAAAAACAATAAAAAAAACAAAAAAAAAAAAAACAATGATCTCGCGAAGAAAATGATCTCGTAAAGAATATTTGAGTTAAAATGTTTGTTATGTTTTGAATATGTTTTGTTCACCTGTCATTTTAGTTTAAGAGGTTGTGTACAAAACAATTATACCCTGATTCCTAATTCCGTGGAATTCTGACGTTTCGTAATGTTACCAGAGATAAAACAATTCCCACAAAAAAAGATAAAAAATTCAAAACTTATGTAAATAAAAATCAACTGCCGAATGTAGATATGACAAATGCCTAACAGACTCTTCATGGTGATAATGTCATTTGACTTTTTTCAACGTGCTTCTTTTGCTTTCTATTGCTGTTAGTGTGCACTTTCTAGTTTCCACTCTTGGTGTTTTCTATTTTAGGGCGAAACGACTAATATTATTATTCGTCATATGGCTTTTTATGATGACAGGGAATTTGGGGTAAAATCGTACTTCGTAGATGTTAACCCTGTTCTCCATACAAATAAGTCATCTGTAAATGACAATGACAGCTGTCAGAATTCCACAGAATCAGAAATCAGGGTATAATTCTTTGTACACAATCTCTTAAACTAAAATGACAGGTTTAAAATAGTACTATCCTGTTTTGAAAGGAGCATTGTGAAAGAGATAGCAATACTGCAATAGATTTATAAATGTCATTTTAGTTTAGAGATTGTGTGTTTAACACATTTGGCTCTTATTGAATTGGATATTAATTTATTTGAGATAAGAAGATCTGAAATATATTATGTATAGAAATAAATATCATAATTATCATCATCACTATTATTTCTTGCAAACAATATTTATGTCAAAATGTTATGAATATTAAATTCAATTTGTTCATGTTACTTAGTTACCTATTTAATCTATTTAAGATAAGAAGGTTGTAATGTACCTATGTGTATAGAAATGAAATAGGTATATCTTCATTATTATTTCTTGCAAAGAAATTGATCTCTCAAAGATTGTTTAAGTTAAAATGTACTTATTGAATATTCAGTTTTGTTCATGTTACCAAGTTACCTATTGATTTATTGATAAGGCTGAAATATATATTGTATAGAAATAAATATCATAATTATCATCATCACTATTATTTCTTGCAAACAATATTTATGTTAAAATGTTATGAATATTAAATTCAATTTGTTCATGTTACTTAGTTACCTATTTAATCTATTTAAGATAAGAAGGTTGTAATGTACCTATGTGTATAGAAATGAAATAGGTATATCTTCATTATTATTTCTTGCAAAGAAATTGATCTCTCAAAGATTGTTTAAGTTAAAATGTACTTATTGAATATTCAGTTTTGTTCATGTTACCAAGTTACCTATTGATTTATTTAAGATAAGGCTGAAATATATATTGTATAGAAATAAATATCATAATTATCATCATCACTATTATTTCTTGCAAACAATATTTATGTTAAAATGTTATGAATATTAAATTCAATTTGTTCATGTTACTTAGTTACCTATTTAATCTATTTAAGATAAGAAGGTTGTAATGTACCTATGTGTATAGAAATGAAATAGGTATATCTTCATTATTATTTCTTGCAAAGAAAATTGATCTCTCAAAGATTGTTTAAGTTAAAATGTACTTATTGAATATTCAGTTTTGTTCATGTTACCAAGTTACCTATTGATTTATTTAAGATAAGGCTGAAATATATATTGTATAGAAATAAATATCATAATTATCATCATCACTATTATTTCTTGCAAACAATATTTATGTTAAAATGTTATGAATATTAAATTCAATTTGTTCATGTTACTTAGTTACCTATTTAATCTATTTAAGATAAGAAGGTTGTAATGTACCTATGTGTATAGAAATGAAATAGGTATATCTTCATTATTATTTCTTGCAAAGAAAATTGATCTCTCAAAGATTGTTTAAGTTAAAATGTACTTATTGAATATTCAGTTTTGTTCATGTTACCAAGTTACCTATTGATTTATTTAAGATAAGGCTGAAATATATATTGTATAGAAATAAATATCATAATTATCATCATCACTATTATTTCTTGCAAACAATATTTATGTTAAAATGTTATGAATATTAAATTCAATTTGTTCATGTTACTTAGTTACCTATTTAATCTATTTAAGATAAGAAGGTTGTAATGTACCTATGTGTATAGAAATGAAATAGGTATATCTTCATTATTATTTCTTGCAAAGAAATTGATCTCTCAAAGATTGTTTAAGTTAAAATGTACTTATTGAATATTCAGTTTTGTTCATGTTACCAAGTTACCTATTGATTTATTTAAGACAAGCATAATAAAAAATAAATAAATAAAATAGCTTTTTATTATTATTCCTTACTACTAAAGTACATAATTATTTTACGCAAAACAAGTGACATAATTTAATAACATTAACAATAGGGGTATAACCTTAAGTACCTAGGTGTCTACCACACCACTGCTACTGTTTTTGTATGTTACGATAACTAAGTTTACTTATTTTAACTTAATTTTGGTTATTGTAAGGACCGCTCTACGCGGTAAAAGCCTCCTCCAAATCTTTCCATCTGGCCCGCTCTCTGGCTATTGTTGTCCAGATTCGTCCTGCTGTCTTGACTATAGGATCGTCCCATCTTTTGAATGGCCTGCCCCGTTTCCTTTTCTTTCCAGGTGGGTACCAGTTAGTTACTATTTTTGCAAGCATTACTTATATGCTTGTCTTAGTTACTATTCTTAGGACAAAAATAGTAACTAAGACAAGCATATAAGTAAGTAAATATTTAGTTTATTACTAGATGATGCCCACGGCTTCGCCCGTGTGGATTTGGGTTTTTAAAAATCCCGTGGGAACTTTTGATTTTCCAGAACAAAAAGTAGCCTATATGTAGTAACTCGTCCCCAAAACGGAAAAATTCCTTGGGATCCCTACGGTTTCGGAATGCAATTTTCCTTACAGCATCAGGGTTGAGGAGTTGGATATACCTACTTGAGTTCATTCAACGATAAATTCTTTAATTGGTACCTCCAATATCAATTTAAATAACCAACAGTTCCTAAATCCCATTAGTTTTGGGGATCAAGTCCCCTACAGCATCAGGATTGAGGAGTTGGAATCCAAATTTTTTGTAGGACAGTGTCGCAATGTTCCTCTATCGATTACAAAAAAAATTACGCAAATCGGTTCAGAAATCTCGGAGATATCGGTGTACATAGGTAGAAAAACACAACTCCTTTTTTGAAAGTCGGTTAAAAAAGTAGCCTATGTTACTCCCTGGTTAATTCTCTACTTGTATCTGAAAGTCCCGTCAAAATCGGTTCAGCCGTTCCGAAGATTAGCCCGTTCAAACAGACAGACAGACAGACACAAAAATTTTAAAAACGTGTGATTCGGTTATGGTATCGTTCAAATAACCATATGAGCTCAATATTAGGTAGTTATTTCGAAATTACAGACAGACACTTCAATTTTATTTATTAGTATAGATAAGGCTGAAATATATATTGTATAGAAACAAGCTATAATTTAAAAATTAAAAAACCCGACTGCTATGCTAAAAAACAAACTAAAAAATTAATAAACTACCACCGTACCACTTACAGTGTAGTTGTTATTTATTTAGTTTTTCATGATTTGTCACTCCAAATTGATTTAAAACATATAGATTGTATACATTTTCGTACTCGCCTTTTAAAGCCCTTTATTTTGATACCCCACTCGAGGGTCTTGAAGAAAAAAATTTTTTTCAGCCCGCACATTAAAGTGCATAACATTCGCCATTTCGATTTTTTATGAACTTTATGTACCCAGTAACATTTGCGCCATTAAGACAAATCTAATGCACAGACGTATAAAGAGAAGCAGACCTAACATAATCTTCACAACTACATCTAAGAGAATAAATAATATCTGCGCTTGTTTCTCTCCAACCAAAAATATATGACTCTATCTCTTTTTTTCTGTTGTTGCAACACTTACGCACTCATAGAAAAAATTGATCTTGAGGCAAACCGCTATGTTGCTAAGCTACAAACATGCATGAACCTATCCTATAGAAGAGGACTTGGCATAATGTCCTATAGAAAATAGTGGATCGGAAAATAGCTTAAGATTATCAAAATTTTCATAAGTGTGTAAGAGACAACACTACATTTTTAAACATAACAATAAAACAGATCGTGGAAGAAATTTTATTGCAACTTCCCTTAAGATGGCCTCCCTAAAATGTATACATGAACACTCACACACGCACAACTTGAGACATCACAATGAACACGCGCCATTTTAGGTTGGGGGATTGTGCGTGTGTGAGTGTATTTTTGGCACGTTTTTAAGGTAGGTATGCCTACTCTACTTATTATTATCAAATGGTGCTTATGTCAAAAACAAGATCATAACCTGCGAGTTGTTTATTATTTTATTTTTGCATTAAAATCAAGTCTTAAGATCCAAGAATACTAAAATAAAATGGTTAAGTGTAGTGCACCTCTGTGCAGCAATTCTTCATAAAGGAAAACACCTGAAATTAATTTTTATCGGTAAGTTTTCATGTGCCATAGTCTCGTAATTTGTTTACATGGTTACTGTGAGATTAATAATAATCGTTCGGCATTTTAGAAGCAGTCCCTATTTATTATATGTCCAAAACTCGTAAATAGTTATAGTAATTTTGGTTCTAGTAGATCCCTGTTGCAATATTTATCAATAATTTGATACTCTGATCTCGTTTGATGTTTCATATACTTGTGCAATTTTACAGGGCCGTATTCAGGCTCAAAGTTTGTTTAGTAGGTATATTTTGAAGGTTGATTAGATAAAAGTAGGTACGGACAAATTATAAAAATGAAATCATTTTTCAGGTTCCCAAAGGACGAAAACTAAGAAATGCCTGGTTGACTAACATGAATAAAAAAAATTGGCATCCCAAATCATCGAGTGTACTATGTTCTAAGCATTTTAAAGCACATTTAGTGGACAACAAAAAGGACAGGAGAGATTTGATTTACCCATCGAATGGTTTGATTAAAATAATTCAATCGTGTGAAGAAGTTTTGAAAATGATTAAAGGAAATATAAGTTATAATAGCATGATAATGTATATAGCTGATTTATCGAATAATTGTAGTGAGTTTAAGACCAATGATGAACATGATTTCAATCATTTGCAATTAATGATTAAGGTGATTGTTAAATTTTATTTTGATTTAAGAATGAAGCATAATGCAAAGCAAAGCAATCTATCGGAATGAAATTATTAAAAAAAATAGTTTTGTTTAAAAATAAATAATTGAAACTGTTGTTTGTTTTTATTTATTTTACTAATTTTACATAGGTAAGGTAGGTCAAATGAAATAGTTAGGTAGTTAAACTAGTAAAAAGTTAGTTTGATAAATAGTTTACAAACTAGCGTTTCACTAGTTTAACTACCTACCTATTTCATTCGAGTGAAGTGTCACGTCATAACATAGAGCAAGAAGCGAATCATAAATAAGCAGGCCTATTCTGTATCTCAGTGGTAACGAAAACGTTAGAACCTATGAAAATGTGCCCATCAAATAATTATCAAACCATCATTTTACATTGTGTAACATCTGATGATGATGAACTGCATCCCAGTTGGAAATTAAGGTTACAGAATGTAAAATAAGGGTTTAACAATTTGATGCCACTTTACCGTAGTTTTCAAATTAATTTCATCACAGATTAATGATTAGTATCTATACTAATAAATAAAATTGAAGTGTCTGTCTGTAATTTCGAAATAACTACCACATATTAAGCTCATATGGTTATTTGAACGATACCATAACCGAATCACACGTTTTTAAAATTTTTGTCTGTCTGTCTGTTTGAACGGGCTAATCTTCGGAACGGCTGAACCGATTTTGACGGGACTTTCACAGACAAGTAGAGGATTAACCAAGGAGTAACATAGGCTACTTTTTTAACCGACTTTCAAAAAAGGAGTTGTGTTGAAATGAATGTTAAAAACGCCCTGATAGATATTTTCGCTGCGCGCGACGGCCGACACTCGCGCTACACGGAACTCCCCGCACCGCGCGCGCCGCGCGCCCCTGCGCCCTGCGGTCGCCGTACGCGGTACCGCGGTACGCCGCCGCGCGGCGGGGGGCGGGTGGACCAGAAATCTACTTATCCCTCAGTATTTGTGAAAAACCGAAATTCACGCGGGCGAAGCCGCGGGCAAAAGCTAGTCTACGATAAATTTCATATCACAGATACTTAATTATAGGCCTGCAGGTCAGTCACTACGCTACGCTTTACTATCTATACTAATCTGGCAATAGTGTTATTTGACTATACTTTCAAGGGCCTAGTGACTCGAATAATAATCTCAATGTTCGCGCGATTATAGATACAAAATCAACCGCGCGATGACCGCGTAATCGCTTTCTAATACGGCGACAACGCCTAAGTCTGATTCCGCGTTACGAGTTCAGTCCCTCACCCTCACTTGCATGAGTTCGGCCCTGTTTACTGTCAATGTGTACGTGAAATTTGTATGTAGGCGTAATTGGCACGCCAATTTTTTTGTTATGTTAGGTCTGCTTCTCTTTATACGTCTGTGATCTAATGACGCAGGGGGGTGAAACTGCCATACAAATACATGTGAACAAAAAATGCTTAGAGAATGCTGCCCTCTAGTTACTGCGGTACATAAACTTGATTTTTCAGAAATCAGTATAGATGGCGCTAATTAATCCAGACACCAGTCAGGTTGACACTTGACAGTTTTCAAATCATTTCAAACGTACTCTTGCTTGCGATATTGTTATTTGAAAATTCTAGATTATCTGCTTGTTTCTTGTTTTGTTATATTTTCTTCGAACGTTTGACCTTTTTTATCCCCTGGAACCGTTTACCTGCCTTTGACGATTGGCCATCTCTTGCTAACTGGACTTTGCCGCTGCCAACTTATCGACCCTGCTTTTCCCTACTGGACTTTGTTTGCCGCAATGAATTTGGGATGCCGAGAAAATCAGCAATAAAGTGTTATTTTGGGTGTCCGACTGAAGGTACGTCATGATTTTCATCTAAATTTTTGATGTTTAAACAATAAATACATGTTTTGATAATGAATTGCTCTGTACTTGTGGAACCCTAACAACATTTTGTACAAACCAATAGCATTTCCTACCATAATAATAGCAAAATTGCCTTTAATGTAACATTCCTTGTTGTATAAGAACTTACTTTACCACTTAACTGTTTCAGGTATGTAAAATGCAATTGTTAAGCACAACACTTTCGACCTAAAATGATTAAGTAATTTATATTTAGAGATCTTTTTTTAGAAAGAGAGTCCTACACAAAAAAGTCTTATATAAGTATCCATCGGAGGCGTTGTGTTCATTCTTAATTGAAGTTTGTATTGTACAAATAAAGAATACCTACTTAAGATTTAACTAGTGTTGCGCTCGGTGCGCGAGCTGCAAGCAGCTCGCGTGCCTTGTAGTCTCTTCAATATTCGTAAAATAAAGAAATGGGAGGCCATACCAAATACCAGAATATTCTAGAGTCTCTTGAAAGATAGAAAGAAATATTGGTATCACGTTTCGTATCTTTTCTGAAAGGACACTAATCAGTTCTATGCATGCGTTTAGTGGAAAAAAAGGATCTATACAAAAATGTTCTGGAGAGCCACTTGAAAATTAAAAAGAAATTTTGTATGGACACGAATTTTTTTGTTCCGTAACTATCTTTTTTTTACTGGCTCACCAAAGGACCTAAGGTTTTGAACATTTTTAGTTTCAGGACCATGCCTCTATGATTGATAGTTTTTGAGGGCCGTTAGGATACTCTGGTAATTTTTCCACATTCACTACGTTTTGTGATTTTTGTGAAAAAAATCTTTAAGTTCTATTTATAAGTGCAGTAGGGGGAAAATTTTTCATACAAAAATGTCTAAGAGAGCCTCTTGAAAAGAACCCAAAAAATTTGTATGGAGAAAATTTTTTTTTGTTCGGCGGCCATCTTTTTTTTACCGGTTTACCCAATGGCCCAAGGTCTCTAATAACATTTGTTTGGGACCATGTCTGTATGATTGGTAGTTTTGGAGGACCCATGAGGTACTCTGGTAAATTTTCCACATTCATGACGTTTCATAATTTTCCTGAAGGAAGACCCATAAGTTCTACGCACATAAATAGTGAAAGGAAAAAGTTCCATACAAAATTGTTCTGGAGAGCCTCTTGAAAAGAACCCAAAAATTTGTATGGAGAAAATTTTTTTTTGTTCGGCGGCCATCTTTTTTTTACCGGTTCACCCAATGGCCCAAGGTCTTTAATAACATTTGTTTGGGACCATGTCTGTATGACTGGTAGTTTTGGAGGACCCATGAGGTTCTCTGGTAAATATTCCACATTCATAACGTTTAGTATTTTTCCTGAAAGCACATTCATGAGCTCTATGTATGCGCTTAGTGAGGTAAAAAAAGTTCTATACAAAAATGTTCTGGAGAGCCTCTTGAAAATTAAAAAAAAAATTTGTATGGACGCGAAAAATTTTTTTGTTCGGTGCCTATCTTTTTTTTACTGGCTCACCAAAGGGCCTAAGGTTTTGAACATTTTCAGTTTCAGGACCATGTCTCTACGACTGATAGTTTTTGAGAGCCTTTGGGGTACTCTGGTAAATTTTCCACATTCATGACGTTTCATATTTTTCCTGAAGGAAGACCCATAAGTTCTACGCATATAAATAGTGAGGCGAAAAAAGTTCCATACAAAATTGTTCTGGAGAGCCTCTTGAAAATTAGCAAAATTTTTGTATGGAGACGAAATTTTTTTTTGTTTGGTGGCCATATTTTTTTCACCGGTTCACCCAATGGCCCAAGGTTTTGAACATTTTTTGTTTCGGGACGGTACCTTTCCGACTGATAGTTTTCGAGATCCCTTAGGGCACCCTAGTCAGTTTTCCACGTTCAGCTCTCTCTATAATTTTGTAGACCTTATATTTTTGAATTTTACACACATGAAAATTATGGTGAAAAAGTCCCATACAAAATTGTTCAGGAGAGGTGATCAGTACCTGACTTCAAGTAGCTTTATATATATAACTAGTACGGCGCGTGCGTGCGCGGCCCGCTAAAGCGGACCGCGTGGACGGACCGAGTAAACAACAGAAACAGGAGTCCGCTTGGATTTATAGCTTTGGTGTGTAACCGTTTTGATTTTTAGTAGGTATAGGTATATTGTATTAAGAATTTAGTCATCATCTTCAGGTCACATCACCCTGGGAGTCATATCACTAAAGAAACTTAGCAACAAAATGAATATCTGAAACAGTGAAATTAGCTTCGGTAGCTCGAAAACTGGCTCACTATAATTCTTTATATTATAAATACGTATAAACTTTTTCGTGTAGGTACGTATTACTTTATAATATAAAAAGTGTAGTGGGCCAGTTTCCAAGCCACCCAGGAGGTATGGCATCAGCTCGTTTTTTTTTACGTGGTTCTCCCATTAACAGACATTTAAAACAGAATTAAAATTTAACTATAAACATATGTACATAGACTGCTAAAATCATAACCGTTACTTTTGGCTTTAACGTAATCGGGTAAAAAATATTCTGCATGCCTGAATAATGAGACCTATTGCAATTTAGCAAAAATATTACAAAAATTTAAATATTTTTGCCACCTTGCTCCACGATACATAAATAAATACTTAAAATAAACATTAAAACAAATATTGTGTCGTTATTAAGCATTAATCCTTAAATAAATATGAAAAACAGCATAATTAAAAAAATATCTACTTACATCTTAGAATAATGACTTACATATTTAAAAATATGTTTTGATATATGAAACAAAAGATCCCTGTGATTCAGATGTGTTATAGTAAAAAACCCTTATATTACTGTAACATCTTAAGTTTCTGACTGGGGGTATTTGTGAAGTAAGAATAAAGTAAGGTATTATGATTGAAAATTTAATGTTTGGTATATTAAGCCATTTAAAATTATTGAAATAAAATAATAATAACACAAAGAAAAGTATAGAAAGTGAACATAATATTGTTTAAGTATATTCTATTACAACGCTATCTACCTACTTATATTACACATTACATAATATTATTTACATATTACTGTTTTTGTCCGATTTTCTTTTGAATTTTAGGTCAGTAGTGATTTATAAACTATATTTTTAGTAAGAGCGTAATTTCTGCTAACTCTTTCTGGCGGGACCAAGACTTGCAAATTGTGACTGTGCCGCACTCTGCCCAAAGCAACGTATAGTTGTCCATGTGAAAAAACATCACTTCTTAGATCTACTCCCACACGATCAAGAGTTTGCCCTTGAGATTTATTGAACGTCATAGCATAAGCCAACTTGACAGGGAATTGCTTGCGTGTCATTTCTACACCGTTTCGCCCTATTTTAAATTTAAAAGTTATGCGAGGTATGACGATGGGCTCACTACTATTTGGGTGATGCGCTAACAGAGTGAATTTTGAGACTTGATCTATAATTAATTTAGTACCATTAACTAAACGGTGTGTGAAACTGATATTTCGAATAAGTATTACGACCGCGCCTACTTTCAGTTTCAAGTCATGATCGGGCACACCGGGTGCTGTGATAGAATTTAAAACATTGCCTTCTAATCGTTCAGCTGAGTTGTCATTCAGGTGGTCAGTAGTGTCGGCACTGTAACAGATAGTCATTGGTCCAGGTATCAATTCAAGTATTTTTTGATTAATATCTCTTATGTTTTCATTAGTTCCCGATAGAATCGCCCTTTTACATATATTTTCTGGGTCACAGACTTCGTACTTTGGATATATAATATAAATTAATTGTTGCAAGCTATTTACGTAATTGATATTTTTTAAAATTAATAAATCTTCTTCAGTTGTTTCAGCTTCACCTTCTCCAATACTCAATACAAAGTTAGCAAAATAGGGGTCTTCTTTTGCACGCTGATTTTCAGTTAACTTGAATTTTTGAACGTAGTGCCAAATTTCAGAATTTTTTATTGAGGCCCGGCATATGTCACGTTCTCCTGCTCCTGTTATCACTGGTGGTATTTGTCTAAAATCACCAGCTAATACTAACACTTTGCCTCCAAAGGGTTTGGTATTGCATTCCATTAGATCTTTGAGACCGCGGTCAATTGTTTCAAGCAGGTACCTGTGAGCCATTGGTGCCTCATCGATAATGATAAGACGTGCTGCTTTGATCAACGCTGCTCTTTGAGAGTTGTTCGAAATTCCCCACACTGCATTACCACCTTCAAAGTCTAACGGAAGCTTAAACATTGAATGTGCTGTGACACCTCCATCGTGATTTAGTGCAGCTATACCCGTGGAAGCCGTACATAGGGCAATATGTCCATTAGAACGAATTTTTGCAGCAATCACGTTAAGCAAGATGGTTTTTCCGGTGCCAGCGGGACCGTCGATGAAAACCGGGTGCGTATCTTCACAATCATCTTCAGTAAGTAATATGACTGTGTTATAAATAGCCCGTTGCTGCGAATTTAATTTGGACTCCCATTCATTTAATATGGCAGTCGCCTCATCATTCCATCTTCCAGTTTCTCTGTCAAGCTCGGTTATGCTGTGTCTTATGTCTGGCAAACCGAAATCTGACAGCGAGCGACCATGAGCACGTAACATTTGTTCAATGTCTCTAAGGCCGTGGTCGTAAGCGGCTTCTATTTCAGATTCACATCCTCTGTGATAATCATCGCACAAATGATCACGGTATTTATCCCATAACAGAAGGGCTGGGGCACCGTCCATGATAAGTGCGAAGAAAAGCTGACGTAAACCTTTGCCGGTCTTGAAGCCGGCTGCCTCTTCTATTGCCGATTCATACTCCTGGTTATCGTTCAGAATACCACGTTCGAACGCTGCTTTTTGAAAAGTGTCGTAAATTATATTGTTGACAGTTCGCAGTTCGTCGTAGCTCCGGCACGGATAACGCATGAGTAACATTCGCAGAAAATAAAGTTCACCGAGTGTAGGAGATATAAAGACAATTCGAGCCACGATTTCGCCTCGTACTCTTTTTGTAATAAAATATTTTCCAGATTCATGAGCCAACACTTTTACAGTTGGATTAGGCCGGACCTGAGTTTCGACATTGTACCTTTCATAAAACATTATGTAAGTACATTCATCCAACTCAGGATCTGGAGGCCTCGTCATGTAAATTTTCAATTTGGACATGTAATTTTCTGATGCTTGCGCCTCGGTTCCGGTACGGAAAACAATCGCGTCTCCGTCGGGTAAATGTACCGGTAGTGCAACAACAGTTGGGTATCTGCAGCTGATGTCAAACTCCAATAGACGCCACATTGCATCTGAGGCGCTCACATATCGATATTGAGCGTAGTGTTCTATTTCGTCGAATACTTCTGTCACCCCCGCTTTTGCGTGATCGGGACCTTTGTGCAGATACTTGTAAAGGTATTTAACCACTTTGGAGGTGGATGCAATTTCCAAATTGCAATGACACTCCATCATCAATAGTATCGCCGGGTTGTACGGCACAATCCACCTGTTAGTGACTGAAGTTTGATTTCGTTCACGAATTGCCGGCTGTTCGCCAGCTGGACGTTTGTAGTGTACTGAGCCTCGTTCATCCGTGTACGTCACTTCAGTGTAACTTTTAGGGAATTTTTTCGAACATTTCCCAGCAGCTTGATCGTAGCAGGGTGACCTTTCTGTTCCACATGGGCCGTGCACCATGTGTTGCAAAACCAGTTGTCTCAGTCGTCCCTGTTCCGGTGGAGGTATAGTTGCTTGAATAAATTTATCAATATCCATACTATCGATGGGCCCTCCTCCTTCTACACGGAACGTAATGTGTGCGTGAGGTAAACCCCTTTTCTGGAATTCTATAACATGTAGAATTGACACAATGGTACCAAAGAAGTCTTTTGATCTGATTTTTTTCAACAGTATTGACAACTTTAGTTGAAATACTCTCACACACAAATCAGGGCGATCTGTTGACTGTTGACCGGGATATAAACTGTTGGTTATTTCTGGCCATTTCGGGTTACATGTAACAGTGAGGAAAAAGCTTGGTTTTCCCAACCGTGCAACAATGGCCATAGCATCATGGTACTTGATCTGCATATAACGTGGGCTATTCGTAAGACTCGCCGGTAAATATACTTTACCGGGTCGTATGCCTTCACCTGCGATCGTTTCGTCGATTTCACGTCGGGTTGCAATTCTTAGTTCGCTTTGAATACCTTTGAAATATTGTAGACGCTCTTCTTCGGTCCGGCACCACATGTCAACAAAGTATTCTTGCGAAAGGCGTCGTAAGATCGCAAACCGCTCTTCAGATAAGAGTTGACAACGATAGTATTTTACTTGGCTTAGTTTATTGCCAGCTTTATCTTTAATATCAATGGAATATCTTTCAGGAGCTCTAGGAAACAGTAAAGGATACTGAAACGCTTCATATGCGGGATGTAAGTAGTGTACTGTGTGTGGTTTTGCTTCACCAATTTTCCATATTACTACTGCTCGCGGGTGATGTTCGTTTGAAGTTTCAATCAAACCTGCAAGCTCATTCGACACCGGTCTATCTCCTAATATCGGTCCATGAGTACGTCGACTTGTGTTTTGAAAAATTAATCGAGCTTCTGAACTTGGGTGATTATTTAATAAGTGTAAATCTTTTATCAAGGGATTATTATTTTTTAAGTACACGTAAATCTCCTTGATAAGATTGGGGCACAAATTTTGTTGATTTCCTAATCTTTGATGCTCTTCTCCGTCGTGTATATATAATGCTGTATTATTTGTGCTACCACTATAAGCCAAATCAAAGACGCGATGGTAAATACGCCCTTGAACTTTCACTAAGTTAGGACCGTGACCCGCAGGTCTTTGAAAGCCGTGAGTTGTACCTAGCGCTGAAAAACTGAACAGATTATTATATGCTCTAGCGTTTTTTAAAAAATTTTGGTTTGCGTAAAACTCGGCATCTAGTGGTCCGAGTGGGTCAACGTTATATTTGCCCTGTCCACAGCACCACTTTGTGCGAGACTTTTCTTCATCAAAAAGTCTTGCACTGCAGTAAATACATTTATAAGTTTCTTCACACATAAGAGAATATTTTAAATGAATCGGTTTAATTTTATCTAAATCGTTACCTTTCAGTGCACCCGTTAAACCCAGCCCACGTATTTCTAAAGGAATATTTCTGATTCGACGTATTTCATCTCGATGTGTTTTAGAATATTTACTAACACATTCACGATGAGTTTGAGGATGCAAGCTTTGATATCTTAACGCAGCCTGTCGAGTTACTTCAGGATGCGCAGCGTTATATACTTGTACGGCCTCTCGGTGCACGTCGGGGTGTGCAGCAGTATACCGTTGGACAGCTTCTCTGTGCACTTCGGGGTGTGCGGCTGTATATCGATGTACTGCCTCTTGGTTCACTTCGGGATGTGCAGCTGTATACCGATGCACGGCTTTCCTGTGAGATTGTGGCTTATGTTTTTGGTAACGCAAAACAGCCTCCAAATGCTTACGTTTTTTTTCAGCTACAGTTACTTGCTTTTTTGGCCTACCACGTGAACGTTTACAGTTTTGTTGATACATATCGTTTCTATTAGTTTTATTTTGTAATCGTTCTGTTACGTGTAGGTTATCAACAGGCAATTGCTCTAATACGACTTTACATGGACTAAGGCTATAGTTTATCCTACTAAGCTGCGAGTCTGTAAAAGTTGGAGATGCAAATTCATTTATCAGTATTTGCCCATCGCTTGCCAAAGAACGTTCTTCGTTAACCATGGTGATTAATGAGACATTGCCAGAACTATTACTATTAACATTTAAACAATAGGGTTGCGACTGCGTGAAAGTAGGAGATATTATACTTTCATTTATCAGTATATGCTTACTAATTGGCAAAGAACATTCTGTATTACTAATAGTCATTAATGATTCATTGCTTAAAGTATTACTATTCAGATGTAAACTATAGGACTGTGACTCCGTAAACGTTGGAGATTCAGCCCTATAGATTTGCTCACTGCTGGGCAAATGGATATCGTTATAATTACTATTTTGTGAAGGGACCTGATTTACGTTCTTTTCGATGAAAACATCAAAATGACCGCTCGTGAGGTGCCCTGTAAAACCGATCATTTTTTCTATAGGTCCGGTGCCGAATATTTGCGCATAAACACCATCTATATACAGTTTAAACATATAATCTTTATATATTTCCCCTGCCATCGACAATTCTGTGGTAGTGCCGTAAATTCCGTTTTGCATCATTTCATTGCAATATTCTTCAGCTGACACATACGGGCTTTCGTCACGACGCATTGTAAACATGCCATATCGATCCCAGTTCGATACAATCCCTCCAACTATACGCGATCGTATTTCCTGAGATCGGTTTATATGACCGTATATATGAAAAGACAGAGCTGAAAACATGCAGTTCCCGTCACCGGGAATATTATATAAGAGAACTTCTCGAGTAGGTGCATCGAGATTAGCAGTTTCCTTGACTTGCACGGTGCGAAGAAAAGACGCCATAATTCTATCTCAGTAATAAAATTTTGTCACTTACCAGGAAATCGGCTAAACACTTAACTTAACAATAGTAACTTAACTTTAATACTAATTACTAAGACTAATTTAATAGATTAATACAGTCTGAAATATGTAATTAAATATTAATATATATTTTAAGATTGAAAATCTTTAAAAATATGTTGAGAACAATTAAATCACTCTACGCAGAAGGAATGCAACGTAGAAAGAAAGGTAAAACATATTTTTTTTTACCGCCTTTTGTTTTGTTTTTTTTTTTCAGTCTACGGATTTAAAAAAAAAACATCAGCCAAACTCCTCTAAAAAGTTTGACATAATATTAATAAGAATTAAAAACTATATATATAACTAAGTAATGTTATTTTTTATAAGAACTACATTTATCTTGTTCTATTATTATTAAAACAAAATGATTTCCGAAATCATCTTGACACTTTTTGCTCTCTGAATAATTATCATAAATTGTCGCTTTAGTACTTAATCCGTACAAAGTAAAAAATACAGTAAAAACCTTATTTTTCGTGGTCTATGATAAAAACTTCTTACAGCTTTGCACTGCTAAAAAGTACAGGTAGAAAACCACAGATTAAAATCATAAATAAATTATTGAATCTATTTTTATTTTTTGAATTGAGTAGTATGGGTATATACAGTAGACATGGGTAACATTGATAAGTAGGTACCGGAGATGTGAAATTAGGTGTTCCTAGAGGTGACTTACTACCTCGTTGGTCTAGGGGTATTATATTCGACTGCAGATCACGAGGTCCCGGATTCAATTCCCGGGTCGGGCAAATTATTGTAGGGTTTTTTATCAAGAAATTCTCAGTGTCAGCCCGGAGTTGATAGTTGGCGGTGTTTCACCCCCGTGCCTCGGAGAGCACGTTAAGCAGTCGTTCCCGGTTATTATCAATATCATGTGACAATATTCGTTACAGCCCGCCAACCCACATTAGAGAAGCGTGGCGGCTCTAAGCTCTAAATCCCTCTCCTATGAGAGAAGAGACATTTGCACAGCCGTGGGTCGTAAAAAAGCTGTACCTGTGATGGTGGTGGTGGAGAGTTGACTAAACAATTTAAAATACAAACCAAATGATAAAAAGTTGTTGATGCTTTTTAAACCCGATTTTTATCCAAAACAGACAGTACAGTACAGTTTTCAGTACAGTACAGACAGTACAGTATAGACCTCTGAGTTGTATGAGCGCTCATACAATTTAGAGGCCTAGCTTCATTAGCACCTTACCTTTTAAGACAAACTAATGAAAAACAGATTGTACTTATACTTCTGGAGTACGGAACCCTCGGTGCGCGACTCTGACTCGCACTTGACCGGTTTATTTTCTGTTCATCAAGTAGAATTTAGGTCTTGATCATATTTTGCCAAGAAACCACTCTTCCATCTTTTATGCTTAGTGAGATAGAGGCTGACGGTATGGCCGCCATTTTGAATCTGCCATTTTGTTTTTTTTTCAGCTCAGTGCCAATTGGATGAGGTTTTGAGTAATTTTTGTTTGAGCACCTCCCATCTATCTACAATACCCTGCCCGGGCTCCTCATCCATCTTCCAAACCCTCAATCATCATGTCTTCCCATATTTTTCTTTGAGAGTTCTCCAAAGAACCGCATCAAAGCCTTGCATAGTTTACAACTTGTAGTCTCTTCAATATTCGCCATACATTTTCTATGGAAAAATAAATTCCGCCATTTTGAATTTTTTTTCTATTCATCGAGTAGACCTTTGGATTTTGATCATCTTTTGCGAAGAAACCACTCTTCCATCTTTTATACCCTCCGAGATGGAGACCGACGAAAGTTGTATGGCGGCCATCTTTTTTTCGCCATTTTGAATTTTTTTTCAGCTCACTGCCAATTGGATGATGTTTCGAGTGACATTTGCTCGAGCACCCCCCACCTATCTTCAATACCTTAAGCGTGCCATTCGCTCGTCTCTGAAATCCTCAATCATCAGCTCTCTCCATATTTTTGTTCCGAATGAATTTTTGTCGTCTATACGAAACCATTAGTGAAAAAAAAATTTTTCATACAAAATTTTACAGGAGGGGTGATCAATCAGTGAGTCAGTCAATGAATCAGCACGAGCAGCTATATATATATTAATAACTCAAAAAGTGAAAATATTTTGTGACTTTTCGTTCCTCTCCTGTAAAAATTATAATAAGATGCTTTGTGATTATTTAATAAATTTAACAACAAATGTGGTTGTTCACAGTTGGTGCACCAATGTTAACAGGCTGCTTAAGGGAAAATTAACGTATTACAATAAAGATGATAATGTTAAAGCTCAAGCAATGAAATATTATAATATTCATAAAAGAAAAAAATAAATTATTAAATATACTTAATATGTTGTCTTTTGATTTTAATAAATATATTTTTTCTGTGAAATAGGCTAAGTTTCACTTAATATTAATGTTATCTATACAATTAAGTTTACTAGTTTTTTAGCTCCATTTACTTTTACTCTCTAGTACCTAGTTAACATTAATATTTTTTAAGACTTTTCCTATTTCATTACTCACCACAAATATTTTTATTGAGATAAAAAACTAAATCTAGCGGTACCGCCAGCCGCGTTGCACACGAATACAGCGCCATCTAGCGGCCACGGTACACTGGTTTAAAAATTGAAATGAGAGTGACGCATCTATCTTTATAGTATTAGTGTATTATCTATGTAATGACGTATAATTAATCAAAATAGGTTGAGCCGTTAAGTAGTTACGAACTGACATAGGAAACGGTCATTTTCTACGATTTATCACTCCAAATTGTTTCCAAATATATAAATTTATACATTTTCGTATTTGTTTTTTAAATCCCTTTATTTTGATACCCCACTCGAGGGTCTTGAAGAAAAATTTTTTTTTCAACTCGCACATTAAAGCGCATAAAGTCCGCCATTTTGATTTTTTTTAAAGGAGGATGGGCAAAAATGTATGAACGTTGGTCTACCTAATCAACACAAACGCCCTCTATGGAAATAAGAAGCTAATAAGTAGTTAATCAAATTACGTATAGCGTTTATGCCAAAATATATGGGAGTTTTTCAAAATTCACTAAAAAATAAATGTTTTAAAAATACTCTATATATTAGTAATTCTACTATGAATTTAATTAATAGTGCGTAGCGTTCTACGTTAAACTGCCTCTTAGGTCTAATGGTTAGCATAATCGACTGCAGATCACGAGGTCCCGGGTTCGATTCCCGGGTCAGGCAAATAATTGTTAGGTATTGGGTTTTCCTATCAAGAAATTCTCAGTGCCAGCTCGGAGTTGGTAGTTGGCGCTGTTTCACCCCCGTGCCTCAGAGAGCACGTAAGGCAGTCGGCCCCGGTTATTATTACTATCATGTGACAATAATCGTTAAAGCCCACCAACCTACATTGGAGCAGCGTGGCGGGTTTAAGCTCTAAATCCCTCTCCTTTGAGAGAGGAGGCCTGTGCTCAGCAGTGGGACGTTAAAAGTCTGTAGGTGGTGGTGGCGTAGCGTCTATAAAATATAGAATTAAATACATTGGTCAAGTTGGCAGCAGGGGGCACAAAAGCGGCCTAATGTCGGGCCCAACATAACTAATAATAGTAATAAGTCGAGATTATTAGCACACAAGTAGATAGGTACAGAGGGAAAGCTTCATACAAACGGCTCGCTGTAGGTACACTCACACAAACACTTACCAACGGTTCGGTGTCAGTTGGATGACAAACGTGCGCATAATATGTGTGCGTGTACCTACGCTCTGTACCTATCTACTCGTGTGATTATTATCTTGATCGTTAGAAAGCTGCGAACTATTCCTATCGTTACTAGGTGGCATATTATGTCCTTCATAGCCTAATACTTCTATATCTTGCGGTCATAAAACAGAAAATAAGGTAAGGGGCTGCATTATGTTTTTCTCGAAAATCTCTTGAACCCCAAGACTTACAGCTTTGCTTCCATATAATAAAATTAAGTACTAAAAATAAGCTTTTCATTGAAATACGTTTCATTTGTGTTGAGTAGGTAGACCACTTTGCCCATCCTCCTTTAGGTACCCTATAACACTCGCGTCATTGAGACAAATCTAATGACGTATCATTTATCAAAATCCGTTGAGCCGTTGATTAGTTACAAGCGGACATAGGAATGGACATACATACACACAGGTGATACACATATACCCAGTCGGGTAATAAATATCATATCGTCATCATCAGAGGCGGCTCCTGAGAATTTTTCATGGGTGTTAACAAAAAAAAATCGATAATGATCCCTGAGGATTGTTTTTCTGAGCATAGCGGCCACGCATTGTCCACATTTAGAATAGAATATAATAGAAAAGTTTTTTGTTCAAATAATAATATTATTCAGCTAATTTCTCGTACAAAATGTTTTGTTTCACGTGTCGGAGCGTGCAGAGCTTTCCCCTTCGTACTCCTTGAGTTCAGTATCCTTAGTCTCAGTTTGCACAACACCAAAACTTTACCAAATACTACATAGGGTGACGATACCAATAAATGACTGGGTACCAATAGATGAACAAATCGCAGTTTTTATTTAATTATAAGAATTAGGCACTAACTACGGCTTTTGTTTTATTTTTCCTCGAAGTGGCAACACCATACGCTCCTTTCTAAATTAACAAGCAGTGTCTAAACTAATCAGCCACCCCGCTGGACTTCAACAAGTGCACACGTAAACCGGTCTTTGAGTTTATGTATGGAGAACGTGCTAAGGTGAGTCTACCACTTTCATAAGCTTGTAAGTGAATTGCCGATCCATTTATATTAATAAGCCCCAAGTAAATATTTTCCAGTAAACTACATTATTATCTTAATTAGAAAATCAACCAAAATATGTTCTTTTCCATCAGGTTTTTTAGAAACAGAGTGTTCATTTAATGGTTTCTAAAAGACGCTCAAATCTTAATTATGAACGGCCGTTCAGAATAAGCATGACCCACTAAAATTGGTTTTAATATTGTAATTCTTGTATATGGTTTTTACTGATGTTGTGGGTTTTTTTTTAACTGCATTATATACAGAATACTATTTACCAATACTTGAACATAGGTTCAGTAGACAAAAATCACTTTTTTTGTCATATTCTTATTTCAGGTGTTCATTAATTATTCTGAATGTTGTATTAGTGAACCAAGTACTTTGTCCGTTCATAATTGAAACGAAAGACTTATTATGACCACTTGTTTTAATACCTGTTTTATTGTTGTGGTAGGTAATTAAGAACAGATATTTAGGGTTCTTCAATAATAAATGTAAACCTATATTACTGAGCCATTCTTCAAGATGAATGCCTTAGATTTTAGATTGTAGGGCATGTATAATGACCGTCGTCGTCGTCGACCTCAACCGATAGACGTCCACTGCTGGACATAGGTCTCTTGTAGGGACTTCCACACGGCGCGATCTTGTGCCGCCTGTATCCAGCGACTCCCTGCGACTCTTGATGTCGTTGGTCCACCTAGTGGGGGGTCTGCCAACACTGCGTTTTCCACCATTCTAGCACCTTGGGACCCCAACGTCTTTCGGTTCTTCGGACTATGTGTAATGACCGCTTATTTAATACTTATTACTTACCTGTTTTATTGTTGTGGTGAATAAGAACAGATATTTAGGGTTCTTCAATAATAAAAGTAAACAAATATTGTATATGTATAGTATTGAGCCGTTCTTGAAGATGAATGCCTTAAGATTTTAGATTGTCCTATTCAAAATAAAAATATTCATTTTGATATTTCGCCTTTTATTTTCTTAGTTCATAAATAGGTCGGATTTTGGTCACAATAAGGAATATATCAGTCACAATTAGGGCCGAAGGCACTTTTTCAGTATTTTTGCTATTTTAGCCTAGTTTGCGTTAATGTAGAGAAAAATAAAAATTACTACTTAATAAATTAACTATCCACCTAATCATTTAAAGTAAAACATTAAGAATTCAGTTCATATGAGCGTTGGGAAATATTATAACACAAGTAGGTAATTGAATTCCGCTTAATCGTTCATCTATTGGTATCGTCACCCTACTCGTATCACACGAGTAGTAAATCTACAGAGAGGAAGCTTCCACAAGCGGCCCGCCGTAGGTACACTCACACAAACACACTCACTAACGGTTCACGAACGCACGCTCATTTCACTAATCGGTACAGTTGGTAACAAACGTTCGCATATGTGTGAGTGTACCTATAGCGGGCCGCTTGTAGAAGCTTCCCCTCTGTAGGTACTCTGTGCTCGTATCGAAACACAATGACTTAGTAAAATAGACCTAAACTGGCTTATTTTAAGGTTTCAATTCGTCAATACATTTAGCATTCGTCTACAGCCAGCGCGCAGCGCCCCAAGCAGAAATGTTGTAAAATAAGTATTCGAAGTATAAATCTTTGTCTTTGAGTTCATATTCCTTTCATACTTATTACTGTTTTCGATACGTAGTATTTGGTAAAGTTTTGGTAAAGTCAGGCCTGTGTCACTCTTGGTACTTACGCGATTTAGATACCTACAATCGCGGCCTCACCCGGTCAGGACGACAGTCAAGGCTAGCGCGTTCTAGGCGAGTGACGTACTACCGAGTTTAATATTGAATACGTAGTACCTACCTAGTTTTTTGTAAATATGTGTTTAAATAGTTTAGTGTTTAGTATACCGAGTTAGTTGTAGGATAAAATAGGTATAGACATTTAAGGGTAATAATTTAATGAAATAATGGGAAAAAAACATTATTATTATTGTTGTGTGGATGGTTGCTCAATGAGCACAAACGAGGATCATGTATCATTTTTTACGTTGCCGAAGGATACTGATAGGTGAGGTAATTTCATAATTTACTTCACTATCGAAGTTTCTGGTACCTACATAAAAGTCGCGCGCAGAAGGTTTGCCGATGGCTGCCCCTCCCGCTTACGCCTGCCGCGACCCGCGCTCGTCTAGCTAGACCGTAGGCAAGCGAGGATTCCACTATGTACCTATATTGTCTGTTGTAATAAAACTACCTAAGTATTTTATGTTTTAACACAAAATACTATAATAGGTATACCTAGATAGGACATAATATATAGGTAATAGGTGTCTAGTTAATAGATCATGTGTAACATCTCTTTGTTTATATTGTGAAAAACAAATAAATAATTAAAAATTATAGCTACTGTATTTTTTTACTCTTTGTTGACAGCCCTAAGCAATCACGCAAAGTCATCCGTGACGTAGGAAGGCGAAAAGATCCAAATCAATACGGACCCTCGCGCCGAGCGATTAAGTCTAATTTAGCTTGCGTGCGTAATTTAACTACTTAATAAAAATTGTGTAGGCTATTAAAGCGTCGGCAAGTAGTCAACATCAAAGGAGTGAAACTTCTGTACGTAGTACTATTATATATTCTGTGGTAAAGTGTTGTGCAAACTGAGACAGCATACTGTACCTATTGTTTCTTGTATGGAGATTTATTTCCTAGGAGCGATATTGCTAGCGCTAATATGTCTTGATATTAATTAATCCCTTACGTGTATAGCATACATATTATTATAAGTACTTTTATTTTATAATACGACTGTGTATACGAATGGTCTAGTTGTGTCCTAATATCTTTTTTCTCTTTTGTGTCATTTTGCTCATCCTTCAGACCGACTACTAAAAAGTTAGTTTTAATTTTAGTAAGTACCTACTTTTGATGTTTAAATAAATGACTTTAAATAACTTTATTTTATTTCCAATATTTGGTATCCTTAGCGACCATGCAAGAGACACGGCGGTGTGGCGCCGGCACCACTGAATTTTTCATATATTTTGTAAGTATAAAAGTTGGTAAATATCTACGAAGATCATGAATACACCAATGTAATAAGGTGGATTCATGTTAATTGTTATCTATACTAATCTATACTAATATAATAAATAAAATTGAAGTGACTCATGACTGTCTGTAATATCGAAATAACTACCTCATATTAAGCTCATATGGTTATTTGAACGATACTATAACCGAATCACACGTTTTTAAAATTTTTGTCTGTCTGTCTGTCTGTCTGTCTGTCTGTCTGTCTGTTTGAACGGGCTAATCTTTGGAACAGCTGAACCGATTTTGACGGGACTTTCACATACAAGTAGAGAATTAACCAGGGAGTGACATATGCTACTTTTTTAACCGACTTTCAAAAAAGGAGGAGTTGTGTTTTTCTACCTATGTACCTACACCGATATCTCCGAGATTTCTGAACCGATTTGCGTAATTTTTTTTAATCGATAGAGAAACATTGCGACACTGTCCTACAAAAAATTTGGATTCCAACTCCTCAATCCTGATGCTGTAGGGGATCATCCCCTAAACTAATGGGATTTAGGCACTGTCGGTTATTTAAATTGATTTGGGGATACCAATTAAAGACTTTATTGTTGAATGACCTCGAGTAGGTATAATATGTCCAACTCCTCAACTCTGATGCTGTAAAGAATTGCATTCCGAAATCGTAAGGATCCCACGGAATTTTTCCGTTTTGTGGACGGTTTACTACCTACTTACTACAGATAGGCTACTTTTTACCCGACTGGGTTATGTGTTTCACCTGTGTGTATGTATGTCCATTCCTATGTCCGCGTGTAACTAATAAACGGCTCAACGGATTTTGATAAATGATACGTCATTAGATTTGTCTTCATGACGCGAGTGTTATAGCACAGAATAACCAGAAGGGAAGCTACCTAAGAACGTCCAAAATTTATACCTATTCTGATAGGGTTGTCACCTGTTGCATGTGAAAAATTATGGGTAAAATAAAAATATTATATACTAGTATATATGTATAGCGAGATATGTAGTAATGATTGGAATAAAATGTTTTTTATATTATACTAGCTGCTACTACTACTACTACTACTCTGATATTTAGATTATTATTTATTATTATTAAATACCTAGTTACTTAGGTAGGTAGTACCACCTTGACTGCCTCGTTGGTCTAGCGGTTAGCACGTTTGACTGTGGATCACGAGGTCTTGAGCTAGATTCCCGGGTCGGGCCAAAAAAAAAATGAGGTACCTATTGGGTTTTTCTGTCAAGAAATTCTCAGTGCCAGCCCGGAGCTGGAAGTTGGCGGTGTTAGATACACCCCCGTGCCTCGGAGAGCACGTAAAGCCGTCGGTCCTGCGCCTAATCTCTCTCCGATCGTGTCGCATTGGCGTCCCATCGGACTATGAGAGTGAGGGAATAGAGAGTGCACCTGTGTACACACTTGTGCACTATAATATCTCCTGCGCGGATGGCTAGTCTCTGCCTCGGTTGAGATTGGCCGCCGTGGCTGAAATTCGGTCAGGACATTAGTAGGTACCTACTAAAAGTAAGTGTGCACATGCGTAGGTATCCCTAGTGACAGTACCTAGATACTTACTTACTTTAGTAAATTGAATGAATTAAGTACTTAGTTGCTTAGATAGGTACCTTAGATAGGCCCATCGAAATGGTCCATTGTGTACAGGAGCTATTTTAACTTACCTGGCAATGTTTTACCTAATTCTATTGAGTAGAATCTGATTTCCGTACCAGTGGTAGAGTCTTGACATAATATCATAAGTGGCACATGCTATCCTACAGTAAATAAATTTATTTCATTTCATTAATTTTTTGTGTAGATAATATAATATTATGTAAAGGTAGGTATACTTACTTCACTTGATCTCTAGGGTACAAAAAAAAGAAATATCCTTATTTTTTATAGTGGAACTTAAACATACTGTACAATACTGAGGCATATTTGTCTAAACACAACACTTAAATTTTTATAAGTATAATTTACACTATTTTAAGTACACAGTTGTCTAAACTCTCGCCAATAACTCTCGCTAATAATTTAATGCGCACGCGACACGACACACGACAGCCTTGACGTTATTCAACTAACTGTTCACTAGCGGAGCGTCCGTGACAGCTCGTGTGTGCGTGAGCGGCGCTATGTGTGAGTGTACTTACTGCGGGACGCTTGTAGGTAGCTTCCTCTCTGTTCCTTTTCTACTCGTGTGGTTATAGGGTACCTAAATTAAAAAAAAAATTAAAATGGCGGACTTTATGCACTTGTGCGAGCTGAAAAAAAATTTTTTCCTCAAGACCCTCGAGTGGGGTATCAAAATGAAGGGATTTAAAAGGCAAATACAAAAATGTATACAATTATATATTTGAAAATAAGTTGGAGTGATAAATCACAGAAAATGACCGTTTCCTATGTCAGTTCGTAACTACTCAACGACTCAACTTATTTTGATAAATGATACGTCATTAGATTTGTCTTAACAGCGCAAATGTTACTGTGTACATAAAATTAATAAAAATTCAAAATGGCGGATTTTATGCACTTTAATGTGCGAGCTGAAAAAAATTTTTTTCCTCAAGACCCTCGAGTGGGGTATCAAAATAAAGGGCTTTAAAAGGCAAATACGAAAATATATACAATCTATGTGTTTGTAATCAGTTTGGAGTGACAAATCATAGAAAACAAAATAAATAACAACTACACTGTGAGTAAATTGGTGGTAATTTATTTAAGATCCCTTCCCACTCCACTCTACCAAATTCCACATAATCCCCCCTACACCTCCCCCCTTCCCATCAATTATTGTAACGTTAATAATTTAACCTTAAATCGCCAATCACTAAAATAATACAATAATATTATGAAGGACCTTATTAAAGTTTCTAGTGTTCAACAGATGGCGCTAATAGTGGTCTTAAACGCGCTATTACCTACCTACACGCGGAGTGACACAGGCCTGTCTCTTGTAAAAATATGCATCTAAAAATTTTTCATAGTTTTGCACTAAAAACCAAGAAATAAATTACGTAATTAAAAAAACTAAAAACCCGACTGCGTAAAACAAACTAGTTCTGGTAACTGAAAAGCAAAAAACAAGCTTTGTACTTTATAAACTAGAATTTGATAAGATCATAAACATAATTAATGTTAGAAAATGTATGGCAGGCGGGGGCATTACTTAGCCAACTACTCAGGACTATTAGTTCGCCCCCGCATGCCATACATTTTCTAACATTAATTATGTTTATGATCTTATCAAATTCTAGTTTATAAAGTACAAAGCTTGTTTTTTGCTTTTCAGTTACCAGAACTAGTTTGTTTTACGCAGTCGGGTTTTTAGTTTTTTTAATTACGTAATTTATTGTTCTGGAAAATCAAAGTTCCCACGAGATTTTTACAAACCTAAATATACACGGGCGAGGCCGTGGGCATCATCTAGTCCTTACTAAGTAGGTAATATTATAAATGCGAAAGTAACTCTGTCTGTCTGTCTGTTACACTTTCACGCTAAAACTACTGAACCGATTTAAATGAAATTTGGTGCACAAATACTCTAGAGCCTGAGAAAGGACATAGGCTACTTTTTAACCGACTTTCAAAAAAAGAGGAGTTGTATTTTTCTACCTATGTACACCGATATCTCCGAGATTTCTGAACCGATTTGCGTAATTTTTTTTTTAATCCATTGAGAAACATTGCGACACTGTCCTATAAAAAATTTGGATTCCGACTCCTCAATTCTGATGCTGTAGGGGACCTGACCCCCAACACTAATAGGATTTAGGAACTGTCGGTTATTAAATTGATTGGGGGTACCAATTAAAGACTTTATCTTTGAATTAACTCCAGTAGGTACATATCCAACACCTCAACCCTGATGTTGTAAGGAATTGCATTCCGAAATCGTGGGGATCCCACGGGATTTTTCAGTTTTGGGGACGGGTTACTACAGATAGGCTACTTTGTGTTCTGGAAAGTTCCCAGGGGATTTTTAAAAACCTAAATCCACACGGGCGAAGCCGTGGGCATCATCTAGTTCATAATATATATATAATAGTTATATACTTCAAAGAAACATCAAATGAATATTGAAGAGCCTTCCTTTCAGGATGGTAACTGTCTAGTGATAAAAGCAAGGGAAATTATCATAATTGCTATTTATCGGTCTCCATCATATAAAAATATTGATAATTTTTTATCATCCTTAGATATGATACTGCAAAATCATTCAAAATATAGAAACATTGTTGTTATCGGGGACATTAACATAGATATTGTGGCCGATTCTGTTGTACACAATCTCTAAATCTAAACTAAAATGACAGGTCTAAATATATTCCTGTCTCTTTCACAATCCTCCCTGCTGAAGGGGATAGCACTATTTTTAAACCTGTCAATTTAGTTTAGGTTTAGAGATTGTGTACAACAGAATTAGCCACATTATTACTAACTAGATGATGCCCACGGCTTCGCCCGTGTGGATTTAGGTTTTTAAAAATCCCGTGGGAACTTTTGATTTTCCAGAACAAAAAGTAGCTTATCTGTGAAACCCGTCCCCAAAACGGAAAAATCCCGTGGGATCCCCACGATTTCGGAATACAATTCCTTACAGCATCAGGGTTGAGGAGTTGGATATGTAGGTACCTACTCGAGTTCATTCAACGATAAAGTCTTTAATTGGTACCCCCAATATCAATTTAAATAACCGAAAGTTTCTAAAACCCATTAGTTTTGGGGATTAGGTCCCCTACAGCATCAGGATTGAGGAGTTGGACTCCAATTTTTTTATAGAACAGGGTTGTTGCAATGTTTCAATATCGCAATGTTTCTCTATCGATGAAAAAAAAATTACGCAAATCGGTTCAGAAATCTCGGAAATATCGGTATACATAGGTAGAATAAAACAACTCCTCCTTTTTTGAAAGTCGGTTAAAAAAGTAGCCTATGTTACTCCCTGGTTAATTCTCTACTTGTATGTGAAGGTCCCGTCAAAATCGGTTCAGCCGTTCCGAAGATTAGCCCGTTCAAACAGACAGACAGACAGACAGACAGACAGACAAAAATTTTAAAAACGTGTGATTCGGTTATGGTAGCGTTCAAATAACCATATGAGCTTAATATGAGGTAGTTATTTCGATATTACAGACAGACACTTCAATTTTATTTATTAGTATAGATAGAATATATAGTATGTATTTATAATGTACTTACTTATTACTTTGCAACAACAAAATAAAAGGCTTTTTTATTTTTTTTTTATTTCATTTATTTATAATTATATAATATTATGTAGAATTAAATTCTGTTTTTAAATAAAAAAGCTGAATCATATTATTAAATTTTTTATATAATCTACTTATTACGTCTGACAGCAAAAAAAAAACAGCATTTTAGGTTCGACACAGACAAATTTCGCTACACGCACACACTTAATCGTGTCAGAGTGTGTAATAAATTCAACATTAACTATACAGGGTTAATCGTAATTTACCAACAACCTCCTACACGTAACTTCTATGCATGATACTGAACAACATTTGTTCAACGACTTTTCACGTAACTCAATAAATTCACCAAAAAAAAATTTCTAAGTTTTTCTTGAAGAGTCTGTAATTTTTTTAACTCTATGGTCATTTTATGTAATGCCTCTTCCAGACCTGCGACTACTAATAACCGCCGTCCGAAGTTATCGCTCCGCTGTCGTATTTACAAATGCTTTGTGATGTGTATTACTAACATCGGTCTAAGCTAACGTCTGCAGGTCAATAATTTCTTCCTAGATTAATGTTTATCGCGAAAAACAAAAAAACTTCTCGCGGCGACAGACGTGAGTGTCGGACCGGCATTAATTAGGTAGGTACCTACCTACATACACGCAAAGTAAGCACGATTGTTTACTTGGCAATTTCCCGCGCTTTTTACAGAAGGGCAAAATTATTACCTATCAATCCTTTATTAGTTTATTTACCTACCTACCATCTTCACACCTACCCTAGGTACCTACAAAACTCAACATTCAACACGAACCTACATAATGCTTCAGATACATATCAATCTAACTTGATCTAACTAACACTTAAAACACCACCTAACTTGCGAAGGTACCTAACATCGAACCTACCTACCTAACGCATTACCTAACTACCACCTATTTACCACCTAACCTACCAAACCTACAAACACCTATCTGTAGGTACAAGACTTGAATATTTTAAACATCTCTCTATGCGTCGTATTCCTCATTGTTGAGGGTCGTGAACCATTTCCATAAATCGAAACGATTTCCTAAGGATCATGCGGCGAATTTCCAGTTTCTACTTTCAAATTGGTAGGTACCTACCTACTTTCCCATACGGCTCAAGGAAGAGTATAAGGTAGAACATACCTACCTAAATGATGTCGATTTAAAGTCTGTTCATTTTCTTAGTGTCGCTCTTTGTGTCTAGCCGCCTCGGTCGCGCGGTGTTTTGTCAAAGACGCCGCCGTGATTTCAAAGCATGCCGCGCGCGGTGTACAGGCACAAGGGGTTATGCGTTTTATACCTACTCATATTTTTTTATTAAAATTCTCTTTCCTTTTTATATTTTTTTATATTCGTATTTTATTACAATATACTTATTACTACAATATACTATATTGACAACTTGTGCAACAAAATCAATTTTGTCTTTGCTTTACGTAGAATATCTAAAATTGCTGACCGAAGCACGGCTCTTCCGGCATATCATGGCTATGTTGTTTCCAATATTCGGTACGGAGTTTTAATTTGGGGTAATGCTTCCGAAATGAATAGAGTCTTTTTAATTCAGAAAAAGTGTATCGGGGCAATTTGTAACAAAGATCCAATGCAATGATGTAAGCCACTTTTTAAAACGCTGAAATTATTAACATTACCATGTATATATATATCTACGAAGTGGCGTGTTTCGTAAAGAAATTCAAAAATGAATATTTTCAAATACGTCAAAATGTTGTATCATAGATATCCGAACAAAACTATCCACAATGTAAAACTGCTCTGAGCTCAAAAAGTTGTTTTTATATGATGATTAAAATTTATAATAAGCTACCCTCTATTATGGCTGATTGTAACATGCCAACACAAAACTTTGTAACACCTACCATGTACATACTTACAATCATGCAACTATACATATAATAAAATCGTGGAATTGCCGTATCTGTACATTGAAGATTTTTGCAAAATAATAACTGGGGGATGTTAGGGATAAGTAATAGAACGTAAAAAAGCTGTTTTTCAAATTTTTGTCTGTTTATCTGTTTGTCTGTATGTTTGTGCGCGCATCACGTAAAAACTACTGAATGGATTGAAATGAAACTCGGCATGATTTAAGTTAATACTATAGAGTAACATATAGGAAACTTTTTATCCCGAAATTCAGCACGGTTCCCTTGGGAGAGGGGATGAAAGGCAAAATGTGTACTTAGCTGTAATTCGTTAACGGGTGGTCCGATTTCATTCATTCTTTTTTTGTTAGAAAGTAGATACTTTAAAGACTACTGGCTAATCTCCCAAAGGCTGGACCGATTTTGATGGGACTTTCACTGGCGGATGTTTACATTTTGATGTACCTAAACATCCGCCAGTGAACTTTTAACAGTTTTTAGCAAGGTTTAAGCTCAAAGGAGCATAGGAAAAACAAAATGATTCCCACGGGATTATTAAAATCAATATCCACGCGAACGAAGTCGCGGGTATCCGCTCGTCATGCAATAAAATCTATTCTATTCTATAACCATAAACATAAAATATAATATTATCATGAACACGAGTCTTCTCTCAAAATGAGAAGGATTTTAACCATAATCTACCATGCTGGCCATGTGCGGATTGGCAGACTATTCGGAGATTCTGTTAGAATAAAAAAAAATTACAAACAGAAAAAAAAATAATAAAAATAAAAGCAGAATACTAAGAGCACCTGCGCCTGTACCGACACTAAGTTACTGAACGGACTATACTAGCGATATTATTATTAACAGATCAGATGTTAGTGATAAAAATTAGGACAGTTTAATTTGCTATCCGAGGCATGGAAGAACGCATGAAAGAAAAACAACTGCCTCGGTGGTCTAGTGGTTAGCATATTCGACTGCAGATCACGAGGTCCCGGGTTCGATTCCTGGGTCGGGCAAATTATTGTAAGGTATTTTGTATTGGGTTTTTCTGTCAAGATATTCTCAGTGCCAGTTGCGGATTGGTAGTTAGTGGTGCTTCACCCCCGTGCCTCACGTAAAGCAGTCGGTCCCAGTTATTATCAATATCATGTAACAATAGTCGTTAAAGCCCGCCAACCCGCATAGGAGCAGCGTGGCGGATCTAAGCTCTAAATCCCTCTCTCCTATGAGAGAGGAGGCCTGTGCCCAGCAGTGGGACGTAAAAAGGCTGAGTGGTGGTGGTGGCATGGAAGAACCAAAAGTAGGTAGGTCTTAAAACGGACCTCCAAACTTCCAAAGTCGGTTACCCCTCCGATTCAGTCCGAATCAACGTGACTTGACCAGCGCAAATAACTAATATGCAAAATGCGGAGTTCAAACTAGGCTACACATCTACCTATTATCCACGTCATAACTAACTTGTAAGTACCTTAAGTACCTACTCTGTGTCGCATTCGAATAATGATGGACCGCGTGATGGACCACCTGATTAGGTATTTACTTACTATCCTTGAGACTTCAAACGGCGCGCCGCGCCGCGGCCTCGCGCAGCCGCTAATGAAAACTATTGAAATGATATTGAAACATTGAAATGGTTGATTACATTTCTACCTAAGTAGGTACGTCTACATACTTGGAATTTACAATTTCTTTGATTTCTGCCGCATAATAATAATAATTTATTGCAATACACAGCCTGTACGCAATGAGAGGCTAGTAATTACCTAAGTAAGGTAGTTAGTTACCTACAGTCAATTAAAATTAAATTCACTAGTAATCTGTGTTAAATAAATAATTTATCAATTTATTTTATAAAATGTAAAAAAGTTAGGTAGGTAGGTACCTACTACCTACCTATTAGAGTTCAATTAAGCTGGGAGTTGGTCACTGTATTGGAGCGGACTGATTATTACTTACCTACCTACTTTCTAGGTTTATGAGTTATGCCTAGCCAACAAAAAACGCGTGTAGTAAAACTAATTAAGTACTTATCTAGGTAAGCACTTACCTAGGTACATACTTCCTAAAAGTGACAATTTCTTTGACCCGATGAAGATGAAAAGGGTAGGTATGGGAAATACATTGTGGATGACGCGGACGCTCCAAGTAAAGTACCTACTGCGACATCTTTGGACTGCATCGCTGGATTATCTTCAAAAATTGTAATGTTTTCCTCTTCACACACTGTGTGCCTAGGTGGCCGACCACAATCCCTAGCTGATCTACTAGGCTGGAATTGCCCTTGATCTCTTAATCGCTGAGGCAGCTGGCATGTGGCTTGACCTACGCGACGTAGGTACGTTAGGGAATCGCCTTGCCAACTTAGGTACTGCAAGCTTCTGAAACGTTATCACCACATATCACGAGCACTCGAACCATTTCCATGCATTCAATGTTAGAATAATGATAAGCCATCGTTTAAGCACTAGGCAGTAGGCACAGAACATAACCTAAGCTACGTTTAGTTGCGAACCACGGAAGAGAAAAGGCAGGGGAAGTGAAATGCACCAAAACTACTATAGGAACCGCTGTCGCCAAACTCATACAAATATACCGTTAATCATATATTGCACTACAAAGAAACAAATCGTTTGATTTGTCGTTTTAAGTTTAGTCAAAACTAGCCTACTTCACAGAACTCACAGATTTGGAAACAAACCCTGATTTTCTAGAAATAAGATTTATTTTGCTTTAACCACGTTGCGAACACAGTAGGTAGGTACATATGGCGAATATCAACGGCGCGTGCGACCGAGCGGAAACTACTGAAGCGCGCCGCGGCCGTGAGGTTTTCGCTTCCCCGCACGCCGCGCCCCGCATGGCGCTACGCACGGCAGGGTCAAGGGCGACCCGACGCGACGGTTCCCTGACTCCCTTTGACAAGTGCCGCGTAGAGTTTTTAAAATTTTAGATCAGAAAAATAAATATTTTTATTTTTGTATGAAAAAAAAATTTTTTTTCTTTTAAGAATTTTAAAAAGTCGTGGAACAAAAGTTATTTACTTTGATGCATAGAAGTTGCCGTTAGATGGTTTTTGGCATTTTACAATTAACCCTGTATATTATGGTGCCTCTACGTTACACAAAAACTGTATTTAAAAAAGTTTGAATAGTTGTCTCTATTATAAATTTGAAAGTAGAACTCTTTACTTGCAAAATTTTTCGATATGAATTGACTTACAAAAAAACGCACACGATGCGTTGCGGCGCTGCACCGCAAAGATTTCACCGTATCAGCAGGCACACGAACGGTGCGGCGCCGCAACGTTGTTATGTCGCAGCGGCGCCGTAGCAGCGTTGGACAGTCTGGTAATAAAAATGGATCGTAATATCCCATTAGTTATCCCATAGAATTTCCCTTTCTTGGACTAATGTTATGAGGTAGTCAAATAGTAGGTACAAAAAATCGAAACGAGCGAGCGTGTGTCCGCATCCTTGTGACGTACCTATAAACAACTGAGCGGTTGCCACACGAGTAGTAAATCTACAGAGAGGAAGCTTCCACAAGCGGCCCGCTGTAGGTATACTCACACAAACACACTCACCAACGGTTCACGGACGCGCGCTCGTTCAACTAACCGGTGTACAGTTGGTGACAAACATGCGCATATGTGTGAGTGTACCTAAAGCGGGCCGCTTGTAGAAGCTTCCCCTCTGTAGGTACTCTGTGGCGGTGCCGCTCCGGCTGCGGCACCGCACCGCATTCACCCCTCCCCGCCTCGTCTCGGTGGTGGCAAGTCCGGTGCGGCGCCGGAGCGCATCGTGTGACATGCCACAGATATTTCTATGTAAGATGACGCAGCGACTCCGCTCCGGCGCCGCACCGCATTCACCCCTCCCCGCCTCGTCTCGGTGGTGGCAAGTCCGGTGCGGCGCCGAAGCGCATCGTGTGACATGCCACAGATATTTCTATGTAAGATGACGCAGCGACTCCGCTCCGGCGTCGCACCGCATTCACCCCTCCCCGCCTCGTCTCGGTGGTGGCAAGTCCGGTGCGGCGCCGGAGCGCATCGTGTGACATGCCACAGATATTTCTATGTAAGATGACGCAGCGACTCCGCTCCGGCGCCGCACCGCATTCACCCCTCCCCGCCTCGTCTCGGTGGTGGCAAGTCCGGTGCGGCGCCGAAGCGCATCGTGTGACATGCCACAGATATTTCTATGTAAGATGACGCAGCGACTCCGCTCCGGCGCCGCACCGCATTCACCCCTCCCCGCCTCGTCTCGGTGGTGGCAAGTCCGGTGCGGCGCCGAAGCGCATCGTGTGACATGCCACAGATATTTCTATGTAAGATGACGCAGCGACTCCGCTCCGGCGCCGCACCGCATTCACCCCTCCCCGCCTCGTCTCGGTGGTGGCAAGTCCGGTGCGGCGCCGAAGCGCATCGTGTGACATGCCACAGATACATATTTCTATGTAAGATGACGCAGCGACTCCGCTCCGGCGCCGCACCGCAACGCATCGTGTGCCCCCGCTCTTACACGTCTGTTTTGCATTTGTAAGTGCATTTTTCGAGCAACTGAATTGAATTTTTTTTATTGTATATTTTACGTATTAGTCAGAATTAATAGATAAACGCAACTTACTTAAAGTAATTACTGAAACACAGATTTTGTACAAATAGGAAAAGAAATAAAATAATAACCACACTAAAAGTAGGTACAAGTTTATAAAATATTTTAAATAGATAACAACTTATTTACTAAATTACCATTAAACAATAAGAAAAAAACTGTGAAGTCAAAACATAAAACAGGTAAAATCCGCCAACAGATTTTCTTTAAATATTTTTTGTTTGTACGCAGGTATGTCTACATAATATTGTTTATGTTTGCCTCTGAATCTTGGAACAAGTATACCTACTCTCCAAGAAGGTTTTATAATTCTATTTAGACGGGGAATGTTCTCAGTTGTTTGACCAAATTCCACCTACTAATTTCCAGCACCGCATCGCACGCCACTGAAAATGCCGGCAGTAGTAATTTGGGATTTTATAGTTTCTAAATTGTCTTTGGTCTGGTCTGGTGGGAGGCTTCAATCCCTGTCGCAGTAGTAAGCGCTGTGGTCTTTATAAGTGGGAAGTCCCAGGTTCAATTCCCAGCAGTGGCAATTTGCGATTTTATAATTTCTAAAAGATCGCAGTTAAGGGCTAACTTGTAACCCAGTCGAGTTCAATCATACAGACTATAGTCTAAGCTTGGTACCTACAATATGAATTCATAGTGTACAGTTCCCAAATCCCCACTGTTTAGGTGGGCACCTGGTGGGCGGGGTGCCAGCCAGGTAACCTCCCAGTGTGCCTGGGTGCTACTGGTCCTCTTGGATACGTCCGAGGGGAAGAGCAGTATTCGGGCCGGTGCGCCCCGGTATATAACATGGTTAATAATTTTCCTACGGGGATATTGTTAGCCATGGCCCATGACCTGGCGGAGGGAGGTTTCTCCGTGTGTCCCTTAGCAGAGGGCACTGCGGATGAAACTGGGGGTGAGACACCCCGGGGCGGGAGGCAGCAATGCACATCGCGAGAGGAAGAAAACCTCGTTAAAAAATTACGGGAGGGCGCGAGCCTCTGGAGGGTCAGCCCAGAGGCGAGCGGTAGGCCCGGCTGGGACGGCTGCCGGACGCCTGGGATGCATACATTGGGTTCCCCAGGCGTCCAGCATAGACAGCATGCGGGTCATGCCGTGGTGGTTTTTAGTGGGACTCCCCCCCATTTCCTCATGTGGGGGGGAGTCCCACATAATCTTCGTTCTGCCGCATTCTGCCGCAGAACGGGGGTAGCTATAAAAGCTTTTCCACCACGTCAAAAAAAAGGGCACCTAGTGGGCAGTTACCCTGCAGCTTCAGGATTGAGGAGTTAAAGCGAAAAAGTTGGGACCATTTCGCAAACATCCTCAGCTGTCGATTAAAATCACGGACATCGGCTCAGAAATCTCGAAGAAATTGGTAAAAACAAGTAAAACATAGATAAAAGTATAAATTAAAAATTTTAAAAACCCCTGACATTCGCCATTTTGTAGCGGCGGCCATGTTGGATTTGTAATAATGCTATGCTACTAGTCAAGCCATATTACCCATATTAAGGGAGTTGTGAAAAAATATGTAATCCGCCATTTTGTAGCGGCGGCCATCTTGGTCCGATTTTCATTAAACATAGCTAACAACACTCTCGACTCACCTTCCAAACAAAAAAAACGCATTCAAATCGGTCCACCCGTTAGAGCGCCACAGGGGAACAGACAGACACACACACACACACACAGACACGTCAAACTTATAACACCCCGTCGTTTTTTCGTCGGGGGTTTAAAATAACTCGGATCCATCTGGATCACGTGTCACACTCCAGTGAGAGGCGGGAATCATTTTGCGATAAAATTTATAATTAATTTCTCCGTCATTTTATTGATGGATTTCAATAATATTTTTTTCACTGTTTTATTAGTTTTGATCTATATTTTAATTCCATTGTGTTCAATCATTCGGATTCATTATGTTCAGTCATTCGGATGAAATCCGACCACACTAAAATTAAAATAGAATGGAAAGTATTCAGGTATAATTTATATGCCGTATGGCGCTATCCTTCTGGTCTTGAGTCAATCTGTGGGGTACCCATTTGGTGTTGATTTTCCTTATCTCAAGTTTTTTTGTGATAATTTCATAACAAGTGGTTCTATATGTATTCCTGTCCGAGCCGGCAGCGACGTGATCTAGATCAAGCTCTAGATACGCGGAAAGCATCTTTCATAATTTTCACGCGCTCCTCAGTTTCGGGTCCAGATTTATCGTCACCTGCACGATGCTCCGTAACGTCAAAACTCCCAACTCGGAAGCGTTGGTACCACTGTTTCACAGTCGTTTGACAGAGTGCGCTGGAAGTTATCACCCTGACTAATCTTCGATGGGCTGCGGCGGTTGAGAGTCCTTCCAGAAACATAACTTTACTATTTGACGCTGCGCAACGACGTCAATCGAGTTACGTCCTTCTAAATTTGTGTTTGAAGCCATAATAACAGTAATTACTGCAAATTCTAAAGCACAACTGACCATACTACTAACTTACAAGAAATTGTTGTGCAATTAATAGTTAAACACATCGAACTATTACGCTTAGAATGTAAGTTTCTAACAAATTTCCGCTCGAAACGTAAGCTATAAATCAACCCATGAATGTGTAAGTGCCCTGTAACTACATTTGCCGACACGCACACAAGCGCATGAGTAATGCTGCACGTGGAACGACATTCTCCCTAAATGTAGGGTACATTCTCCCTAAATGTACTGGTATAAACTTACTGATCCAGGAGGGTAATATTTTTTCTGCACATGTATTTTGTACAGATTCTAAAATAAAATAACAGGTAAAAGGGGACCACTTTCGGAAACGAAGACAGGTAATAGTAGTGGTGACAAGATACCACAATATAAACGTGAAAAAAATGTGTTTGAATGCAATTCATACACGGTAGAAGTGAAACTTTAAAGGTACAATAATGTTACCCTGGGTATCGAAAATCTATCTATAATATAAAGAAGCTTGTCCTGACTGACTGATGATCAACGCACAGCCTAAACCACTGAGGCTAGAAACTTGAAATTTTCACAGTAGCTTCCTTTTATGACTTGAGTGCACACTAAGAAAGAATAATTGGAAATTCCACCCCTAAGAGGGTTAAATAGGGGATGCAAGTTTGTATGAAAGTCCGTCATTTTTCAAGTTATATCCATGAAAATTGGTATTTAGGTTTTCAGTTGAAAATAAAGAGTTATGAGTTTAAGGAATTTTGGAAAGACTACCTCCAAGTGGGTTAAATGGGAGTTGAAAGTTTGTATGAAAGTTCGTCATTTTTAAAGTTATATCAATGAAAATCGGTATTTATACTTTCGGTTAAAATTAAAGAATCACGTGTTTCAGGAATATTGGAAATTCCACCCACAAGTGACATTTATAAGAATACACGCGGGCGAAATCGCGAGCATCAGCTAGTTTGCCTATAAATGTCATTATTTGATGTGCGCTGCAATTTTGATATTTATTAGAAAATGTAAGTTACTGGTTCCCTTATACCCTGCATCCAACACTAAATGAATTTCATAACCGGTTCATTGGTTTTTGAAATAATCGAAAACATACATACATACATATACCGCTTACATACATATATACATTGTACATACATACCGAGTCGAATACATAACCTCCTTTTTTAAAGTCAGCTAAAAATAGCCAAAACTGGTTCAAATATCTTGTTTTTATAGAAACAAGAAAATCAACACAATATTTTTTCTCATGTAACATGTGGTCATCCTAATTAAGTATTTGGTCACCCTAGTAATACACAGTAGTACTAATGTGAATCGGCATTAAAAACAATAGGTACTTAGAATAAGAAAAAAGATATGGGGTAAAATGATGGTAAAATATTTTCCCCAGAGCTAGCAACATTTTCATTGTAATGGCGTCTGTGATATTTACGATTTATTTTAAAGTTTTAAAAAATGTTTTACTCCAAAATGTAATCTGTTCGGTAGTGCTTACGAGTGAAATGTGATCTTTAAATGTTTTTGATGATTGTGTGATGCATCATGACACCTTTCTACAGCACAGTATGTCATTTTTAAATGATTTTTTACGAGCTCGTAGTACTAAGACTCGACCTTGAGCACTGACGCGACGATAGACGTAGCTAGCCGCCGAGGCGAGCTAAAAACGGCTTATCGCCGCGTCGACGACTGCCTTTCTTTACCTATTTATTCTAAGGTTAAACCAGGGGTTCCCAACCTTTTTTTGTCTACTGCCCACTTTAACAATAAATTTTTTTTTAACGCCCCCCTTTTTAAACATACTTAAAAACCGCTAAGTACTTATAACTGATTATTGAAACCCAAATTTATAGTATTCGGACAGAGTATCTTTTATTGAAAATAAAACAAACATAATCAATTCTTATATAAAAAACTAATGTGAAGGTTGAATCTGATGCTGTTCAATAAGTTTGTTGATATCAGGTTCCAATTTACTCAAAAACAGCCGCAAGTCGCCACGTTCGGTAGTTCACGCAAACGATTTCTCTTTTTAGTAAGCAGCGTTGCCACAGCACTAAATCCACGTTCACACAAATATGACGATGGGAATGCTATCAAAAATCGTTGAACAATTGACCACAATCCAGGGTACAATTGCGGGATCGGTTTTTGTAGCCAAAATTCTTGATATCCATTTTTGAACTTGATTTTTATTTCTTCGTTTGTTGTCAATTCTATAAGTTCTTCTTGCAGCTGAGGTGACATTGCTGTGTTGACATTTGAAAACGGTCTTATAGCTCAAACCGAGTTTGAGCTATATCTTAATTAATATTAGTTGATGTTCACAAGATGTAGTCGAGAGTCGAGAGCTCAGTCGGTGTCTAAGAGTCTTCCTAGCTAGGTAGATGAAATTATAAATCGACCCCAAAGCCCTACACAATGCCCCCTTTTTTTCTGGGTCTCTTACCGCCCCCCTTTAGGCCTGCAGCGCCCACAAGGGGGCGTTATCGCCCACGTTGGGAAAGACTGGGTTAAACAGTTAATAGTTGCGCAATCTAAATTTTAATGTGGTCGGGTTTGAACCGAACGACCGAATATGATATTTTCAAATCAGGTTCCTCATTGTTGTAGCCGATTGTGATTGTATATAGGTATTATATATTTGTCTTGTAGGCAAGTATAGAATTTTTTAAGCATAATGATTATTATATTTATTTTGTAAAATTAACATAATATAGGCGTAGACTAAAATAATGCATTGAGGTCAAACTTCTGTGATTTTTTTAATATGTATTAAGTATTTGTTCATTGTAAATCAATATTATGTATTTTGACAAATAAATTAAAAAAATCGACACTCAGATTATGTTATTTTTAGTCAGAGTAGGTATATTAATTGTTCTATAAACTTTCTTGTTTTTAGTGGTCACTTATCATCGAAACAAAATATAGTGAAAGTCGTAGATGAATCCTTATCTCTGCCAACTATTGTGCGGACTCTTGCGTTTGTCGTTGTGTCTCGATCTCACTATAAAATGTCAAAAGTGAGTTCAGCTGGAGACCAAGCCTCCGAGCTCCGGACAAAGGCACCTTCAACATGTAGTTTTAGTAAGCGTCACTGGCTCTCGAGACACGAGCGAAAGAACGTCTGGACAGTTGAGCTCGCGTGGCACTACTCTCGCCTGCTATCACATAGGTCACATAGGTTCGGCCTAGAGGCGGTGCGAGGCGGGCGCCTCGGCGCGCTCGGTCTCGTCGTCGTCCTCGGCCTTGGGGATGTCGAAGATCTCGGCGAAGAGCGCGGGCAGCACGAGGCGCGGCCAGTGCGCGCGGCACCAGCCCAGCAGCTCGTCGTGCCGCGCGCCCAGCGCGTGCGCCTCGCGCGCCGCGCCGCGCAGCGCCTCGAGCCGCGCGCCGCTCTCCCCGCCGTCCCCGCCGTCCCCGCCGTCCCCGCCCGCCGACCGCACCTGCACCGACCACATACAAACAAACAAACCACTGCCATCCCACGTCACGAAAATCTTACACGTTCAAAGGTGTCTGGAAGGGGGTTGCCACCACACTAATGTCTGGCAATTGCATGACGTCATTTCTAATACTATTTCGAACAAAATATTAAAAATTAGACTTTTATACTTTGGCGTAAGATTTTTTACACCTTTATTACCTGTTATTTCCCAAAGTAACCATGATCTTAACTTCATAGTTGCTGATAATTTCTCATGTGTTGGAGACAATACACAGAGAAAATTTCAGCTTTTATAAAATAACGACGAAGTTCTGTTGTCGTGGTTACTTGGGCTATATATGTATATACAATGAAAAACAAAATTATTATTTTGCTGTAATTCGTTAAGCAATGTTACAACATAATATTTTTTCACTGTACTCTATTTGTTATAAGTAAGTACTTATCTCGATATTGCTCTGTTGAAACTTGTAACGTTACATACGTTATAACAACATTTCATAAGTATACTTACGAGGGGTGATCCAAAAGTAATCGGTAAATAAATCGGTCCAGTGCACATAAAAATCATATAAATACTTAGGTCACGATTTCTGGAAGACCCCCCGACACTCGCCATTTTGTGATGGCGGCCATCTTGGATTTACATAGTGCTATTCTACTAGTCAAGCCCTTTCATTTGATACGCATATTGAGGGAGTTGTGAAAAATATGTAATCCGTCATTTTGTAGCGGCGGCCATATTGGACCGATTTTCATCAAACATAGCTAACAACACTCTCGACTAATTCACCTTTCTAACAAAAGAAACCGCATTCAAATCGGTTCACCCGTTTGAGCGCTACAGGGGAACAGACAGACACATACACACACACACACACACCCACACAGACACGTCAAACTTATAACACCCCGTCGTTTTTGCGTCGGGGGGTTAAAAATGGAAAAAACGAAATTGTCATTGAAATCGAGCTGTCATCAAGTAGTTACATCTGTTTGAAAAGAATGTCTACTGTCGCTGTGTACGTATTTTACAGACGTACCCAGCCTACCTAGTGACCTAGTGAGACCATTAGGGACTCTGCTCCTCCATATTCCACAGTTTTCCGCTGGGCAAAGGAATTTTATCTGGGCAGAACATCCAAGGAAGATGAACATCGCGAAGGATGCCCATCCACGTCTCTCACTGAAGATACTTAACGTGAATTAATAAACCGGCCAAGTGCGTGGCGGGCCACGCGCAGTGTAGGGTTCCGTAGTCACAATCCTCGAAAAACAGATATAACTCCTTAACCTGTGAACCCTACTTAGCCGTGATAGTTTTCCTTTAAAATTGATTATATACCCTACTGCTGTAAATTTTTTCAAGTTCCTATATACTGCCATTTGGCTGATAGAGGGGGGGGACACTTGACTCTAATAAAAATTTGCACTTTAAAACATCATATTTTACAAACGGATCTAGAAATCGAAAAATGATGTTCCCACACCCACAGTATTTTTAAAAGACCTATTCAACGATACCCCACACTATGGGGTAGGCGAGAAAAAAAATATTCATCCCCACTTTACATGTAGGGGAGCTACCCTAAAAAAAAAAAATATTTATCAAAATTTTATTTCACCGCTTTGTCGGCGTGATTAATATTTATACTCATGCCAAATTACGGATTTCTAGCACTAATAGTCTCTGAGATTAACCGAGGACGGACAGACGGACGGACATGGCGAAACTATAAGGGTTCCTTGTTTACTACGGAACCCTAAAAAGTAGATTTCGTGTTGGCAGATCAAAGAGTGACCATCAGATATGTAGCTGAGGTCACTGGGACCTCATACGGCAGTGTTCAAAGAATCTCAGCGAATGAATTGCATATGAAAAAGGTCTCTGCGCGTTAGGTACCGAGAATGTTAACCGACGAGCAAAATAAAATAAGTACGAGTTGACATTTCGAGGGGTGAATCTCGAAAAGTTCCATATGGATACAGATTTTTTGTCACGTTTCATGACAATGTACCAGACCTGGATCCACCATTTTGATTCTGCAACCAAACAATAATCAATGAGCTGGAAGCGAGCCTCCTCACCGACGCGCGACGCGGACGCCCGAGACATTCAAAGTGTCAAGGTCGGCGGGAAAATTTATGGCCTCTGTCTTCTGGACCGCTGAAGGAATAATTATGGTGGAATATTTGGAAAAGGGAGCCACTATTTTGGGCTCTTACTACGCAGACCAAATAAGAAGATTGCGAGAGGCCATTAAGGAAAAAAGACGTGGTAAACTGTGAGCTGGAGTGTTGTTTCACCAAGATAACGCACCGGCTCACAAAAACGCAATTGCGATAGCTGTTATTCAAGATAGAATCAAGATTCAAACTGCTCGGACACCCACCCTATTCGCCAGATCTAGCCCCCAGTGACTTTTATCTCGTTCCGCGGCTCAAGGAACACCTCCGAGGTAAGAAATTTGAAGACAATAGAGAAGTGATGGCCGCTGTTGAGACGTTTTTGGAGAGTCAAGACAAATAATTTTTTCTAAGGGAATTCTGGGTTTAGAAAAAAGATGGACTAATAATGCATTGACTTGTTAGGAGACTTTGTAGAAAAATAAATTATTTTTTCATTATTTTGTTTAATATTCATTATCATTAGGTACCTACTTTTGGATCACCGTATTAAAGACGGCGGACATGTATTGTGGTGTGATCGTATGGTGAGTTGGTCGGTAGAGGCAGCGGTGAGGTACCTACCACGAGTCGCAGTGCGTCGTGCACGGCGGTGCGCAGCGCAGCGACGCGGGCGCCGTCGCCGAGGCCGGCGCGCGCCGGGCTCAGCAGCAGCCCCGCCGTGTACAGGGCGAGCTCCTCCTCGCTCAGCCGCAGCTCGGCCACGAGCCGTGTGTAGCGCAGCAGCGAGTGCGCGAACTCGCTCTGAAACACGACGCGCGCCGGTACAGGGTCAGAGTAGCCAGGCGCACCGGCACCCAATCGCGGCAGCGCTCACGTGACTCGCACTCACGTCGTATAGCAGCTCGAGCTGCGCGCGGCTCAGCGCGGCGCCGTCCTCGAACACGACGCCGTCCGCGGCGGCGAGCCGCGCGCTGCGCGACGCCCACGCCTCGAAGAAGCCTCGCTGTGAACACAACGCGGATTACTCCTTAATCTACGCGAGCCACATGACCTATGCTAACTTCGAAGAACACCTGAATTTCGCACGGCGACGAGCTAATATACCTAGTTCATCTTTAACTTTAGCATAATAGAACCACTTTCGCAGAAAAATAATTCGCACAGCATTCTAGCGTCATGAGTCATGAGCGGTGGAAAAGGAAAAGGTGCGTCGTGAACAGAAGCGGTCCCCGCTGTACTGTAGGTACCTTGATGAGGATGAGCTGGTCGTCCTGCGGCAGCGCGATGAAGCCGGGTATCCGCTTGGCGAACTCCACCACCTGCTGCACCGCCGGCGTCATGCGGCACGCCACGTCGAACCAGAGGCCGGCCAGTGCGTCCGGCGCCGCGCCCGCGCCCGCGCCTGCGCCCGCTCCCGCGCCCGCGCCCGCCGCGCCGCCGGCCGCCTCCTCGCCGCCGCCTGCACACACCGGCTCCGCGCTTCAAACCGACAACCCACTCTCTCAGACCCTTATGTTGTAACTTCTGAATTAAAAATGTGTACGAATGGAAATAGAGGGCCCAATTGCGAAAATTACATGAAAAACTTTAATAACTTTATTTAAGGCCCCTATCCCACTGGCGTTTTGCGAGCGTTTGCGTTTCTCCAACGTCTGCGCAGCGTTGTCGCGAGTCGCGACGTAAACGTCACGTTGACATTGCGAAGTCGAAGCGTGAACGGTTGCCATTATAGTAGGGGAGCCGAGGATGCTAAATGTGGATTTACTCGAGCGTCGTCGGGACCTAGTAGATTTTATAGATTAGTTGATAGGAAGAATAAAAGGTTATATTATAAGGTTTTCCATTTCAGTGGTGGGGAAAGCTTCTAGCTGCACGCTCTCATCTTCAATAGACCATTTTTATAACTTCGGCTTGTGGAAATCGGCTGATTATATATTTTTTTTGTTATTTCTGCATCATTTCCTTCAAAATAGCAAAAAATTCAACCACACGCGAGATTCGAGAAGGTCAAGATAACGTTTTTTTTTTGCAACTTTGTAACGCTCCCATTCTCGTACATTACGTTCAAATAGTCTGATTTTCTAAATATAGATACTTTTCTTAGCTCGTAATTAACCCACCATATCTTAATCTGACGTTTCTGAGTATTTCTGTCCATTATTATTTTTTTTGTTTTTTCTATTTAAAGGGCTTATATATGGTAGAGGGTACTCAACAGGATGCAAGATGCCTCGCCTCTCTTATCTTAATCTGACGCGCTCGAGTAAATCCAAAAATCCCCTCTTGGGCTCCCTTACTATTGGAGACTCTCAACGTTGACGTCGCGTCAACGCGACGTTGTCGCTGCGCAGACGTTGGAGAAACGCCAACGCTCGCAAAACGCCAGTGGGATAGCGGCCTCACTTATGTGTACATTTACGCTTATAACTTCGTATATAAGAATTAAATCTCGAAGTGTTATACACTAAAACCTTCCTGAAAGTATGTAGATTAGTGAAAATACGTTAGTGAAAAAATCATCAAAATCGGTTCATTAGTTGTGGAGATAATCGCGAACATACTTTCATACATACATACATACTTACATACATACATACGGTTCGAATACAGAACCTCCTTTTTTTGAAGTCGGTTAGTAAAAGTAGGTATAGCATGATCATTATCAAAGATTTTATGTTTCACTTCAAAATCTGTTTTAAAACCCATTTTGGCCCGGAGTCTATCTCAAAAACGGCTTTAGCTACATCGGTAGGACTACACGATTCGTGTAATCAATGGTTTGTTTAGAGTTAGACCAAAGGGAATGGACAAAAATTCAGCTAAAATCGTTATATTTAAATACGTTAAAAATTAAGAAAAAAAATCTTCTATACATATACTTAATAAAATCGTAGAATTTCCATGTCTGTACATAAAGATTTTTGCAAAAAAAAATAACGGGAAGACGTTAGTGATACGTAGGTAATAGAACGTAAAAAAGCTATTTTTGAAACTTTAGTCTGTTTGTCTGTTTATCTGTTTGTCTGTATGTGCGCGCATCACGCAAAAACTACTGAATGGATTGAAATGAAACTTGGCATGATTTAAGTTACGGAGTAACATATAGGATAATTTTTATCCCGAAATTCAGCACGGTTCCCTTGGAAGAGGAGTAACTACTTACTTAACTAGTCCAATTTCATTCATTCTTTTTTTGTTAGAAAGAAAATACTTCAAAGATTATTTTGTAAATATTTTAAGGTCATCGGTTTTGTAGTTCAGAAATTATAGCCATCTCAACCCTCAGTATTCCATATAACTTGGAACGGATTATCATAAGGGCGATTTTGATGGGACTTTCTTTGGGAAAACTTTAGTGATGAGAAAGAGCTATTAAAAAATTAAGATACATTACTGTAGTTCCATTATAATGCGTGACTTTTAACAGTATGAGCTCAAAAGAGCTTAGGAAAAACAAAGAGTTCCCGCAGGATTTTTAAAAACCTAAATTCACGCGAACGAAGTCGCGGACATCCTCTAAGTAGTTGTACAATAATTGTACAGATTCACTAAGTAGGTACCTAGGGTATACATCAAAAGCCGATAATTTCGGTGTAGTAGCTTACTTACTGCCTGTAGTTAAACAACAAGTGAATGGCGATGTACGCACCGGCACACTGCACAGACAGGTTGGCAGGTTGGGTACCTTCGTTTAGCGGGGAGGGCGCGCGTAGCGGAGCCGCAGGCTCGGGCGGCGTCTGGTCGCCGCGCAGCGCGCCCGCGTGCGTCTCCGGCGCGCCGCCGCCCGGCCCGGGACCCGACGCAGAACCCAGCTTCTTTGCCAGATCTTGCATACTCTCCGCGCTGACGACTTCGCGGGGTCGCTTCGGCACGCGTCCGTATCTAACGGCTGAGGAAAGATTCTTGATCGATCAGGCGATCGAATCGATCGATTGCGAGTGGCGATGCGCATCGTACTGAGATTCATTCGATTGGCAAATAGACGTAGCTGTATATAATTGTGCCGCAGCGCGTGGGCAGCGCTCAGTATGTGCACGCCTGCACGGTCGGTACTCACAGTCTCGGCTCATGCCGACGGACAGGCACTTGTTGAACCGGCAGAACTGGCAGCGGTTCCTGTTCAGCCGGATCACGAGGCACTTCCCGTCGCGCAGACAGCGGTACTCGATCTGTTTCTGAATGCTCCTCCGGAAGAATCCCTGCAAGCGAAGCGTTTTTACACTTGCGATATCTTTCCTTTCTTCTTTGCGAACGTCTCGACGCCGCGCCGCGATAGCTCGCCCCGTTTCAACTTACGTACGAACAAAGTGAGTAGGTGTTATTATTTTGTAATGGCATGCGAAGACGTTTTAAAACAAATTTTACTTAAAATTTTTAGTAAGTATAAGTTGTACAATCAGTATACGGTATTTAAGTCCAGCCTTTCAGAGATTAGCCAGAAATCTTTAAAGTATTTCCTTTCTAACAAAAAAAGAATGAATGAAATCGAACCATCCGTTAACGAATTACAGCTAAGTACACATTTTGACTTTCATCCCCTCTCCCAAGGGAACCGTGCTGAATTTCGGGATAAAAAGTATCCTATATGTTACTCCATAGTATGAACATAAATCATGCCGAGTTTCATTGCAATCCATTCAGTAGTTTTTACGTAATGCGCGCACAAACATACAGACAAACAGACAAACAGATAAACAGACAAACAGACAAACCGACAAACAGACAAAACATTCAAAAATAGCTTTTTCACGTTCTATTACTTATCCCTAACATCCCCCAGTTATTATTTTGCAAAAATCTGCAATGTACAGATACGGCAAGTCTACGATTTTATTATATGTATAGATAGATTGATCGAATCACAATGACTTCCAGAGTAAAATGGACCTAAAATGGTAAAATTAAGGTTTGAGTTCGCCAGTACATCAGCATTCGAAAACAGCGAGCGCCCCAAGCAGAAATGTTGTAAAATAAATATTCGAACTATTGAATTACGACTTTAAAATAAGAGTCTTTGGGTTCATTTTGCTCTGAAGTAATTGTGTGTCCATACTCGAATTTCGATCATCGTTGCCACTATGTACAAAGTGGGACTAAGCATACTGGACTCCATAAGTAAAAGTGTTTATCTACTCTCATATCTTAAAATCCCGATTAAGAAATCAAAATGTGTCATATATTGGACTACTTTATTCACATACATCTATAATATTTAAAAAAAAATTAAAAAAGTTCATTATAACACTACTTTGTTAGGAAATCATTGCAAAGTAATGTTATAAAATATTTTTTTCTACATTATAGTACAGGCACTGGGTTCTGCTATTTTTGAGCCATGGCGGGTGTTTAGTTTTGTTACTTACAACTATTATCCCGCTATCAAAGTTACCCTATTTGACGGACGGGCTTGGTCGACGGCCATGCTGTGTGACATTCATTGTGGATTAAACTTTGGAATATCGTGTTTTACTGCTAAATACATATATGTGTTCTTTTGATTTATTATTGTAAAATATTATATTGTTGTATAAAATAAATAACTGCCATTGAGAATAATTGTATGATTATCGACCTCGCCCGCAGTGAACGTGCTCGAGAACGGCTGGAGCGATTTTCATGGTTTTTGATTTGTTGTATTTGTCTCCGTCCCGAATAGCAGAATAACTATTAAAAACATTGAAAAATTGACGAAAAAATAAAATAAAAGAAAAAACATATTCCCATACAAAATGTTCATGGGTTTCGTAACTGTCAAACATTTCATTGTCATCCCGTCGATACGACAAATCTCACCCGTACCTCTCATACAGGAAGAGGAGGTACTTATACTTTATCTTAGTCATTCAGTACGTAATATATCTTCTGTGCGTGTGTTTGTCACCGAGCAGGACGAAGTGTGCCGGATCCACTAGTTATATTATAAATATTAGTTTAGATATCGTTATAATAATATAATGGAAAATAATGATACTAAAAGGACTACAGATATTATGATTTAGGAATCGCGTAGGTGGGTAAAGGGTTTTAAGTTAATAGGTGTCCTTTGCTTCGCCGCGCCGGTCGTGTGCACTCGAACTAGGCTGATAACTCTACGGAGGGCGGTGGGCGGTGGCCGGCGGGCGGCGGGCGGCGTGCGGTGGCGTAGCGGCGCAGCGTCTACGCCGCGACGCGTAGCACTCGCACTGGTCGGGGCCGCGTAGAGCGCGAGCACTGCACGGCATGCTCGACGATGGCCGCCCATGCACCGTGCTTATACCCGACCTCGCGGCACAGCTCGCGGGTCGCGACCACAGCAGTCACAGTAGCCACTGTGCCGCTGGGCGTAGCGCTCGCACCGGTCGGGGCCGCGTAGAGCGCGAGCACTGCACGGCATGCTCGACGATGGCCGCCCATGCACCGTGCTTATACCCGACCTCGCGGCACAGCTCGCGGGTCGCGACCACAGCAGTCACAGTAGCCACTCCGCTGGGCGTAGCGCTCGCACCGGTCGGGGCCGCGTAGAGCGCGAGCACTGCACGGCATGCTCGACGATGGCCGCCCATGCACCGTGCTTATACCCGACCTCGCGGCACAGCTCGCGGGTCGCGACCACAGCAGTCACAGTAGCCACTGTGCCGCTGGGCGTAGCGCTCGCACCGGTCGGGGCCGCGTAGAGCGCGAGCACTGCACGGCATGCTCGACGATGGCCGCCCATGCACCGTGCTTATACCCGACCTCGCGGCACAGCTCGCGGGTCGCGACCACAGCAGTCACAGTAGCCACTCCGCTGGGCGTAGCGCTCGCACCGGTCGGGGCCGCGTAGAGCGCGAGCACTGCACGGCATGCTCGACGATGGCCGCCCATGCACCGTGCTTATACCCGACCTCGCGGCACAGCTCGCGGGTCGCGACCACAGCAGTCACAGTAGCCACTGTGCCGCTGGGCGTAGCGCTCGCACCGGTCGGGGCCGCGTAGAGCGCGAGCACTGCACGGCATGCTCGACGATGGCCGCCCATGCACCGTGCTTATACCCGACCTCGCGGCACAGCTCGCGGCTCGCGGGTCGCGACCACAGCAGTCACAGTAGCCACTGTGCCGCTGGGCGTAGCGCTCGCACCGGTCGGGGCCGCGTAGAGCGCGGGCACTGCACGGCATGCTTGACGATGGCCGCCCATGCACCGTGCTTATACCCGACCTCGCGGCACAGCTCGCGGCTCGTGGGTCGCGACCACAGCAGTCACAGTAGCCACTATGCCGCTGGGCGTAGCGCTCGCACCGGTTGGGGCCGCGTAGAGCGCGAGCACTGCACGGCATGCTCGACGATGGCCACCCATGCACCGTGCTTATACCCGACCTCGCGGCACAGCTCGCGGGTCGCGACCACAGCAGTCACAGTAGCCACTCCGCTGGGCGTAGCGCTCGCACCGGTCGGGGCCGCGTAGAGCGCGAGCACTGCACGGCATGCTCGACGATGGCCGCCCATGCACCGTGCTTATACCCGACCTCGCGGCACAGCACGTGGCTCGCGACCACAGCAGTCACAGTAGCCACTCCGCTGGGCGTAGCGCTCGCACCGGTCGGGGCCGCGTAGAGCGCGAGCACTGCACGGCATGCTCGACGATGGCCGCCCATGCACCGTGCTTATACCCGACCTCGCGGCACAGCTCGCGGGTCGCGACCACAGCAGTCACAGTAGCCACTCCGCTGGGCGTAGCGCTCGCACCGGTCGGGGCCGCGTAGAGCGCGAGCACTGCACGGCATGCTCGACGATGGCCGCCCATGCACGGCACAGCTCGCGGCTCGCGGGTCGCGACCACAGCAGTCACAGTAGCCACTGTGCCGCTGTTTTTAATATAGGTATTAATATATATATAGCTGCTCGTGCTGATTCACTCACTGACTCATTGATCACCTCTCCTGAACAATTTTGTATGAAAAATTTTTTTTTCACTAATGGTTTCGTATAGAAGACAAAAATTCATTCGGAACAAAAATATGGAGAGAGCTGATGATTGAGGATTTCAGAGACGAGCGAATGGCACGCTTAAGGTATTGAAGATAGGTGGGGGGTGCTCGAGCAAATGTCACTCGAAACGTCATCCAATTGGCAGTGAGTTGAAAAAAAATTCAAAATGGCGAAAAAAAGATGGCCGCCATACAACTTTTGTTGGTCTCCATCTCGGAGGATATAAAAGATGGACGAGTAGTTTTTTCGCAAAACATAATCAGGATCCAAAGGTCTACTCGATTAATAGAAAAAAATTCAAAATGGCGGAATTTATTTTTCCATAGCAAATGTATGGCGAATATTAAAGAGACTACGTATAAAAGATCGAAGAGTGGTTTCTTGACAAAAGATGATCAAGACCTTTAGATCTACTTGATGAGCAGAATGATTCGAAGAAAAAATATGGAGAGTAATAATGATCGAGGATTAGGAATATGGGAGAGATAGGTGGAGGCTGCTCAAACCAAAATACCCGAAAGCAAAACCTCGCGGTCCGCTTGCGGGCCGCGCACCCACGCGCCCTACTAGTATTAATATATATATAGCTGCTCGTGCTGATTCACTGACTGATTGATCACCTCTCCTGTAAAATTTTGTATGAAAAATTTTTTTTTCACTAATAGTTTCGTACAGAAGCCAAAAATTCATTAAGAACAAAAATATGGAGAGAGCTGATGATTGAGGATTTCGGTGACGGGTGAGGGGCACGCTTAAGGTATTGAAGATAGGTGGGGGGTGCTCGAGCAAATGTCACTCGAAACGTCATCCAATTGGCAGTGAGTTGAAAAAAAATTCAAAATGGCGAAAAAAAGATGGCCGCCATACAAATTTCGTCGGTGTCCATCTCGGAGGGTATAAAAGATGGAAGAGTGGTTTCTTCGCAAAAGATGATGAGGATCCAAAGGTCTACTTGATGAATTGAAAAAAAATCAAAATGGCGGAATTTATTTTTCCATAGAAAATGTATGGCGAATATTGAAGAGACTACAAGTTGTAAACTATGCAAGGCTTTGATGCGATTCTTTGGAGAACTCTCAAAGAAAAATATGGAAAGACATGATGATTGAGGGTTTGGAAGATGGATGAGGAGCCCGGGCAGGGTATGTTAGATAGATGGGAGGTGCTCAAACAAAAATTACTCAAAACCTCATCCAATTGGCACTGAGCTGAAAAAAAAACAAAATGGCGGATTCAAGATGGCGGCTATACAAATTTCGTCTGAGTCTATCTCACCAAGCATAAAAGATGGAAGAGTGGTTTCTGGGAAAAAGATGATCAAGACCTAAAAGTCTACTTGATGAACAGAAAAAAACAAGATGGCGGAATTTATTTTTCCATACAAAATATATGGCGAATATTGAAGAGAATGTAAGTTGGGAACTATGCAAGACTTTGATACAGTTCCTTTTCAAAATCTTTTTTAATTATTCGGAGAAAAAAATATGGAGAGTGATAATGATCGAGGGTTAGGAATATGGGGGAAGATATGTAGGTGGAGGCTGCTCAAACAAAAAATACCTGAAAACAAAACCTCGCGGTCCGCTTGCGGGCCGCGCACCCACGCGCCATACTAGTTAATATATATATAGCTGTTCGTTCTGATTCACTGACTCACTCATTCATCGCCCCTCCTGTAAAATTTTGTATGAAAATTTTTTTTTTCACTAATGGTTTCGTATAGAGGACAAAAATTGAAGTAGAACAAAAATATGGAGAGAGCTGATGATTGAGGATTTCGGAGACTGGTGAAGAGCACGCTTAAGGTATTGAAGATAGGTGGGGGGTGCTCGAGCAAATGTCACTTGAAACATCATTCAATTGGCAGTGAGCTGAAAAAAAAATCAAAATGGCGAAAAAAGATGGCTGCCATACAAATTTCATCGGTCTCCATCTCGGAGGGTATAAAAGATGGAAGAGTGGTTTCTTCGCAAAAGATGATCAAGATTCAAAGGTCTACTTGATGAATAGAAAAAAAATTCAAAATGGCGGAATTTATTTTTCCATAGAAAATGTATGGCGAATATTGAAGAGACTACAAGACTACAAGTTGTGAACTATCCAAGGCTTTGATGCGGTTCTTTGGAAAACTCTCAAAGAAAAATATGGGAAGACATGATGATTGAGGGTTTGGAAGATGTTTGAGGAGCCCGGGCAGGATATTGTAGATAGGTGGGAGGTGCTCAAACAAAAATTACTCGAAACCTCATCCAATTGGCACTGCGCTGAAAAAAAACCCAAAATGGCGGATTCAAGATGGCGGATATACAAATTTCGTCGGTGTCTATCTCACCAAGTATAGAAGATAGAAGAGTGGTTTTTTGGTTTTCATGCCGAGGAAAAATCTGGAAAGAGCTGATGATTGAAGATTTTTGAGACGGATGAGGAGCACGGTCAGAGTATTAAAGATAGGTGGGAGGTGCTCGAACAAAAATTACTTGAAACCTCATCTAATTGTCAGTGAGTTGAAAAAAAAGTCCAAAATGGCGGATTTAAGATGGCGGCCATACAAATTTCGTCGGTGTCTATTTCACTGAGTATAAAAGATGGAAGAGTAGTTATTTGGCAAAAGATGGTCAAGACGTGATTATTTGATGAACAGAAAAAAAAACAAGATGGCGGAATTTATTTTCCATGCAAAATATATGGCGAATATTGAAGAGAATATAAGTTGGGAACTATATGCAAGACTTATGATACAGTACCTTTTCAAATTTTTTTTTTATGGAAGAACTCTCATTCTGACAAATGATTCGGAGAAAAAATATTATGGAGGGTGATAATGATCGAGGGTTAGGAATATGGGAGAGATAGGTGGAGGCTGCTCAAACAAAAAAACACCCGAAAACGAAACCTCGCGGTCCGCTTTAGCGGGCCGCGCACCCAAGCGCCATACTAGTACCTAATATAGCTGCTCGTGCTGATTCACTGACTCACTCATTCATCGCCCCTCCTGTAAAATTTTTTATGATTTTTTTTTTCATCTATGGTTTCGTATAGAGGACAAAAATTCATTCGAAAAAAATATGGAGCGAGCTGTGATGATTGAGGATTTCGGAGACGGGTGAAGAGCACGCTTAAGGTATTGAAGATAGGTGGGGGGTGCTTGAGCCAATGTCACTCGAAATGTCATCCGAGTGACAGAGAGCTGAAAAAAAATTCAAAATAGCGAAAAAAAGATTGCCTTCGTCGGCGTCCATCTCGGAGGGTAGGTATAAAAGATGGAAGAGTGGTTTCTTAGCAAAAGATGATCAGGATCCAAAAGTCTACTCGATGAATAGAAAAAAAATCTAAATGGCGGAATTTATTTTTCCTTAGAAAATGTACGGCGAATATTGAAGAGACTTTGCGAAGCGGTTCTTTGGAGAACTGATGATTGAGGATTTGGAAGATGGTTGAGGAGCCTGGGTATGATATTTTTTTTTTTTTCAGATTCTTACTCAGAATCTTATCGAATTGGCAGAGAGCTGGTTTTTTTATTGAAGTGAAACTTCTTTAGTATCGTTGCGTGTGCATTTAAAAATCAATCAAACGAAAAAACGACACCATTTAATGATTTAGCCCTGCAAAGTCGAAGCCAAAGTCAATGTCAATGTCAAAGTCAAATGTCAAAATGTTAAAATGTCAAACTTCAAAATGTCAAATGTCAAAATGTCAAAATGTCAAATGTCAAAATTTCAAATGTTAAATGTTAAATGTGAAATGCTACAAAGTCTGAATCCCGCGGTCCGCTTTAGCGGGCCGCGCACCCTCGCGCCGTACTAGTTTATTTATATATACTTACTAGAGGACGCCCGCGACTTCGTCCGCCTGGATTTAGGTTTTTAAAAATCCCGCGGGAAACCTTTGTTTTTCCTAAGCTCCTTTGAAATTCGTGCATAAAAATAGAACTACAGTAATGAGTATTAATTTTTAATATTAAACGGCCCGGACAGATGAGGCATCAGTGGTGGCGCTTTTAGGAATTGGACAAAGGTAGGGAGGAAAGCCTATCGAGCGCAGCGAACGGACGCCTGTGACCCTTCTGTAGTGGACGAGGCAAGCAGTCGGCGCACCTTGCAGCCCTCGCAGGAGGTGACGCCGTAGTGGTAGCCCGAGGCCTTGTCGCCGCAGACCCTGCACGGCGCCGCCGCCTTGCCGCCAGCCGCTCCGCCCGCCGCGCCGCCCGCCGCGCCGCCCGCCGCACCGCCCGCCGCGCCGCCCGCCGCCTCCGACCGGTGCTCTGCGAACATTCATCCAAGTCCATTGCTCGAGTTGACCGCACAGACAGACGTGACGTCATCGGCCCTGCCCCGCGAGCCCCGACAATTACAATGCTGCCCTTGCTCACTTTTAGTGGTTCCTTGTTACATTCCGACCTGTTAGTATAGGACAGTTTCGGGTTGACTTTTTATATATAGTATTTTATGTATGAATTAAAAAGCACACGAGGGTGTCCCTTGTAAGAGCAAAATGTGACTCTGAGAGTGATTCTTGTTTTAGAAAAGATTTCAGACATAACAAAGAGGTACAATTAACGAAATTAAACGCCCATGACGATCTGCATCGACCACCAGGAGGTGGTCAGAAAAATATCTAAGATAACTATATAAAATAGTATACAACATTTATTCCGGCGCTATTTTTGAAAAACCTTACTCCACGCGGATGAAGTCGCGGACAAAATCCAGTTGAAATAACGCAAGTGTCGTTGACTCAGGAAACCTGCTCCAAAAGATTTCAACGCGCTCCTTCCGATCGGGCGCGTAATGTACCGTTGTGTGTGTGTGTGTGTCAAACACACACACACACAACGGTCCTGACGACAAGCAACATGTGATACAAGATACATGTATACCGACAAAGAGATGCCACCTACGAGCGAAGCGACCAATAGATTAAATTATACTAGCTTTTGCCCGCGATTCCATCCGCGTGGAGTTTATATAAAAGTCGCTCGGGAAACTTTCGTATTCGCGGGATAAAAAGTAGCCTATGTAACTCTCCAGGGGCCATATACCCATGTAGTTCTTTAATACTCACGGATAGTCGTCGATCGTCTCAACCGATAGATGCCCAACGATGGACAAAAGTCTCTCGCTAAGATCGCCACAGAACGAGCCGTGTTGCTGTTCTCGTGCCGCTTGCGTTTAGCGGCTGTCAGCGAATCGTCAGTCCGTCCATCCGGGGTGTTCCCACGCTGCGTTTCACGGGTCGAGGTCCTCGCGGCCGGCGGCCCCAACGTTCATCGGTTTTTCGAGCATTCGAGAACGGTTATTAGTGCTTCGTTAGCTTCGTATTAGCTGTCGTCTTCAGGCACTGAGAGATCTCGGACGAGACATGTTCTCATCTCGCTGTCCGGCCGAGTTAGATTCGACGTTTGACCAGTTTCACAAAATTGAGCCTCCCTAGCTGAAGCTCCTGTCCCAGATCTACGGTTTCGAGTGTTATTAAGTCTCTGCCATAACGACTCGGCGAATCGCAAGTGAGTGATGTTCCCGCCGTTTATGCTGATTCCGAGCTCGTTTCATTCCAGAAGCCCTACGGCGAGGGAAGCAGCTCCTCCCCCTGGCGCGGGCGCACTCCTCGCTGCTATCGGATCGACGACCTTCGTAGTGCTAGCTTATCGAAGGCCGACATTCAGTTTCGGTTTACTATATAATTTTGTTTTGTATTTGTTGATGAAATACTTCATCTTGTATGCTTGAGTTCATGTTGTAGGTACTGCATGATTGTTTGCGTTAGATTAGATATCATTATAAATATATACCTACAATAAAAAATTCGTAACTCTCCTTAGTGGGAACAGAAACGGTGTACAAGCGTAAACTGTAATAGTATAGGATCCCGCTATACAACGACCTTCACCGATATGTTTATTTGATGAAACGTATTTTATATTTAATTTAATATGTCAATAAATATATTGCATAATATATGGGTTGCCTAACAAATTTCAGTCCAGGATATTATTAATTAATAATTAAAATAAATAATAGTTTAAAAAAACTAAAAAACACGCTTCTTATAGAAAACCAAACTAAAAAATAGAAAATAAATTTTAATAAATATAAATTAATAATAGTGTGCATATGAAAAAATGTATTTTATTTAAAAAAAAACGTGGGGTGCATGGGTGTATAGAGGATTATCATTTCAATAATATCTTAAAATCACTCCACGCTTTTTTTAAATAAAATACATTTTTTCATATGCACACTATTATTAATTTATATTTATTAAAATTTATTTTCTATTTTTTAGTTTGGTTTTCTATAAGAAGCGTGTTTTTTAGTTTTTTTAAACTATTATTTATTTTCTACTTTTTAGTTTGGTTGATTTATAAAACACTAAAAAAATCATGTCACTTAAAATACAACAGATATTAATTATTAATAAATTATTTTATTTGTTTTTTATTTTAAATCGTACATTAGGATTAAAGTAAATAAGTACTAATTAATAATATTATTATTTTGTTTTAATATTGTTTTATCTTCGCATTCGTGCGTTTTGTGCTTAGATTTTAATTGTGTGTGACATCTATTCTGTTTACCCTAGTTACAGTTAGTTACCGTGCGATTTTGAATGTTTATTGTTTTTCCTTACCGACGACTTTTGATAAATGAACACAAAATCTTATTTTCCAAATTGAATAATGAAATAATCTTATCAAATTAGTATACCTATTGTCATCGGTCCTCGATAAATCTACAAAGTTTGAATGAAATCTGACCGTTTAAAGTGGGTCAAAATCGCGTTCAAAGAAGTCGGTTACAAACATACATACAGGTGAAGCTAATATAAAGCGTGTAAAAAGAAAACAAAAATTTTAAAATTTCACTGGTTTGATTATTATTAGACAAATCTATATATATAAAACAAAGTCGTGTTAGTTCGAACACTTATAACTCGAGAACGGCGGGACCAATTTTCATTGTTTTTGATTTGTTATATTTGGGACCGTCCCGAATAGCAGAATAACTATTAAAAACATTATAAAATAGACGAAAACATAAAATAAAAGAAAAAACATTTTCCCATACAAAATGTTCACGGGTTTCGTAACCAAACATCCCGTCGCGTGGATACGGTAAACTCTCTCACCCGTATTTATAGTTATAATTATTCTGTACGTGTGTTTGTCTCCTAACTCCTCCTAAACAGCTAGACCGATTTGTATGAAATTTTGTGTGTATATTTCAATGGGTTCCTGGATGGTTTGAAAACACAATTAGCGGGTAGCTACAGGTAACCTACCGGCTACCGGGTCTCAGTAAGTGGCGCCGATGTCGGTATGTCACCGGGCAGGACAAAGTCTGCCGGGTCCACTAGTTCATTATGAAATAATCTTTATTTTCATTTAACTTTAATTCAATAATCAGACTGGTGCAAAATGCTAGTATCGATTTACCTGTTTACACCTGGCTACCCGAGAGTTGTGACCGGAAAAGAATAGGCACCCTAACGTTCGCTTATTCTATGGGCTTCATACTTTCGATTGGTATAGAATTTATCTAATAATTAAACCGGTGAAATGTTTAAAAAAGTTTTTTTTTAAATTATTAATTAATCATATCCTGGACTGAAATTTGTTAGGCAACCCATATGCAATATATTTATTGACATATTAAATTAAATGAAATATAAAGTAGGTTTCATCAAATAAACATCTCGGTGAAGGTGGTTGTATAGCGGGATCTTAGACCATAAGAGTTTATTTTATGTATTATTTTTAAGCATTTTTTTATAGACCGGAGGTAGGACAGATAAGTTTTTTACAAGTATGGCGAACCTTCAGGGAATGAATTAGGGGAGACTGGGTACGGTTGAAACGGGGTACGGTTGAAACAAAGCGAATATCTCGACACCGTTTGTCATGAGGTTGATGGTTACTAGCGAAGAACGAAGCGGACGACAAGTCTAAACACGAATTTTAGTGTTGATTCGGCCTTCTCGCACTGTGCTTGTACATAAGAGGCCCCATTATGTTTTTTGACGTAAAAGTAAGTATTTTTTGTTCGTACATTTTTGCAATTATTATGGTTTTATTAAAGTTAGAGTATTGAGAGTCTTATATCGTTTTAATTGAAGTTTGTAGAATATGGCTGTATGATTAGTTTTTATTCAAATTTATTATTATTCTTACTGTGAACCATTTTATACCCAGAAGGGGGGTTGGGGACGGTTGAAACATTTTTTGTGGGTACGGTTGAAACATTTTATTTATTTAATTTTCTGTTTTCTTAGATGCCAAGGGTACGCCAAAGGAAGACTACGAGATTCAGGCCGACTTATCAACGTACAAATAAACATAAGAAGGTGTAAAAGCCGAATCTTCTTTAAGAATAGCGGCAGAAAAGAATAGACTGAATCACTGTTCCCTGTTGAAGTATACAATGTACGTAAACGAGATGCGACAGGCGGCAATGAAAATCAAAAAATGAGATATAAGGCTCACAATCGAGTGTTTAACCAGGAACAAGAGCGTGAGCTATCTAAATATTTAATTAGATGTGTAGACTTATTTTTTTGCCTAACTAAAAAGGATGTCTAACTAAACTATGCTACACTAAAGGATGTATAACTAAAAAGTCGTAAAATGTTATTAGTCAATGAATAAAACATGTTCATTTATTGTATTTTGTATTATTTGCATGTTTCAATTGACCCCAGGCACTGTTTCAACCGACCCCGGCATGGGGACGGTTGAAACAGTTTCCATTTTTTTTAAAAATTTGATTTTACACATAAAATACAATACCGTGATCTCAAATAACATTGCGCATATGTAGACAGATATGTGGTCTTTTATTTAATATATTTCTGTCAACGCTCGCTTAACTAATCCCGATGCAATGGACGATTAACGCTAAAATGTTTCAACCGTACCCAGTCTACCCTACCTACGTAATTAAAGAAACTAAATTAATAGTCATAGCGCTGGGTGCTGGCCGTGCGAGGCGCTCGCGCTACTGACTGGAATCAGAATTGCATTACATCAGTAGGTGTATTTAGTATTAGAATATAAGTAATACCTAATACGAGGTATGATGCAGCGACCAAGTACCGACCGGTACCGTATAGGAAGCATGGACGTATAAGCTGATACTACGGGAGGTCAATGACCAATTGAAAAAGTCATTTCATACCGACTGGAAATTTTAACAACAATAGTTTAGACCGAACCCATCACAGCTCCGAACGTCAGCTGCCGCACCAGTGGTGGAGTTAAGAGTGAGAGCATGTGAAAGTGCTTGAAAATCAAAGCGCTCCGAGTGATTTTATCCCGGACAAAAATGGTCTTAAATCATTGTTCCGATCATTTTTGATACAGAAACAATCGTCAGCTGCGGCGCCGAGGGTGGGTTATACGTCCGCTACGCGCATGAAGTGCATTAAAATTTTGGCAAAAAAAGTTATTTTATACCTTATGAAATTTATGCAGCAGAATTTTCACACTTTTAAAATAATAAAGAAAATCGTCAGCTGCTGCACTTCTGGTGGGGGAAAGACCGTCAATCAGCGTGATAAACATTTTGCGCGCTCATTACATTTAGCCTAGTAAATCTAGGAAAAATATCCTATAGTTTCAAAAATTAGCCAAATGTATTCTTTGGGCCTTCCTCTTGAATATATCCAAAAACCTCATATGGGGGATGCATAACCAGCCGCCATTTTTAATTTTGTCCTTTTTTTCGGTTTTTTTCTCATATCACGAAAATCTCTACGAATAGCATCATAATTACTTCTGACAAAAGTTTTAACATACAATTTGCCACAAATGTAGTCTCTTGCAGTTTTACTCTAAGTTTATTACTTTAGGAGCTATAGGGTATTTTAGGTCCCTTTTTCGTTTTTTTTGCTCATATCTCGAAAGTCTCTACGAATAGCATTATAATTACTTCTGATAAAAGTTTTCGTATAAAATTTTCTACAAATTTGGTTCCATGCATTTTTACTCTAAGTTTATTATTTTAAGAGCTATAGGATGTTTAAGTTAATATTTGAGGTCCTTTTTTTAATTTTTTGCTCATATCTCGAAAATCTCTACGAATAGCATTATAATTACTCCTGTAAAAAGTTTTTACATAAAATTTTGTACAAATTTGGTCATGGTAATTTTTACGCTAAGCTTACTACTTTAGGAGTTATAGGGTGTTTAAGTTTACATTTGAGGTCCCTTTTTCAGTTTTTTGCTCATATCTCGAAAATCTCTACGAATACCTATAAAATTACTTCTGACAAAAGTTTTAATATAAAATTTTCTACAAATTTTGTCCTGTTCATTTTTACGCATTTCAAACAAAAAAAAACCGCATTGCGGTTTTTTTTGTATTAAAGGTGAATTAGTCGGAAGTGTTCTTAGCTATGTTTGATGAAAATTGGTCCAAGATAGCCGCCGCCACAAAATAACGAATGTCAGGGGTTTAATCTACACTAGTTTATCTCTCTGTTAATTTTAACACTTTGTAGCTCCTAAAGTAATAAGCTCAGCGTAAATTAAATAGGACCAAATTTGTAGAAAATTTTATGTAAAAACTTTTGTCAGAAGTAATTTTATTGGTATTCGTAGAGATTTTCGAGATATGAGCAAAAAACTGAAAAAGGGACCTCAAATATAAACTTAAACACCCTATAACTCCTAAAGTAGTAAGCTTAGCGTAAAAATTACCATGACCAAATTTGTACAAAATTTTATGTAAAAACTTTTTACAGGAGTAATTATAATGCTATTCGTAGAGATTTTCGAGATATGAGCAAAAAACTAAAAAAAGGACCTCAAATATTAACTTAAACATCCTATAGCTCTTAAAATAATAAACTTAGAGTAAAAATGCATGGAACCAAATTTGTAGAAAATTTTATACGAAAACTTTTATCAGAAGTAATTATAATGCTATTCGTAGAGACTTTCGAGATATGAGCAAAAAAAACGGAAAAGGGACCTAAAATACCCTATAGCTCCTAAAGTAATAAACTTAGAGTAAAACTGCAAGAGACTACATTTGTGGCAAATTGTATGTTAAAACTTTTGTCAGAAGTAATTATGATGCTATTCGTAGAGATTTTCGTGATACGAGAAAAAAACCGAAAAAAAGGACAAAATTAAAAATGGCGGCTGGTTATGCATCCCCCATATGGGGTTTTTGGATATATTCAAGAGGAAGGCCCAAAGAATACATTTGGTCAATTTTTAAAACTATAGGATATTTTTCCTAGATTTACTAGGCTAAATGTACTGAGCACGCAAAATGTTTATCACGCTGACTGACGGTCTTTCCCCCACCAGAAGTGCAGCTGACGATTTTCTTTATTATTTTAAAAGTGTGAAAATTCTGCTGCATAAATTTCATAAGGTATAAAATAACTTTATTTGCCAAAATTTTAATGCACTTCATGCGCGTAGCGGACGTATAACCCACGCTCGGTGCCGCAGCTGACGATTGTTTCTGTATCAAAAATGATCGGAACAATGATTTAAGACCATTTTTGTCCGGGATAAAATCACTCGGAGCGCTTTGATTTTCAAGCACTTTCACATGCTCTCACTCTTAACTCCACCACTGGTGCGGCAGCTGACGTTCGGAGCTGTGATGGGTTCGGTCTAAACTATTGTTGTTAAAATTCCCAGTCGGTATAAAATGACTTTTTCAATTGGTCATCGAGCTCCCGTAGTAGAATCACCATCAAGCGAGGCTCGACCGCTCGAACTACGCTACACACGGCCGGAGAGAATGCCTTTAGATACTCTCACTGTATAGTTCATACAGACTCGTTAAAATACGATGATGATGATACCTTCACTCACACATCCGCATGAATTAGACTGCAGTCTAAAAACCTCAAAATGAGAATGTTAACGCTCTCAGCTGAACTGAAGCAAGCGTAACACTGAACAAAAGCAGTCAAAAGCGGTTCGCGCGAAAGCTTTCGGCTAGACGATAATGTACCTACTTAAACGATCTTAAAGCATACCTTCTTCAAGTTCAAGCCCTTTGTGAAGAGGTTAAAGTATATCATTTTATTTAACCTCCTCGAATACAAAGTATCTACCTACCTAATTCATTATGGTACCTTACAAAGGTAATGTCATGAGCCATGTGACGTCAGGCGTTGACGGACAGTATGGTTGAAAAAAGTTAACAAAAATGATTGCTGAAATAATAAGAAAAGTTTTTTATTCAAATAAACTTTTACAAGTACTTTTGAATCGTCAAATTGAATCTATCAATGGTTTGCATTTGCAATGCCGTTCCAACTGAGAAGAACCAGCAAAAAACTCGGCGGTTGCTCTTTTTTTTAAATAACAATATCAATATAACAATCTTATGTTAAGTACATGATTGAATTTCTGTCTCGCGCATAGCTGGAACGAATAAAATCCACGCTTTTTTATCATTTATAATATAATCCTCAATTGTATAATATGCTTTTTTTATGAGCATACCTACTTTCTTAAACTTGTGTAAAGGCAAGTATAATTGCTTGTGGAATTTTATTATAGAACATTACGCCCATTCCCACAAACGACCTTCGGACCTTCTTCTACTTTCTCTTTTTCTAAATCACGCTCTACACGGCGATAGTCTTTTCCTTTACGCATTTTGATTAAAAAATTGAATTTATGTTTATCATACCTATTGTGTTAAAAAATCAACAAACAAAAACTAATAAAAAACGATTGACGAATGAATGATTTCGCAGCGAGAGCAAAAAATAACACAAGTGTAGTAGGTACATGCAGTTCAGAGGAGCGCGGCGCGAGCGGGCAGCGCCGCGCCTGGCCGCGCCCGCGCCGGCCGTGCCGATCGTCGGTAAGTCTTCCGCGCAGGATGCTGCGAGTACCTTACCTTAACACTCCACGCGTATAAAGTGTACAACGCAATTATTGCGAAACTCGCGACCGGAGGGCTCGTGTGTATCTCGTTACATAACTCGCCGCGGTACTTTCTTCCGCGAATGCGCCGTCCCGCTCGCCGCGCCCGCGACAGACGGAGACGCTCGCGTGATCTCGGAGATTGCTACTCGGGGCAATCAGGGTTGTGAATTTATTATCTAAGTATTTTAAATTTTCCCGTATTAGTGTTCCTCTAGAACTAAATAGTCATATACTAAAGCTCCTATCCGACTCTGACGAGCAGAGCGGTCACCGGGCAGCGACATTGTGGCTAATTCTGTTGTACAACAATCTCTAAACCTAAACTAAAATGAACTAAATATATTCTTATCTCTTTCACAACGATACCTGCGGAAAAGGATAGCACTATTTTTAAACCTATCAATTTAGTTTAGTTTAGAGATTGTGTACAACAGAATTAGCCACATTGTCGCCTAATGAGCTTTTAGGATATAGCAGAAATACCTGAAGGAGGCTTTCACCGAAGACACACGTGGCGCGGAGGCAATGTAAGATTTGGTATTGTAGCTCCTACTCCTACCTAATGGATGCCGTATAGGGGCTCAGAAGATAGATTACAGCCATTCGATTCGACAGCTAAAGTCATTGTCATTCGATCAATAGTATACTATAAAGTTTTGGAGCGCTCCAAACTGAGACTAAGCACTCAGGGTCTGAGAAGAGCCCACAAATTCAGCCGGGTTTTGTTTTATTCTCACCATTTCACAATATGTCTAATTATTTCTAAATGATTTGAACTTGGCTTTTAGAGCAATCTATGTCCATGGTTTTTTGACATCAAAAATATTTTTTATACTGTAATAAGAATTTTCAATTAATATGCGTTTTATAAAAACCTTGAACTTATTGAGAGACAAATCCAAAATGTCCTCCGGCAGCCGATTAATTTTATAAAAGTATAGAATTACCAACAAATGATTTCCTAATTTTCCGCAGTCTAGTATTAGGCAACACAAGTTTATCATTATTTCTAAGACTAGCTGATGCCAGCGACTTCGTCCGCTTGGATTCTTATAAATATCTCATTCCCTATTTAACCTGAAATAAGTATGTAATTCTTTACTTTTAACCGACAATACAAATACCTACCGATTTTCATTGATGTAACTTTAAAAATGACGGACTTTCATACATACAAACTTTCATCCCCTATTTTCCTTGGGGGAAGAATTTCCCAAAATCCTGAAATACATATTCTTTATTTTTAACCGAAAACCTAAATACCGATTTTCATGGATATAACTTGAAACATGACAAGACTTTCAGTATTTTACCTCCGTAGGGGTGGAATTTGCAATAATCCTGTCTTAACATCATAAAAGCAAGCTACTGTGAAAATTTCAAGTTTCTAGCTTCAGTGGTTTAGACTGTGCGTTGATGATCAGTCAGTCAGTCAGGACAAGCTTCATTATATTAGTATTTAGTATAGATAATAAGATAATATAATAAAACTGTAACAGATCCAATTCTGTATCTGTTTACTGTGTTTGCCCTCCAATAATTTTTTTATTGAAGGGCACTCTATAATCGATATTAAAGCCAAAACTGCAATTTTTTCATTTTTGTCTGTCTGTCTGTACCTTGGCCGTGCATCACACTGAAACTACTGAATGGATTCAAATGAAACTTGGTACGATTTGTGTTTATCCTTCGAGGTAGGACATAGGGTACTTTTTATCCCGAAATTCTGCACGGTTCCCTTGGAAGAGGGGATGAAAGTTAAAACGTGTATTTAGCTGTAATTCACTAACGCGTTGTTCGATTTCACTCATTCTTTTTTTGTTAGAAAGGTAGTACTTTATATATTGTCCCGTAAATATTTCAAGATCATAGGTTTTTTATTTCAGAAATGACACACATTACAACCCTCAGTATTGGGTTCAAATAACTTGGGACCCGGATCTTTGAACGTAGGTACGACTTATTTTAAACTAGTGTGCGTTTAAAATTATGTTTGTCGTTCTGTCTATTTGTTTCAGCTAATCTCCGAAACGGCTGGATCGATTTTAATGGAACTTTCTATGTTATAAGGAGTAACTTAGGCTACATTTAGTTTAGGTACATAAAATAATTATGGGATCCGATCCGATCCTATATAAATACCTATATCTACGCGAACGAAGTTTCGGGGATCAGCTAGTATTAGTATAGATTAAGATTATAACACTTTTTTTCTTAAATTTTAAATATTTTTTAAATATTTTTGTGCATATAATATATTAAATTTTCAAAAATATATTGGTTATAAACTGTCATACTTAATTTTAACTTCCTTAAACTTATTTCTCAGTGACTCTCTGGGTCCCATATTATGTATGGCACGAACAGCCCTCTTCTGCAGAACGAAAATAGAATTAATATCAGCAGCATTAGCCCATAATAGTATATACCATATGACATAATGCTGTGAAAGTAACTAAATAAACTAACCTCGCAGTTTCAATATCAGTTAGATAAGCCGATAGATAGCCGTCTGGTAAGTTCATTTATACCTAATCTTTCATGATCCATTCAATTACTATTATGCACTATAGCCTTTTAACGTCCCACTGCTGGGCACAGGCTTCCTCTCTCATAGGAGAGAGAAATTTAAAGCTTAGACCTGTCACGCTGTTCCAACGCGGGTCGGCGGGCTTTAACGACTATTGTCACATGATAGTGATAATAACCGGGACTTAACGTGCTGTCCGAGACACGGGGGTGAAACACTGCCAACTACCAACTCCGGGCTGGCTCTGAGAATTTTCTTGACAGAAAAACCCAATACCTAACCATTATTTGCCCGACCCGGGAATTTAATCCGGGACTTCGTGATCTGCAGTCGGATATGCTAACCACTAGACCAACGAGGCAGTTAATCACAAGGCAGTACACAATGTTTTTCATAAATATATTAAATACTATACAACGATGGAACAACCCTAACAATTTTCCAAAGCTATGATTGCAGTTCAACAAACTGCGCGCGAGTCGAGCATTGAACCTGCACTAACCGCTCGCGCGTCTCGCTCGCGCGCGCCGCCCTCCGGCAGCTGTCTCTCTCCGACACGTCACGTGCTGGACACTGTCGACTGGCGCGGGCGCGGGCGTCCTGTGCACCGGTGCTGGGACACAGGCTGGGAGCCCGGAGCTGCGCTCCTGTGACTGGCGAGTTCTCAGGCTGATCGGGACCGCGCGGCGCCCGCGTCCGCCGAACTTCCCGATACTGACTCTAGGGGAAGTAGGTATATTAAAGCGAGTATAGAGTCGTGAGCGTTCTTCTGTACTCTCCGATTAGTAGGTTTTATGCGCAAGAGGAAGTCGGTCGTAAGTTTCAGGCTTCTGCGGCTCAATCGTGCCTCGGAGTTGCGCGCGCGAAACAACGTCCGAACTTAGAGTCGGCTAGCAGGCGGAAGACGGGAGTCAGGAGACGTGCGTCCCAGCCGCAGGGCCACGACCTTGTCACACTAACTTGTAGTGGCATACGGGGTGACTACGCTTATCAAGTTATCACATCATAATGTTTATGTAGGGTAAAACCCGGATAGATGCCGCAGTTGGATAGATGCCTCAGTGTCAAAAAACCTGACTTCCCAAACTCGCGACTAAAAATTGATAGTTTAAATAAGAAGCGCAGGCCCCCCAAACCTCAGGCCCCTACATACATTTGTATTAAAACAATTTGTTTCGCTTGTGCGTGTGATTATCTCCGCAGCGAACGCGGCAAATCCTTCAAATTTTTAGAGGCGAGTATTTGCCGTTGTATAACTTTTGAAGTAGTAGAAGATTCTGTTATATTTTTTATTATGTCAATACACTGGTTCAATAAGTGTACACCTAAGTGTAAATAATCGCTCTTTAGTTTTTAGTTTATTTAATAAATAAAAGGGCATCTATCCATATCAAAAAGGATAGTTGCCTCGATTTTTCGAGGTATAGGTGCCCTTAGAGGCATCTATCCCCTTATATACCTATAGATATATCAAGTATTTTTTTAATATTTTTAATGTTCTTTTATATTTTTATTTCTTTTTTCAATAAATTCCTGATAGTTTTAATATACTTCGGGGCATCTATCTCTTTCAGCCCGATCTGTCCAGTGGTTTGAGCTGTGCGTTGATAGATCAGTCAGGCAGTCAGTCAGTCAGTCACCTTTTCCTTTTATATATTTAGATAATAAAACCTTATGAAACTATGTATTTTGCTTATTTTTTTTCATAGGGCATCTATCCTTTTTAGTATTTTCATAGTGGGGCATCTATCCACACAGGTAGGCATCTATCCTCAAAAAAAAGGGTCTGCGAAAAGTTAAATTCTGCAAAATCTGTAATCGTTAGGACAACAAAAACAAGTCATAATGGAACCCAAAAGATTAAACTAGCTATATTCATAAATATTATTTGTGATAAATTAATATTTTTAAAGTTATGAGGCCATTTCAAAAAGTGGGGCGTCTATCCGGGTTTTACCCTATACCGAATGCTGGCAGAATACTCCACTTAGCCTGGAATACAATTAAGTTTCAAAACGGCAACCTCGGAGCTTGAAAAATATATAACATAATATTCTATATGACGGTCATCTATTTAAAAAATAGAAAATTGAGCATATATATAATATATATATATATATATATATAGATATATATATATATATATATATATATATATATATATATATATATATATATGTATATACTAGTGTTGCGCTCTGTGCGCGAGTTGCAAGCAGCTCGCGGGCCTTGTAGTCTCTTAAATATTCGTCATACATTTTTTATGTTTATCTTATAAAAAATAAAGAAATGGGGGGCCATTCCAAACCACAAATAGACGAAGGAGTCGAAATTTTTACATTATTAAATATCATTACATTAGGGATAGATCCTTGATTTTTTCGTTTAGATTTTAAGAAAGACCACAGTAGTTTCATGTTATTCTTGCAGATCGATTCTTCAATACTTTTTTTGTAGTTGGCATAGCAAATACTTATCTATTAAAACGTGACACCTTCTCCTAGCTTCTACAAAATCATATTCCGCGAGGGGACACTTAGTTTTTTTATATTTACGTCGGTAAGATTCCTTCTCCTTAAGTAATCTTATAAGATTATTAGTGAACCAATAAGGATATGAACCTCGTTTTACCAAAATTTTGGGGGCATGTTTATCTATTAGTTCTTTAATAATTCTATAAAATTTCTCGATCATCTGATCAGCGGAATCATCCTTGTAAAGTATACTGTCCCAGCTAATTAGCTTTAATTCTTCGTGATTCTTCGTGACTATCAAACTATTAGTTTGATAGTCACGAAAAAATTATATATCATTTGAGTTAGGTAGTTTAATTAATCGTCAATCTAAATGAATAAAAAAATATTTTAAACTTTTTAGTACGAATCTTTTGAAGTCGGTTCATTTTTCTTTGAAAAAAATTATTCTATAGATCTTTTTTTTCCACTAAACGCATGCATAGAACTCATTAGTGTCCTTTCAGAAAAGATACGAAACGTGATACCAATATTTCTTTCTATCTTTCAAGAGACTCTCCAGAATATTCTGGAATTTCTTTATTTTATGAATATTGAAGAGACTTACAAGGCCCGCGAGCTGCTTGCAGCTCGTGCACTGAGCGCAACACTAGTTTTATTATATACTAGCAGATGCCAGCGACTTCGTCCGCTTGGATTCTTATTTAAAATCTCACTTGGGGGTGGAATTTCCAAAATTCCTGAAACACGTAATTCTTTATTTTTAACCGACAATACAAATACCGATTTTCATTGATATAACTTTAAAAATGACGGACTTTCATACAAACTTTCATCCCCCATTTAACCCACTTGGGAGTATTTTTTCCAAAGTTTTTTAATCTGGTAACTCTTTATTTTTAACTTTAAACCTAAATACCAATTTACATGGATATAACTTGAAAAATGGCGGACTTTCATACAAACTTTCATCCCCCATTTAACCCGCTTAGGGGTGGAATTCGCAATAATCCTTTCTTAGTGTGCGCCTACGTTATAAAAGGAAGCTACTGTGAAAATTTCAAGTTTCTAGCTTCAGTGGTTTCGGCTGTGCGTTGATTGTCAGTCAGTCAGGAAGGACAAGCTACTTTATATTATTACTAGCAGATGCCAGCGACTTCGCCCGCTTGGATTCTTATAAATCTCACTTGGGGGTGGAATTTCGAAAATTCCTGAAACACGTAATTCTTTATTTTTAACCGACAGTACAAATACCGATTTTCATTGATATAACTTTAAAAATGACGGACTTTCATACAAACTTTCATCCCCCATTTAACCCACTTGGGAGTATTTTTTCCAAAGTTTTTTAATCTGGTAACTCTTTATTTTTAACCGAAAACCTAACTACCAATTTTCATGGATATAACTTGAAAAATGGCGGACTTTCATACAAACTTTCATCCCCTATTTTACCCGCTTAGGGGTGGAATTCGCAATAATCCTTTCTTAGTGTGCGCTTACGTTATAAAAGGAAGCTATTGTGAAAATTTCAAGTTTCTAGCTTCAGTGGTTTTGGCTGTGCGTTGATTGTCAGTCAGTCAGGACAAGCTACTTTATATTATTATAGATAGATAGATTATGTACTTAAGAATAGAAGAATAGAAAGATAGAAGATAGAAGATAGATATAGTACATTTTAATTTCAAATATTGAATCGCGTCCGCTTCGCATTGGCGGCCCTTCGCGCAGGCTGTGCAATGCACTATATAGGTACATATATTATGATATCTGTGTGACCTATCTACTTCCTACAGTGCAGCAATCCGGGAGTGCAGCATATAGAAGCTGACAAGCTCCGAATGTCTCCGGCGACTACTATATCCACTCAGCAAAACGTACGGCGTAGTAGCGACAGGCGATAGGGGTTGTCGAATGTTCTACTGTGTCACTAGGGACGGGTGCTGCTGCTGCGTTCTGCAGGGCCGGATTAACCCTATCGGGGCCCCTAGGCAATGCAATTCTCGGGGCCCCTTTCCTTTTTAACCCCCGACGCAAAAACGACGGGGTGTTATAAGTTTGACGTGTCTGTGTGTGTGTGTGTGTGTGTGTGTGTGTCTGTCTGTTCCCCTGTGGCGCTCAAACGGGTGGACCGATTTGAATGCGGTTTTTTTTGTTTGAAAGGTGAATTTGTCGAGAGTGTTCTTAGCTATGTTTGATGAAAATCGGTCCAAGATGGCCGCCGCTACAAAATGGCGGATTACATATTTTATCACAACTACCTCAATATGGGTATCAAATGAAAGGGCTTGACTAGTAGAATAGCACTATGCAAATCCAAGATGGCCGCCGCCACAAAATGGCGAATGTCGGGGGTTTTTTAAATTTTAAATTTATACTTGTTACATTTGTAATATACTTCATACATTGAGAATTTTCTCGAAAAAAAAATTGTTAGATGAAGCTTTTTTTTCGTTGCGTGGCCCGCATCAACTAGGGCCGCCATCGACTAGGTGCTCATGGGGCCCCCGTGGGCCTCTAGTCGGTGCGGGGCCCCTAGGCAGTTGCCTAATCCGCCTTATGGATAATCCGGCCCTGGTTCTGCCGCGCCTGCAGTGCCGGTGTAGCACCTATGAAATGTTCGATTCCCTAACCTAAGTTAACGTGAAAGTTGGCTCCGGTATAAACAGCAAACACGTCTCTGTCAAGCGGAGGCTTGCATAACGAGCGGTCCCTGACCCGGCGCCCCCTCCCCCTCCCCCGCCGCCACCGCCGCGCTGCGCCCGGATCCGCGAGCCATCGGACGAAAATCGAGCGATTGTGTTCTAATAATATAGGTACTAGGTAGTCCTCTCGAATATCTACCTACTAAATTTAGGGTTCCGAGGTGTTATATGCCGATGACATAATCGTGATAGCAGAGTCTCTGGAAGATCTTAATACAATGCTCAACGACCTCAGCAGGGTTTCTCAACAGTGAGGTGGGCTTAAAAATGAACATAAGTAAGACGAAAATCATGTCAAATACTCATGTCCCGCTTCACCCGATAATCGTTGAGAACTCGGCGCTCGAAATTGTAGACGAGTATATATACCTAGGACACACAGTCCAGCTAGGTAGGTCCAATTTCGAGAAAGAGGTCAACCGCCGAATCCAACTCGGCTGGGCTGCGTTCGGGAAGCTTCGCGATGTCTTCTCGTCCAAAATTCCTCAATGCCTGAAGACGAAAGTCTTCGAACAGTGCGTGTTGCCAGTGATGACATACGGATCCGAGACATGGTCGCTAACTATGGGCCTCATAAGATAGCTCAGAGTCGCTCAGAGAGCGATGGAGAGAGCTATGCTCGGAGTTTCTCTACGCGATCAAATCAGAAATGAGGAGATCCGTAGAAGAACCAAAGTCACCGACATAGCTCAACGGGTTGCGAAACTGAAGTGGCAATGGGCGGGGCACATAGTTCGGAGAACCGATGGACGTTGGGGTCCCAAAGTGCTGGAGTGGCGACCTCGCACCGGGAAGCGCAGTGTTGGTAGACCCCCCACTAGGTGGACCGACATCAAACGAGTCACAGGGAGCCGCTGGATACAAGCGGCACAAGACCGTGGCATGTGGAAGTCCCTTCAAGAGACCTATGTCCAGCAGTGGACGTCAATCGGTTGACAACGACGACGACGACGACGACGACGAGGTGTTATAAAAAGTAACTTATCTTGCCGCTTCGGTCGCCTATCCGTCTGACTTGTACAGCTGCTTGTTTCAGTACTAACTAGGTAGGTACCTACTCATTAGGTTATAGGTGCCTAAGTATATCCAACCTATATCGAATACTTTCATTGCAAAAGGGAAAGAAACTTGGCCTGAAATTTTATTTTATTTTAGGTCGAGTGAGCGTTATTAATTAAAGGGATTCATATCCCGTCCCCGTCATGTGTTCATACCACACGAGTAGATATTATATCTACTCGTGTGGTTCATAGTAACGAGAGATAGGTAGGTAGGTATATTGTCCCTAATATCGATTTTTTTAAATTATAATATTTGCGCAGAAACCCTATATTTCTATATAGAAATATTTCCGGAATATAAATAACGTAGATCACTCTTTGTACAATTCTTTACCTGCCTCCCTGTGAAAGTCCCTTTAAAATCGGTTCAGCCGTTAAGAAAATTGGCCCGAACAAACGACACATGCAACAGGGTTAAGCTATCGTTCTAATATAATTATACATAATATACCTATTGAGCTTAATAAAAGAATTATTTTGAAACTAGCTTTTGCCCGCGGCTTCGCCCGCGTGAATATCGATTTTTCACAAATCCTGAGAGAATCGTGGATATCTGGTTTCCGTTTCCGCTCCCTTTTATAACATTTAATAACTTGCAAGGAAAGCTATAGTAATCTACCTATAGCTGTAGATATAGATTTCGGGTTTTTAAAAATCCCGCGGGAAATGTGGATTTTTCCAAGATAAAAAGTAGCCTATATTTTAAGCAACGACGACATACCCCAGTCAGGGCATAATCTATCTTCATTCAAAATTTCAGCCAAATTGGTTCAGTAGTTGCTACGTTATAGAGTAACAAACATCCAAACCTATAAACATCCAAACATCCAAACACCCAGGCATCCACACTTTCACATTTATAATATTAGTAGGATGACAGACACTTCAACTTTACTCGTATATATTTCTCTAGTGAAAGAATTAAAAATCTATTCTTATACAGATAAATTGCAAAAGCAGGCAAAATTCTAAAATTTGATTACTTGGTCGAATGGGACATCTTAAGCACGGTCATCATTGGCACATACATTTTATGGTTTAAGATCCCGTATTAGAAAAACATACCCTCATCTGTTATTTAATGCTGATAGAGATCATATGCTAGATAAATCATAGATTGATACATTGCACATTGGTTGCCTGGCGAAATTTGGTGCCTATGATGTTAAACACAAAAAAAATTATCAAATTTTTTCGATCTGCTTCCCTCATCTGTTATTTAAACGAATTATATTATGTCAAATGAAAGATTATTTTATTTTCAATCGAACCGTATTTGGTTGCCTGATCAAAAATGGTGCTAAATCATGGTTGTCTGGATTTTAAAATATAAAATTTTCTGCGCGAGTGTTGAAAGTGACAGAAAAGTGTTGCGCGCGCAATTCCATTTGACAGACAAAGATGCAGCGAGGCAGGCGTGCACTCGCAGGTGCTTAGTCTATCATAGATTAAAACCATAGACTTGCTGTGCCTGTCCATTAAAGATATTTGCAAAAAAAATAAGTGAGAGACGTAAGGGATAAGTAATAAAAGGTAAAAAAAGCTGTTTTTGAACTTAAAAAAAACTTAAAGAAAAATTTTGTCTGTTTGTCTGTATGCTTGTGCATGTCTCACGCAAAAACAACTGAATGGATTGAAATTGAACTTGGCATGATTTAAGTTCATACTACGGAATAGCATATAGGATACTTTTTATCCCGAAATTCAGCACAGTTCCCTTGGGAGAGGGGATGAAAGTCAAAATGTGTACTTAGCTGTAATACATTAACGCGTAGTCCGATTTCATTCATTTTTTTTTTGTTAGAAAGGAGATACTTCACTTATGTAGACATCAATTATGTAGTTCAGAAATTACAAAATAAATAAAAAAAATCGATTTCTAGTTCAATATTTGATTTTGGGTCAACGTTTTACGCCAAATACCAAAATTTCAAGTTTGTAACTCATTTCGTCTGCGATCTAGAGACCTGTGACCGGCGGACAGATGGACAGACAGACGAGTGACTTAATATGGATCCGTTTTTACCCTTTGGGTACGGAACCCTAAAAATTAATGAAATCGGACTACGCAGAAAAAATCGCGCGAATAAATTTCGCAGTGCGAATTAGACCTTAGACTGCATTGTCACTCGTCACCGGGTGAGATCGCAGTCGAGAGCTAGCTCGTAGAAGATAGCAGCAAGGTGGAGGTACTACACCCTGCATGGGAGAGCTACGCACGTACCTATTTATACTGATGGGTGGCTTCCAATGTTTTGGTCGATGAAGAGATTTTCACATTATTTTATTTTAATAATTAATTCGCATTAGATAGATACTTTATCTGCATCGAGCCGTAGTTTATTTAATACTAATATTCAATTAATTCAATAAATTAAGTGCGAATAGTTACTCTCCTTTTCATATTATAATATCTACTACGTGATAAAAAATACTTCATAAAATATTTTTATGTGATTACAAGCGGACACCCGCGACTTCGTTTGCGTGGATATATACCTATTGGTTTTTAAAAATCCCGTAGGAATCATTTTATTTTTCCTAAGCTCCTTTGATCTCATACCATGCTAAAAACTGTTAAAAGTTCACTGGCGGATGTTTAAGTATGTAGATCAAAATGTAAACATCCGCCAGTGAAAGTTCTATCAAAATCGATCCAGCCTTTTAGAGATTAGTCTTTCGATTAGTAATCTTTAAAGTATATATCTACTTTCTAACAAAAAAGAATTAATGAAATCGGATCACGCGTTATTTAATTACAGCTAAATACACGTTTTGACTTTCATCCCCTCTCCCTAGGGAACCGTGCTGAATTTCGGGATAAAAAGTATCCTATATGTTACTCCGTAGTATGAACTTAAATCGTACTAAGTTTCGTTACAATCCATTCAGTAGTTTTTACGTGATGCGCGCACAAACATACAGACAAACAGATAAAAATTTTACTTATCCCTAACATCCCCCAGTTATTATTTTGCAAAAATCTTCAATGTATAATACAGATACGGCAAGTCTACGATTTTATTATATGTATAGAATAGAAGATATTATAATATGATTATTTACTAAATTCAATTCATTTATAATTATTAATGTTTATAATCATTGATTATAATCAACGCACTGAGAGAGCAATTAACGCCACCACTACCTATTGACGTGTTCAATAACAGCTCGATAATCGAGCGGTATACTGCTGATACCTACCTCAGCAGTCAGCTGGAAGTCGGCAGGATCCGAAATGCAGTGCAAGAACACGCGACGCGCACTTGGGGAGTTCCGATGGCGAGTACCTAGGTATCCCCTGGATATCCACAATGTTGGACAAATAGGATACGCCTTAGCCCGTCGAGGTGCACGCGAGTTCCCGCCGTTTGGCAACGTGCAAGAGGAGACTCACCGTGAGCGGGAGTCGGCGCGTCCTTCTCGTAGAAGGCTCGGTCTAGGCGGCTGGGCGGCTGGGCGGCGCGCGCGCACGCCGGGGGCCCGCTCCACACGTCCATGGTGCCAGCATTCCGGCGCGCACGACCAGCGCGGTCCGCGTCGCAGCGCGCACTGTGCCGCCGCCCGCCTGCCGCTAGCGGCTTGCTGTTGTAGGCGAAAGCTCTACGATACGATACGGACTCGGAGGACATAACTTCATAAGTACGCCGAATGCCGATATACACTTCCCTTCAATAGACCTACAGTGTGCACTGTGCACACTACACCGCCAGGCGCCACGACCGGACCGTCCGCGTCTGATTCCAAACGCTCATAAAACATACTGAACGGATTTTAATCAAATTTTTGCCAATTTTTTCGGAGACGGTTTATGTGTACCCGAGACGATCGCACTTCACACTTCGTCGCAATCCTCCCCGACATCGACATCGACAGCGTCCTCTCTCACCACAGAATACACCTACACCTACGCCGTACACGGAGGCAACGAGGATGACATAAAGTCAGCCATTTACAATCAGTAATGTTGCGCACTTAGCGTAATGTGATAATGACAATTTGCGTGCTACTCGCCACTCGGTAGGTTTCGCTTTATTATCGCTATTATCATTTATTTCGAGTAATTATTATTTTATTTAACTATTGGGTACCTATACTTACCCTAAAAAATTAATATTAATTTACTCATTTACTCATTACTATATTTCCATTTTAATGCGCCACTTTTAACAGTATGAGTTCAAAGGAGAATAGGAAAAACAGAGTTCCCGTGGAATTTTTAAAAACCTACATACTTATATCCACGCGAACGAAGTCGCGAGCATCCGCTTGTACTTACCGCTTATCACTGACCAATCAGAAGCGAGTCTCTGATATAACCGTACCACGGAAGAGAAAAAGCAGAACCGTACTACCTTGTCTCGGCGGATTGGATGTAGATACCTACCTACTTGTCGAAAGCGATAGTAGATATGCAAAAAGAGGGAGGAAAGATTCTATACATAGATGTCCATTTGGAAATCAGCACTCGCCTATACCTCATCATATAACTCACTAGTTGTTGCCCGCGACTTCGTCCGCGGTATTAAGTTTTTCAAAAGTCCCACGGGAACCCTTTGTTTTCCCGGGATAAAATAATAGCCTGTCACTCTTCAGGTCCTCAATTAATAAAATGCAAATACAAAAAATTATGTCAATCCGTAGTAATATCCGATAATTAGTAGGTATCCTGTATTATTATGTTTTAAGTTCATAGACTGATGGTGTAATATATAAGAAAACCTTTGGGGTGGGTTTTCGTCAAATTTTTCTTAGTTGATGCCTACCCCCTAGAAAGAACCTAATTAAATATAATTATAATAAAATTAAAACTTCCCCATACAAACTTCCATCCCCTATTTTACCACCCTTAAGGGGAGATTTACCAAAATAACTTAAGTATGTTTTTATTTCTTAAAACTAATGCTTACATGCCGATTTTCAGGTCTGTAACTTCAAAAACATAGGACTTTCATATAACAATCCAACTCCCATTTTACCCTCTTAGGGGAGGATTTTCGTGAAATCTTTTAATAGCTAATACCTACCCCTAAGAAAGAACTTATGTACCTTCCAAATTTCAAGTTAATATTAATAATAATTAAAAATTTCCCATACAATCTTCCATCACCTATTTTACCACCTTTAAGGAGAGTTTTATCAAAATAACTTAAACAGGTTTTTATGCTGATATGCCGATTTTTATGTTTGTAACTTCAAAACTATGGGACTTTCATAATTATAATCGTCTAACCCCCGTTTTACTCCCTTAGGGGAGGATTTTCTTGAAACCTTTTCGGTTCAAAATCTCAAGTTAATAATAACAAACAACTTTCCTATACAAATTTTCATTCCCTATTTTACCACCTAAGGGGAGATTTTTATTAATAACCTATATAGATTTTCATTATTAAAAACTTTTTTTTGGGGGGGGGGTTTTTTAGGGTGGGATTTTCATGACTGTAACTTCAAAAATATAGGACTTTCATATAAACTTTCTACCCCTATTTTACCCCCCCCAGAGAAGGATTATAGGGATGGTAAATAGCTTATAACCTTCCTCAAAAATTATAGACTATCAAATGCAAATCCGACTGGTACTTCCAGAGATTAGCGCGTTCAAACAAACAAACAAACAAACAAACAAGCTTCCGCTTTATTACATTAGTAGATATAGATAAGTACCTACTACTCGGTCGGAGACACAAGATTATATTCGGATATTCGGCTATTTGGACGCGCCCGCGTCACCGACCCGCGCACTCCGAGATAAGAATTACAAATTGCAGCTTGAAATTCAATAAATTCAAGAACAGTATTTTCGAAGGATTCTCGCGGCGCGACGCGCGACTTTGCGAGCTACACCGTTCAATACCTATCCACTACTTCGTCGTTTCGTTCCCTTCCTAAGGAAGACTTATGATTTTTGTATTCTCTGTAAGTTCATGAAAATTATTGTCAACGTTGCTACGAAACTCGATCTTCCTGGTCATCGCGCAAGGGTTCTAACGTTATTTTTAGTCCAGGGTCCTCCCAGCCTCCCCGGCCTCCCCGGCCTCCCCGGCTACCCCGGTGCCAGGTTAATTGCTCATTAGGAGCCAGAGTAAACACCTTCAGGCCAAAGCTTCAGCATTGACTTAATATTATTATTTACTTGAGCTACGGTGAAAATGTTCACTATATAGCTACCTATTCCCGGGTAGATATAGCAATTTACTTTGGTGGCTTCGCACGGAAAATAACTATAGGTAACCTACCTACCCGCTAGTATCTCAACATAGGTACATTGTTTTGTTGTATCTTCAAGGGGTTTAGGCAACGTTTCCGATGAAAGCTCCTTAAGCTAAGCTACTTAATTACTTATCGTCATAATAATATTTAAGCTGTGATAGCCTAGTGGTTAGGACGACCGACTTCTAATCGGAGGTCGTGGGTTCGATCCCGGGCACGCACCTCTAACTTTTCGGAGTTATGTGCGTTTTAAGTATTTAAATATCACTTGCTTTAACGGTGAAGGACAACATCGTGAGGAAACCTGCATGTCTGAGAGTTCTCCTTAACGTTCTCAAAGGTGTATGAAGTCTGCCAATCCGCTTGGCCAGCGTGGTAGATTATGGCCAAAACCCTTCTCACTTTGAGAGGAGACCCGTGCTCTGCAGTGAGCCGGTAATGGGTTGATCATGATGATGATGATGATAATAATATTTACCTAAATAAATGATTCGTTGAACAAATAAGGCTGCCATCACACGGACTGCATCGCAGTAACCGCACGCAGTCGATATATTCAACTGCATGCAGTTGTACGTTCGACTTCGTGCAGTCATGATATCAACTTCATGCGGTCGGCTGCAGTCGTGTGAAGTCAATATTAACTGCATGCAGTCGAGACTTCAACTTCAAGCGGTCGGCTACAGTCGTGTAGTGTCGACCGCACGCGGTCCATCGCTAACCGCATACAGTTAGCCCTCATACGCATTAGCGGTCAACCGCGTACGCGGCTGACCGCGCGGCTAGCCTCTTCATAGAATTTCGTCGCGGTTTAGTGCGTACAAAATGAGTGGTTGCATATAAAAATATAAAAGCGGCTAGCCGTGCGGTCAGCCGCGTACGCGGTTGACCGCTTGCGTATGAGGGCGTGTGCTGTGTGCAGTTAGTCCAGGAGCGAGGTGTTGCTTATTCATCTTCCGTGGCTGCCTACATTATTAAAAAGCGTCAATTTTCATTTTGCTTCTTCGCGATAGGGATTGTTTATTTTAATAATAATTCCACAAAAAGTAAATTAGTTAGGTACATTACCTACTGGATAACATTACAATATGATAACTTTTGGGTTGATTTTAGGCTTTCCAATATGCCGTTAACAGCATGCATATTTTTTGGTTCGCGGCAATAAGACGCAGTTTTTCATTTTTTTATCCAACTACGGGAGAGCCAAAAGGAAGGCTTATGATTTTAGCAGTCCACCTGTTGGTGGATATTTTCATGAGTAAGTAGATGAGCGCAGTCATTTTTTTGTATGTAACAGGTTTTAGGTATGTTCAGTGTGAGTAGGAAGGCAGTGATAACTTTTATCAAGAACGGAAGGGCCGCTGATCTAAACGACGCAACGACGCGACGACGCGACGCGACGGTCGGCAGCACAAGAAAGCTGGTGCAATGTTCCATTTCCGCGTAAAGCCAACGAGCCGAAGTCGCGGAGGTCTACGCTGCGTATGCGTGTGATAGGAAAGCCACGATCGCAATGGTGGCGGGCGCGGCGTTAGCGCAGCGAGCGGAGCTTCGCACGGGTCAGCGAACTCGGCGTAGCTGTTAGACGACAACGCGCAACCAAAATTATACCTTTTATTGATACTGCTATGGTACAGAATAGTTCGAATCGTGTCCGTCTTTAGTTAGCATCTAATAAAACGTGCTGTACACGCTCGCCGATTCGAACTGTAACGTATGTCGATACGACTGAGGTCGAATATGGAACGTGCGTGGCGAACTTGGAAAAGGTTTTGCAAAGCGGTACCATTAGTGGACAGGCCGCGCTGTCTCATAAGATTTGCTGATAACACGGAACAGAAAATCATTTACCTATCTATGGCTGATAACAAAGATTTAATTTGAGGTTTAGTACCGCAGGCTCACTCGCCCGCGCGCCCGACGCGGACGCGACTATTATACGCGACTAATGAACCTTTAGTTTCATACTGGTAGTGGTTACTGATTGGTTGGTTGTACTTACCTACAACTTGTGTATTTCTAATTTGGTGAACACTCAAAAGGGTAATCCGTACTTAATCACCAAAACCAATAATGTTGTTTTGAATGCGTTTGAATATTCTCGTGCCTAGTGCACAGAATATATAATAAGTAGTACCTACTACGTACTAGTGTTTGTTCCAAGTAGGCACATCAGCTACTTACTCTTTACCTGAGACGGTTAGTTAGGTAGGTATATAAAAGTTAAATAATAATAAGGTATAACATAGGTATTATAATTACGAAGAATCTAAGCAGGTAGTTAGGTACATATCTATTGTACTTGCGGTAGTATTAAATGGCAGCAATGTATAGATAATAATAAGTTAAGGAAGTTAAAATTATGACAGTTTATAACCAATATATTTTTGAAAATTTAATATATGTGCACAAAAATATCGATAAATTTAAGAAAAAAAGTGAATGTCATAGCATTAATCTTAGAAATAAAGATAAACTTGTGTTGCCCACTACTAGGTTGCGGAAAGTTGGAAAATCATTTGTTGGTAATTCTGTACGTTTTTATAATACGTTGCCAGAGAACATTTTGGATATGTCTCTCAATAAGTTCAAGGGTTTTATTAAACGCAAATTGATTGAAAAATCTTACTATAGCTTAAAAGATTTTTTTAATGACAAAAATCCATGGACATACATTGCTCTAAAAGCCAACAGTTCAAATAATTTTTATGGCTATACCATATTGTAAGATGGTGATAATAAAAAAAAATAAACCCGGCTGAGTTTGTTGTGGGCTCTTCTCAGACCAGGGCGCGTTTGGAACCCTCGTAGCTTTAGTTTTAAGTTTCCGTAAGTAATTATCACCATTGCCTGTTCCCAAATTGACGTTCAAAAAGTGTACAGTGTACCTACTTTGAATAAATGAATTTTGAATTTTGAATTTGAATTTGATAATGGTAATTATTTTGATTAAATAAAATTATGTTAAATAAAAAAAAAACTAATTTTTATTTTTCAGTACAAATCGGCAATTTCATACTTTAACCCCTATTATTATTATTATTATTGATACATTCATGCTGAATGGTTTAAAGTTTTATGCTATTTACAGTCGTTCGACTGTTTCAGAGATGTTTTATGTGTACCTAAACATATAGACCGTAAGTAGGTAGGTACATAGCAAGAAACACACTTCCTTCACTTCTTCAGGCATAGGTACGAATACACACTTTGTTTTATGATTTATCGCAGTTTTGCCTAACAATAGGTAGGTAGGTAACTATCTACTATAATATTAAGCTTATGCCTAGGCGAATAACGATGAATACCTACCTACCTACTAATCGGACAACTTAATATGTGTGTAGGTTCTATCTAGGATTGTTTCTGTTGGTTTCGCGCAGTGGGCAGTGGGCAGTGGGGAGTAGGCACTGCAGGTTTGCTTATCGGAAATCGATAATCTCAATGTCGAGCGTTTCCTTTGTTATTTATTCAAATAAATAATAATCCACTTGCCTACTTAGGTACTTTCTCATCAATAGACACCGGAAAATATACCAGAGTTGTTTTTGCACAAAAGAGAGAACCAAAATCTAAAATTAAGTAGGTACCTACCTGCCTATTAATTTTGTTTTGGTGATTAACTTTTTTGACGTGATAACGTCGTTGAATGCCGGCCGCACGCACGAATAAGCATGACTCATTGTCACGTGCCGCCTATCCGAGCGTGCAAGCGAGAGCGCGGAACAAGCGATAGAGAGGCAATGTTTTCTTATGACGTTATCACTAAAAATTAGCATACGTAAACCGACTTTACAGACAACCAATTTTTTTTAATTCATTATAGGCACATACCCGACTGGCCCGTTGGCGCGGTTAGCAGTGACCCTGCCTTCCGCTCCGGGGTCGCGGGTTCGATTCCCGCCCCGAGTCTGGGTGTATGTATGCAAGTATATCCTATGTATTTATACATTTACTAAATATATATATAAATATATTGTAGTATATATGTAAATATGTCTATCAGTCGGTTGTTACCTATCTTTAGGAACAGTCTACCGTGTGTGTTACATGTGTGAATATTTATTTATTTACTAGATGATGCCCACGGCTTCGCCCGTGTGGATTTAGGTTTTTAAAAATCCCGTAGGAACTTTTGATTTTCCAGAACAAAAAGTAGCTTATCTGTAGAAACCCGTCCCCAAAACGGAAAAATCCCGTGGGATCCCCACGATTTCGGAAAACAATTCCTTACAGCATCAGGGTTGAGGAGTTGGATATGTACCTACTCGAGTTCATTCAACGATAAAGTCTCTTTAATTGGTACCCCCAATATCAATTTAAATAACCGAAAGTTTCTAAAACCCATTAGTTTTGGGAATCAGGTCCCCTACAGCATCAGGATTGAGGAGTTGGAATCCAAATTTTTTATAGAACAGGGTCGCAATGTTTCTCTATCGATTAAAAAAAAAATTACGCAAATCGGTTCAGAAATCTCGGAGATATCGGTGTACATAGGTAGAAAAACACAACTCCTCCTTTTTTGAAAGTCGGTTAAAAAAGTAGCCTATGTTACTCCCTGGTTAATTCTCTACTTGTATGTGAAGGTCCCGTCAAAATCGGTTCAGCCGTTCCGAAGATTAGCCCGTTCAAACAGACAGACAGACAGACAGACAGACAGACAGACAGACAGACAGACAAAAATTTTAAAAACGTGTGATTCGGTTATGGTAGCGTTCAAATAACCATATGAGCTTAATATGAGGTAGTTATTTCGATATTACAGACAGACACTTCAATTTTATTTATTAGTATAGATTATTTATTTATTTACTAGATGATGCCCACGGCTTCGCCCGTGTGGTTTGTAAAAATCTCGTGGGAACTTTGATTTTCCAGAACAAAAAGTAGCCTATCTGTAGTAAGTAGTAACCCGTCCACAAAACGGAAAAATTCCGTGCAATCCTTACGATTTCGGAATGCAATTCCTTACAGCATCAGGGTTGAGGAGTTGGACATGTACCTACTCGAGGTCATTCAACAATAAAGTCTTTAATTGGTATCCCCAATATCAATTTAAATAACCGACAGTGCCTAAATCCTATTAGTTTTGGGGATCAGATCCCCTACAGCATCAGGATTGAGGAATTGGAATCCAAATTTTTTGTAGGACAGAGTCGCAATGTTTCTCTATCGATTAAAAAAAAAATTACACAAATCGGTTCAGAAATCTCGGAGATATCGGTGTACATAGGTAGATAAACACAACTCCTCCTTTTTTGAAAGTCGGTTAAAAAAGTAGCCTATGTTACTCCCTGGTTAATTCTCTACTCGTACGTGAAAGTCCCGTCAAAATCGGTTCAGCCGTTCCAAAGATTAGCCCGTTCAAACAGACAGACAGACAGACAAAAATTTTAAAAACGTGTGATTCGGTTATAGTATCGTTCAAATAACCATATGAGCTTAATATGAGGTAGTTATTTCAATATTACAGACAGACACTTCAATTTTATTTATTAAAGTATATTCTTCAACAATAAAGTCTTTAATTGGTATCCCCAATATCAATTTAAATAACCGACAGTGCCTAAATCCTATTAGTTTTGGGGATCAGATCCCCTACAGCATCAGGATTGAGGAATTGGAATCCAAATTTTTTGTAGGACAGAGTCGCAATGTTTCTCTATCGATTAAAAAAAAAATTACACAAATCGGTTCAGAAATCTCGGAGATATCGGTGTACATAGGTAGATAAACACAACTCCTCCTTTTTTGAAAGTCGGTTAAAAAAGTAGCCTATGTTACTCCCTGGTTAATTCTCTACTCGTACGTGAAAGTCCCGTCAAAATCGGTTCAGCCGTTCCAAAGATTAGCCCGTTCAAACAGACAGACAGACAGACAGACAGACAGACAGACAGACAGACAGACAGACAGACAGACAAAAATTTTAAAAACGTGTGATTCGGTTATAGTATCGTTCAAATAACCATATGAGCTTAATATGAGGTAGTTATTTCAATATTACAGACAGACACTTCAATTTTATTTATTAGTATAGATACCTACTTCACCACAATCACACCTGATGGAAAGTGAAGATGTGGCCCAAAACGGTAGGTACGCGTTTGCCTAGAAGATGCCTATTAATAATAATATTCTCGCATGTATCTTAACTCTAAAGGAGTTGAATATATAGTCTACTAGCGACCCGCCCCGGCTTCGCACGGGTAGTAGAGCATATTATGCGTAGGTACTACCCGCTCAGGAATTAGGCAGCGTTTTCCATGAAAGCTCCCAGGCGGCTTGACTTTTTACGATATTTTCCACAATGAACTTACTATATCTCACCATATACCCGAATTACTAATTCCGTGGAATTCTGACGTTTCATAATGTTAGATAACCACAGATAAAACAATTCCCATAAAAAAGATAAAAAATTCATAACTTATGCAAATACAAATCAACTGATGATAAATGCCTGACAGACACTTCATGGTGTTAATGTCATTCGACTTCCATTTTTGAATAAATTTTTTCAATGTGCTTCTTTTGTTTTCTATTGCTGTTAGTGTGCACTTTCTAGTTTCCATTCTTAGCAATTTCTATTTTAGGGCGAAACAATTAATATTATTAAGTGGCTTAGAGCTTTATATGTTGACAGGGAATTAAAGTAGTTTGGGGTAAAATCGTACTTCGTAGATGTTAACCCTGTTCTCCATATAAATAACTCATCTGTAAATGACAATGATAGCTGTCAGAATTAAGTCGATATTAAGTCAAAAATAAGGAGAAAAACAAAATATTTCAAATCAAATAAATTACAGTGTATTTGGGACATCTTTTTATTATTTTATATTATTTATTATTTTATTGGGAGATCTTTTTATTACCTACAACTTTGCTATTTGATTTTTTTCCATAGGACTTCTAGTTTTGCCGGAAATCGAGATAAACCGTTTTTTACCCTTAAAACTCCCCCCCTTTTTTCCCGAGCTCAGATCGCCCGTAAATTATTTTTCCTTGTATTTTTATAATATTCTCCTCCTTTTCCAATGGGTTTCATCCTACGTATTGTGATTTTTTTTTGGTTTCAAAAATTATCGACACTGGGCTATATTAGGGAGAACCGCGGCCACCGACGCGCTTATAGGCACGCTCCCGCCGCCGCAATTTTTAAATCTGTAATATCTTCGAAAGTATTCATTTAAATCATATGCTGTAAAGGGCCATATGGATTTATATTAAATCAACAATGTATTTAAGGTATTTAATTAGATAAGGATTAATGCTGTATTGGTTGAAATCGCTTCGAAAATTAGCCATTATTTGTCGTAAAAAGTAAATGACAAAAAAATGTTATTGTTGGATATCCATAAGAGATAGACATATACCATCGCGGACTTTTCTGTAGAGCTTTTCAATGTGTACAATACTTAGTACATTATTTTGATAAATCTCGTAGGGTTCAGCCTGCGTTTGCAATGTAAGCGGAAAAAATGTAATTATTAACGACATCACATTAGAAACCTCAAAAATAACAGTATTTCTCCACTATTTAATGGATATTATTATACATATAAACCTTCCTCTTGAACTCCACTCACTTCCACTCTATCTATTAAAAAAAACCGCATCAAAATCCGTTGCGTAGTTTTAAAGATTTAAGCATACAAAGGGACATAGGGACATAGGGACATAGGGATATAGGGACGGAGAAATCGACTTTGTTTTATACTATGTAGTGATTCATTCTTTTCTTAAAGATACCCAAGTTGTAAGCGTCACTAATACTCAGGAAATAGGTACACAGATCTTGGAAGGGAATGCCAAGCCCTACATAGTAGGTATAATGAATGAAGACTTGTGGTAACGAGCTATTTTTTAGGAAAAATTAAACCGACTTTGGTCCAGCAATCTCAGAGAAATCGTTGTACCAATTAAAAATATTAGTGACATATGGATCCATATGTATGCGTGTAACTTCGTACATAACAATGATTAGGTGTGTTATATTATATAGTGGAAATCTACCGAATATGGAATACTTAAATAAATTGTTAAAAAAATCTGTAAAAAAGTTTTATTTTAATCAATCTCATGGGTTACCTATTATGGAATTGGGTATTTTTATATTGATTTTGTCCCATGTTTTTCATTTTTTAACCGTCAGGGCCATTGTTGATTGCAAATATATTTGTAAATAAAAATTCTTTTCAAAAAACCGACTTCAAACGCCACTACAAAGTATAAAAATAATTTTTGTTTATACACGTATGTTGAAGTCGGGCGGGCATAAGAAGAAACGATGAAACCGACGCGCAACTTCAAGACGTTTCGTTCGGTTTTTTGAAAATAATTTTTATTTTATGCTTTTTAGTGTTTCACATCCATTCATTATCGACATTTCCTAAATCCCCACGGCTTAGGAGTACAGTATCCTGCAGCCCTAGGATTTACGTCGTGCCTACAACATGAATTCATAGTGCTATCCAGCATCAGGACTGAGGAGATGAGACCCGGAGTTCTATGATACTGTCTATGCTTGGTACCAAGAATATGAATTCACAAATGACATTTCCCCAATTCCCATAGTTTAGGTGTGCAGCATCAGGACTGAAGAGCTGGGAATCAAAATTCAATGATAGTCTATATTTGATACCCTTAATAGGAATTCATAATGAACATTGCCCCAATCCCCATAGTTTAGGTGAGCAGTACTTTGCAGCATCAGAGCTGAAGAGCTAGGACTTGGTGTTTAATGATACAGTCTATGCTTGATACTTTTAATACGAATTCATAATGAACATTGCCCTAATCTTCATAGTTTAAGTGGGCAGTACCCCTGCAGCATCAGGATTGAGGAGTTGAGGAAAATAATGTTTGTGGAACCATTTCGCGAACTTCTTCTGTTGATTAAAAAAAATCACGCAAATCGATTCAGTAATCTCAGAGTAATCGGTGTACATACATACAAAAAAAATCATACGCGCCGAATTGAGAACCTACTCCTTTTTGGAAGTCGGTTAAAGAGAGAAATAATAATCACTCACCACATTAAAAACTTACTTAAAAATTACGTTGAGTTCCTAATATTATGGAATACTTTAGTACTACTACCATATTCCATATTAGGACCTCAGTGATATTCCATATTACGAACAATATGATGGCGGGAGGAAAATAAAACTAACTTTTTATTAATTATTGAATATTCCTAAAATAACAATACCATTTAAAAATTAAACACTTTGGTTAGATACTTATCAACTTATTTTGAAATATTCAGTTAAGAATAATAAGAGAACATAATACTTACGTAAAACTTATGTAAATATCTGATTGATTTTGCGTCAACAGCGTCATGCACTCTCAATCGCGCTTAGTGCCGCTGACGCCGCACACGGTCTGGCACTTGGCAGTCGAACGAGGGTAACGGGAGGGATAACATGACACACGTTTGGAATATTCGTGGCGCTTAGTTTTAGAAATATTACGGTATTCCATATTAGAAACGTATTCCATAATCGGTACCTTTCCCTAAAACCTTCCTGAAAGTTAATGTTATTGATTGAACTACAGCATTTCGTTGGACTAGCATCCGACTAAGCTCGTCAAAATCTGGTTCCAAGTTATATGGAATACTGAGGGTTGTGATGGCTGTAATTTCTGAACTACAAAACCTTGAAATATTTACGGAACAATCTTTAAAGTATTTCCTTTCTAATAAAAAAAGAATAAATGAAATCGGATCAGGCGTTAATGAATTGCAGATAAGTATACATTTTAACTTTCATTCCCTCTCCCAAGGGAACCGTGCTCAATTTCGGAATAAAAAGTATCCTAAGTATATTATGTTACCTCGTAGTATGAACTTAATCATGCCAAGTTTCATTTTAATCCATTCAGTAGTTTTTGCGAGATGCGCGTACAAACATACAGACAAACAGCAAAAAATTTCAAAATAGCTTTTTTACGTTCCATTACTTATCAAAAATCAAAATTTGCAAAAAAATCTTTAATGTACAGACACGGCAAGTCTGCGATTTTATTATAGGTATGTAATAGATATTAAGACATTTCATAAGTAACAACAAATGTACAAAGTTTCAACTTCGCGTGAACAAATAGTACCTAGAATACATAAACGCTAGTTTTAAGAAATCAAGATGTCTCCTTTCAAGTGTATTTTAACACACAAATGTTTGTACAAACCTTACAGCTGCGTCATAATCCAGATTCATGACTCGTGATGAGGTTCTTATCACTAGGGGAGTAGGTACAAGTGAAGGGAGTGCAACGCTTACCGCGACGTGCACGATCTTATTAAAGGTAAGATCATATCAAAGATCATATCATAAGAAGTACTTATAAGATATTCACTTCACCTGGGGAATTACTCGACACAGGCGACTCCGGGTCTTCTCTGAACCTGCAAATAGAAACGTAACATATATTGAATAGAAGCAGGCGTTACTTTGCGGAAATCCATAATATATGATGAAAAGTCAAAATTATTTTGCTATGATCCGCAAAACAGTCAAAGGAGATGTTTCATCACTATACGGTCCCTACGTATAATCCCTTAATTACAAAACACAAATTTTTCAGGAGAGCGTTTTAAAGTTTCAAACACGTGTATTTCATGATCTACTAAATGCTGCGTCATGAAATTTGGTATGAAGGTTTAATATGTGAAATACTTTATATAAAATAAAAAATATGTTATAAAAATAACGTTTAGTGTATTATTTGTCACTTATGTTCTTATACGTGGGATTCATCTCTATTGCAAATAACTTATGTGGTATTTACTGACTTTTACGTGGTAGTATTAAAATTAAGCAAAGTCGTAATTGCCTTTTATGAAATTGTACGTGGGGGTGCATGGTATAAAAATATGTTGTTAGTGTTTAAGTGTTGAATACAACTTTACTAAAAGAGCATGAGTCGGGAAATTTCTCTTATATAATATTGCGCAACAGCCTATGTAACTTTATTATAACTCGTCGTCAACGTCGTCATCAACCAGTAGACGTCCACTGCTGGATAGGTAACTTGTAGGGACTTCCAAACGTCGCGTCGTGGTCTTGGGCCGCTTGTATCCAGCAGTTCTCTGCGACTCTTCTGATGTCGTCGATCCACCTAGTGGGGAGTCTGTCAACACTGCGCTTTCCGGTGTGAGGTTGCCTGAGCACCTTGGGACCTCAACGTCTATCAGTTCTCCAAACTATGTGCCCCGCCCATTGCCACTTCAGTTTCGCTATACTATGTCGGTGACTCTAGTTCTTCTACGGATCTCCTCATTTCTAATTTGATAGCGTAGAGAAACTCCATCGCTCTATCAGTGACTGAGCTTTTTTTGAGGCTCATAGTTAGCGACTATGTCTTGGAGCCGTATGTTATCACTAGCAAGACGCACTGTTCGAAAACTTTGGTCTTCACGGCTTCAGGCACTGAGATATTTTGGACGAGAAGACATCGCAAAGCTTTCCGAACGCTGCCCATCCGAGTTTGATTCGACGGTTGACCTCTTTCTAGAAATTTGACCTATCTATCTGGACTGTGTGTTCCAGGTCTCTACAATACAATACGATACTGGCCCACCTATCGAGAAACCCTGCTTAGGTCGTTGAGCATTGTATTAAAGTCTTCCAGAGTATTTGCCATAACAACTACATCAGTACGTGAGTGATGTACTCACCGTTAATGTAATGTCAAGTTCGGTATGATTCAGAAGCTTAAAGACGTCCTCCAATGCAACTAGTAGCAGTAAAAGACCTTCGAAGAGATTACGTCTCCCTATCGTACTTCTCGCTGCAATCGGATTGGTCTTGTAGTCTTATCCTGCATATTATGGACTGACAATACGGTGGTGTTTTCGTACAAACACTTCAGCACTTAGATATACGATAGCCGATCCGATATCTCTGTAGTAATCTTAAACAGCCCACGTTTCCACCAAATCAAAGGCTCTCTCAGAGTCCACAAACGCCAAGCAAAGTGGCTAGTTATACTCTTCGGTCTTATGAAACTGCCGCAGCGTAAGTGGTCTATGCTACTGAAGCCTTTTCGGAATCCAGCCTGTTTGCGAGGTTAGAAGTCGTCGAATATAATATCTCTGGATAATTAATTATACTTTTAAGAACCTTGTCGTCTGTGTTAGGTCGTAAAGCTGAAGTCGAGCTTAACATGGAAGAAATAATTATTGTTGGCTGCGATGATTTGAATACTTCTATGATCATTGAATTGGAGAGATCAGTTACATTGGAAAAGCAAAAACGGGTATCGTCATGCATTAAATCCAGGGTAGAATCTCCATTTTTACGTTCTTCTTCTTTCGTTCTTCGTCTTGTGTTTACTAACATCAGTACATTCCCTTCTACGCGGTACTGTAAGAAGCTTTAATATAAGAAAAATTCATCCGACTTTAATATACAGAATTAAAGAATAACTGAAAAAGAAAGGTACGCATATCTTCAAAAGTAATGAATAAATTTTGTTAAAACTCAGAGTGTTTCTTAAGTTGAAGTAAAGGTTAGCCTATAAAAAAAATTGTCAAAATTTGATCAATAGTTTCGGAGAAATGCACGGACAAAAATACATACATACACACAGCTATAAAATTATATTTATTTATTTGGAAGCCCTAATAGATTATCGTAATATGTGAATATATTACAATTTTTATTATATTACATACATACGTGTCGAATTGATAACCTCCTTATTTATAAAGACGGTTAAAAAACTATTACTCATTTAAAAAAATGACATAACTGTTAATTATTTACGAGATTGAAATAACATTACCGAAGTTAAACGTCGTAAGTAGTAGTTATGTATTAAATCGGTTTTTATTTTCCAGCGTAAAGTTACTTATTTACCACTTCCTGCAACTTGCGTTTCAATTTTCCGATGTAACATAACGTAACTACCATATACGAACAGTTACGTTGGAATACTCCGAAATTAGTTTATTTCGTTTACCTGTACGAGTTATAATGGAATCTCTATTTTTTATAACACGGCCGTCTCTTCTAGGCCGGCACGAGTTCAATGTCCCGTAAGTGCCAGTTGCGTGTGAGACGCTCGGGGTTACGATTGATTGTCCAACGTAAAATTACTGAATTACCACTACTGCTGTTCTACTTCGGAAATTTTAGTAAATTTTGTAGTTATGGGAAATGTCGTGTGTGCATTTATAGTTGAATTTGCCAACTTAAATTTTTTTTTATTAAACTAAACGATAATATAGAGTGTCCTGAAGGTCACGAAAACAAAACATGCAAATCACGGATCTACCACTTAGGGTATTGTACGTAGGGACCGTCGGTATGAGACCTTGGCTAGGACTTGGTACAGTATACTTAGATATAGTCCAGAAAACATTGAACAGTTTTTAACTATATATTTTCTATATAATGGTTTTGTTTGGTTGTACAAAACAAGTATTTCTGCTTAGGATTGCAATACTTACGTAATAAAAAATCATCATGGCGGTAAAATGTCTTTCATTTCGATTTAACATTTGACTTTGACAGAAATGTCATTAGATCGTATCAACACCGTCCAAATCGCTTAGCAAAATCGAAGTCCGTGTAGCACAACGCCGGGTCCACAGATGGCATGAGTAACAGTCCAAAAACGAAAGCCAGGTAAACAGATGAGCAAAACGGTCAGAAATCCAGAAAACGAAAGCGAAGTTATTGAAAAGAACTCAAAATCAAACAGAAATCGATTGCAATTGACTACCAGTCCACCATTGACTGACAGAATATCAATCACAATGACAATTGTTATTTGAAGTGACAAGCTGTCAGTTTACGTCAAACCATACGACGCCAGCGACGCCATATTGAAAATCGATCAATAATTAATGAATAAAAAATATTTTTGTACAACTAAAGTATTAGTTTTAACTCAATAATTTTATTTTTCCTGAGATCAACAGATTTTTCTTAATTTGTAAGGTACTGTACAAGACTTAGCCAGATTTGAAACATCTCCTTTGTATGGTACAACAAGCAGCATGTGCTATGCCCTGTCAGCCTTCCTGCTGTTAAATAAGCAGGAAAAATAAGCAACCAAGCGGACCCCAAGCACCACCACCAAGTAACACCACACAAATCCAACACCGAAATAAACTCGACGATCGTTTCGCTCCGACACCGGAGCATCCTCAGGAGATGTAGACTCTACAATGCACAACTGCAAAGTGACGATCGCGTCAACGGAATGGGCTTATATACACGCCCCCCACCCTGAATACCTACCCCCCCGTCCCCCCGGTCTCCCCTGATCGTGTTTTCTAGAAATAGTAAGCAATGGTGAAGTCGACACATTTACTTGTTCATTTAATAAATCAAATCCTTAAGATCTTAAGGATTTGATCCTGAGGATGCTCCGGTGTCGGAGCGAAACGATCGTCGAGTTTATTTCGGTGTTGGATTTGTGTGGTGTTACTTGGTGGTGGTGCTTGGGGTCCGCTTGGTTGCTTATTTTTCCTGCTTATTTAACAGCAGGAAGGCTGACAGGGCATAGCACATGCTGCTTGTTGTACCATACACATTTGACTGTTTTGCGGATCATAGCAAAATAATTTTGACTTTTCATCATATAAAACGTAACATATACTTAGTTACTCGGAGGGAATGCAAAAATCAGTCAACTACGAGTATTGTGTAGTTTTGAAAGCTAGCCGCTGAACCGAACATATTCCAAATTTTTTGCCCAAATATTAATAGGTATGCATCAATGTTTAATCAGTAAACATATTGAATTTCATGGGTTTTTTTAGGCGGCAACCTACTTAATTTTTGTTCTACAAGTATAAATTAAAAACCTTCGACATTCGCCATATTGTGGTGGCGGCCATCTTGAATTTGCAAAGTGCTATTCTACTAGTCAAGCCCTTTCATTTGATTTAATACCCATGAGGCCATGAGAATTGTGAAAAAATATGTAATCCGCCATTTTGTGGCGGCGGCCATTTTGGACCGATTTCCATCAAACATAGCTAAGAACATTGCCGACTAATTCACCTTTCAAATAAAAAAACCACATTCAAATCGGTTTACCCGTTAAAAATAAAAGTAGTTTAAGTTACTCCTTATAACATCAAATATCTATCTGCCAGTGAAAGTCCCATCAAAATTGGTCCAGCTATTTTGGAGATTACTCGGAATAAACAGACACACAGACAACATTTTTAAAAATGTTTTTTTTTGTTTTAAGTATTGTATAAACTGCGATATTATACAACGTTAGTTTTACTTTGCGCAAAAACCGAAACACGTGTCAAATATTTTTACATTAAAAATATTTATACAAAATTTCAAAAAAATATAATGGAAAGTAACGAAGTTATAAGCTTTTTATGTTGCGTCATTGTCCTCGAAAAAAATGGTCACCGCAAGCCGTCGCCGCAGGGACTAGCGATCGACGCGAGTTGAATGACCGTCGCTGTGTGACGATCGTCAGCTGATACGCGGTAAACCATTGTGACTAAGCTTGTAGGATTTCAAAATATTTTTGGACAAAAATATAACACGGTATATACTTAAATGGTTGGATTAGATTTTGTTACTGATTCTGAATAAACTACTTTCAGGTTTTGCGTAAAGTAAAACTAACGTTGTATAGTAAGCTTCAAGTTATTTTGGACGTCCATACTGTGTATAGTTGTATACCTGATGATCGTCAGGCAATATCTGCCTCCTGAGTGGTCTGATTTTGACAACAGACTTATCCATGAAATAGGTATATACAAACGATAAAATGCGCACGACAGCTTCAAAAGACCCGACGTCAAAAGGTTCCGTACAATCCGGGTTCCAAGTTATTTGGAATACTGAGGGTTGAGATATCTATCTATCTTATCTATCTTCTATCTATAATATAATAAAACTGTAACAGATCCAATTCTGTACATTGAAGATATTTTGAAATTTTTTATTGGAGGGTACTCTATAATCGATACTGAAGCCAAAACTGCAATTTTTTTCATTTTTGTCTGTCTGTCTGTCTTTCTGTCTGTCTGTCTGTCTGTCTGTCTGTCTGTCTGTCTGTCTGTATCTTGGCCGCGCATCACGCCGAAACTACTGAATGGATTCAAATGAAACTTGGTACGATTTGAGTTTATACTCCGAGGTAGGACATAGGATACTTTTTATCCCGAAATTCAGCACGGTTCCCTTGGGAGAGGGGATGAAAGTTAAAACGTGTATTTAGCTGTAATTCATTAACGCGTTGTTCGATTTCACTCATTCTTTTTTTGTTAGAAAGGTAATACTTTATGTATTGTCCTATAAATATTTCAAGGTCATAGATTTTTTAGTTCCGAAATGACAGACATTACAACCCTCAGTATTGGGTTCTAATAACTTGGGACCCGGATCTTTGAACGTACGGCTTATTTTAAACTGGTGTGCGTTTAAATTTATATTTGTCGGTCTGTCTATTTGTTCCAACTAATCTCCGAAACGATTGATTTTAACGGAACTTTCAATAGCAGATAGGTGATGTTATAAGGAGTAACATTTAGTTTAGGTACATAAAATAATTATGAGATCCGATCCGATCCTATATAAAACCTATAAACACGCGAACGAAGTCGCGGGGGTCAGCTAGTAATATAATAAAACTGTAACAGATCCAATTCTGTACATTGAAGATATTTTGAAATTTTTTATTGGAGGGCACTCTATAATCAATACTGAAGCCAAAACTGCAATTTGTTTCATTTTTGTCTGTCTGTCTGTCTGTCTGTATCTTGGCCGCGCATCACGCCGAAACTACTGAATGGATTCGAATGAAACTTGGTACGATTTGAGTTTATACGCCGAGGTAGGACATAGGATACTTTTTATCCCGAAATTCAGCACGGTTCCCTTGGGAGAGGGGATGAAAGTTAAAACGTGTATTTAGCTGTAATTCATTAACGCGTTGTTCGATTTCACTCATTCTTTTTTTGTTAGAAAGGTAATACTTTATGTATTGTCCTATAAATATTTCAAGGTCATAGATTTTTTAGTTCCGAAATGACAGACATTACAACCCTCAGTATTGGGTTCTAATAACTTGGGACCCGGATCTTTGAACGTACGGCTTATTTTAAACTGGTGTGCGTTTAAATTTATATTTGTCGGTCTGTCTATTTGTTCCAACTAATCTCCGAAACGATTGATTTTAACGGAACTTTCAATAGCAGATAGGTGATGTTATAAGGAGTAACATTTAGTTTAGGTACATAAAATAATTATGAGATCCGATCCGATCCTATATAAAACCTATAAACACGCGAACGAAGTCGCGGGGGTCAGCTAGTAATATAATAAAACTGTAACAGATCCAATTCTGTACATTGAAGATATTTTGAAATTTTTTATTGGAGGGCACTCTATAATCAATACTGAAGCCAAAACTGCAATTTGTTTCATTTTTGTCTGTCTGTCTGTCTGTCTGTATCTTGGCCGCGCATCACGCCGAAACTACTGAATGGATTCGAATGAAACTTGGTACGATTTGAGTTTATACGCCGAGGTAGGACATAGGATACTTTTTATCCCGAAATTCAGCACGGTTCCCTTGGGAGAGGGGATGAAAGTTAAAACGCGTATTTAGCTGTAATTCATTAACGCGTTGTTCGATTTCACTCATTCTTTTTTTGTTAGAAAGGTAGTACTTTGTATATTGTTCCGTAAATATTTCAAGGTCATAAGTTTTTTAGTTCAGAAATGACAGACATTACAACCCTAAGTATTGGGTTCAAATAACTTGGGACCCGGATCTTTGGACGTACGGCTTTTTAAACTGGTGTGCATTTAAATTTATGTTTTTTGGTCTCTCTATTTGTTCCAACTAATATCCGAAACGGCTGGATCGATTTTAACGGAACTTTCAATGGCAGATAGGTGATGTTATAAGGACTAGCTTAGGCTACATTTAGTTTAGATACATAAAAGAATTATGGGATCCGATCCGACCCTATATAAAACCTATAAACACGCGAACGAAGTCGCGGGGGTCAGCTAGTCTAAAATATAATAAAACTGTAACAGATCCAATTCTGTACATTGAAGATATTTTGAAAATTTTTATTGGAGGGCACTCTATAATCGATACTGAAGCCAAAACTGCAATTTTTTTCTGTCTGTATGTCTTTCTGTCTGTCCGTATGTCTGTCTGTCTGTATCTGGGCCGCGCATCACGCCGTAACTGCTGAATGGATTCGAATGAAACTTGGTACGATTTGAGTTTATATTCCGAGGTAGGACATAGAATACTTTTTATCCCGAAATTCAGCACGGTTCCCTTGGGAGAGGGGATGAAAGTTAAAACGTGTATTTAGCTGTAATTCATTAACGCGTTGTTCGATTTCACTCATTCTTTTTTTGTAAAAAAGGTACTACTTTATATTATATTGTCCCGTAAATATTTCTAGGTCATAGATTATTTAGTTCAGAAATGACAGACATTTATTGGGTTCAAATAACTTGGGACCGGGATCTTTGTACGTACGGCTTATTTTAAACTGGCGTGCGTTTAAATTTATGTCTATTTGTTTCAACTAATCTCAAAAACGGCTGGATCGATTTTAACGGAACTTTCAATGGCAGATAGGTGATGTTATAAGGAATAACTTAGGTTACATTTAGTTTAACTAACAAAAGAATTATGGGATCCGTTCCGATCCTATATAAAACCTATAAACACGCGAACGAAGACGCGGGGGTCAGCTAGTGTGTAATACCTGAAGCTGAACTACAAAATCGACGACCTTGAAATATTTACGGGACAATTATGTTTAAAGTACCTCTTTTCCAACAAAAAAATGAATGAAATGGGACTAAGCTACGCGTTAATGAATTACCTACCTACAACTAAATAGGTACCCATTTTGACTTTCATTCCCTCTACTTACCAAGGGAACAGTGCTGAATTTCGAAATAAAAAGTATCCAGTGTATAAATAATATCCTACCTCGTACTTAGTATGAACTCAAATTAAACCAAGTTTTATTAGAATCCATTGAGTAGTTTCGGCCTGATGCTCGACCGAGATACAGATAGATAGACAGACAGACAAAAATAAAAAATCACAGTTTTGGCTTTTTGGTTTTAGTATCGATTTTATAGAAAGTCCGTCAAAATTTTTTTTTAAATCTTTAATGTTACATGCTGGACCTGTTACAATTTTATGAGATACTAGCTTCTGCCCGCGGCTTAGCCCGCGTGAAATTTGGTTTTCACAATCGTGGATTTCCGGTTCCCGTTCCCGCTCCCTTTTTACCTACTTTCAAGGAAGTTTGCTATAGTAATCTACCTATAGCTGTAGCTATAGATTTTGGTTTTCCAAAATCCCGTGGGAACTGTTATTTTTCCTAACCTTTGTGTTAAGTCAGTCATCTATCTCTATTCAAAATTTCAGACAAATCGGTTCAGTAGTTGCTGTGTTAAAGAGTAACAAACACACACATGCACGCACGCACGCACGCACGCACGCACGTACACACACACAAACTTTCGCCTTTATAATATTAGTGTGATAATAAAATTATATAGATATCTCTCGAATTCGAAATCCCGGCAAGGCCTCGAGCAAGAGGCTCAGCTCACGTTGAAGCCGGATAAGATTTTTGCAAAAATTAAGTAAGGGATTACATTTTGTGATAACATACACCTACATACCTACCTATGCAACGGTTGAACAGTCGACCATGGAATATATAAAACCAGATGCTAAATAAAAACACATATGTACCGTGTCTACCGATTGTTTTGGCGCCTTGAATAGTTTTTCAAAAGCTTATAAACACGGCCAGTAGGTTATTAGGGAGGAGGCCGGGCCCGCAAGGACGACGGTTTTTGTGACTTCAGCCCAGCAGGCAACAGGCGCGCACGTTGCGCCGCGCCCGTCGCTACCGTCCTATTTGAATTGCAAAGCGAGTTGACCAAAATCGCTTTAGCATGAACTCGGTGTTGGTATTTCGGGCCCGCTTCCCGATTAGATTCACAGATTCCTCCCACCGATGTAACATTCGAATGAAATCCGCAATAACAGTTGGACGGACAAGTGCAACTTTGTTCTTGTAGATCACAAACGAGCTATAATTTAAGAAAAATTAATCTGACTTCAATATACCGAAGTAAAGAATAGCCGAAAAGGGAAAAGTATCCATATCTTGAAAACTACTGAACCAATGAATATAAAATTACTTTGCTATAATCCGCTAACAGTGACAAATTTGTAGGCACAACACCACACAAATTTACCACAAAATGAACTCGACGATCGTTTCTCTCCGACACCGGAGCATCTTCAGGAGATGTTGACTTCACAACGGACGTCCGTAGTGAATATCATGGAATTCCGCAAAGTTGCTTCTATTCAATTACTGAACCGATTTTAATGAAAGCACTGTTCACTAAATTGAAGTAAGCCAATAAAAAAATCAGCCATGTGCGAGTCAGGCCTCGCTCTTTTAGAAAAAATCAAGATTATGTATATGAAGATTATGTAGAATAATAAAAAAGTATAGGGTAATTCCGGGGGAGATGGCCTTATGGGAGAGATGGCCAATAGAAAAAAGTCGAAGTAATCTATAATATAATAAAACTGTAACAGATCCAATTCTGTACATTGAAGATATTTTGAAAATTTTTTTTGGAGGGCACTCTATAATCGATACTGAAGCCAAAACTGCAATTTGTTTCATTTTTGTCTGTCTGTCTGTCTGTCTGTCTGTCTGTCTGTCTGTCTGTATCTTGGCCGCGCATCACGCCGAAACTACTGAACGGATTCAAATGAAACTTGGTACGATTTGAGTTTATACTCCGAGGTAGGACATAGGATACTTTTTATCCCAAAATTCAGCACGGTTCCCTTGGGAGAGGGGAAGAAAGTTAAAACGTGTATTTAGCTGTAATTCATTAATGCGTATTTCGATTTCACTCATTCTTTTTTTGTTAGAAAGGTAGTACTTTAAGTATTGTCCCGTAAATATTTCAAGGTCATAGGTTTTTTATTTCAGAAATGACAGACATTTATTCGGTTCAAATAACTTGGGACCCGGATCTTTGAACGTACGGTTTATTTTAAACTGGTGTGCATTTATGATAACATAGAGTTATGTTTGTCGATCTGTACATTTGTTCCAGCTAATTTCAGAAACGGCTAGATCGATTTTGATGGAACTTTCAATGGCAGACAGGTTATGTTATATGGAGTAACTTAGGCTACATTTAGTTTAGGTACAAAAAAGGATTATGGGATCCAATCCGATCCTATATAAAAACCTATATAATCACGCGGACGAAGTCGCGGGGGTCAGCTAGTTATTAATATATGGCACCTACTATAATTTAGTTCGATTCGTTTCGGCACGGGCAACAAGCCGGCATGGAGTTTTTTTGCGAAAAAGTTATGGAAAGGTGAATAATTTGACTTTGTTTTTTAATAACACGTTTAATTTAAACTAAGGGGTTGACATATTAAGTGGTCACAAAAAAGTTTTGAAAGTTTTGTCCGTTTTTGTGATTTCTTTGTAAAGTAAATAACTTTCTCGTCATTCTAACCTAAAAATGAACTACAAAATTGAGAAGTTGCTTTTATTAAGGCTCCTGTATGTGTCAACAAGAGGTTTTCTCCGTGTAACTACTCTTTATTGAGTGAATATTAATGTACAAAAAAAATATAATATGTTATTTATTGGACATTTAACTTTAATCTGAACGTTGGAAATAATTCTTATAAAATTATTAATAGATGAAAAAAAATCCCAAAGTGAAGCCTTTTTTGTTTGAATTTTTGTAACTACTTCTAAACGGCATCGAATTTCAGTATTTTTCTTTCACACAAATGTTTGACAAGGTTTTTTGCACAATGTGTACGATTGGTGAGTCAAAATAATGATTTATTAGGCTTAAAATAACTATTATTCGTTTTCTATATAAATTCGCACGCCCGGGTCCCTGCGCGGGCGACGGGCGGCAGTGTAAATCGGACTGTCGGACGGAGAGGTCACGCAACTTGTTGTAATTTTATGGTATTCAATGCACAAACGCTCACAATATCCTTTCGTGACGCTTCCTGTCTCTGCACCCTCGAATTTATCATAAAATAAACTTCATTTTTATTGAATGGCTTTTTATTATGTTATTAGCTGACCCCCCTCCCCTGCTTCGCTCGGTTGATCCCGTGAGAATTTCGAAAAATCCTTATACTATGTCTACATTATGAAGAGAACCTTTGTCAAAAATTTCAGCTTTCTATGTCCTACTGGGCGATGATGAGTCAGTGTTTATTAGAATGAATGAATGAGTCAGGATTTTTTTATTCATATAGATTTAAAAAAAAAAAAACTCGACTCCAAAAATTACATTTGGCACCACTATAGTTCAACTTTTAATTATATGCAGTAATCTGACATTTCCTGGGTTGTCACTTTTTAATGAAAATATAATAGGGATGGGGTACAGGTGATTGATTTGAATCATTCAATTATTTTATTTAAATTAAAGTTTATATTTTAAGTAATTATTATATTTTTTGTACAAAGTTTACCTTTACATATACAGTGTGTCCGGAATCGAACTATCGATATTTTAGGGGCATATTCTACAACTCATTACCACTCTGAAAATACTACTTAATAGTTCCTACCCCCCTCCCCCTCCCAGGGACAGCCATTTCAATATGGTGTGCGTTTCTGTGGGTATGTGCGCACAAAAAATGTAATAACTCGAAAGTCTGTTGCCGCATAGGTCTTCAAATGACTTTATTCGATTGGATACACTATTTTTCATCATTAAATACCAAAAAATAGTGTAAAATGTTAAAATAACATGATCAAAATGCTTTGGAATACAAAGAAATTTCTCAAAAATACTGAAAACTACAAGTTTTTGCTGCATTTTGTTAAAACAAGGTCATTAAGACCACGTTGTTAATTATTTAATCGACAGCTTTTGAGATAAGCAACAATACGACATAAAAATTTTGACTTTGACTGTTATGCTTGAGGAAGACGTACTTACAATTACCAATATCTCTAAAAGTAAGTAACTTACAGTCAAAACTTTTATGTAATTTTGTTGCTTATCTCAAAAACTATCGATTTAGTACTTAACAATGTGGTCTTAATGACTTCGTTTTTGCAAAATGCAGCAAAAACTTGTAGTTTTCAATATTTTTAAGAATTTTTTTTTATTCCGAAGCATTTTTTCCGAGTTTTTTTTTAAATTTTTTACTATTATTAGGTTTTTAGTAATAGAAAATATTATCCAATCGAATAAGACTATTTAAGACCTGTTAAGCTACAGACTTTCGAGTTATTACAATTTTTGTGCGCTATACGCGCACAAAAATGCACACCAAATTGAAATGGCTGCCTCTGGGAGGGGGAGGGTGGCAGGCCCTATTAAGTAGATAACATTTTGTAGAGTGATTGAAAAAAAAAAAAAGTTAAAAAGTTAAAAGAAAGTCGGGTTTTTTCGAGCACTTAACTCGAGTACGGCTGGATCGATTGTCATGGTTTTTGATTTGTTGTATTTGTCTCTATCTTGAATAGCAGAATAACTGTTAAAATATTGGAAAACTAGTTTTTGCCCGTGGCTTCACCCGCGTGAATTTTGATTTTTCACAAATCCTAAGAGAATCGTGGATATCTGGTTTCCGTTTTCGCTTCCTTTTCCAACCTTTATACCTACTTTCAAGGAAGTTTGCTGTAGTAATCTACCTATAGCTTTAGATATAGATTCCGGGATTTTTAAAATCCCGTGGGAACTGTAGATTTTTCCAGGATAAAAAGCAGCTTATATTTTAAGTTTAAGTATAATCTATCTCCCTTCAAAATTTCAGCCCAATCAATTCAGTATTTGCGACGTTATAGAGTAACAAACATCCAAACATCCACACTTTCACATTTATAATACTAGAAAATGCCCGCGTGAATTTCGGTTTTGCACAAATCCCGAGGGAAGCGTGGATTTCCCGTTCCTCCTTCCTTGCTTCCTTTTCCAACCTTTATACCTACTTTCAAGGAAGTTTGCTATAGTATTGCTTTTTCGGGTTTTTCAAAATCCCGTGGGAACTCTTTGATTTTTCGGGATAAAAAGCCGCCTATGTTTTAAGTGCATAATCTTTCACCATTCAAAATTTCAGCCAAATCGGTTCAGTAGTTGCAGCGTGATTGAGTAACAAACATCCAAACATCCATCCACACTTTCACATCTATCTATAATATAATAAAACTGTAACAGATCCAATTCTGTACATCGAAGATATTTTGAAAATTTCTTTTAGAAGGCATTATATAATCGATACTGAAGCCAAAACTGTAATTTTTTTCATTTTTGTCTGTCTGTCTGTCTGTCTGTCTGTCTGTCTGTCTGTATCTTGGCCGCGCATCACGCCGAAACTACTGAATGGATTCGAATGAAACTTGGTACGATTTGAGTTTATACTCCGAGGTAGGACATAGGATACTTTTTATCCCGAAACTCAGCACTGTTCCCTTGGGAGAGGGGATGAAAGTTAAAACGTGTATTTAGCTGTAATTCATTAACGCGTTGCTCGATTTCACTCATTCTTTTTTTGTTAAAAAGGTAGTACTTTATATATTGTCCCGTAAATATTTCAAGGTCATAAGTTTTTTAGTTCAGTTTAGCCATTACAATCCTCAGTATTGGGTTCAAATAACTTGGGACCCGGATCTTTGAACGTACGGCTTATTTTAAACTGGTGTGCGTTTAAATTTATGTTTGTCGGTTTGTCTATTTGTTCCAGCTAATCTCCGAAACGGCTGGATCGATTTTAATGGAACTTTCAATGTTATAAGGAGTAACTTAGGCTACATTTAGTTTAGGTACATAAAAGAATTATGGGATCCGATCCGATCCTAAGTATAAACACGCGAACGAAGTTGCGGGGGTCAGCTAGTTTATAATATTAGTAGGATTAGTAGGAAGTAGGATTGACGAAAAAATAAAAGAAAAAACATTTTCCCATACAAAATGTTCATGGGTTTCGTAACTGTCAAACATTTAATGTCAACAGCATCAACAGTAGCCTGAAAAAGCGTAACTTCGGTCGTCAGTGTTTAAAAGGATCGACATAAAGAACCTTTTTAAAAAGGACTGCCTGAAAAAAAGGAGTATTTTGTTTTCAGGGTTCATGTATGTTTGTATATTGTACCATAACTTCTATATGCCGGAACCGATTTTGATGAATAAGGTATCGTTATAATCCTTAGCTTATTCTGGGTAACATAGGTCAGTAAAATTTTAAAAAAGCGATGGGGTGACCATGGTTCCGCATAAAAACTAAAGTTGAAAAAAAAACAAAAATCAGATAAAGTTCATAATTATCATATCTATTTTTGTTTATTCAACTACAAGTTAGCCCTTGACTGCAATCTCACCTGATGGTAAGTGATGATGCAGTCTAAGATGGAAGCTGGCTAACTTGAAAGAGGTATGCATACCCCTGATGGGTTTCTACACGGCATCATACCGGAAATACTAAATTGCTTGGCGGCACGGCTTTGCCGGTAGAGTGCTAACCAGCCACGGCTAAAGCATGCTACCAGACCAGACCAGAGACAATTTAGAAATTATAAAATCCCAAATTCCCGGAAATCGAACCCGGGACCTCCCACTTATAAGACTACAGCGCTCACCACTGCGCTGTGGAGGTCGTCAAAATCATCTAGAAAATTATAAGTTGATTCCAAAAATATGTAACACTGTTCAATATATTTTTTTCTGAATATCTAGTATTCAGAAAAAAATACCATTTATAAAAAATAAAGGGGCAGTAGCAACTTAGCATGTTAACTATGACAGATATTGTCCTTATTTACAACATAGTGTATTGGTATTGGTATTGGTTGTAAATATTTTAGTTTTTATCTTACTGCACTTTGGTCCTTGTACATTAGTTTTTCTTATATTTATTTTACTCCGAAAATAACCTAAAAAGGCCAATGTGCCAAAGTGGCCCTTAAAATATGTATTTTTTTTTTTTTAATATTTTTACTCATCAAATTTAGTGAAAGTTATATTTATTGTGTGAGTTAACTCACACAATAAGTTTTAGCTTAAGTATCGATTACATCGATTATATATTAATTGGAAGTCATCTTTTAGTTGTTTATGTAATAACTAAAAGATGACTTTGATGATAATAAATGTAACAACACAAAATTATGCAGATTGGCCGAAAGCATAAACAAGTGTAAGTCTAAAATTACCATTTGGCCCTTTTACGTTTATTTTTACGACACATAGGCTGTTATACTGCAATAGACAAGTATAAATTAAAAATTTAAAAAACCCCCTACATTCGCCATTTTGTGGCGGCGGCGGCCATCTTGAATTTGCAATAGTGCTATTCTACTAGTCAAGCCCTTTCATTTGATACCCATATCAAGGGAGTTTTGAAAAAATATGTCATCCGCCATTTTGTAGCGGCGGCATCTTGGACCGATTTTCATCAAACATAGCTAACAACACTCTCGACTAATTCACCTTTCAAACAAAAAAAACCGCATTCAAATCGGTCCACCCATTTGAGCGCCACAGGGGAACAGACAGACACACACACACACACACACACACACACACACACACAGACACGTCAAACTTATAACACCCCGTCGTTTTTGCGTCGGGGGTTAAAAATAGTACTTCTTACTTTTTTTTTTTCAATTAAAGCTCATATTATTAATTGTACCAATAAGATGCATTTTCCACAAAAAGTCAAGATGACAAAATTGTTAATTTGGTTTTTATACGTAGGAGCCATCGATTTACTTAGTAGATAAATAAATTATGATGATAATGAAAGTGTAACTTTGAACGAAACTTTTGTGAATGAAATTGAATGAATTGAACGTATCACATCACTATAGAAATGGAGTTGGCAATATTATTTTACGGAATGATATTATGAAACGTCAGATTACTGCATATAATTAAAAGTCGAACTATAGATACCCCCCCAAATCTGAAGAATTCCGATCTTAAGATACTTAGGTAGTAAAATTTTCAATTGTTCCCAATCAAAAAAATAATAATATCATATCATTAATCATAAATACTTTCTCCCAAATGGGGGAAACTGAGAATATTTCGTGGCATCTTCCCTCAAACTTTGGGGTAAGATAGGAGGAAAAGTTTTATTTGTCCTAGTATATAGATATAATCAGAAATTTGTTTTCGGTGAAAAATTTAAGTTTAATCTCCCATCCTTCCCCGATTAATATCGATAGACTATCGATAGTATCGGTATTTTTGATACACAGCAATAATACTATAGATAGTATTGAACCTCAATTATCAATGTAATATCGATAGCCCTATCGATATATATTGATGATTTCCGGCTCCAACTATCGATAGCCAAACTATCGATCGCTCGGTAACACTAGCATGCACGCACGACGCGACTATGGCACGGTAGCAGATTGCAACGCGCTGCGCGGGATTATATTGCGGGGGTGCGGTTGGCGCGGGGAAAACATCTCGCTCCGCCCAGAACCTCAAGGCCGTTGGCAGAGACAGGAGCCTTAAGTACTGTGGCCATCTCACCCGGACAATCGGGAAAGATGGCCAAATTATTTACGGGAGAGATAGCCATAAAATTAAATGTCCTAATATAATCTATTTTTAAAATTCAATGTTTCTATAGATGCCTAATCAATACGTACGGAAGGCGGCTATTGGACGAGGTGCCTGGAGCGAAGAAGACTTAAAAAATGCTGTGTCAGAAGTACACAGAGGAGGGATGACGGTTTATAGGGCCTCTTATATTTACCATATTCCAAGAAAAACACTAGAAAGAAGGTTAATACAAAACAATTACACAAAGGGACCTATGAGACTTTTGTCGGAGCGAAACGATCGTCGAGTTGAATTTGTGGTGAATTTGTGTAGTGTTGTGCCTACAAATTTGTCACTGTTAGCGGATTATAGCAAAATAATTTTGTGTTCATTGTATAAGACCTAAGGACTATCATCAACCTTTGGTGCAGACAACGAAAAAAGACTGAGCAAGCATATAAAAGACATGCAGTCGAGAGGCTTTTCATTGACTATCGATGATTTGAGAAGAGTTACAAGTCAATTTTGAGTCTCAGATTCAGGCCCAAGTAGGTACATCCCTTCAGACGGTAGACCAACCAATACCGACTAGATTACTGGACGAAGTATCTACACTGCCTGTTAAACTAAACGAGGTTTGGAAACGAGCCAAATAAGTAAGCATCATTTTGACATCTGAAGATCATATTGAAAAACGAAAATCGAAAGAAAATGAAAAAGAAAAAGAAAAAAAGGAAGAAAAGTCAAAAAAACCAAAAATGATAAAAACAGATACTATGACTTATAAACCTAAGAAAAAAAACTGTTAAGAAACGAAAGGCAATTCGTAGGTTGTCTGATAGCAGTTGCGAAGAAATTCCCATCGTTTTCACTTTTCAATGATACCTCTGAAAGTGAATCTGAAGATAGAGAGAAAGATAACTGCTGAGATTGTGGTGATAATTATTACAGGACACAATTAGTTGAAGATTGGATACAATACAATATTTGCATGTTTTGGGTGCATGAAAACTGCACCGAGTTTGAGGACATGTGTTCTTACTGCGGTAATAAGAAAAAAAGGAGTTAAAAGATCTCAAGAGCAAAGGGAAAGGCAAGAAGAGTATTGGCCATCAACCCCCGATTACTATGGCCATCACCCCCGGACACTCTGGGAGAGATGGCCAGTCCTAGTTTTTTTTTAAAGTTTAAAATTACATTGTTTGCGTTTTTTAAAGTAGTTTATCGTTAATGTTTGATAAGAGTAATAAATAAAGTTTACGTTTTATATTAATTCAATGTTTTATTCATCATAATTCCTTCACTATAGAGTTTTAAAGTTACTAGGGCCATCTACCCCGGACTTACCCTATTTATTGTTTTTTAAAGTTTAATTGTAATTATGTACTTATGTGACAAAATAGTTTCTTTTGATTTGGCTGAATGGTCGCAACCATTGCCATGTTGCAACAAGTATAAATTAAAAATCTAAAAAAAACCCCGACATTCGCCATTTTTGCGGCGGCCATCTTGAATTTGCGACAGTGCTATTCTACTCGTCAAGCCCTTTCATTTGATACCCATATTAAGGGAGTTGTGAAAAAATATGTGATCCGCCATTTTGTAGCGGCGGCCATCTTGGATCGATTTTCATCAAACATAGCTAACAACACTCAATTAATTTACCTTTCAAACAAAAAACTTCATTCAAATCGGTCCACCCGTTTGAGCGCTACAGGGGAACAGACAGACATACACACACACACACACGTCAAACTTATAGCACCCCGTCGTTTTTGCGTCGGGGGTTAAAAAATTACATCTTCGAAGAGGTAAGTATGTAAGTATGTACCTAAATTGTAAGTACGAAAACCCGCCTTTTTCATTTACTTACTATTTATTTATTTAATTTTGTAATCAAAGGCAAAGACAAAGGCATTCATTGCATGTACCTAATTAGTACTTAGTAATATTTTATCTGTGATATATATAATATAGTATATTATATTTTAAGCTGTGATAGCCTAGTGGTTAGGACGACCGACTTCTAATCGGAGGTCGTGGGTTCGATCCCGGGCACGCACCTCTAACTTTTCGGAGTTATGAGCGTTTTAAGTATTTAAATATCACTTGCTTTAACGGTGAAGGAAAACATCGTGAGGAAACCTGCATGCCTGAGAGTTCTCCATAACGTTCTCAAAGGTGTGTGAAGTCTGCCAATCCGCTTGGCCAGCGTGGAAGACTATGGCCAAAACCCTTCTCACTCTGAGAGGAGACCCGTGCTCTGTAGTGAGCCGGTAATGGGTTGATCATGATGATGATGATGATGATGATGAATATTTTATCGGAGACGTCAAAGGAAAAGCCGTCTCTGATCAATTCACTGATTCAATTGTGGTTAAAATATTAGGGTCACTGTTTGAGCAAAACGTCCTTTGATACTAGGTTGATACACATGCATGCAATACTGTCATTTTTACTCGTCCCGAGTCTTCTTATCCCTCACCTTCCGGTCAGGCCAAGAAACCGCGGGACTCGTAATAAAATGACATACCTACTTGCCGCACTTGTATCAAAAACTACTATTCTGTGTATGCAATTTTTTTTGCAGCACTTCAGGATAATATTATAATAGAGGATTATTTTATTAGTCCAACAGGTAGCTCATAGATGGCGCTAACCACAAATCTTGAAGGAAAAAGGGAACAAGAACCACAATCGTCAGTTGTTTGAATATAAAACCCTGCTATTATTTATTCATAATTTTCAGTAAGTATAACAAAATATTCCTGTGGTAAAATAATTTTTTTTTTCGTTATAATTGTGTATTTTTGAGTGAAATTCCTGCCTCGCGCTATCGAAGTTTAAATCAGAATGGTGTATAATTAGCGAGTTACGATGCAATCACTTTGGGTGGTACGAGCCTACGTCGGAAGGCAGTCGGCGGCAGAGCTGCACTAATTCTGCCGCATTTGACGATCCGCATTCCCTTCGGGATGCGGTGATGGATTTTAAATTATAATAGGGATCACCGAAGCATTCTACCTGCCAAAGTGAGCCCGCCCCCACGATCGTAGGCGCTTTAACCACCCTTTTGTCATTTCAAATTAATATTATGATAATATTATTACTGATCAGTGAATTAGGATGATTTTTTCAATCATCATAAAACGATTTTCAAATAATTTTTAAGGTTCAAAGGGCAAAACGTCCTATTAATATCACTCTGTTTGTCGGTCTGTCCGTCCGTAAGTCACCAATCTCTAGCTTATAGACGGAAAAAGTGACCGAACTGAAATTCGGATATTTGGCGAGAATGTTTAACCAAAATCAAATAATATGTAGCTACCTAAGTATTGAATTATAAAATTCAATGAATTTGTTTTTCAGGGGGCTCCTGTGCCACCAACATGCCACCAAGAACACTGCGCTTTTTTTTACGTGGAGAAATCCGTCATGGATACCACCGTGCCCGGGGAAGCACGGTGGTTATGTAGTACTTTACCAACTAAAACCCCACGGTGTTCCGTCTCGTCTTTTGGTTTGCTGGGTGCAGGAACACTTTCGTACACTACTGCACCCAAGACCACTGCGCTACCGCCGCGCCGCTCATTCTGTACTCAAATAGTTTGTATTTAGGTACGCAACTACAACACTACGTACCTACTACAACATGACTACAACTTCCATTAATTAATTATATTTTTAAAGGATGGACAAGTGCCGTAAATTAACAAATATTAAATTTATTTACCTACTTACAAGCGGGCGGATGTCCGCGACTTCGTTCGCGTGGATATTGGTTTTTAAAAATCCCGCGGGAACTCTTTATTTTTCCTAAGCTCCTTTGAGCTCATACATTGCTAAAAATAAATAAAATATACGGCTTCAGTATCGATTATTAAGTATAATACTTAATCATTATATTATACTTACTACTTACTAAGTTACTTAGCTGATGCCCACGACTTCGTCCGCGTGGATTTAGATTTCTATAAATCCTGTGGGAACTATTTGTTTTTCCGAGATAAAAGTTGCTTTTGTCAATTTCAGGGACGAAAGCTACCTTTGTCGCAAAATTCATCAAAATCGTTTAAACTGATTATGCATTATAAATTTTCCGTCTTCCCGTGGGAACATGTTATTTTTCCGGGATTAGCTTAAGGTAAAGTAGCCTATGTGCTTGCTTCCTAGGGATGTAAACTACCTCTACGAAATTTCATCAAAATCGGTTACACTGTTGGGCCGTGAAAGGCTAACAGACAGACAGACACTTTCGCATTATTTTATAACAAGCGGACACCCGCGACTTCGTTCGCGTGGATATATATTGGTTTTTAAAAATCCCATAGGAATCATTTTGTTTTTCCTAAGCTCCTTTGAGCTCAAATCATGCTTAAAAACTGTTAAAAGTTCACTGGCGGATATTTAGGTAGATCAAAATGTAAACATCCGCGAGTGAAAGTCCCATCAAAATCGATCCAGCCTTTTAGAGATTAGTCGATAATCTTTAAAGTATCTACTTTCTAACAAAAAAAGAATGAATGAAATCGGACCACGCGTTATTGAATTACAGCTAAATACACGTTTTGACTTTCATCCCCTCTCCCTAGGGAACCGTGCTGAATTTCGGGATAAAAACTATCCTATATGTTACTCCGTAATATGAACTTAAATCGTACTAAGTTTCGTTTCAATCCGTTTAGCAGTTTTTGCGTGATGCGTGCACAAACATACAGACAAACAGATAAACAGACAAACAGACAAAAATTTCAAAAATAGCTTTTTTACGTTCTATTACTTATCCCTAACATCCCCCAGTTATTATTTTGCAAAAATCTTCAATGTACAGATACGGCAAGTCTACGATTTTATTATATGTATAGATATTAGTATGGATTATAGATATCTTGACTGGCCCGTTGGCGCGGTTGGCAGTGACCCTGCCTACCTCTCCCGGGTCGCGGGTTCGATTCCCGTCCCGAGTCTGGGTGTATTTATGTAAGTATATAAGTAATAAGTATGTATTATGTATTTATACATTTATTAAATATTTATATTTATATGTGTAATATATGTAAATATGTCATATCAGTCGGTTGTTACCTATAACACAGGCATTAATTGTTACGTTCCCTCAAATATGGTTGAGCGAAGCAATGGCTGGATCATGCGTCATGCTCGTGAACGGGTGCCGCCGTCGGAAATGGGGCTACTTTTGTCTGCCCTTCTTAACGAGTAGAATTGTAAGCACCATTCCGAACCAGTGGTAGATTCATTTGTCGATTCAAAAGCACTTGTAAAAGTTTATCTGAATAAAAAATATGTCTTAGACTTGCCTTTACACAAGTTTAAGAACTTTATTAAAAGTATGCTCATAAAAAAAGCTTATTATACAATTGAAGATTATATAAACGATAAAAAAGCTTGGATTTAACTCGTTCCAGCAATGCGCGAGACGGCATTTCAATCATGTACATTAATAATAATAATTGTTATAATGTTATTTTTAAAAAAGAGCAACCGCCGAGTTTCTTACAGGTTCTTCTCGGCTGGAACTGCATTCCGAACCTGTGGTAGACTCAATCGACGATTCAAAAGCACTTGTAAAAGTTTATTTGAATAAAAAACTTTTCTATTCTATTCTATTCTTAAGTTGCCTACTTTAGGAACAGCCGACCGTGTGTGTATGTGTGTATATTTATTTATTTATTTATTTATATCTTCTATCTATACATCTATACATATAATAAAATCGTAGACTTGCCGTATCTGTAGTAAGATTTTTGCAAAATAATAACTGGGGGATGTTAGAGATAAGTAATAGAACGTAAAAAAGCTATTTTTGAAATTTTTGTCTGTTTGTCTGTTTATCTGTTTGTCTGTTTGTCTGTATGTTTGTGCGCGCATCACGCAAAAACTACTGAATGGATTGAAATGAAACTTGGTATGATTTAAGTTCATACTACGGAGTAACATATAGGATACTTTTTATCCCGAAATTCACCACGGTTCCCTTGGTAGAGGGGATGAAAGTCAAAATGTGTACTTAGCTGTAATTCATTAACGTGTGGTCCGATTTCATTCATTCTTTTTTTGTTAGAAAGGAAATACTTTAAAGATTACTGGCTAATCTCTCAAAGGCTGGATCGATTTTGATGGGACTTTCACTGGCGGATGTTTACATTTTGATCTACCTAAACATCCGCCAGTGAACTTTTGACAGTTTTTAGCAAGGTATGAGCTCAAAGGAGCTTAGGAAGGACAAAATGATTCCCACGGGATGTTTAAAAACCAATATCCACGCCAACGAAGTCGCGGGTTTCCGCTTGTAGTTTAATAAGTAAGAAATTGGTACGTATTTAACAGTGTGAGGAGTTAGGTAATCATATAGGTACTTAGCTACATTCACCAAAATAATTAGCTAACATTACTGAAGTTCATTAATTACGAAAGCACCGAACGCTTTTTTGTGATGAAACTAAGTACCTACCTACCTACCTACAAAACGATTTTCAATTGATATGCCTTTCATGATACTAGGTCAACGGAAAGTACCTACCTAGGTAACTACCCTACAGGTTTTGATACTCCACGAATGTCAAAATATGCGGCATAATCGGCCGTGTTTGGTGATTGCAGTGACTTAGAAGTCTTTTTCACAGCTACACTCAAGGGATTGCAGACCTGAGTATTTGACTTTAATTCCAGCTCGATAGCTTCTCCTCAGTGCACGCCCTCAACTGTGCGTTGCCTCGACGCGACGCGGCTCACTTCATGGACGCCTCACGCCGCTCTGGGGCTGCGCAAACTGGCTTTCTACTAAAGGTTTTCCAACTGAGAAACCTAATACTTAGTTAAGTACTTATTTTGTTACAAAAGCTGAAATGTGACTTATCTACCTACGATAACAGAGTGCTTAGTCTCAGTTTGGAGCGCTCCAAAACTTTATAGTATACTATAAGTATAGTATTGATCGAATCACAATGACTTCAGAGTAAAATGGACCTAAAATAAGAGTCTTTGGATTCATTTTGCTCTGAAGTCATTAATTGTGATTCGATCAATAGTATTATATGAACTTATAGTATACTTTTAGTTTTGGAGCGTTTCAAACTGAGACTAAACACTCTGAAGCTACTTATACGAACGAGCCATGATAATAATAAATTAATAACCGATAAAAGCACAGATTAATGATGATCATATTGTCTGTCTACGATAGATAGAAGCACAGCGCTTACTGCCGAGTGCCGGGATTCAGGCTTCGCCGCGCGCCGCACGCGGCTCGACTTCCGGACACTAACAAGGGATGAACTTCTATAAAAGATATAATGATGTGTTTTTATCGTCACACGGATTATTTATTATCTTATGTTATTTTCTAATATATGTATACTTATATCAGAAGGGCTCCACGAAGTTTAAAATTTTTAGGCCAATTATTTATAAGTACCTTTCATCACATTGTTTATGCCAACGGAAATTTGGGACAAATTTGTTAATTTACAATTGAATAACTTATTGAAAAATGGTGATTAAACTTTTATTTTCTTCAGGGCTCGATGCTTTCAAGTGTTAAAAAGATACTAAAATTTTTTCAAATTTTTAAAATCACATTTTATGTTATAAAAAAATTATTTTCATTGCTGAAGGCTCACGCGCGCATGCCGTAAACGGCGCGCGGAGCCCCATTTTCAACGTCAAATTAGAGTTATAAATAATGGAAAAATCCCAATAAAAAAGTCTCAACTTTCGAAACTCTATCAGTTTCGAAAGTTGAGATTTTTTATTGGAAATTTCCTCTTCTTTAACGAGCTTTTTTCAAAATTGCTTAAGAATAAAATATATTTCGAGTTATTAACATAAAACGAAATGCCATATTTTTAAATCTTTAATTGTTTATACCTTTTGCAATTTTTTATGTGCTAATACACGCTTTTGGCACATTTTTCTAGGCGTCATTCCGGATCCAATGAGCTATCGCACATAATTTTAAGAGCAGTATCTCTAATTTGTTCCATTTTCAACTTGTCGACTAGACTATAAGGAAAGACTTGCAATAGTTCAGTAGTATATATAGTAGTATTTGTAGTAGTATTGTATATAGTAGTACTGCCTCGTTGGTCTAGCGGTTAGCACGTTCGACTGTGGATCACGAGGTCCTGGGTTCGATTCCCGGGTCGGGCCAAAAAAAAAATGAGGTATTGGGTTTTTCTGTCAAGAAATTCTCAGTGCCAGCCCGGAGTTGGAAGTTGGCGGTGTTAGATACACCCCGTGCCTCGGAGAGCACGTAAAGCCGTCGGTCCTGCGCCTAATCTCTCTCCGGTCGTGTCGCATTGGCGTCCCATCGGACTATGAGAGTGAGGGAATAGAGAGTGCACCTGTGTATGCGCACACACTTGTGCACTATAATATCTCCTGCGTAGATGGCTAGTCTCTGCCTCGGTTGAGATTGGCCGCCGTGACCGAAATTCGATCAGGAGGACATTATCTTCTTCTATCTATCTATAATCTATAATATATATATATATATATATATATAATATAATAAAACTGTAACAGATCCAATTCTGTACATTGAAGATATTTTGGAAATTTTTATTGGAGGGCACTCTATAATCGATACTGAAGCCAAAACTGCAATTTTTTTCATTTTTGTCTGTCTGTCTGTCTGTCTGTCTGTCTGTCTGTCTGTCTGTCTGTCTGTCTGTATCTTGGCCGCGCATCACGCCGAAACTACTGAACGGAATCGAATGAAACTTGGTACGATTTGAGTTTATACTCCGAGGTAGGACATAGGATACTTTTTATCCCGAAATTCAGCACGGTTCCCTTGGGAGAGGGGATGAAAGTTAAAACGTGTATTTAGCTGTAATTCATTAACGCGTAGTTCGATTTAAGTCATTCTTTTTTTGTTAGAAAGGTAGTACTTTAAGCATTGACCCGTATATATTTCAAGGTCATAGGTTTTTTAGTTCAGAAATGACAGACATTTCTTTGGGTTCAAATAACTTGGGACCCGGATCTTTGAACGTACGGCTTATTTTAAACTGGTGTGCGTTTAAATTTATGTTTGTCGATCTGTCTATAATATGTTGCAGCTAATTACCGAAACGGCTGGATCAATTTTGATGGAACTTTCAATGGCAGATAGGTGATGTTATAAGGAGTAACTTAGGCTACATTAAGTTTAGGTACAGAAAAGGATTATAGGATCCAATCCGATCCTATATAAAAACCTATATCCACGCGGACGAAGTCGCGGGGGTCGGCTAGTTATTATATATAGTAGTATATATAGTACTTAGTAGTGCAATAGTACAGCTTCAAATTAAATGTAAATTGTCTAGGTAGGTATGTGCCTAGTTATGTTCAGTTCTCTTGGACACTGAAAATTCAGGCTTTTCTAGCTTTATCCACGACGAAGTTACAGGAGTCAAAAATGGCCTGAAATGCTTTGAGAAAAGATAGTATGGCTCTGCTTTTGTTTTTTTTTTGTTTTTGCTCAACTTGGCGGGAGCACTGCCGTGCTCCCAGAATAATGACTAATCAAAATCATAGAACAAAATCGCAACGCTGAACATATTTTGACCTATATTGTGTCAATATAGGTCAAAATATAATATGTGTATATTTTTAGACTAGCTTTTGCCCGCGACATCGACCGCGTATTAAATTTTTCTAAAGCCCCACGGGAACCCTTTGTTTTCCCGGGATAAATAGTAGCGTTACTCTTCAGGTAAACTAAAAAACTACAATTAAAAAACAACTAAAAAAATAGTACCTTAGTAAACCTTTCATCCCCTATTTCGCCACCCTTAAGGGACCTGTTCCAAAATAACTTATGCAGGTTTTTATTATTTAAGACTTACAACCTAAATGGCGATTTTCATGTCTCTAACTTCAAAAACAAAGAACTTTCACACTTAACCTTCCAACCAAGGGCGTCGCCAGGTAGGGGCTGGGGGGGGGGCAGCTGCCCCCCCCTAGAGATTTGAGAAAATATAAATATGCTATAGTTTGAAAAGAAAATTCTGATTTTTTTAATATGTTGTTAGGACCACTACCAGTAGTCTCCAATTTTGCAGTTTCGGAAGACATGTGCAAACTTTGCAGCACTTGAAAAATATGACTGGCCTATTTACACTTTTCGCATACTATAATATCACCAACTTGCCCCCCCCTTGGCTAGCGGCTGGCGACGCCCTTGCTTCCAACCCCCATTTTACCCCCTTAGGGGTGGATGTTCTCTAAACCGTTTCTTAGCTGACGTCTACGCTTTACAAGGAACCTACCTTCCACAAGTTTGTTGGCTTTATAGTTTCCGAGATTTCGTGATTAATCAGTGGTAGGTATTTCGCTTTTATATAATATACTAGCTGATCCCCGCAACTTCGTTCGCGTAGATATAGGTTTTTATAAAAGATCTAATAAACTAAATGTTACTCCTTATAACATTGAAAGTTCCATTAAAATCGATCCAGCTGTTTCGGAGATTAGCTGGAACAAATAGACAGATCGACAAACATAAATTTAAACGCACACCAGTTTAAAATAAGCCGTACATTCAAAGATCCGGGTCCCAAGTTATATGAACCCAATGTTGAGGTTTGTAATGTCTGTCATTTCTGAACTAAAAAACCTATGACCTTGAAATATTTACGGGACAATAAACAAAGTACCACCTTTCTAAGAAAAAAGAATGAGTGAAATCGAACAACGCGTTAATGAATTACAGCTAAATACACGTTTTAACTTTCATCCCCTCTCCCAAGGGAACCGTGCTGAATTTCGGGATAAAAAGTATCCTATGTCCTACCTCGCAGTATAAACTCAAATTGTACCAAGTTTCATTCGAATCCATTCAGTAGTTTCGGCGTGATGCGCGGCCAAGATACAGACAGACAGACAGACAGACAGACAGACAAAAATGAAAAAAAATTACAGTTTTGGCTTCAGTATCGATTATAGAGTGCCCTCCAAAAGAAATTTTCAAAATATCTTCAATGTACAGAATTGGATCTGTTAGGTACAGTTTTATTATATTATAGACTAGCCGACCCCCGCGACTTCGTCCGCCTGGATATAGGTTTTATATAGGATCGGATTGGATCCCATAATCCTTTTTTGTACGTAAACTAAATGTAGCCTAAGTTACTCCTTATAACATCACCTATCTGCCATTGAAAGTTTCATCAAAATTGATCCAGCCGTTTCGGTAATTAGCTGGAACAAATAGACAGATCGACAAACATAAATTTAAACGCACACCAGTTTAAAATAAGCCGTACATTCAAAGATCCGGGTCCCAAGTTATTTGAACCCAATAAATGTCTGTCATTTCTGAATTAAAACACCTATGACCTTGAAATATTTACGGGACAATACTTAAGGTACTACCTTTCTAACAAAAAAAGAATGAATGAAATCGAACAACGCGTTAATGAATTACAGCTCAATACACGTTTTAACTTTCATCCCCTCTCCCAAGGGAACCGTGCTGAATTTCGGGATAAAAAGTATCCTATGTCCTACCTCGGAGTAGAAACTCAAATCGTACCAAGTTTCATTCGAATCCATGCAGTAGTTTCGGCGTGATGCGCGGCCAAGATACAGACAGACAGACAGACAGACAGACAGACAGACAAAAATGCAACAAATTGCAGTTTTGGCTTCAGTATCGATTATAGAGTGCCCTCCAACAAAAATTTTCAAAATATCTTCAATGTACAGAATCGGATCTGTTACAGTTTTATTATATTATAGATAGATAGATAGATAGAAGATAGATAGATAGATTAATATTATTAGCCTACCTCTACGCTTACGATAATGTTATGTAAGTATTTTTATTTCCTTTTATGAATAGATTTTAAATATATTTTAAACTAATAATGCCATGTTAAATGAGTTAAGCGTGTAGTACCTATGTATCAATAGTTAACTCACAGAGTTAACTGCATAGCACTGCATAGTCCGTGACGTAGACTAAATTATTAAATTAAATATCCCGCCAGCCGCCTGTTACGGGTCCGTGGATCGGCAACGACAAACATCAGTCGTAGGTATGACGCTACCTTAACAAAAATATTAAAATCGCGATTCCCATAAAAATTAACAGTAGGTTTGGTACAATGCTATTCCCCATGGGAATTGACTTACGTGTAGAGATCGTCGGCGACGCTGGACGATGTAGTTTCCACCAACACGGAACAACTCATTTCTGCGGTTTGTAACACTTGGTGTTCGGCAGTTGGGCAGCAGTCGGTACCTACGCACAGCAGCCACAGCCGACCATCGCGACGAGCGCCGCGGCCGGGGTTGCAACTGCACAGCGCGAAACCACACGGAACTGAATATTTTTTATCAGTTGACGAAACTGACCGTGTTTTCGGATTGAAATCACAATCCCCTGTGTAGAAGTCCACCGTACCACGGTGTGACATTTTCAGGACGTCGCGTCCGTTTCAAAAGTTATGATTTACCTACCTACTTACGACTTAAAAAACAAGAACCCCTTTTGCACAGAATAACCAGAAGGGAAGCTACCTAAGAACGTCCAAAATTTATACCTATTCTGATAGGGTTGTCACCTGTTGCATGTGAAAAATTATGGGTAAAAATAAAAATATTATATACTAGTATATATAGCAAGATATGTAGCACCTAATGATTAAAAAAAAAGTTTTTTTTTATATTAGATATATTACTATATAATATAGTTACTTAGGTAGGTAGTAGGTACCTACTAAAAGTAAATGTAATAGCACATGCGTAGATATCCCTAGTGATAGTACCTAGATGCTTACTTACTTTAGTAAAATAAATGAATTAAGTACCTAGTTACTTAGGTAGGTAGCAGATATCTACTAAAAGTAAGTGTGATAGCACATGCGTAGATATCCTTAGTGATAGTACCTAGTTACTCAGGTAGGTAGTAGGTACCTACTAAAAGTAAGCGTAATAGCACATGTACGTAGATATCCCTAGTGATAATACCCCAATACTTACTTACTTTAGTAAAATGAATGAATTACGTAGTTACCTACCTAGTTACTTAGGTAGGTACCTACCTACTAAAAGTAAGTGTGATAGCACATGCGTAGGTAGGTATCCCTAGACACTTAGTCACTTTATTAAAATGAATGAATTAAGTACCTACCTAGTTACTTAGGTAGGTACCTACTAAAAGTAAGTGTGATAGCACATGGGTAGGTACATACCCCTAGTTATAGTACCTAGATACTTACTTACTTTAGTAAAATGAATGAAGTAACTACCTAACTACTTAGGTACTTAAGTAGGTACCTACTAAAAGTAATTAATTTACTTAGGTATATTTTATATTTACTTAGGTATATTTATTTTTTTACTGCCAAGTTTCTTGCTGGTTCTTCTTGGTTGGAATGGCATTCCAAACTAGTGGTAGATTCAATTGACCATATAAAAGTACTTAAAGTTTATTTGAATAAAAAACTTTTCTATTCCATTCTATACAGAAGGTAGGTACTTAGTCACTCTATTGATAAATTAATTCATTTCATTTCATTAATTTATTGTATAGATACGTAAAATGTGGGTACCTACTTACTTCACTTGATCTACCACAAAAAAGAAATATCCTAATTTTTTCTAGAGGAACTTAAACATACTGTACAATGGTTAGGCATTTTTGTCTAAACACAACACTACACTAAATCTATATTAAGACTACTTTTTTATGTAATTTATACTATTTTACACAATCTCTAAACTCTCGCCAAACATTTTATTCTCAGTATTAATCTAATGCGCACGACCCACAGCCCTATCGTTATTCAACTAACGTTCAACTAGTGGAGCGTCCGTGACAGCTCGTGTGTGCGTGAGCGTCGCTATGTGTGAGTATACCTACAACGGGCCGCTTGCTGAAGCTTCCTCTCTGTACCTTTTCTACTCGTGTGCCTTTTGTTTGGTACAGATAACTACTTAAGTTCATTTGTGCTTTTAAAAAACTGTTGATTAGAGACGTCATTGTAATGTTCGTGTAATAGGGACACGTACACCTATCTATTTCAGATGAGCGCTTTGCTAATTTCATTTTCCATGGGCTGGTGTTTGTTCATTTTTCATGATAAATCGAAAACTAGGTACACAACCTGCAAAGAAAATAAAAAACAATTTTTAAACGTGCCTTACTATTCTCCGAAACCATTAATTATAATACTTTAATTTAGAGAACAGTGCAAATTTCATCAAAATCGGTTGAGCAGTTTTCAAGATACCTATGAACTAATAAGCGCAAGAGACTGGCTTATTTCAGTATATTATTAAAGTCGGTTTAATTATTATACTTAGCTTATTCAAGTTAGATTTTTTTAGACAATGTGGCTAATTCTGTTGTACACAATCTCTAAACCTAAACTAAAATGACAGGGCTAAATATATTCTTAGCTCTTTCACAGTGATACCTGCGGAAAAGGATAGCACTGTTTTTAAACCTGTCAATTTAATTTACTTTAGAGATTTGTACTGCAGAATTGGCCACAATATGATTTCAAGTTACTAAAGGAAACTGATAGGTATAATTAAATGCATTATCTATATCCTCTATGGTCTATATCTATCTATCTATATCTATTCTATCTATTTTCTATACATATAATAAAATCATAGACTTGCCGTATCTGTACATTAAAGATTTTTACAAAATAATAACTGGGGGATGTTAGGAAGCGACCTAAGTCGCTAACAATGGGCCTCATAAGAAGGCTCAGGGTCACTCAGCGGGCGATGGAGAGAGCTATGCTCGGAGTATCCCTGCGGGATCAAATCAGAAATGAGGAGATCCGCAGGAGAACCAGAGTCACCGACATAGCTCATCGAGTCGCGAAGCTGAAGTGGCAATGGGCGGGGCACATTGCACGAAGAACCGATGGACGTTGGGGTCCCAAGGTGCTTGAATGGCGACCTCGCACCAGCAAACGAAGCGTAGGTAGACCCCCCACTCGATGGACAGACGATCTCAAGCGAGTCGCTGGTAGCCGCTGGAATCAGGCGGCACAAGATCGTGTGCTGTGGCGATCCTTGCAAGAGACCTATGTCCAGCAGTGGACGTCCATTGGTTGAAACGAACGAACGAACGAACGAACGATGTTAGGAATAAGTGATAGAACGTAAAAAAGCTATTTTTGAAATTTTTGTCTGTTTGTTTGTTTATCTGTTTGTCTGTTTGTCTGTATGTTTGTGCGCGGATCAAGCAAAAACTACTGAATGGATTGAAACGAAATTTGGCATGATTTAAGTTCATACTACGGTACTCCGTAGTATACATAGGATACTTTTTATCCCGAAATTCAGCATGGTTCCCTTGGGAGAGGGGATGAAAGTCAAAATGTGTACTTAGACGTATAGTTCGTTCGGTAACTTAGTGTCGGTACAGGCGCAGGTGCTCTTAGTATTCCGCTTTTATTTTTATTACTTTTTTTCTGTTTGTAATTTTTTTCTATTCTAACAGAATCTCCGAATAGTCTGCCAATCCGCACTTGGCCAGCGTGGTAGACTATGGTTAAAATCCTTCTCATTTTGATAGAAGACCCGTGTTCATGAGAATATTATATTTTATGTTTATGGTTATATTGTAATAAAATACAAATATAAAAAGGAAAGAGAAGTTAAATGAAAAAATATGAGTAGGTATAAAACACCAAAACCCCTTGTGCCTGTACACCCCGCGCGGCATGCTTTGAAGTCACGGCGGTGTCTTTGGCAAAACACCGCGCGGCGAAGGCGGCTAGACACAAAAGGCGACCGTAAGAAAACGAACAGACTATAATTCTTTTTTTGTTAGAAAGGAGATATTTTAAAGATTACCTGCTAATCTCTGAAAGGCTGGACTGATTTTGATAGGACTTTCACTAGCGGATATTTACATTTAGGTACCTAAACATCTGCCAGTGAAATTTTAACAGTTTTTAGCAAGGAATGAGATCAAAGAAGTTTAGGAAAAACAAAGAGTTCTCAAAGAGTTCAAAAAATTTTTAAAAACTAATATTCATGCGAACGAAGTAACGGGTTTCCGCTTGTTACCTACTAAGTATCTTAATAATTATAATATTATGTTAATTTTGGAATCAGGTTTTACAAAGCTGCTGTGGTAAATTCGTTGAGGAAGATTTAATAGTGAAATACATAATGAAATTAATGGTCATAATGAGTGGACTGTGGAGTTTTCTCGCATTAATTTTGTTCTAATACCTACTACGTAGGCATGTGTAATTTCTCATGTCGATGACGATAGGTATAAGTACTTATAAGCATTTAAAAAAATCTACAGACTGTATCTTGGATTTCCATATAACTATTAAAAACATTGGAAACTTGACGAAAAAATAAAAGGAAAAACATTTTCATATACAAAATGTTCATGGGTTTCGTAACTGTCAAACATTTAATGTTCAGTGTTCACCCGTCGATACGGTCTCTCACTATGTATATAGGTAATTCTTCTGTATGTGTGTTTGTTACCTAACTCCTAAACGGCTGGACCGATCTGGATATTTTGTGTGCAGGTATATTTCAATGGGTTCCTGGATGGTTTGAAAACACAATTACCAGGTAATCTACCGGGTCTCAGTAGGTGGCGTTGATGTCGATATGTCACGTAGCAGGACGATGTCTGCCGGGTCCGCTAGTAGGAAAATAAAATAAAGTTAGAACTACAATTTTGAAATCAGAATAAAGAATACCGTTTACTTAAAATACAGATATTATAGCGGGAGTACGAAGTCGTCAGTACAAAGTCAGCGCGAGTTTTCAACCCCTAGTGCGCAGACGCGAATTTAACCTTGATAGCACTTCCCGGTTCACGGACAGAAACTCCGTCAGCTGTGTTCTAGGTCAATGTGTTGGAGGGCGGCTTACACCCCGAGCAGCCCACGAGGGGGTAGGCAGCTGCCTAGCGGCCGCCGTTCCGCCCAGGCGTGCAGGTTCGGCCGATCCTACTGACGGCCGACGAGGAAACTGCGCTTTCAACGAGATCTTTTCACTTGCATCGATTTTTAATTCTCTGATAGTCTACAGCCTACACTATACGGCCGGTATCGATTTAATAGTGTCACTAATAACTGCGAGCCGCATGCGACTTTGCGATTTCGTTGCGATCGTGCTTCGTCGTACCTACTCGCGATCGATCAAAACGTTCGATCGACGCAGCTTCTGCGTCTGCGTCGAAGCTACAACCGCGGCGGCGGCCCGGACGCCCGGTGTTATTGAACACCTATTGTCACTTTTTTTTTTCTTGATGGAGGAGGAAAAAATCCCTACGGACTTCTGCCTGTGGCAGGGCGTGTCCGACTTGCACGAACTAAAACAACCCCCTCGCAGCGCCAAGATCAACACGGAACCGCTTTGCATTTCCTCGTGCCGACCTTCTAGGTGTCATCTCTCTTATTCTTCTTTTCTTTTTCTCTTGCCTCTCGCCTCACTCACCTACTTCTCAGCATCTGTCCATATTTTCTCCACTCCGTCTCACTGGACAGCATGCGTGTTATTAGATTTTGAGGGTTCACCTCACTGTTTCCTGCCTGTGCCATTGATCTCAGGTCCACGCAAGCGGGACACTCAAAAATGGCATGTCTCGGGGTATCTTCTTCTCCACATAGGTAGCATTTTTCACTTGGAGCTTTACCAATTGCGAAGAGGTACGTGTTGATTAGGTTTTATTAAATCGACCTATTGTAGGTATTTATTAAATCGACCTATTGTCATTGTCATGAACGTAAGCACTGTTGGCGTCGCTGAGCTGTACGTAATAAGTGTACCTACGTAGGTACCGAATACCGATTATATACTTAGCTCTTCGAAGATGTAATGTTTTAAACCCCGACGCAAAAACGACGGGGTGTTATGTGAAAATATGTGTAAATATGTGAAAATTTATTTTGTTGCTGTTCATCGCTACGCGTTAACAATAATATCTCCAAAAGTAAGTAACTTACAGTCAAAATTTTTATGTTGTTTTATTGCTTATCGCAAAAACTGTCGATTTAATACTTAACAATGTGGTCTTAATGACCTCGTTTTTGCAAAATGCAGCATAAACTTATAATATTCAATCTTTTTTCAATCTTTTTATTCCAAAGCATTTTTGATCAAGTTATTGTAACATTTTACACTATTATATTTTAGTGTTTAGTGATGGAGAATATTGTGTCCAATCGAATAAGGTCATTTGAAGACCTGTCCAGCAACAGACTTTCGAGTTATTACATTTTTTGTGCGCACATACCCACAAAAACGCACACCAAATTGTAATGGCTGTCTCTGGGAGGGGGAAGGGGGCAGGCCCTACTAAATGGTATTTTCAGAGTGGTAATGAGTTGCAGTATATGCCCCTAAAATATCGCTAGTTTTATCCCGGACACACTGGTATATGGCGCGTTTTCGACCGGAGGCACCGGTTGACCTAAAGAGATGCTGTGACCGCGCGCTCTCCGCCCTCTATCTCGAAAACGGTTCACCGTATGAAAATTTTTTTAAACAAAATTTGTAGATAATTTTGTATTCTACAATATTGTTAATAAATACAAATAGCAAAAACCCATAGGGAATGAGATATTTACAAAAAAGCGCAAAAAACCGATTTTTGTGACCTTTGACCTTGAAATTTAATAGTAGCGTATTCTACCGTAAGTAAGTTTTGAGACAACTTTTCAGTCTATAATAAACGAAGAATTAGTAGATATTTTCCAAAAATATCTTACTAATTCTTTCCATTGTTTTCATTTTAGCTCTCTGTTTGTATAATCTGCTGCTTCACAATTCCATATTGCTTATTTTCTTTGTTGACAACACACCTGCGGCACGCCGCGAACTGAACCGCCTAGTGCGTATAGGCAACATGGCGGCCAGCCGCGAAGCGGGCCGCTGCCTCCCATTCAACCGCCGCGGTTGGAATTTCGTCGCGGTTTAGTGCGTACAAAATGAGCGGTTGCATATAAAAATCTAAAAGCGGCTAGCCGCGCGGTCAGCCGCTAATGCGTACGAGCGCGTGTCAATATACAAGTATTTACAGACGCCCTCATACGCATTAGCGGTTGCGGTAGCGGTGCGGCTAGCCGCTTTTTATATTTTTATATGCAACCGCTCATTTTGTACGCACTAAGCGCTCGTACGCATTAGCGGTTGCGGTAGCGGTTGCATTTAAAAATATAAAAAGCGGCTAGCCGCACCGCTACCGCAACCGCTAAGTGCCATAACCCACTGGCGCGACACGTCGCGCGCGGTTTTATTTTCCATATAAACTCTATGCAAACGCTTGGCACATAACCCACTAGCGCGGCACGGTCGCGCTGTCGCGCGCGGCTTGACTTTGAATGAAAAACCGCGCGCGACATCCGGCAGCGCGCTACACGTTTTTACATGTAGGACGTTCTAAAAATAGAGGATGTACCCAGTATCTATGTTTCGCTTTTTTGCGACGGCGGTTATAATAAAACAATAGTGCTGCGATCTTTTCGACCTCAATTTTAAGACTGAGTGTTTCTTGCCGCGCCCTGTCGCGCGTGCTGCCGCGCCTCGAAAAGAAACGCGCGCGGCATGCCGCACGCGACGTGTCGCGCCAGTGGGTTATGGCACTAATGCGTATGAGGGCTTACCAGCTGGGTATCTCGAATTCTGAGATTCTTACCTAATTTAAGCTTAAATGACTGGACTACTAGCATGACATAAATAGAGGAATTTATTTCGAAATACGGTTCAGCCATTCCGAAGTTTAGCCCGTTCAAACAGACAGACAGACAGACAGACAAAAATTTTAAAAACGTGTGATTCGGTTATGGTACCGTTCAAATAACCATATTATGAGCTTAATATGAGGTAGTTATAGTCTGTTCATTTTCTTACGGTCGCCCTTTGTGTCTCGCCGCCTTCGCCGCGCGGTGTTTTACCAAAGACGCCGCCGCGACTTCAAAGCATGCCGCACGGGGTGTACAGGTACAAGGGGTTTTGGCGTTTTATACCTACTCATATTTTTTCATTAAAATTCTCTTATTTTTTTATATTTTTTATATTCGTAGTTTATTACAATATAACCATAAACATAAAATATAATATTCTCATGAACACGGGTCTACTCTCAAAATGAGAAGGATTTTAACCATAGTCTACCACGCTGGCCAATTGCGGATTGGCAGACTATTCGGAGATTCTGTTAGAATAGAAAAAAAATTACAAACAGAAAAAAAGTAATAAAAATAAAAGCAGAATACTAAGAGCACCTGCGCCTGTACCGACACTAAGTTACCGAACGAACTATATTTCGATATTACAGACAGACACTTCAATTTTATTTATTAGTATAGATTACTGTTATGTGAGTGATATCTTAAAAAATTATCTAACTCATATTTCTCTCAAAAAATATTTTACATATTATTAGCTGAACTGTTTAATTAAATGACATTAAAATAAATTAGTCTAAAACTTAAACTTCTGAACGAACACTTCATCGGCATCATAGACAATAAGGCACAGATTATAAATACAAAATAAACTCCATCTTTTGGCGAATGGCAGTCGGGTTAATTTTCATACAATGAAAAAATGTTTGAAGTGCAAACTGCAAAGGCACCATTGAGAAATTAATAAAGGCATTGCAGTCTGCAGTGTGCCACAGAGTATTTTTAACGATTTTTAAGTATTTTTGTTCTGTGGCCACAGACCACGGAAAATAAATACAATTGTAAAAGAAATTAGAAAAGTCGAGTTTTGGAAAGTAATTATTTTTTAATATTTCTCGAAAATTTACTTTTTTTATGTCACGCGATTTCTCCTAATTTATATAAATTTTAACATTGCTGCTTCGCGTGAAGTGATCACTTTGTCTATGTTCGTCAATAATGTTAAAACTGGTATCCGATGCGAGTGGATTTGGACGCGGACTTCCATAAAACAAGCATGACAACGAGCTTCACACCGAATTGCCGTTGAACGCTTGTTTAATAATGGAAACGCGGTATTACGAAGGCTGCGGGAGAGAAGGGCCCATCCGCTGCATATTCCTGGGCGAGTTCCACCCGATCGCAGGCCCGAAGATATCGTGTCAGGTACCGACCGATCTCGCATCCGAAACTTTCGATCGTGTATATCTCTTTACGAACACTTTAGCTAACGATTCGTTTAAATGTTACTTATTTGGCGTTCTTAGCATTAAAATGCATTCCAACATAAATAACTTTCAGGAATTTTCATGGAAAAGAAATTCCTTTATGAATCATACTCTGTTAGGAGGTAATGGAATGTTTCCTCATTGACTCGCTAGATTGACCAATTATTATTATTCATACTATGTAATCTTGATGTTGAATACATTAACAATAGTGATACCTACAAGTATATGCTCGCATGTTTCATATTGGTAGTTAATTTGGGCTTTGTTTCAGTTTCCTGAAGATTACGTGTCCAAGGAGCTGTTTGATGGCATCAGTGCATACATCATTCCAAAACTACAATTACAGAAATGTACCATGACAATGTAAGTTTTATATGTGACATTTATAAACATGTAGTTTACTTTTTTTGCTAACTATTATGTAGCTAACCATGGAAAGCAAGTTTAGAGGTATGAACTAAAATTCGTTTCGTTTCGTTTCGTTTCAACCAATGGATGTCCACTGCTGGACATAGACCTCTCTTGCAAGGATCGCCACAGCACACAATCTTGTGCCGCCTGATTCCAGCGGCTGCCAGCGACTCGTTTGAGATGAACGACCGACAAACGACCGACAAATGGCGGTATAACCATTTCATATCGGCTAGACTACAAAATGGCAAGGGCCGATGTCGGGCAGCAGCAACATCGGTACAATAGTCTAGTCCTGCGATCGCCAACCCGCCTGCCCAGCGTGGCGATTAAGGGCATAACCCTTTGCATATGGATTGAACTAAAATTATGGAAATGAATTTCTGTTATGTCACAATGCAGCATGTGTATATTATGTTTTGCAGCAATGCACTTGGTCACAAGATTGTGGGCTACCCCATCCGGATAGATAGCTCGCGTTATGAGCGCAACATGTACCTGTTCAACTTGTGCTTCGTGTGCGACAGCTGGTCCAAGACTGTGCAGTATGAGCCAGTGGTCGAGAAGCTTGGGGAACATCTGGTGAGTTTGTTATCAACTATTGGTGCAGATCAGACTATGAGCCTCATAACAAAGCTTAGTCCATCAGTGGGCGATGAGAGAGAGCTGTGTTGTTTTTTTTATACTCTACTAGCAACCTGCCCCGGCTTTGAACAGGTAGCAATTTATTAATTTATTTATCTATCAAACTATTTACTATGATTAAATATATTTATTATAATTAATAATATTATCCTAAAAATCCGTCAAACTGTATGACAGTTTGTTGAATTATCCATTGCTATGCCACTATACATTGTTTTGTTTTATCAAAGGAGTTAGGGTCTTTGTTAACACGCCACATTTTACCCATGTTTTATATGGATAATGGAGATGGATAAGTAATGGTGCGTTATCCATACAAATTGTGAGTTTCCATGGCGTGTTAACAAAGGCCCTAAGGCAGTGCTTGAACTCCCCAGTGGCTTGAGTTTTTATTGTCACATATCAACTAATTTACAGCAAACCTTAACAGATTATCCTAAACCTTCCTTAACAATCACGTATATTGGTGAAAACTGCTTGAAAATCTGTTTCATAGTTTTTTAGTTTATCATGAACGGACAGACAGACAGATGTGGCAGGGGACTTTGTGTTATGATATACAGTGAAGTAATGAGCTGCTGGTATTGTTGTGCAGACTCTGATGGAGGAGGAGACGAGCTTCGTGTCGCGGGGCTCCAGCAAGCTGCCCACCCTGCTGGCACACTTGCTGCATGACCTCAACACCTTCCGCAGAGCCACGCTGGTTGGTGCGTACACATGCACTCCTACGCCTACACTTCAAGCAACTTGTACAAGTAATCGGCACACTGTGTTGTCACAGGCCTAGCTTTATTGCAGTGTATCACAATCATACATCCTCAGCATTCGTTTTTACATTTGAAGATAATTAATTTTTTCTCATTTATACAGTTAAGATACTGAATACAATCGTTTTATTTAGAGCTACCCCGGATATAACCCGGATTAAGTAGATCCGAAGGCAACATAGACAATGGAAATTTAAAAAATGTTGAAGGTTGTAGAGTCGAGATGAGTACTCTGTCCTCAGAAGGAGACACGGTGATGCACCTCAAAGTGCCGGAAGTGCGCAAGGACCCGGTGCCAGTGCACGAGTATGACGTGCCCGTGCTGGTGTCGTCAGTGGGGCTGCCGCGCCCCGGCAGCTCGCCGCGCGCCGAGCCCGGCGACGGCGCGAGCGTGCAGAGCCGGGAGCACCTGGACGTGGAAGACGACGAGCCCTTCCAAGTGGACACGGATGCCGACTGGGACCTCACCACCAGACAGGTAGGCCTGCCAGTTCAAATACCTCATCCACTGACAAGTTCATACTTTATTATAATTGTCAGTATCTGTCGTAGTATGTAGTAAGTAGCAATTAGTTATGACTTCGAATTTAAGTTACATGATTCTAAACCTGCCCCCTGTGTGAGAAAACCCACAGCAGACTTAGTTGCGGGTATTATTTTTACTTTCATCATGTAACAATATCGTTTAAAATAAAACAATTACTACAATTGCATACCATAGTACATTGTGCACATCCTGGTGCCTGCCTCACCGGGATGTGCACAATGTACTTCACACTGCATATTAAATATTTTCTGTTGCAGTTGCTGCCTCACATAAATGGTTACAACCATGTCTCGAAGATAGCATCTGACAGTAACGTTGAGAAAACTCTGGTCAAGTCCTGCATACAAAATTTAGTATATTATGGAGTGGTGAGTCAGTTGTTGGTAGACCATTCAAAGATAATTGTATTTAAGCTAGGATGGGTGTGGATGGGTGTGAGTGATGATGCATTGCAGGTGATGCTGATCCCGGTGTTGAAGTTCAGCAACATGTATCGCGCGACGCCCAAGCTCAGCAGGCTGTTCAGCGACCTCGACTTGCAGAGGGCCTGTCTCTCCTTCATCCACAACGGCTGCGACGAAAAGGAGAAGGTGGGTACTACGTTGAGCGGCGGTCTATCGTTATATAATGCACCCTCGAAAATAGATTGAAGAGTTTTCTTATATTGTAATATCATCACTTGTAAAGGCTCAGGTTGTTACGAGTATGTAACCGGTGTAGAGATACAAATGAAGCTCGTCTGCCGTCGTCGTCCGGGATGGGGCCAGCGTATCGTATGTTGTATGATTGGTAGAGGCAGTAACGGCAACGGTGGACGTGGCGGCGTGTGTTGCAGGCGAGCATAGCGCACGTGGCGGGCGTGCTGTGCGCGCTGCAGCAGGGCTCCACGCTGCGCGCCGTGTGCGAGCGCGTGGTCGGCGGCGCGCAGTTCGACGTGCGGCGCCTCGTCGTGTTCGCGCAGATCCACGGCCTCATCCGCTGCCTGAGACGGTGAGCGTCGTCTCCACACTGTGCGCTGTGCGCCCATGACCTATGCGAAATGAACGCCATATCACGCTAATCTTATAAAGCGAAAGATTGCACTTGCTGCACCTTCTGTTATAATGCTAATTTTATTGCTTTAATTTGGTAACTGCTTTGCAATATTTCATATTTTATCATACACTACAAGTATGCGACGGTATTTTTTAAAGCGAATGGAAAAAAGTAAAATTTTAATAACTGATGATGCCTACAACTCGATCTGCGTGAATTTGGTAGAATAGCCTGTCCTTGGAATGCGAGCCATCTCTTACGAATTCCATAAAGAGTGGTGAGGCTGCTTCGTCTCTCATCACCAGTTTTTATTTCTTATCAAAGGAAACTTAAATATCTAAGATTAAATGTAGCCTAAATCTAAATCTTCGTATAATCTGCCTTTGAATTCCGTCAAAATTGCTTCTACCTTTCCAAAGATTAGCTCATGCAAACGGACAGTCGTAGAGGCAATTTTTTTTAAATAATGTTATTTTTCAATGTGTTCCACTAATCATGTGAGCTTATTGAAAGGCAGTCATTTGGAACACCCGGACACTTCAATTTTATTTATTTGTATGTCATATATTAGTTTTTAGCTGTAACCGCGATTTCCTTTTGCGATTGCGACCCTGCCGAATTATTCTTTAAATGTCCCGCGAAGTCGTACGATGTCTGTCGAGCGACTCTCGACGGACATCGTGCGATTTGAAATGCGGATCATATACCTACTCTATGTCCTATGTCCAAGCTTCTCGTCGCTTCCTCTGAATGTTACGCCGTTTATTCGTCAAATACGCGTAGTTAGAATAACACAGCGACATGGCGATCGGAGCCTCGGCACGACGATAGTGAAACGAGCGAACTCGACGGCAGGTACCCGGTGTACGTGCGCACCGCGAGCCGGCCGAGCGGGCTGGCGAGCGGCGCGGCGGGCGGTGCGGCGGGTGGCGCGGCGAGCGGCGCAGCGGGCGGCGCGGCGAGCGGCGCAGCGGGCGTCGAGGACGAGGCGGGCGGCGCGCCGCCGGGCGTACGCCTGCTGCTGACGGGCCGCCACAGCACGGACGAGATCTGCTGCCTGGCGCGCATCGACCTGCCCACGCTGGACCGGATCATCGATGAGGATCCCAACGTCACCGTCATCTGGAGGTGAATGAATCCGCTCCGCCGAATGCCGTATGTGCGCCGCATGTTTCGCTACGTACTCGCCCGATGAACGAAACGTCCGTGTCGATACAACCGACTACAGCATATCGAACATTCCATTCGACTTAGAATTGCATACGATCGATGTGTACGGTTACTGATGTGCATACAGTCCATACCAGAACCCAGTGCAGTATTCGTAAACAGAAATGGCGTCACATCACGTGATCATATTTGTCTGTACCTGTAGTGATGGGAAGCAGAAGCAGGCAGATTCGGAATGGACTTTTGAATGAATACATTAAATTGATTACCAAATACGGTGATTTTAAAAATTACCTTGTAACGTTGGAAACAATAATATTATTTAGACCTTTCAAATCGGATGTGTAAATACTAATAGCTTTGTAGCAAGTTTAGTTACAAAGTGTTATATCTGATTCAAGAAGCTTTCTACAAAATATGTTGTGTAAATTGATGACCAAAGCCAAAAATTACATAAAAAGTTAGAAATAGTTTTATTTGAGGGGGAAGCGCTCATAGATGCAAATGAGATTAAAATGTTTTTATTGAAATTATACATCTTTAGACGCGCTATGAAAAACTGATGAGAGTGAATATATATATGCTGTGCGCGCATTGGGTGACGGAGAACGTGTTGAAGTAGCTCGCTTACAAATATCGCTGTCAAAGTCGAATGGATGTATTATTTGAGAATAAGGCCTAGGCCGCACTGCGAAATTTATTCGCGCGAATTTTTTCGCAAAATTCTGTGACATATGGGAATGTATGAAGCTGCACGCACATGCGATTTAAAATTCGCGAGAAAAATATATTAAAATGCGGAATATAAACCTAACGGTATTAAATATCCCTAAAATCCTCCCCTAAGGGGGTAAAATGGGGGTAGAAAGTTTGTATGAAAGTCTATGTTTTTAAAGTTACAGACCTGAAAATCGGCATTTAGATTATTAGTTTTAAATAATAAAACTCTGTATATTTTATTTTGAAAAATCTTCTTTTAAGGGTGGTAAAATAGGGAATGAAAGTTTTAATGGGAACTAAAACGATCGCAGCGCACTCTGGCTGCCTAACTTGAAGCGATCACAGTGCCTTCTGGCGGCCAAAACTGGAAACTAAAAAAACGTTCACAGCGCCCTCTGGCGGCCTAAGTCGGAAACTTGAAGCAATAGCAGCACCCTCTAGCAGCCAAAACTCTAAACTAAATAAACGATTGCAGCGCCCTCTAGCGGCCAAAACTGGAAACTACAAACGATCGCAGCGCCCTCTGGCGGCATAAGCCGGAAACTTGAAGCAATATCAGCGCCCTCTAGCAGTCAAAAATGGAAACTAAAAATGATCGCAGTGCCCTCTGGCGGCCTAAGGGACCGTTCAGACAGACCGGCGCGGAGAGCGTCGGAGAGCATTTTTTTTTTCACACAGACCGGCCGTTCAAATTTGCTCTGCTCTCCGCGCCGGTCTATGTGAACGGACACGCGGATGCGTTCGGAGCCGAGCGTACGCTTTTGGGCCGGACGGCAGAGCAATTCGGCCTACGGTCGGCTGTGCGAGCATGAAAGAGCACGCGAACAGAGCCGGTCGGATGCTCGAGCGCGAAAGAGCACGAGCATGGAGCAGCCGACCGGCTCGACGAGCAGCCGAGCGGCTGCTCTTAATGTTTCACACAGAGCGTATTGGGAGCATCCTCGAGCATCCTCTTATTATAAAAGAGATAAAATGTAAAAATAAATCTTATTTAAATGTCCTAAGATTCTATTTTAAATGCGATTAAAATTTGCTCTGCTCTCCGCGCCGGTCTGTCTGAAAGGTCCCTAAGCCGGAAACTTGGAGCAATAGCAGCGCCCACTAGCAGCCAAAACTGGAAACTAAAAAATGTTCGCTGCGCCTTTTGGCGGCCTAAGCCGGAAACTTGAAGTAATAGCAGCGCCCTCTAGCAGCCAAAACTGGAAACTAAATAAACGATTGCAGCGCCCTCTAGCGGCTAAAACTGGAAACTTAAAACGATCGCAGAGCCCTCTGGTGGCCTAACTTGAAGCGATCACAGCGCCCTGGCGGCCAAAACTGGAAACTAAAAAACGATCACAGCGCCCTCTGGCGGCATGAGCCGAAAACTTGAAGCAATATCAGCGCCCTCTAGCAGCCAAAAATAGAAACTAGAAACGATCGCAGCGCCCTCTGGCGGCCAAAACTAGAAACTAAAAATGATCGCAGTGCCCTCTGGCGGCCTAAGCCGGAAACTTGGAGCAATAGCAGCGCCCTCTAGCAGCCAAAACTGGAAATTAAAAACGTTCGCTGCGCCCTCTGGCGGCCTAAGCCGGAAACTTGAAGTAATCGCATCGCCCTCTAGTAGCCATCACTCGAAATTCAAAAAAACGATCGCAGTGCCCTCTAGCAGCCTAAGTCGGAAACTTGAAGCGATTGCAGCGGCCTCTAGCGGCCAAAACTAGAAACTAAAAACGATCGCAGCGCCCTCTAGCGGCTAACGCTGGAACTAAAAACGATCGCAGCGCCCTCTTGTGGCCGGAGCTGGAGACTCAAAGTGAACGCAGCGCCCTCTTGTGGCTGAAGTCAAAAACTAAACGACTGCAGTGCCCTCTTGCGAATGCAGGCCGAAACAAAAAACAATCGCAGTGCTCCCTTACAGCCGGTTTTGGAAACTCGAAATGATCACAGCGCCCTCTTGCGGCCGGAGCTGGAAACTCGAAGCGATTGCAGTGCCCTCTGACGGCCAAAACTGGTAACTAAAAGACGATCGCTGCGCCCTCTAGCGGCCTAGGCCAGAAACTTGAAGTGATTGCAGTGCCCTCTTGCGGCCAAAACTGGAAACTAAAAATGAGCGCAGCGCCCTCTATCGGCCTAAGCCGGAAACTCGAAGCGATTGCAGCGCCCTCTTTTCAAAACTCTTGTGGCCGGAGCTGGAAATTCGAAGCAATTGCAATGACCTCTGACGGCCGCACGCGGAATCTCGATACGACAGCTGCGCCGTCTGGTGGCCGAATTAAATAAATTCTAAATTAATAACTAAATCAATCAAAAAATAACTAAATAAATAAATGAATAATTTAAAGCTACTTAATTATTAAATAATTATCTAAATGTGAAAGTGTGGATATTTGGATGTTTAGATGTTTGGATGTTTGTTACTCTATAACGTCGCAACTACTGAACAGATCTGGCTGAAATTTTGAATGGAGATAGATGATGCCCTGACTAAAAACATAGGCATTTTTTATACTGGAAAAATCCACAGTTCCCACGGGATTTTGAAAAAACCCAAATCTACAGCTATAGGTAGATCAATATAGCAAACTACCTTGAAAGTAAGTAAAAAGGTTGGAAAAGGGAGCGGGAACGGGAACCAGAAATCCACGATTCCCTCAGGATTTGTGAAAAACCGAAATTCACGCGGGCGAAGCCGCGGGCAAAAGCTAGTCTTATTTATATCACCCGTATTTACTTATGTTAGAACATTAGTTATTATTATTTATTATAGTATATGGTATACTTTGGTGCTTAAGGATTCTGTTTACAAGATCAGGTTTAGCTTTGATTAGTAAAATAAATAAATAAATTTTCTTGTGGCTCGAACGCGGCCACTCGAGCGCTCAGTGTGCGGTGGTACCTTATAAAATGTATGAAAAATCTCTGCCACGACTTGTGCCCGGCCACTAGCCGCCACTAGTGGCCCAGTGTGCGATGGCTGGTACACTCGTTATAAAAAAAAAACGCATAATATATCTTAATTATTGTACACAATATTATGAGGTTAGTTAGCTTCGGAGCTTGTCATTTTGTGAAATAAAATATTATGATGTATTTGTTACTCCAGTTGCAAGACAATTTGTTTGTTCGTAAATTGTAAAGGTGCTTGTGCACTATTCCGCGTAGACTCGTTAACGGCCGCAGTGCTAAATGAACGTATTTTGTTATTTCGGGTCAGACGTCATTCATTAACGATAACGGAATTCTGTTAAATTTTTTCTGTATCGTATTTTTGGGTATTTCGATCGGACTAGTGCGCAGGCTCCCTGACTCTGACAATGTATCACTAGCGGGCTGCGGCGAATATTCGCGTTGTCGCGAGACGATTGCTCGTCGCGGCATGTCGGTGAACGGACGCGCCGCAAAGGGTTTTGTCGCGTACTTGACTGCGTAGATGTAGACAAGAACATTTGGCGCGACAACGCGACACGAAATTTCGCCCGCTAATGAAGCCGACTTTAGTACAAGATGTTTAATACGAGATATCGGAGTCGAGTTTCCCGAGACGGGATTCCTGTGCTGTGATTCTCGTCACTGTTACTCGTTTCAGTGTAGTCGTGCGACGGGCGGCGGAACAGAAGACTGAATGTGTATCTCTTATTGTGAACGACTGCGCTCGCGAGCGGTGGCGAACGTCAACATTGCCAACATTCGCTCCACTAACCAATCTAGTCAAATCTAATTTCTAGAATAATTAATTGTCATCTCTAATTTATTGTAATGCTATCTTTTTCCGCAAGTAACTTTGTGTTCGGACATCGCCTGGCATCGTATATAATATTATTATGATTCAGGGCCCGTTGTTATTTTTACCAATGTCAGGTGTATATGTTATGTAGGTTGCTTTGGTACGTTTTATTAGATGTCGTCAGAAGGTACCGCAGGCTCAATCGAGACGCGGGCCCACCTCGGCGTACTGAAACGTCGCTTCTTAACTTCTGTTTATTTGTCAGATGACACGTTTCATCCATGTATCGAGTCGGCTTTCGGAATTCAAAATCGCGAATTTGAACTGGCCCCTCGACAGGCTATATTCATGGTGGTATTGTAATGCAGAAGAGAATTCAGGAGGGTAGTCGTATTTGCCAGGGCCGCTGCCGTCGTATTTTTTTGGAAAATTTTCACATTGCGATTTTAAAAAAGCACCATTTATACCGATCGCACCGCTGGCGAGCCACGTATGTCGTTCATGTTGACAGTATTATTGTAAGTTAGGGTTCGATGCGGAATTAACTGTAAGACTAGCCGGCCCGAGCACGCAGCGCGCGGGGCGAGGCGGCCGCGGCCGGGCGGGGCGGGGCGGGGCGGGGCCGCTGCATTCTGTACATGTAGTCGGCGAAAAACTATTTTAGCTTACTAAATGACGATTATATTCACTTACGTACCAAATCGATTGTCTTCGATGCTTCGACATATCGTTGTCGATTATTCGATTTCTCAGTACCGGAACGACGCGACGGGGTGCATAATGAATGAATGTAATTATGTATGTTACGAGTATATCGACGATGGATCAGGTACATACAGGATCAGGTCATCAAGGTTCCGTACATACTAATGTAGCAGACGAAATCGGTGAGGGTTCAAAATTGTTTTAATAGGCTTCTGCTTATGCAGGCTCAAGTGCAACATCGAAATGTACCTTTTGTAATGAAATCATAGAAACTAGAGTTCAAACAGGAGTATTGTATGAACAGATCCAATTCGTACTGTAAATACCCTGAAGTGCGGTTCAAATATAATCGTTATTTGCAGCGAGCTAGCCAGCCGTGGTAACGGTGCTGCAATGCGCGCTTCGGGCGACGCGCGGCGCCGCGTGCTCGTCGCGACTGAGGGTAGACTGTCTGTTTGTACTTATATTTTCTATTTAGTATAAATCGGCGTATTTTACTTTTTATTATTTATTTTAGACTTAAGTACTTGGTATTAATTAATTTTAGTACAAAACTAGGCATCGGGTTAATTCGCGTTTTTATATTATTTATTGTAGACTTATGTATTGGGACACTTGATAAAATAAAGTGTTCGCAAGTTGTAAAATTATTTCATTCGGCCTATACTCGTATTGTACTGGAGTATGTCAAATTCCTTCAATAAACTTTTTACAGTTTGATACTTGGTTTTGTTTACCCGCGAGTTCCCCGACACTCGAGAATTTTCATGTTGTGTTTCACGACCGACCGTTGCCGACTTAACTTAATGTGCCCAACTTGTATGGATATGTCGAATAACGACGTTCATCCGTCCATACTATACTCTATCCACGGAGACAAATTAGTTCGGAAAATGTAAGCTCGTTTGTGATTGGTCAGTGATGAGCGCAGTGTACAGAGGACGTGTATATGGGCGCAAGCGCCATGTATCGGCAATAAGTGGAAAATATTGATAAACTATATTTTAGTTTATCGTTTAAATAATTATAAAAATGTGTGAAATAGATGAGATTGATATTCAAATAATTATGGGTAAATATTAAACCGTTATTTATCAAGGTCTAATATTAAATAGACACCGTTTTGACTCTTTGAATGTTTGATGTCTAATTTATTGTTCAATATCACCATTTACTATTGAAATAATAGTTTGCTGTTTAAATATTTATAATAAAATCTATTAGAGTTATTAACATTAACTTTAATCAAATTTAATCATTGCAAAATTTATAATATCGTTTTGTGTAATCTATGGTAGAATCTCCTTGCAGCGCCATCTGCAGGAATTATGACTGTTGGTTGGTATTATTTAAATAAACATAGTTTGTTTAAAATAAACCATTTAGAGTTACGCAAAATTCATTTAAATATTTATTTTGATTATTAAGCTATGGTTCAAGAATTATTTTACAGTAATTTTATTTGTTCTTTATACAAAAGAAGTTGTATTGCTATATTTCCGTTATAACCTTGAGATACAAATATAAAAGCAATCGAATCGTGAAAATGGCATGCATTCCTTTGTTAGATATTGCACTGAAATAAAATAAGTGATATTTGGTGTGTAATTTCACCGTAATTACACCCTTAATGTGAAAGATCTGGCTTGGTCGCCGACAGCAGCGGTGGGATCACAGCCCCAAAAGTTTTTACGACCTCCGGATGAGGCGTTTTTCATTGTAAAATAAGTGATGGGTCTCAAGTGTTGCGAAATGTGTGTTGTCAGCGGGGGTGATGGATGCACTGGTCACAGGTATTTATCCTGAATTTATTTGATCTGAGTTGTTAAGAATTGAATTTTTTTAATTTTTTTTGCTTAAAATTTATTTCCCAAATTAATATCTGTTCTAAAACATTACGGAAACGTAAACTTGAAAATAGAAGAAGTAAATATAGCGTTGCTAAAAAACCACGTGTTACATAACCTTCAAAATGTCAAGTCGTATGTTTTGAATGTAACCAGCCGGATAATTAGTCAGTGTTTCCAAGCCTAACCCTTTTTAGGCAAACAGCAATTCCAGTTCCCGTGGCAGTTTTAACAACGCTAAGGTTAATCGTAACCTGGGTCATTCTGAGAAAAAAAAAATATGACTACCGTCAAAGCGACGAACGTAATGTTTGAAATAAAACTTCAACTAGTAATAATAATTGTTCATCTGTTAAAATGTAGCACTATTTATGTTATTATTGGTAATAAATAGTACAGGTAAAAGTTCCACGGAATTGTAATTTCAAAAAAAAAAAAGATGTTACCTACCTACTATACAGATGATGACATACTGACAGATGTTGTAGAAGAAGTTAGATGGATTGGAAGAAATGGATGAACGAGCGGCTCCTTAGTGACAAACGCATTTTGATAAAGTAAAGCCAGAATTCACCTAGTTTAGTCAGACCCTTTTGGATTCTTACCTAATTCTAACAACTCAGACAAATTGACCAATTGACCGTATGGGCAGAGGAATCAGTGGACATCGATTAACATGCGAGTGCTTCCGTTTCCTCTGTGGCAATGCTGACTCTATGTTGTGTTTGCATTGTGTTGATATGATTTATGATTTATTTTATTTCATGATGTGCAAATCTATTTTTCCCTATCCAAAACATCCCTCCTTAAACGCTGGCTGGCCACCATGCGTATCCTTAAACCTGGTCTTGGTGGCTAGATCCCAGGATGGGTGATGCCTTTTGTGTTGGCTAGATCCCAGGATGGGTGATGCCTTTTGTGTTGGCTAGATCCTATTGGTGATGCCTTGTGGGTCGGCTAGATCCCAGTTTGGGTGATGCCTTGTGGGAGGGCTAGATCCCAGTTTGGGTGATGCCTTGTCTGAAATTACGTCATAACAAACAAAAAAAAAACTGAAAATATAACTTACAATTTGTGACTTTGACTTTGACTTAATGACTTTGAATTTGACTGTAAAAAAAAAAACTGCAAGGGGCACAGAATTTTAAGGGAAACAGCGCAAGGGACGCGCTGGAATCAGCATGGCCGTATGGGCGCAAGCGCCATGTATCGGCAATAAGTGGAAAATATTGATAAACTATATTTTAGTTTATCGTTTAAATAATTATAAAAATGTGTGAAATAGATGAGATTGATATTCAAATAATTATGGGTAAATATTAAACCGTTATTTATCAAGGTCTAATATTAAATAGACACCGTTTTGACTCTTTGAATGTTTGATGTCTAATTTATTGTTCAATATCACCATTTACTATTGAAATAATAGTTTGCTGTTTAAATATTTATAATAAAATCTATTAGAGTTATTAACATTAACTTTAATCAAATTTAATCATTGCAAAATTTATAATATCGTTTTGTGTAATCTATGGTAGAATCTCCTTGCAGCGCCATCTGCAGGAATTATGACTGTTGGTTGGTATTATTTAAATAAACATAGTTTGTTTAAAATAAACCATTTAGAGTTACGCAAAATTCATTTAAATATTTATTTTGATTATTAAGCTATGGTTCAAGAATTATTTTACAGTAATTTTATTTGTTCTTTATACAAAAGAAGTTGTATTGCTATATTTCCGTTATAACCTTGAGATACAAATATAAAAGCAATCGAATCGTGAAAATGGCATGCATTCCTTTGTTAGATATTGCACTGAAATAAAATAAGTGATATTTGGTGTGTAATTTCACCGTAATTACACCCTTAATGTGAAAGATCTGGCTTGGTCGCCGACATGTACTTATATTTCAGTTTGTTTGTGCTATCCGCGCGATGCACGCGCTCATTTATGCGTTGGTGCTATGATTTGTGACTTAGCTTGTGTATTGGACTCTGTAATCGATTGCTTTCTGACGACGACGCTTGTGTACTAGATTTTGTTCAATAGAGCGCTATACTAACTTGTCTCGGCGAATAGGGTGGTGGCAGGTTTATGTACCTTGTACATGAACGCTCATGTTGCGTCAGTCACACAGCACACTAGCGCCACAGAGTACCTACAGAGGGTAAGCTTCTAGTAAGCGGCCCGCTGTAGGTACACTCACACATGCGCACGTTTGTCACCAACTGTACCGGTTAGTGGAACGAGCGCGCGTCCGTGAACCGTTGGTGAGTGTGTTTGTGTGAGTATACCTACAGCGGACCGCTTGTGGAAGCTTCCCCTCTGTAGATTTACTACTCGTGTGCTAGCGCCCCGACTCCTGTGATCGGGTTAACGTTAACGATGCGCTAATCTGTCGCTTAGTATTGTCGTATGGAGCAATGGAGATGTCAAACACGATATGAAAGTGCTCTGTTAACACAACTTCCCGTTTTAGTGATCGTGCTAAGCTGATTCGTGCACCGGCAGGCGGCACAGTAACTTGAAATTATTACCTAAAATGAGAAGTAATAAATATACAAAAACTAAAATCAGACTGATCTATGTACGGATGGTTAAAAATCTCATGTAGATTTTCAAAAACTACTGATACAGGAAAAGTTTAACCATTTTTCTGTGGTGGTACGAGTACTTTAAAAGAGAGTGGTAGCCGGTAGGTATTAACCTAGTTATGTGCTTCATTTTATTTCGAGTACAGAAAACTAAAAATGAAAAATAAAACAGCCAATAGTAATACTTTATTAGCAAATCTATCAAAAACATCTGGTATTCAACATAATTTGATAACAATCAACATTTGAAATATCTTATGCGACTCGGGAGTGAACAGTCTTCACGTTTTCTGATACAAGTGTCTACGGGACGATTGGTTATTTTTACAATAAGCATTATAAATTATCGTATTTGTTAAAGTAATTAACAGTTCACATATTAGGAGTACTTATGAGCAACGAGGCTTCATTGAAATAATTCATATTATTGCAAAGTGTAAATAAATAGTGTATTTCTCTATTCATGTGCGTACTTCCACCGGCGGAATATTGTCAAGTTTCTTGATTTTAGTTAAGTATTAGTGTACACTGTACCTATAATGACATGATAATGTATATGAAACTTTCAAACTTGTGCATCAATCCGTTTTTGAGATATTCGCCAAAAAACTTTTCTCTAGTGGCACATTCTCCCAGCAGCACTTTTATTTCCAATGAAAGCACGGAAATCAAAATCGGAGCAAAAATTAGTGCGGTAAATGTGTATGTTTAATTGAAAGTGTGTCTCAAAACTCACGAGATCTTAAAGATTCCGTTGCAAGTAGGTACGTTTCGCTTAGTGAGTTTGAGACACTTTCATTTAAACATAGGAAAGTATTATTCAATAAAGGTTGAAAGAACAAATTTGATAGTTTCATACATATTTACATCTCGTTCAACACTAGTCATCTAACTAACCAAAATCAAGAACTGTGTTCACAACATTCCGCTGGAGGTACACTCTATTCTGTTGTAAATATCCGATTAGTTCATGCTCAATGTTTGCATACACTTGTCAGTATCACAGCCGTATAAAGTTATTGTATAGGTATTAAGGGTTTCCATAGGAAAATATTTTATAGATAATGAATAATTTATACTTAACTAACATTTATCCTAAAATCGAGGTTTATAAAACAACTGTCATATTAAAAACTGGCAATAAATAAAATAGATAAGTGAAGTGAAATGGTGATAACAAGACGTGCCTGCCACAGTTAGATGTATCAGGAATTTACAAAAAATGCTATTTTACATCTACCTCCTATATATATTCAAAAGAATCTGCATAAATCGAATCGAATGATTACCCTATACATTATAATTTATATCATACACTGTGTAGCTTTAGTTAGGTATATATTTTAAACAGTAACATTGAACAAAATTCAAAATTCTTATGAAAAAATATATTAATTAGGTAAACATAGATCATCACAATACTATCACGTTAAAATAATACCCAATTTACAATTGTATATTATTATTATTATCACTTTATTATGACTAAATTTAATGATTTTTCTTAAAAAAGAGCTATGATTTTTTGCTGGTTCAGATTAATTTTTTACATAGTAGTAAAAATTAATCCGACTCGGTAGTCGAAAGTACTTATTTATAAAAGTTTATTTAAATCAATTAAACCTATTATATCTAACAAATTATATTTAATTTTTTATTATATTATATCTATTATTATATGATCTAATAAATACTAAAAAAAATTAAACCTACTGTAAAATATTACAGTGTAAGTTTGGAACGAAAGTGATTTAATTAGCGGCCAAGTGGTACTGCGCTATGTACCTGCACCAAGTATCCGAGTTGTACGAGTAAGTATGGCAGCCGATGGCGACCTGCGCGCGGCACACGAGTACGGCATCTCCGCAGAGCGCAGTCTGCCCGCAATGCCCCGTGTCATTCTGGCCTGTGATTGTGTCGTAGGCAGCAGCCAGCAGGCCAGATTGCACTCTGACGAGTCGGTTAGAGTCCCGATGTACTCTGTGTACGACGGCAGTCGGCAGGCCACTGTCGCAGACTACGGCCTGCCGTCCGATAACACATACAGACAGATAAATAACAATTATATAATATTATTAAGTAGACATTTCTGAACTGAAACACCACTTACCATCAGTGGCGGACTATTCGAGTCATCGTAAAACATCGTCAAACTCGCCGAAGGCACCGGACGAGGCTCACAATATATATAAATATTTGCGTTCAGGGCGTGTAGTTAAAGTTCTGAAAACGCGTAAATATGCGTCGGTTGCAGAGAATGGATCTGCCGCGGTTCACTGAAGGCGACCGGTGAGTTAGTTGAACGCTCGCGTAATGGAGGCGATACTCTCGTAGGTGCCCGTCACGAACACGAACATCCCGAGCAGGATGATGAGCGTGTTCTTGAGCGCCATGAGCGGCGGGACCGAGCCGCTGGTGTGGTACGTCGACACCAGCTGGATCGCGGGCGGGAACATGAGCGCCAGCGTGCTGCTGCTCACGGCGCCCACCAGCGAGATCACCAGGCCCAGCTGTGGGATCGACTCCGCCAGCACGACTGCAAGCAAATTGTGTGTCTCCCTACACTCCGTGCTTTTTCTGACGAATTGAAATATTTCCATGCCGTAGGTATTGGTTTACCGTTTTGTCGGCGATTGTGATGCGACATGTTAATGTGGTAGATTACAGCCATGATTAAAAGATGGGATCGACTACAGAGGCCGAAGTTAGTATCGATCGAACTCATAGCGAGCACAAGCTTTAAGATTTCTCACGAAGTAGCCAGCCTGGCACCGACCTGTGCTGTGACAGCTACAACAAGGTCAGCGGCCGGAGACCGAGGGCTCGTGAGTATTCTTAGTCGGGAAGGAAAGGAGAATGTTCAAATTACGACTTAAACTTATTGTTAATGTTGCTAGGGAATTGGACGAATCTACCTATCTCTATTTCTGTTGCTAAAAGATGATACATAAGAGATACATAGGAGCGGGTGAATACTTACAGGTGAGGAGCACCATTCCGCACCTGTAGCCCAGCTCCTTGACGACGGGCGACTTGTGCGCGTACTTGTTGCGAATGGCCGGCCACGTGATCGCGACGGGCACGTAGAACTGCAGCGGGTAGGTGAGCAGTATCGCCAGGGTGATGAGGATCTGGACCGTCATGCTGAGCCTGAAAGCGACCGTTGCAGGTTACCGTGTGGAGATGTTGTCCTTGTCTCACCGCACCTTCTCGTGGTAACTCCACACATCACCGCTGACAGTAACATGTCAACTCGGCATACTATACTTAGCTAATACTTCCATTGCGAGATGGTAATAAACAAATATCCGGCTGAGTTTTTGATGACCCGGACGTCGCCTTCCCCGAGTCGCGCGCGTTCTTCGCATATAGGTACCTTACGCGAGGCAACATAAAGATTGCCGATTACTACACATCATGCGTTGTAAAAACCAAAGATTAGAATTTGTAAACTAAAACCCGACTACAAATTTAGTGTGCAGAAAAACGTGTATTCAAATTTCAACTCCATACTAAAGAGAATTCGAACGAAGTTGCGCGCGAAGGGCAGCTAAACGCTAAACTTCTCGATTTTTTTCGTGTAAAACTATAGCATAGGTCACCCGAACTATAACAACGAATCTATTGACACCCCATTCATTAACGCTACGGTGGAACACACAGAATCTGATACAAAAATCATACATACGTACATACGTAAAAAAAACATACATACGTAGGTACATATCTACATACAGCTGCTAAAATCATAACCCTTTCTTTTGGCTTCACCATAGTCGGGTAAAAAATAGGCTTACACATATCCAGGCTTGAGATTTAGCGTGAGGCTTCCGGCCACGTCCTCTCCCCACTTGAGGTAGCCGAGGAAGCCCACGGTGATGAAGATCCCGCCGACCACCACCATGCCCACGTTCAGCACTCCCAGCGGCTTCTGGAAACTCTCCGGATTTCTCATCTCATTCTTCAGGGGCAGAACCTGCGAATGCAAAATGATCTCAATGAAAAATTTATCTTCACAAAATCTGAAAATAATTGACAAAATAAGTAGGTAGGTAGGATACCTAATATTTTTTCAATAAATCAAATCAAATCAAATCAAATCGCAACTCGCTCAATAAGTGGCTCAACTAAAGTAATGTGTGTGTTCAACACGAGAGCAACCAACGTTTGAAGCCGAGATTGTCCCGAACAAGCGAAGGATAAAATCATATGTAACATACTACCTTCGATGGCGTGTGACTGTGTGATAGTGTGTGGGGATGTAAGAAATGCGATTTAGAAAAAATAGTTACCTACCTAATAGATACATTCAACATTTAACAAAAATAATTAGATTAAATTAAACTATAGGTAGGTTTATTTTGCACTTGAAAAATAATAAGATTAATGTAATGAACAAGGTATAACCTTGATACAATATGACTTGAAAATTGAACTGTTAGGGTTCCGTACCCAAAGGGTACAAACGGAGCCCTATTAATGCCACTCTGCTGTCTGTCTGTCTGTCCGTCCGCCGGTCTCTACCTCATATACGAAATGAGTTGCAAACCTGAAATTTTGGTTTTAGTGTAGAACGTTGACCCAAAACCAAATATTGAAATAGAAATTGAATTTCATTATTTTTCAGGGGGGCTCCCATACATGAAAAAGGAGCCGGAAAAATTTTTCTTACTCTAGCTTGTGGGGTATCATTGTTTAGAGCTCATGAAGTATAATATAAATATATATTGTTTTAATTTTTGCTTAAAAAATAAGGAAATCGGGGACCATCAAAGTTGTCAGTTTTTAGACCATTTTTGTGACGGGGGCTATCTCAAAAACTAAACCAGTTAGGAAATGAAATTTCGGTATAATATTATTATGTAGCATTAACTATACCTACTATACTGTATTTAACTGAAAACAACTATTCATAAAGTAGTTTGTAAGCTGTGACCAAAAATAAACACAAATTTTTGGTTTTTCTTTCACGGTTTGTTGCGACGTCTACAAGGAAATTAAATATTTCTTACACCCAAAATATTATGTTGTTCATAATTATGTACGGAACCCTAAAAGAGCGAGGCGCGATTCGCACTTGGCCAATTTTTTTTCTATTTGGCATACTTAGTTACCTACTTGCAACATTATAGTTATACCTACCTTCTTATTATCAAACACAAATTAGCGTTAATTTTTCCTGATTGTGCTATACTGGCATTGGCAACAGAAACGTTAACCATGAAAAGGATGAAGATGATAATATTATCTATTTATTATAACCTCGAGAAGGCGGCGGCAAGAGGGGGGTTGAGGAAGACTGAGGTCCGAGTCCAGCAGGGGACGTCTAAAGGCTGATGGAATAGAATGGAATGGATAATTATTTCAAGAAATTGTAATAGACACTTCGCTCACCAATCCGATGCCCTCGAAGGCGTAAACCGCAGTTCCGAAGTACAGCGGCAGCTGGGACCAGGAGGCCAAGTAGACCCTGGAGGTCACCGGAGGCAAGTCCTGCGTGGCCTCGTACAGCACCGCGCCCACGCCGATGGCCATCAGCACGTTGGCGAGCGTGGAGAACGGCGTCAGGTACTTCAGGTTCCGTATCATGCATAGCAGCAGGATCGGGACGAATGCGAACAGCATGTGGACCGATAGGTCTATGTGGACATCGTATTGATCGCAGATCTGAAACAAAATAATAATAAGTAAGTACGTAGGTTACGTAAAATTTAGACTAGTAAGTTGTGTTTCGAGGAATTTTAAACTGCGAAAATTTCTGGGAAAACCTTTTCCGAGGGTTTCAATTAGTTAATTTAGTGAAGGCACTAATTTTCTAGATCTTTTTCTTTTGGTTTTGGATATGTCGACTACTGGGCTTCGTAGGGACTCAGTAGGTATCTACAGAAAAAACATGAATAGCAATATTTTAGTACTAGCAGACCGTGCAAAAAATCATAACTATTTTTATCGTGTTCTATGCTTCATTATCAGTCTCGAACTCTGCACGCGGGAATAGTAGGGTTCAGAGCATTCGATGGGAATTTTAGGTGAGAATAAGGCGAGGAAGCTCGGCTCGGGCGTCCACTCACCGTCTTGACGTTGTTGGCGATGAACACGATGTAGACGCAGCAGAAGCCGAGCTGCGTGACGCACAGGAATGTGTTGACGAGCCCCTTCATGGTGCCCGCCAGGCCGCGCAGCCGCGGCGGCCCGTGCTCGAACACCAGCGCCACCGTGTCCGCGAACCCCGGCGGCTTGTCGCGCTTGCTCTTCCTGTGCATCTCCGACGAGCAGTCCAGCTGCGGACAGGAACTAATCAATACGAGTACATAATTACTCGACTCAAATAACAGCGGGTATGATAACTATATTGGATTGCAACATGAATATAGAATAGTTTATGTAGCAATTAGGTTATTAGCAATTAGGGATCCTAGTTATCATTACAATAAGGTGCTCGGTAGTAGGGAAAAAAATTAGACGATTACAAAATGATCAAACGGCATTCGCTCAGGCGGGCTCCATCACAGTATAGATTTTATTGTAAAAAATAATTTGCTAGGAGGGGGCTTCCGACGTTTCTTTCAGCCTTTATCATCAGGTACAGTCGTTCACGCGAAGAGACGCCGCGCCGGTGCGTTTCGAGGAAATCGCTGCTGGAGTGTGGTTAAATACTGAGAGTGATCTTACAGATCTTACATAACCCGAGTTGTCTTCCAAGAGTTTGAGCGACTTTAAAAAACTCGTCCCCTTGAAACCACAAACAGGTACAAGTAGTAGACAGCATAATGTGTCGGCGACTAACCAGTAAGTGCTGCGAGTGTACGCAAATGATGCCGAGGAAGGCGGTCATGAACGGTGAGAAGATGATGCCGCCGTTCTTGAAGGCGTCGCCCATCGCCAGCAGGCCGGAGCCGATGTTCCCGCGGAACAGGTGCAGCAGTGTGTCCAGGTAGCTGCCGACATAACAGTTACGGCTCACGATACGTGTTCAGTGTTCACCTACCCTTCGCCCAAATGAACAAACCTCCGGAATTCCCTGAACATTAGCCTGACAGCGGAGAGGTTGTTGATTCTTGAAAACTAATTTCTTCCAATAGTAACACTAACTTTAAAGCATCATTAGATAAATGTCGTCTGTAAACATTAAACGTATTTACATGCCACATAGACATGGCTATGGCTTGGGCTATTTATTTGTTTTTATATTTATTTATTTAAAAATTACTTTAACATAATATGTGAAGGTCGCGGGGCCGATAGCCGGCCAGGTGTCAGTCAGGTGGCGTGGCGTGGCGTGGTACTCACGAGGTAGGGTGCGTGACGTGGTGGTGGTGGTTGTCGGTGCTCTCGGCGTCGAGCTGGCTCTTGGTGTCCAGGCTCAGGCGTGAAGAGAAACCCCTGTAGCTCTCCGCCAGGCTGCTGAACAATAATAAAATAATTCTATTGATCATGTATAAATTGGCTTTATAGTAATTAAAAATAATGTGTACTGTACACCGCATGTTTGGATGACATGGTGTTATTTCAACTTTTCAATCTATTATATTATACCTACACTATACAGGGTATAATAAGGAGGCCGCTACCTGAAACTAACGCTATTATTAATAATAATAATATACAGATTAATAGTAGAGCTAAGTAGGTAATGAAAGATTGTCGTCCTACGAGAGCGAACTCAAAGCGCACCTACTAAAAATTTCAGTTTCGATGAAGTTCTATTGCAGTTGACATAACTGCATCAAAACTGCTGACCTTATATCTACTAATATACTTGTATACCTACTTAGTTCCAACTTTTTATTAGGATTTGTGACAGACCCTGCGAAAAATGCAGACCGATGAAAGTCGTTCTGGTCCAACTCCGTACTAAGTACATCTTGTTTGTCAAGTTGGAGCATCTGCTTCCATGTGACTGTCCGTATCCATCCATTATCTGGATATTGCGCATGCCTTCAAACTTATGCCTCACTTATTACATGAATTACTTACATGAAAAAGGGGCTGCAAAAAATTTTTTTTCTTACCCCAGCGTGTAGGTTATCATTGTTCAGAACTCATTGAGTAGAGTATGTACATATTTTTTATTTTTTTCTTAAAAAAATAAGGAAATAGAGGGCCGTCAAAGTTGTCAAAGGAATATGAAATTTCGGTTTATTAAGTACGTACCATTTATTTTAACAACAAAATACTGAAAACAAACGAACATGTTTTGGGTTTTATTTTACGATGTCCATAGCTCGGAAATGAAATATTTCTTACATCCAAACATTATGTTGTTCATAATTATGTGTGGAACCCTAAAAGAGCTAGGTCCGACTCGCACTTGACCGGTTTATTTATTCAATAGAAGAACCTGCATAATGATCTGTAAAAAATTCTGGTTCCAACTCTTTAATCCTGACGCTGCCCATCTAAACTGAAAATGAAGGCAATATCGATTGTAAATTTTATTAACTCTAGATTGTTAACCCTAGATTACTAAACTATCCTACGAGTGACGTTGATACTAACCATTTGTAAAAAATATCTAAAACTTTTATTATTTTAGAAGTAACAATCTTTGGGTTTAAGAGATCACGTAATAATAATGAAAAAAAGAAAATCTTATTCTACACAGTTGGGACACACTGTCATGTTCCGCTGTGCTCTACATAACTACCTAATATGGCTCTTTTGCATTTCATGTCGGTAGGTACTTAAAAGTTTGTCATTTTTCTTCACTTGGATGGATAAAAGGCACATAATTTTCTTCAATAATTGATGCCGCTTCAGGAATTGATTCAACAAGTACCTAATTAAGATACTTTTTATTATGAGTTCTTTTATTTCACGCCGCAAAAAGCTCTTATAAGTAGGTAGGTACAGCAGAAGTTTATTGGAATAAAGAACTATTCTATTATGTATATTCACTTCATTGTAGGTCATGGACAGAAGTGCGTAGGTACTTATATTTAGTTATCGTAGTGTGATATCTACATACCTACGCAATTTTTTTACTTAAACACTTACTAAGTCATTGACTTGAAGTAATTGTTTAGAATTTAGATAGATGCCGGTAACGGTTATTTCAGAGAAGTTCATCTTAGAGAGCTTCATACCAACCAATAATGCGTACCTAATCAAATGAGAGAAAAACTTATTTCGTATGGGATGCGTTCGTGAGCGCTCGAGGATGACGTCTTCTTTTAATAAAGACTGAATAATATACTGATGATAAAGAAAGAAGTATGGGACAGTCATGGTATAAGGTATAGGTATTAATGCAGTAAAAGACAATAAATATTTAAGGTAATATATTGTTTTTTCAAATTACTTTAATTCAATCATTACACTTTAGTTTTTATGTAGATTCGAGTACAAATCGCCGGTTTTATAACGGTGTAAAAAAGCCACCGGTCTTCAATTCACTATGCGCACCACAAGATCATATTATTAAGTATGCGAACGGTATTTTATTATTTGTCAAAATCAGCACAGATCTTTTTAATTGTCGTCGGCCCGTCTGTCTGTTTCAGCTGTGTAATCTTCAGAACGGCTGAATTTTAACACGCATGGCGTAGGAGTGATCGAACATACAAAACAGGCTATTCCGCGCGTACGCAGTCGCGTGTTGTGCTTCTCTAAAATACATTTATAAAATGGAGGGATTGTTCCGTTACGCTAAGCTATATTACGATTCACGGCCAACATTTACATAACTGTGTCGCAACAACAACAAGATCCTTCTTAGTCTCTAAAACACTGAACTATCACTACACCCGAGTTTCAAAATAGGTGATATAACGGCCTCAAAAAGTGATTCACTTGCTTGTGGAACTTCCTGGGTCGGTGCAAGTAGCTGGCCACCGCGTCGCCCAGCCCTGCCGCCGCGGCCGCCAACGGCCTGTGTCGGTACGGTTGATAGCCTTGCTCGTATCCTTGGTTGTAAGAGAAATTCGGCACGCTGCCGTGACCTCCGTGACCCCCGTGACCCCCGTGACCACCGTGACCACCGTGACCACCGTGACCACCGTGACCGCCGTGTCCGTGTCCGTGTTGATCGCCCTCGGCAACCGGAACTCCGCCGCAACCGAAGAAATAGTTGGTCACCGGAGCGTTAACGTAGGTGTCGTGTTGGCCAAACTTCTCTCCGAAAGTTCTCCCATAGCACGGGTTGGTGTGATGCTTCTTCTTCTTGCGGTGTTTGCGGCCGAGTTCGTCGGCGAGCTCACCGTAGTCCTCGTCGGCGAGATCGCGGCTGTCGGCCGCCTCATCCGACGTCACCAGGAAAGCGGAACACTGCAGAAGGAGTAGGATTAGCGCGGCTTTCTGAAATTAAATCACAATAAACATTATTCAATTACATATTTATTTATCAGAACGTACCTAAATGTTAACAATTCATTTATATGTTATTATATTTATACTTAAGTAGTTGTTTGTAATAAGGATAAATTATTTGGAAACTATTTTATTTTTAAATTCTATAGATTTTTTTTATGAGTAAGTTCACTAAATTAATTACTTACACAGTTTAAAAAATTAGCGTGTATCGTAATTATTACGAATGCTTACCATTTCGTCCCGTGAAATAGTCGTTCAGAGTGAGCCTCAGGTCCGCGCTCTGCCCGCTGCGGCTACAAATCCGACTGATGCAGATGCTCGTAGCACTATTTTGGGAGATACCGATGTTGAAAGTGAAAGGTTCGAACTACACCACGTTGCGATGCTAACGCAACCGTTTACGAAAAAGCCCCGTGGAAGAACGCAGTTAAGTATATACGGGGATTACCTATTGAGCAATGTCAGGGCCCTCATGGGAGCACCGAGGACGTGTTACCAGTGCTTTTGTTTTGCAATAATAGATAGTTTATTACTTGCGTTCGCTACGGCACGCCTGTCCCACCCGGTTACAGAGACGTGACACGTCCGCGGCGCCCAGCAGGTACTCGAGTCGAGTGTACTACTTCTACATATTATGTGATACAAGGCGGGATACAAGAGGTCAAGACGCAGACGAGACCGACTTCTCTGGGTGACATATGATGTCCGGCAGCTGGTGGCAGTGACTAGGTTGAGTCACAATCGAACACCTGACCGCAACGACGTAGGTACGGTCTTTCAATGACATAATCCGCTTGGTTCCATCCACGTTTGGCGCTAGGTAGAATAAAATCAATACCTAATTATAATTTTACACTAGCCGTTGCCGACGACTTAGTCCAAATCTTCGTCCAAGTTAAGTCCATCGCCGGGATGCTAGCTGCCTCAAGATCGATTCGTTCCTTACGTTGTAAATTAACTTTTATCTACACCCATGCTTTAAATCCTCTATAAAAGATTTGAAATGCCCTAATAACCATAATTATCATCCAAAGGAGTGTTATTATGAAATTCAGTACAACATTATATCATCCGTTTTCATAATAACTCTCCTTTGGATGATAATTATTATGGTTACTAGGACTGGCTGTTTTAATGTTAGCAGTAAGCTAACTGTTTCAGAATCTTCTATAGGAGATGCATATTATGGGTGTAGATAGTCTTGTATGCAACTGTTGATAATTAGGTATTATATTGTATATACAACAGTTGCATAAATCTATAATATAATAAGACTGTAACAGATCCAATTCTGTACATTGAAGATATTTTGAAAATTTTTGTTGGAGGGCATTCTATAATCGATACTGAAGCCAAAACTGCAATTTGTTTCATTTTTGTCTGTCTGTCTGTCTGTCTGTCTGTCTGGCTGTCTGTCTGTCTGTCTGTCTGTATCTTGGCCGCGCATCACGCCGAAACTACTGAATGGATTCGAATAAAACTTGGTACGATTTGAGTTTATACTCCGAGGTAGGTTATAGGATACTTTTTATCCCGAAATTCAGCACGGTTCCCTAGGGAGAGGGGAAGAAAGTTAAAACATGTATTTAGCTGTAATTCATTAACGCGTAGTTCGATTTAACTCATTCTTTTTTTGTTAGAAAGGTAGTACTTTAAGTATTGTCCCGTAAATATTTCAAGGTCATAGGTTTATTAGTTCAGAAATGACAGACATTTATTGGGTTCAAATAACTTGGGACCCGGATCTTTGAACGTACGGCTTATTTTAAACTGGTGTGCGTTTAAATTTATGTTTGTCGATCTGTCTATTTGTTCCAGCTAATTACCGAAACGGCTGGATCAATTTTGATGGAACTTTGAATGGCAGATAGGTGATGTTATAAGGAGTAACTTAGGCTACATTTAGTTTAGGTTCAAAAAAGGATTATGGGATCCAATCCGATCCTATATAAAACCTATATCCAGGCGGACGAAGTCGCAGGGGTCGGCTAGTAACTAATAATGTTGCATTTCAGCGGCTATCATACGGTTTGAATTCTAGTTTGAAATTTGAATTACACAGATGCGTATCAAATTGAGATTACTTAGCTGCACTGCGCTGATGTTGTGTTATAGATATACCTACGGCTACTAGGTACCTACCTTCTCATATATCGCACAGTTGCTGCCAGGCAGCAAGAGCTCAAAATAATTTTTTTCATAGAAAAAAGAACCGACTTCAATTGATTCGAATTAAAAAGTTTAAAATAATATTTTATTTATTTAGATTGACGATTAAACAGACTACCTACCTAAGCTCGAATAATATATAAATTTTTGAAGTCGATAACTAAAAAATTTGTTCCAGGGCTGCCGCGGCTGGCCCAATAAGTCTTAAACCGTCTTAATATAACGTTCTTAACCCAACCTTCCAATCTAAACAAGATTAGTTTGTAAGTATGCGTATTATTTTTGTATAGTTTGGAAGACCTTGATTAAAAAGTCATTTAAGTACAATCATTTTACAATCTATACGCGACAAATTTCACACCCTTGTGGTTTGGCCTTGTGGTTTGGACAGCATAGATATATCAGACTTCAGCAACAGGTCTGGCAATCTCAGAGAACATATTAATGACATAATGTGTGTACATTTATGCTTATAACTTCATAGATAATAAAGATAACTCGATGTGTTATATACTAAAACCTTCCTCCAAGTAAGTATATTACGATAGTGAAAAAATCATCAAAATCGGTTCATTAGTTAGGGAGATAATCGTGAACATACATACATACATACATTGCTCGCTCTTGGAACCTAAGTTCTCTGTGTCTGTTTTTTTCCTGCAGTATCATAAACCTCTATAAAATAAATAATTACTGGTTATTATTAGTTTGTATGCGTACTAGCACTGTATATTATGGAACAAACTAGTTACTTACTTAGGCTATTACAAAGTATACCAACGTGAGCAGATTCCTGTGGTTGCATTTTGGCTATGTAAAAACGCATCTCTTCTACGTACAAGAACACTCATAACATATCAAACTGCACTAACGAGCGTGCTGCAATGTGAATCTCATATACGTATTTGAAACGGACTCTACAGGGAACGTATTTTACAGAAGGGTCCGTATTAAATGGCTGCTAGGTAGGTAGGTATGTCCTTATGCCGAAAGAAAAGCTAATCTAGACTTAATGAAAACTCAAAGTAGGTATAGCCCGTCATCGACATAGAATATAATGTAGCCCGTACAATAAAAGAGTAGGTAGGTACATGACTAGGTATTATTCTTATACATACACTAGATGATGCCCACGGCTTCGCCCGTGTGGATTTAGGTTTTTAAAAATCCCGTGGGAACTTTTGATTTTTCAGAACAAAAAGTAGCCTATCTGTAGTAACCCGTCACCAAAACGGAAAAATTCCGCGGGATCCCCACGATTTCGGAATGCAATTCCTTACAGCATCAGAGTTGAAGAGTTGAATATGTACCTACTCGAGTTCATTCAACGATAAAGTCTTTAATTGGTACCCCCAATATCAATTTAAATAACCGACAGTTCCTAAATCCCATTAATTTTGGGGATCAGTTCCCCTACAGCATCAGGATTGAGGAGTTGGAATCCAAGTTTTTTGTAGGACAGTGTCGCTATGTTTCTCTATCGATTAAAAAAAAAAATTACGCAAATCGGTTCAGAAATCTCGGAGATATCGGTGTACATAGGTAGAAAAACACAACTCCTCCTTTTTTGAAAGTCGGTTAAAAAAGTAGCCTATGTTACTCCCTGGTTAATTCTCTACTTGTATGTGAAAGTCCCGTCAAAATCGGTGCAGCCGTTCCGAAGATTAGCCCGTTCAAACAGACAGACAGACAGACAGACAGACAGACAGACAGACAGACAGACAGACAGACAGACAGACAAAAATTTTAAAAACGTGTGATTCGGTTATGGTACCGTTCAAATAACCATATGAGCTTAATATGAGGTAGTTATTTCGATATTACAGACAGACACTTCAATTTTATTTATTAGTATAGATTACATCGAATCGAATAGGTACTTAATATACTTAGATGTCTCAGTTCTCGTCCTTAAAGTAAAGGAAGGAAGAGATCGCTGTGAGTAGCAAGGCCGTTTATTGTATTGTAGGCAGTTAGGCACCTTATGTACGTATTGCGTTACGAGTGTTTGCCTGCTTCCGATGCACGACAATTATGGTTCGGACAGAATTGAAACGCGACGCGCGGCGCGGCCGGCGTCCGCGGCGGCACGTGTCCCACGCGGCTCGGCTCTCCTACGTGTAAATTCTCAAGCCTGCAGCCTGCGAGCTGCTCCTCTCCGGGTGATCACCGGGACCGCGAAAGCGATGCTTACTCATTGTGAACGCGAACAGAAAATCAGTAACCCTCGGATACTGCGAATAATAAGTATCGCGAGCGATGAGCGCGGCCGGCGTCAACCCGACACCACGCCCGGGTGGATTCATCCGACGCGTGTGACACACTACGTCCGATAGCCGAACCCGTCTGGTACCGGACGATTCATTCAACACGGCACGCGGTCGCCTTCTTCAAGAGTTCGACGGCGATGTAGTACCTACCTGCGTACCTGCCTACCTAAAAGCCACTTTAAAATAGGTATATTCAAAACGAATAAATTACGGGCAGGTAATTTATTCTTTCCATTTTATACGCAAACAACAGCTCTCCATAGAACGATATACCTAATATGTCCCTACTATAATAATATAACTTGTCACAAACGCTACTCTTGTCGACCGCGCTAACTTCCATTGAAAACCACTTACTTAAGTACAACTGAGTCCATTTACCTTTGGTATTGACCGTTCAATGATCGGGGGTCACGGTCAGGTCGAAGGTTCGTGGGCTGACAGCTAGTTATTTACTTATTTTTGTAATACAAAATGTGCTTTGATGAAATAACGAGTTTCGTTTAAGTAGGTCATTCTATTTAAATACAACATTATTTATTCGAATTATAGTCGTAAACGATTTATTGTATTTTAAATAATTATTATGTCAAAATTATTCGATTGATCATACATACATAATATATGGCCACAATCTATAATTTCCTAGCTTGTTTATTTTCTCATAGAAACGCGAACTGTTAGCGTGACGCAAATGAAAAGCTCGAGAGAACGAGAGCGCGCGCTTCCGCACTCTGAGCACTTTACTGCGATTCACCTACCCTATACCTATAAAGAAAAATGTCTACTAAGTACTAATGTTATAAATGCGAAAGTGTGTTTTTTTTGCTGGTTCGTCCTTCAATCACACCGCAGCTCAGCCGCGCAGTCCGCAATAGATCTGCGAATCCACGCGATTGTTGCACGGTTGAAGTTGAGTGACGCACGTAACTTTTTATCCCGGGAAATCAAACGGTTCACGTGGGATAGCATGCTATTTTTCACGCATAATATAATATTATATGTATATTAATAATAATAATAATAATAATAATAATAATAATCTAAGAGATATGTAGGTACATTAAATACCGGACCTGTTGCGTTAGCATGCCACCCACGAGAATATTATATGTCTACTCATTTTCTCGTCGAAGATATATAGAGATAGACGAGAAAATGGGTACCTACACATAATTTTGTCGTGAGTGGCATGCTAGTGCAGCTGGACTGAACAACACTAGTGTCTAGTCGTAGTGAGAGGTGAGAGGGAAAGGCAGTGAGCGCACGTCGCGTCGCCTGAGGCTCACCTGTCGTCGGCGGCGGCCGCGGTGCCGCTGATGTGGCTGATGTCGATCTTCTCCTTACTCTTCATTTTTCTGTAGAAAGGAATACATATTATAAATATAAAATAAGCAAGATACAGAAAAAACTTGAGAGGTGTCAAGGGACACCCGGATGGAACGAAGTTCCAAGTGCGTGAGCGTGAGCGAAAATTAGCCATTACTTGTCGTAAAAAGTAAATGACAAAAAATGTTATTGTGGGATATCCATAAGAGATAGACATATACCATAACAAAGTTTTCCGTAGACCTTTTCAATGTGTACAATACTTAATGGTCTGGGATCCCGTCTTAGAAATTTATACCCTCATCTGTTATTTAAATGAATTATATGTCAAATGAAAGATTATTTTATTCCCAATCGAACCGTATTTGGTTGCCTGGTTAAAAGTGGTGCTAAATCATGCTTGTCTGGATTTTAAGATATAAAGGTTTTAATCTATGTATAGACTAAGCACCTGCCGAGTGCACGCCTGCCTCACTGCATCTTTGTCTGTCAAATGGAATTGCGCGCGCAACACTTTTCTGTCACTTTCAACACTCGCACAGAAAATTTTATATCTTAAAATCCAGACAACCATGATTTAGCACCACTTTTGACCAGGCATCCAAATACAGTTCGATTGGGAATAAAATAATATTTCATTTGACATAAGTATAATTCGTTTAAATAACAGATGAGGGTATAAATTTCTAAGACGCGATCTCCAACTATAAGTACATTATTTTGATAAATCTCGTAGGGTACAGCCTGCGTTTGCAATGTAAGCGGAAAAAATGTAATTATTTACGACATCACATTAGAAACCTCAAAAATAACAGTATTTCTCCACTATTTAATGGATGTTATTATACATATAAACCTTCCTCTTCAATCACTCTATCTATTAAAAAAAACCGCATCAAAATCCGTTGCGTAGTTTTAAACTTTTGCTCTCTAAAACTCTTCAATAAAAAAAATAAGTAAGTAATCTTATTTTTCATCTCTTATAACTAGTTAGATTGCATTTGGCATTTTTTTTTATATATGCCGAGACATTTCCGTGATTTTGAGGGCTATGTTGTAATGGTTTAGCGAAGACGTAAGATCCACGTGCATACTGCGACTCGCGAGTAACAAAAGGGGCTTTGACTTTGAAGTCGAGAACATGTGATCAACTGATCACTGTCAAGGATGGCGACCTGGGAAATCTGAGTGCAATGGATTTTACTTTGTCCTGCACACAATACGAGTAGGTACCTATCTACATTCTCAGTTGAGGATAATGGAGAGGTGTTTGTTCAGTAAGTAAGTACGTTTTCCCAGCTGTACCCTACGCAGGCAGACATAATTTAGTAAGTATTGATTAACAGGAGGTTATTAATGAAACAAGTTAATACCTCTGCTTTAGCCACATTCCTAAGTCTTTTGATAATTTATCTTAAGTTATAATGTGTTCAATTCTCAGCAGTGCAATTTTTATTGTGGGAATTGGGACATCCAGGGTCTACGGCTCGATATTATGCGTTAAGCGATAAATTAATAATTGTAGATAAAATTATCATGACAATATAAGTAAATAGGTAGGTACAAACTTTACAAAGTGTTAAAATGTACCTGAAGTTAAAAATACTTTGACTGTCAGTGCTATAATAGGAATCGTTTTATTTGTTAGATCATAAGAGATAATGTAATTGTAGAGCTCCCGCGAAAATGTAAAAAAATATTTACAGCATATAGCGAGCCGATGTGTTAATTGATAGAGTAAACAGTACGATTCCGGCAAACAACGTTTCGTGTGTCACAGTTATGTCGCCATTACTATTTAACACCTAGAATTCTCATAATTTTCCTTTACAACCATATCCACAATAACTTTTTGATAGCAAAAGCCGCCGCCCTCGCTACCTAAAGTCCCAGCTTTACAGGCGTCGCTTTCGAAGAGCCTCGTCCTTCAGACGTCGAGTGAAAGTAAGAAGCGACATCGAGTCACGGGCTACTCGCTGAGCTTGCATGAGCGACTCGGTCCAGCTGCCCACTGGCCCACTGTCGCGCCGGTCTCCAACTGTCCAGTCTGCGGTGAGTTAGCGTTCGTATAGGGGACAACTCTGTATCGTGGCTTTACAACGTGTATATGACCCGTATTTATAAAACTTAGATGGGCCGATGCTCAATTAATCAGTCTCGATTATTTATAACTTTAGAACAAGAACGCCGAAATTAGGAGTCTCTGTATGGGATGGCCTTAGTGCGCGGTTGCCATTGGGTTCTTGCAGTTTTGCGTGGCTAACCATTTTTTTTGTATGCTCGTCTTAAAAACTGCTAGGTATTTAGTGAATAAATCTGAAAAGGGACAGACATTGGCACGAGCTCATTAAAGGCTCACATGCCTCTCGGCCGCAGTAAGTGGCCACTTCCTTCATTTAATCCGCAGACCGGTGCAATGCTGCGAGTGTAGAAACCGTGATAAAACCACGTCTCCTGTACTTACTTACGTGTCATTTCTAAAAATTTGTGTTGCGTAACAAGGTCACCGTATAATAACAATTGCATCAAATACTTGCCAACCTAATTTGGTTGACTGTGAACCTCAGTCCATTTAGATATATTTACCTACTCAGAAAAGTGCAGTTTGCAGCACACCTATGAACGTTGGAGTGAAGACCCTCGAGTAGAGAGCTCGATAAACGGACTAAGTGCTAAATATAAATAGATGAAGAATAGCAATTTGCAAAGTTCTTTGTTTAGACTTTAAACATAAGTCTCTGTAAAAAAACATTTACCTTCTTCCGAAACCTTTGCCGAAGAAAATATGCATTGAATATGATAATTTACTCAGTTATCCTTCAGAGACCTCCCTCACATCATATATAACCTACTTCCAAAAAAGGAGGAGCATTTTCAATTCGGTCAGTGCATTTATAAGTAGGTAGCTGATATCCGGGACTTCTGCAGCATGGGTTAAGGTTTTTGAAAATCCCGTTGAAACTCTTTGATTTCCTGGGAAAAATGTAACTAGAGTAAACTAGCCTTGTGTGGGAAAATTTAACTAGATGTAAACTAGCCTTGTGTGGGAAAAATTTAACTAGATGTAAACTAGCCTTGTGTGGGAAAAATTTAACTAGATGTAAACTAACCTTTTATCAAAGTTAGTCAAGGTCGATTTAACGGATAGACCATGAAAATATGTAGAGGTGTACACTGTACAGCGTTCCCAAAAGCAAGTCTGTCCACGCAGGAGCAACCTGATCACTCCTCACAATCCTCTAGGCTCTACCAGCTTTCTGTGAAAGTTCCGTTGAAATTAATTCAGCCGTTCTAAAGAATAGGACCGATAGACAGATAATGATTTTAAAAACGTTTGTTTTTGTAATGCTATCGGTCAAATAAACATTATTTGACCGATTACTAAACTATAGGTAGGTAGTTGTTTCGAAATAGATAGATTCGTCAGTTTTATCTACATTTATAATAAAACTGTAACAAGTCCAATTCTGAACATTTAAGATATTTTAAAATTTTTTTTGAGCGCAGCCTATAATCGATATTGAAGCCACAACTGTAATTTTTTTTTTCATTTTTGTCTGTCTATCTGTCAGGGAATGAAAGTCAAAATGTGTAATTATTTGTAATTCACTAACGTGTAGTCTGACCACAGTCTGACTTTATTCATTCTTTTTAGGTTAGAAAGGAGGTACTTTAAACATTGTCCCGTAAATATTTCAAGGTCCCCAGTTTTGTAGTTCAAAAATTACAGACCTCACAACCTCCAGTATTGGTTCAAAATAACGTGGAATCCGGATTGTACAGGAACCTTTGAACGTACGGATTATTATTTTAAGATGGCCTGCGTTGAAATTTGTGTCTGTCTGTCTGTTTGTTCCGGCAAATTTCCGAAACGCTGGACCGATTTTGACGAGACTTTCACTGGCAGATAGCTGATATTATAAGGAGTAGGCTATTTTTGTTTTAGAAAAAAAATTATAGTTCCGCGCATAAAATTAAAATCCAGGGCTATAAAAAAAATAATATCTACTCATTATTGTAGTTCCATTTTAATGTACCTACCACTATAACACGCGCCACAGCTGCAATGTGTGAACTCAAAGGAGCTCAGGAAAAATAAAGAGTTCCCGCGGGTTTTTTAAAAACCTATATCTACGCGAACGAAGTCGCGGGCAACCGCTTGTTTATTTATTGAAATGTGCAGAGCTGCTAGGTGCTTCAGCGCGTAGGCATAGCAGGCACGTTGATTGTTGACAAAATAAGTAATAAAATAATATTATAAAGGTTTTAGTGACCATCGGTAATACGTGGGGTATTTTCCCTCCTTTTTCCTCATTAGTTACTTAGATACCAGCTATTCCTACATTTTATACGTAGCGCCATTAAATGAGCATTTTATTACGGAAGTAGGTAAGTTCTACTTCCGTCATGCGACGGCACTGTATTCTGAGAGGTATGAAATACACAGTATGGAGAGTTATAAATTTTATGTTTTTCTTACTTGTCGTCGGCTAGGACTTTACAGGTTCAGCTGTTTAGTGACGTGCAACGTTACAGTTACAGCTCGCCAACGATAATGAAACACAGAATACTTTCTAGGTATAAAATAATAGTACATTATGGTATAAGTGTGTAATGTTGGTGATTACCGCTGAGGCGATATTGAGACCCGAGCCGTTAGGTGAGGGTCTTAAGATAGCCGAGGACGGTAATCATCAATACACACGTGTATCATACGACGTTTTTCAACACACTTGCGAAGAAAATAACACTAAAATAGATATTTTTCCTTGGATATTTCAGGTAGGTAGTAAACTTTCCATAACTTTAAGGGTTTCACATATATCGGGCGGTGTACAACATAAATCATTTTCTTCATAATTAGTACTTGTAGATATTTTAATTTTAATTAATAAATAACTGTAATTTCAACAGTGAAAACGAGTTAACACCCCGTCGGTTTTGCGTCGGGGGTTAAAAATAAAACTCTATAATTCACTTGTGAATAATAGTAAAACAAAAGTCACAGTTTGAATAATACGTGTAATTATCTGCCTAATTGCGGTGAACGTAGAGCTACTTTATGAGCAAGTGTGTTGAAAAGTACCTTATAACGCTGATAATCCGCCAATATGACATAGGTATACGGAAGACTCATAATATTATATTCAAATATACTTTCAAGATGATTCTGTAGGCTACTTGTGGCTCAAAGACAAGTCGAGATTGGTAACTAAAGCGAATCAGTCCTTAGCCCTGATATGGTACGGAAGCATGTACTGGTAGCCACGCGCAATGAAATGTGCGAACAGCTCAGGGACTTATATAAACCCACCCGGGCAGTGCAGCGTGGCGCGTAATAAAGTCGATTCCTACAAGTTTTATGTATGACGCAAGCCGCAGTGCGCGGCCGACCCGCATGCGGGAGGCCCGCCCGCGCCGCTCGACGCGTCTAGCGTACACACTTGGCGAACTCCATTGAGCGATAATCCAAAATAAGCGCTCGAATATATTTTTTTGAGAGCGACTCCGTAACCGGCGCGCGGCGTCACACGTCGCTCGCCATTGTTGTTTGGTGCAGCACGCAGCGCGCGGCGCGCCTGCGGCACACTCGCGCCCTACAAATTAAGCCGAATAACTAGTAGAGTAATAGTAATATCCTCCTGACTTAATTCCGGCCACAGCGGGCAACCTTATTAGCGTGGAAGATATTGTTATACTTAATATTATCTATTATAGCGCACAAGTGTGTGCGCAATCTCCATTGTATCTTGCCAGTCTCCATTCCCTCGCTCTCGCAGTCCGACGGGACGCCCGCGCCAATGAGAAACGCCCGCATAGAGATCAGGCGCCCGGCTTTATGTTATCTGCGAGGCGCCCCGGAGTAGAGAAGTTGGCGGTGCTACACCCCCGGGTCCCACGCCTCGGTGATAACATTAAGCCGTAAGCGCCTGATCTCTCTGCGGCCGTTTCTTTAGTTGTTAAACTAAGATTGAACCGTGTGAATCCGCTTCTTATCCCGAAATTCAGTACAGTTCCCTTGGAAGAGGGGATGAAAGTCAAAATGTGTATTTTGACTTTCATCCTCTCTCCCAAGGGAACTCTGGTATCCTATATGCTATTATGTAGTATGAACTTAAATCATGCCAAGTTTCATTTCAATCCATTCAGTAGTTTTTGCGTAATACATGCACAAACATACAGACAAACAGACAAAATTTTCAAAAACAGCTTTTTTACGTTTTATTACTTATCTCTTACGTCACTCACTTATTTTTTTGTAAATATCTTTAATGGACAGGCACAGAAAGTCTATGGTTTTAATCTATGTATAGACTAAGCACCTGCCGAGTGCACGCCTGCCTCACTGCATCTTTGTCTGTCAAATGAAATTGCGCGCGCAACACTTTTCTGTCACTTTCAACACTCGCACCGAACATTTTATATCTTAAAATCCAGGCAACCATGATTTAGCACCACTTTTGACCAGGCAACCAAATACGGTTCGATTAAGAATAAAATAATCTTTCATTTGACATATAATTCGTTTAAATAACAGATGAGGGTAGAAATTTCTAAGGTGGGATCTCCTACTATAAGTTCATACTAGTTACGGAGTAACATATAGGATACTTTTTGTACTTGATGAAAGTCAAAATGAGTACTTAGTTGTAGTTCATTAACGCGTGATCCGATTTCATTTATTCTTTTTTGTTAGAAAGAAAATACTTTAAAGATTGTTCCGTAAATATTTCAAGGTTTTGTAGTTGAGAAATTAAAGCCATCGCAACCCTCAGTATTCCATATAACTCGAAACCCGGATTGTACAGGAATCTTCGAACGTCCGGATTATCATCTGGGGTAGGTACATTAAAATTTGTGTTTGTCTGTCTCCAAAATGCTGGATCGATTTTGATGGGACTTTCATTGGGAAAACCTTAGTGATGGGAAAGAACTATTAAAAAATTAATACTCATTACTGTAGTTCCATTTTAATGCTCCACTTTTATTAGTATGAGCTCAATGGAGCTTAGGAAAAACAAAGAGTTCCCGCGGGATTTTAAAAACCTAAATCCTCGCGGACGAAGTCGCGGGCATCCTCTAGTAAGTTCATAAGTATAGGTCGCCAATTATGCGAAAAAAGCGCACAAGTCTTAGATATACCTGTTCTGGTGGTCTTTCAAGTCACTTCGTAAGCATTAGTGTTTTAAACTTACTATAGTTAGTGTTATTAGTTATAGGTAGTTACTAGTTTACTTAGTTTAGAGGTTGGTAGAGTAGTAGTTTGAATATTTCTTTGTATTTTTACCTAACCTTATTTTTTTTTTTCCGTGGGGAAATCCGTCATGGATACCACCGTATCCGGGGAAGCACGGTGGTTATGTCGGACTCGACCGACTAAAACCCCACGGTGTTCCACGCATCGCCTGTAGGCTGGACCTCGGGACCGATCTCGTACGCGACAAGCCAGCCAGCGGCGCCAAGGCAGGCACTCCTTCGGGACTACTAGGTGTCCCTAAAACACCATCTGAGACGCACTAGGAACACAGGTGCGTCTCCCGACTCAAGGGATTTTCACCTAACCTAAACTAACCTAACAATTCATTAATAAACTAAGTAAAGGATGTTACTAACGTAGAATAGATAACAATCACGCGCAAGTTTGGTCTAATCTAACCTAACCTAACTCCAAAACTGTGGGCTTATTTCGAGAAACGTCGCCTGGCAGAGACCTCTCAATGAAAGGTCATCTTTTGTATAATATTCCTTATACCTAGCTACCTGTACCTATAGCTTATACCTAGCTACCTGTACCTATAGCTTATACCTAGCTACCTGTACCTATAGCTTATACCTAGCTACCTGTACCTATAGCTTATACCTAGCTACCTGTACCTATAGCTTATACCTAGCTACCTGTACCTATAGCTTATACCTAGCTACCTGTACCTATAGCTTATGCCTATATGCTTATACTTATAGCTTTGTAATTATGTACGTAATTAAGTTGTATAAATAAATTTAAAAGTTTATAACTACTAAGCGACGCCGACTACAACGAAGGCACTTGCCACTTCGATCTCTAAGTAACCTTCCACATTCCAGCACTCACAGCTGACGAAACATTCAACTGAATTCAATCAATATAAAATGACTATTCGCTCTATGCAATTAAATCCCGCGACATTGAAACAGAAATTGATTTATCGCAGCAAGAAATACCGTCTTATTATGAACCTGCCTGCATATTTCGCATTTCTTCCAATAAATTAATGTTTTTTTCCTTAATGTTACCACCTCTTAACATTCTACTACTTAGATGTAGTTCGCGACTTCACCCGCGTGTATAAATTATGTTTTTTTAGTCCTGTATATTTACACTAAACAGTTTGAGTCGAACTAGTTAATTTGATTGCTATGATTCCACGTACGAGGAATACCCCTTTTTTGCGTCGAGGATAAAAAATAGACGGTGTAATGTGACTTGCATAAAGTAACGCAATGAGATCAAAAATCGAAACATACTACTAATTCGACTAACCGATGACCACATAAACATTTGTCAAGCGAGTATTTTCTAATAAGCTCACGTCATTTTGTCACGGCTATAGTTGAGGACTTGGACTTTAACATATCTCTTTGTATCTCAGGTGAATTAGAGGGTTCCCGCAGGATTTTAAAATCCTAACTCCATGCGAACAAAGATGCGGGCAAAGTGTAGTAGTATAATTTTTGGCTTTGTTATTTAAGTGGCTGTCCTGCCGGCTGGCGCGGGCGGCGCGGCGCGGGGGTTGCACGAGCAGCGCGCAGCCTCGCGCACTCCCTCGTGCCTGCTGGGACCGACCTGGGAGCTATTCTGTAACTTACTTGTCAACAGTAAATGATAGCCACCGAATAACTTCGATATATGTAAATTGCTGTTTTACTGTGTGAAAATATATACCTAAACAGTGATTTCATTTCACACAGTACCAACAGCAATGTATATCGAATTAATTCGGTGGCAACCATTTACTGCTGGTAACTAAGAGAATAGCCCCACTGATCTTAGATTTAGACACTTAAGATCTCGTACCTACGTATTTATTATTTTCAATAACTATTTGCGTTTCCTTATCTTGTAGACAAAAATTACAGAGCCTAAGTAGGTACTTACCTTCTTTAATCTAAAACAAAAACCAACATCAGTCGGCTCCGCAGATGAGATTACAATTATTATTATCAACACATCTGTTGTTTCGAAATACATGTGATAACGAACCCACTACGTGTCAGCTCACTGTGCAAATACAGGTGTTGTTCATGCGAAGGTATACCTACCTACCGAACCGGGATCGCGTCAGAGCTCCGCGTGTCCGAGTGCTAAGTATCGCATATCGAGGTTCCGCTCACAACTTATATTTAATTAGCTTTCGCCTGTGACTTCGACCGCGTGGAAGCTTAGCGTATGTCACTCTCCAGGTCCTCAATGCAAACTACCTCCACCTACCCATGCGAAAATACATGCTGTTACGGCGTGGTTAACGGACAAACCAATAAACACACTAACACATTTAAAATATGTAGGTATATGAACTATGAGTGAAAATTACATTCATAAATGACTAGCTTTTGCCCGCGGATTTGCCCGCGTGAATTTCGGTTTTTCACAAATCCTGAGGGAATCGTCGATTTCCGGTTCCCGTTCCCGGTCCCTTTTCCAACATTTATAACTACTTTCAAGGAAGATTGCTATAGTAATCTACCTATAGCTGTAGCTGTAGATTTCGGGTTTTTCAAAATACGGTGGGAACTGTGGATTTTTTCAGGATAAAAAATAAGTCAGGGCATAATAATCTATCTCCATTCAAAATTTCAGCCAAATCGGTTCAGTAGTTGCGGCGATATAGAGTAATAAACATCCAAACATCCACACTTCCACATTTATAATATTAGTAGGATTATCTAATAAGATAATTATTGCAGAATTATAATGGCCTTATATGCAAACCATTTATTTACCGTAAAAGACAAAGAACAATACGTAATAGGTACATACAAGGGTGGCAAGTGGGTGAACCGAAAGCGAGGGTTTACCATCGTCACGAGTTTGTAGTAGGTAACCTTATATACGATAATTTTCAATTTTGTGAGAAAACAGACAATTTAAACTAGAATTTCTTTAAAAGAAAACCCGCTACATATAATTCAATTCTTTCTTTGCAAATTCTTTGCAAAAGCTATCTGTGAAGTCCCATCAAAATTTGTTCAATCGTTTTCTCAGAAAAAATAGAAATCCGGGTTTACGGTTTTTGCCACTAAATACTTAATAGTTACTTTAAATAACAGGAAGACACTTCAATTGTATATATTTAGGTATTTTGCGAGCTGGGAGCATTTATACTTAAGATTGGACATTTTACATAATAATGACACAATTTTACGCATTATTACCTACAGTGTATTATGACAATTGCGATTTTTAACTCTGTGTAAAGAGGTTGAAGCCAAGCCAAGGCCGCTTTTTATCATCGCAGTTCACTGCTTGCTTCGCGCTCACTGCGTTGTCCGCCCGCGCCATTAGCGACTAGCGAGTAGCGACCGACTCTGTCTTCCTTAGCTGAGACAATATGTCAATGGTGAACAATATAAGGCGTGCATTGCACGGTGTTTGACTTTCATACGTCTAATAATAAATTAAACCATGGCCCAAGAGAAATACGGAATTCTAAAATCCAGAAAAAACAAGTCTAAATTCCCTAATCCAGGCAGAAACCATAGTTGACTTCTATCGCCTGTCCTGATCGATGGTTCCTTAAGCAGCTGGCAGATGGCAGCCTAGGCTCGAGCATTTGACACTTCCTAGCTGCCGCGGCCGTAGAGAAACTTGAGCTGACTCCATACCCGCTAAGGCTGCTAGAGTGCATTTCCAAATATCAACTACCTAAGTAAGTAGTTTTAGTAGTACAATGTTTATTGAAATATATTATTATGGTAACAAATAATTCAAGAGACCTAATTAACGTCGTAATTCAGTCGACTTATTTCGGTGACGTCTTCATCTGCGGTATCATGTGATGTGCGAATGCGTGGGAATCTTGCTTGTCATAACTCAGAAAATCTATTTTTTTGTTTTTAGGGTTCCGTACCCAAAGGGTAAAACGTAACCTTATTACTAAGTCTCCGCTGTCCGTCTGTCTGTCTGTCTGTCTGTCACCAGGCTGTCATGAACTGTGATAATTAGACAGTTGAAATTTTCACAGATGATATTGTATTTCTATTGCCACTATAACAAAAAATAAGTACTAAAAAGCAGAATAAAATAAATATTTAAGGGGGCTCCCATATAAGTGATTTTGTTGCCGTTTTTATAGATAATGGTACGGAACCTTTGGTGTGCCAGTACGATTCGCACTTGGCCGGTTTTATATATTTTTTATATATGACGGAGCGCGTGGCTCCAAAGAGTTTTAAAAGATGATGACGTCAGCATTGCTGACGTTATTCCCTTGATTATTACGATGACTTCATGGTGACAGTAATTAAACTAGTGACGGCAGGAGAAGCCAGAGACGTCACTGGAAGTCATTGTTATTTATGAGGGTAGATTGGAATAACTTGCTGTAGGTATAACAAGGGTACCGGACTATTTGAGAAGCCTCTTGTTTAACTGAGGTACTAAGTAACTACCCTAACCTACCTATCGGTCTCCACCACCCCTTGTAACCGAGCCATCGCCAACCAATCTAGTCTACACGACCTACGTCGTACAACAAACTAGGACATGGCACATTTTATGAAGGAAGTGTATTCGGCGAGAGCCCGAATCGGAATGTGTCGCTGCACGCTTGTGCCCTTCCTTTTATAATAAAAGGTTGGTGGGGGAATGACGTAATTACGTCATGCTTGATTGTTTACACTACAAGACGGCGCTGCCGTCAATTTACAGAGTTGTTGAGGGTATTTACAACTTGGTTGACAAAGTGATGTTTAATTCATGATTTGAGCAGTTTGACTGAGACGAATTATTTAATCTTGTCTTTCTTGACACTGCCAATTGAGGCTGAAAACGTCTTCGCTCCGACACGGCCATTCTGATAGGCGGTGCGCGCTCTGCACCAGCCTGACAATTTATATTGATTCACATGACAATAAATGATTTGTGATGTGTAAGTCCTCATTCCACATGGCAACAGTTCTCGAAGGTTCTCGGAGATTCTCGTAAAGTCACCGTCATAAAGTCAAAGTCAGGGTAATGTTTTCTCGAAGGTTCTCGGAGGTTCTCGTAGGTTCTCGAAGATTCTCGTAGGTTCTCGTAGATTCTCGTATAGTCACAATCATAAAGTCAAAGTCAAAGTAATGTTTTCTCGAAGGTTCTCGGAGATTGTCGAAAATTCTCGTAAAGTTCGTAGGTTCTCGTAAGTTCTCGGAGATTCTCGTAGGTTTTCGTAAATAAACTCGTGGATAAACTCGTGGGTTTGGAGGAAGGAGTCGTGCAAATAATCTCGGAGGGTCTCGTAGATAAAGTGGATTCTCGTGGATTAACTCGAGTATTTACTCGTGGGTTTGGAGGAAGGAGTAGTGCTATGGTTTCATATGGTCTCGGAGAGTCTCTTAGATAAACTCGTGAATAAACTCGTGGATAAACTCTTAGATAAACTCGTGTATTTATTCGTGGGTTTGGAAGAATGAGTAGTGCTATGGTTTCCATAGGGTCTCGGAGGGTTTCGTGGATAAACTCGTGGATAAACTCCTGAATAAACTCGTGGATTTGGACAATGGATTAGTGCTATGCACAAGGTTTTGAAGATGAAAATCTGGGACGGAACCTCACCCATAGACTAATAGGCACTTCATTTTGAGGTTTGGTGCCAACGTTGTTTTACTGGGGCATATCTGGAGATCGAGCTGATGGAACTGTGCTCGATCCCACTTCTGATGACGGAGCGCGTGGCTCCAAAGAGTTTTAAAAGATGATGACGTCAGCATTGCTGACGTTATTCCCTTGATTATTACGATGACTTCATGGTGACAGTAATTAAACTAGTGACGGCAGGAGAAGCCAGAGACGTCACTGGAAGTCATTGTTATTTATGAGGGTAGATTGGAATAACTTGCTGTAGGTATAACAAGGGTACCGGACTATTTGAGAAGCCTCTTGTTTAACTGAGGTACTAAGTAACTACCCTAACCTACCTATCGGTCTCCACCACCCCTTGTAACCGAGCCATCGCCAACCAATCTAGTCTACACGACCTACGTCGTACAACAAACTAGGACATGGCACATTTTATGAAGGAAGTGTATTCGGCGAGAGCCCGAATCGGAATGTGTCGCTGCACGCTTGTGCCCTTCCTTTTATAATAAAAGGTTGGTGGGGGAATGACGTAATTACGTCATGCTTGATTGTTTACACTACAAGACGGCGCTGCCGTCAATTTACAGAGTTGTTGAGGGTATTTACAACTTGGTTGACAAAGTGATGTTTAATTCATGATTTGAGCAGTTTGACTGAGACGAATTATTTAATCTTGTCTTTCTTGACACTGCCAATTGAGGCTGAAAACGTCTTCGCTCCGACATATATATTCAATGCGGTTACCGCATGCGGTTAGCCAGTAGCGGGGTAACTAGATGTTCGTGTTTAGTCTATGTGTAAATATACAGGGTTAAATAAAAAATACCAGAAAGCTCTCGACACGTAATTGTTATCATTGAAACTAACAACTTTTGTTCTATGACTTTTCAAAATTCCGCACTAATTTTTTTCATACAAAATAATTAAAACAATATGTTATTTCTCTAAAGTGACATTACTCTGTGCGCACAGAGTCGAGACTCGAGACCAAGACACGTGACGTGCGTTCGTGCGGCGTTGCCAATGTTACAGAGTAGCTACAAGGAGAGAATCTATGTAAACTATTGAATATTAAATATTTCACAAAATATCGAGTTAAAAAAAAAGTCGTAGAACAAAAGTTGTTAGTTTTAATGATAAAAATTACATGCCGAGAGCTTTCTGGTATTTTTTATTTAACCCTGTATATGGAAAAAATCAGGAAGAAACGATTGGTTGCTTACAAGGAAAATGGGTTTTAACTATATAATTGAGATTGTTGACTAAGGCTTGACGTAGGTACAAGCAAAAATATTAAACAACAATCGGATACCCGTGACTTCGTTCGCGTGGATATTGGTTTTTAAAAATCACGTGGGAATCATTTTGTTTTTCATAAGCTCCTTTGAACTCACACCTTGCTAAAAACTGTTAAAAGTTTACTGGCGGATGTTTAGGTAGATCAAAATGTAAACATCTGCCAGTGAAAGTCCCATCAAAATCGATCCAGGTTTTCAGAGATTAGCCGGTAATCTATAAAGTATCTCCGTTCTAACAAAAAAAATGAGTGAAATCGGACCACGCGTTAATGAATTACAGCTAAGTACACATTTTGACTTTCATCCCCTCTCCCAGGGGAATCGTGCTGAATTTCGGGATAAAAAGTATCCTATATGTTACTCCGTAGTATGAACTTAAATCATGCCAAGTTTTATTTCAATCCATTCAGTAGTTTTTGTGTGACGCGCGCACAAACATACAGACAAACAGACAAAAATTTCAAAAATAGCTTTTTTACGTTCTATTACTTATCCCTAACATCCCCCAGTTATTATTTTGCAAAAATCTTCAATGTACAGATACTTACGGCAAGTCTACGATTTTATTATATGTATAGATTATATGCTAGTATTATACAAACTACCTATGAAAAATTGAAATATAGTGTCAAAGATTTTGGGGTTCCGTACCAAAAGGGTAAAAAGAATATATTTGATATTTTTTAATGGAATAATTATATTTATTCAGTTTTTCTATTTTCTACTTTCAATTATTATGTACACGACTAATAAATAAAAATATAATAAAAACCATTGTTTTATTAATATCAGCCGATTTCTTTTATTAGATAACTGTACCAAAATATAATAAACGGTTAGTTATAATACATACTTATACATTTAGTTCTAATACATGTTAAATAAACTGAATAATTATACCTCTTTTATTAAAAAAAAATCATAGATGCATTTAATCTTATAACTTACGTGTCATTACGTCGCATATATGCATTATGCATAGCCAGCGCATCACCCGCCCCGCGCCCCGCAAGCCGTCATTCAGGAAGGTTAAGTTTATAGCGGTTTACCGTGTGTTATATATACTAAAACCTTCCTGAAAGTACGTAGATTAAGATAGTGAAAAGGCATTAAAATCGGTTTATTAGTTTTTGAAATAATCGCGAACATAATTACACATTATACATGCGGATCGAATACAGAACCTCCTTTTTTGAAGTCGGTAAAAAAACTTTTCTGTCTACAGTATACTATGTACACGGCATCATGTGCCGGAACGCAGACTGCTTTGCCGAGAGGGTGGTGAGTGGTGCGCGGTTTTTAAAATTAAATTAAAAAAAACCGGCCAAGTGCGAGTCGGACTCGCACACGAAGGGTTCCGTACCATTATCTATAGTTAAAAAAAACTACTTACTATATAGATCTCGTTCAAACTAATTTTCGGTGGAAGTTTGCATGGTAATGTACATCATATATTTTTTTTAGTTTTATCATTCTCTTATTTTAGAAGTTACAGGGGGGGGACACATTTTACCACTTGGGAAGTTTCTCTCGCGCCAACTATTCAGTTTAGAAAAAATGATATTAGAAACTTCAATAGAAGACCTATCCATAGATACCCCATACGTATGGGTTTGATGAAAAAAAAAATTTTGAGTTTCAGTTCTAAGTATGGGGAACCCCCAAAATTTATTGTTTTTTTTTTCTATTTTTGGATGAAAATCTTAATGCGGTTCACAGAATATATCTACTTACCAAGTTTCAATAGTAGTATAAGTTCTTATAGTTTCGGAAAAAAGTGGCTGTGACATACGGACGGACAGACAGATAGACAGACATGACGAATTCATAAGGGTTCCGTTTTGTGCCATTTGGCTACGGAACCCTAAAAAGGAGGGCGCATTTTTTTTAACCGATTTTTCTAATATAATTGCATTTTTCTTTTTTATGATTTCTTTTATCCGCAAACTTGTGAGATGGTTTCATAAGAGTTCCTGGTTGCAAATCCGCAATCCAGATGTTGCAGAATGCAGGGGTAAATAACTGTAGGTACTCTTCAGCATTGGGGATTTAGCGACTGTTGATTATGAGTTCATATTGTAGGTACCTACAGGGTTTAGAATTCATCATTGAACTCCAGGTCTCAACTGCTCAATCCCGACTTAAACCGCAGGTATTAAGGATCTGGCGATTCTTTATTGATATTATAAAGTTACATTTAAAAGATTCAAATAAAAATTTCTTGATAAATTCCTCTATAAGTGTATCTACAACTAGAGTTGCGCTCGGTGCGCGAGCTGCAAGCAGCTCGCGGGCCTTGTAGTCTCTTCAATATTCGTAAAATAAAGAAATGGGAGGCCATACTAAATACCAGAATATTCTGGAGAGTCTCTTGAAAGATAGAAAGAAATATTGGTATCACGTTTCGCATCTTTTCTGAAAGGACACTAATGAGTTTTATGCATGCATTTAGTGGGAAATAAAAGATCTGTACAAAAATGTTCTGGAGAGCCACATGAAAATTAAAAAGAAATTTTGTATGCACACGAATTTTTTTTGTTCCGTAGCTATCTTTTCTTTACTGGCTCACCAAAGGGCCTAAGGTCTTTAACATTTTTATTTTTAGGACCATGCCTCTATGATTGATAGTTTTTGAGGGCCGTTAGGATACTCTGGTAATTTTTTCACATTCAGTACGTTTTGTATTTTTTGTGAAAAAAATCTTTAAGTTCTATTTACTTATACGTGTAGTGGGGGAAAAAGTTTCATACAAAAATGTGTAAGAGAGCTTCTTAAGAAGAACCCAAAAAATTTGTATGGAGAGATTTTTTTTTAATTCGGCGGCCATCTTTTTTTTTACCCATTCACCCAATGGCCCAAGGTCTTTAACAATATTTGTTTGGGATCATGTCTGTATGACTGGTAGTTTTGGAGGACCCATGAGGTACTCTGGTAAATCCACAATCATGACGTTTCAGAATTTTTCTGAAGGAAGACCCATAAGTTCAACGTATATAAATAGTTAACGGAAAAGGTTCCATACAAAATTGTTCTGGAGAGCCTCTTGAAAAGAACCCAAAAACTTTGTATGGAGAGATTTTTTTTTGTTCGGCGGCCATCTTTTTTTTACCCATTCACCCAATGGCCCAAGGTCTTTAACAATATTTGTTTGGGACCATGCCTGTATGACTGGTAGTTTTGGAGGACCCATGAGGTACTCTGGTAAATCCACAATCATGACGTTTCAGAATTTTTCTGAAGGAAGACCCATAAGTTCGACGTATATAAATAGTTAACGGAAAAGGTTCCATACAAAATTGTTCTGGAGAGCCTCTTGAAAAGAACCCAAAAAATTTGTATGGAGAGATTTCACCGGTTCACCTAATGGCCCAAGGTCTTTAATAACATTAATTGTTTGGGACCATGTCTGTATGACTGGTAGTTTTGGAGGACCCATGAGGTACTCTGGTAAATTTTCCACATTCATAACGTGTCGTATTTTTCCTGAAAGGACACTCATAAGTTTTATTCATGCGCTTAGTGAGGTAAAAAAAGTTCTATACAAAAATATTCTGGAGAGCCTCTTGAAAATTAAAAAAAAACATTTCAGAGATTAGCTAGTAATCTTTAAAGTATTTTATTTCTAGTAAAAAAAGAATGAATAAAATCGGACCACGCGCTAACGAATTACAGCTAAGTACACATTTTGACTTTCATCCCCTCTCCCAAGGGAACCGTGCCGAATTTTGGGATAAAAAGTATCCTATATATTACTCCGTAGTATGAACTTAAATCATGCCAAGTTTCATTTCAATCTATCCAATATTTTTTGCGTGATGCACGAACAAACATACAGACAAACAGACAAAAATTTCAAAAATAGCTTTTTTACGTTCTATTACTTATCCCTAACATCCCCCAGTTATTATTTTGCAAAAATCTTTATCTACTCTCATATCTTAAAATCGCGATTAAGAAATCAAAATGTGTCATATATTGGACTACTTTATTCACACACATCTATAATATTTAAAATAAAATTAAAATAGTAGTTTATGAAACGGTTGCATAATAGAGGTTATTAAAACACGACTGTTAGTTTAAAAAAACGAGCCGCAGGTGAGTTTTTTAATAGTATTACACGAGTGTTTTAATACCTAATTATGTAGAGGAAAATAAACTACTTTATCTAAACTCATATCATAAAATCCAAACCATAAAATTTTGGTAATATTTGTCGTGAGTTTTCCTTGATTTTGCTGGCAAAAGATTGTTGGTCCGTGGTTAGATGGAGTTAAATTCTCTTCAGTATCACTGCTGGACATTTTTCCGCGCAAGAAAAATCACTTGTAAAGGTTTGGGTTACAAAAACAATAAATAATAAATTAAAAATTTAAATAAGTAATAGGCGCCAAAATTCAATTGTCAATTTCGCATGTGCGGTGCGTGCAGACTGCAGCGTCAGGTGATGTTCATTGTCTATGGTCAACCTGCGACTCGTTTTTTAAACTAACACTCGTGTTTTAATAACCTCTATTATGCAACCGTTTCATGTATATTATATCTATACTCTATACATCTTCTATACATCTATATCTATACATCTATACATCTATACATATATACTATATACATACATACATAATATATAATAAAATCGTAGAATTGCCGTATCTGTACATTGAAGATTTTTGCAAAATAATAACTGGGGGATGTTAGGGATAAGTAATAGAACGTAAAAAAGCTATTTTTGACATTTTTGTCTGTTTGTCTGTTTATCTGTTTATCTGTTTGTTTGTCTGTATGTTTGTGCGCGCATCACGTAAAAACTACTGAATGGATTGAAATGAAACTCGGCATGATTTAAGTTCATACTACGGAGTAACATATAGGATACTTTTCATCCCGAAATTCAGTACGGTTCCCTTGGGAGAGGGAATGAAAGTTAAAATGTGTACTTAGCTGTAATTCACTAACGCGTGGTCCGATTTCATTCATTCTTTTTTTGTTAGAAAGGAAATACTTTAAAGATTACTGGCTAATCTCTGAAAGGCTGGACCGATTTTGATGGGACTTTTACTGGCGGATGTTTACATTTTGATCTACCTAAACATCCGCCAGTGAACTTTTAACAGCTTTTAGCAAGTAATGAGCTCAAAGGAGCTTAGGAAAAATATAATAAAATCGTAGAATTGCCGTATCTGTACATTGAAGATTTTTGCAAAATAATAACTGGGGGATGTTAGGGATAAGTAATAGAACGTAAAAAAGCTATTTTTGACATTTTTGTCTGTTTGTCTGTTTGTCTGTTTATCTGTTTATCTGTTTGTCTGTTTGTCTGTATGTTTGTGCGCGCATCACGTAAAAACTACTGAATGGATTGAAATGAAACTCGGCATGATTTAAGTTCATACTACGGAGTAACATATAGGATACTTTTTATCCCGAAATTCAGTACGGTTCCCTTGGGAGAGGGGATGAAAGTTAAAATGTGTACTTAGCTGTAATTCACTAACGCGTGGTCCGATTTCATTCATTCTTCTTTTGTTAGAAAGGAAATACTTTAAAGATTACTGGCTAATCTCTGAAAGGATGGACCGATTTTGATGGGACTTTTACTGGCGGATGTTTACATTTTGATCTACCTAAACATCCGCCAGTGAACTTTTAACAGCTTTTAGCAAGTAATGAGCTCAAAGGAGCTTAGGAAAAACAAAATGATTCTCACGAGATTTTTAAAAACTAATATCCACGTGAACGAAGTCGCGGGTTTCCGCTTCTAAATTACTATAAATGTACAGATACGGCAAGTCTACGATTTTATTATATGTATAGATAGATAGATATTGTTATAGATATAAATTAATTTAACTGTACTCTTCAGCATTGGGGATTGAGCGACTGTTGATTTTATGACTTCATGTTAACGTCACCATCCCCCACGACGATAATCTTGTGAAGGCAGAGAAAGAAAAATTAACGAAATATTTAGACCTTGCCCACGAGATTGCCGCCATGTGGAGTGTTGATTCAACGATTATTGTTTTATAATTATTACTTACGGAAACTTAAAACTAAAACTACGAGTGTTCCAGACGCGCCCTGGTCTGAGAAGAGATTATATTACTATAGTCTCGCATATAATGTGACATAGAATCTTAAATCTCTACGCACACTCCATGAAATACGTCCACGGCTGTAACTGACGCGTGTAGGTTGTTTATCAGAATCTTATCTTTCTTCAAATCTTTTTCCCTCTAATTAAAATTTGTTTAGGGATGTTTGTTGTTGTGTTGCTTTAATACTTGAATGCATTCTAGTTGTACTTTTAGACAGATAAATGCTTGTATGTAGAGAGCCGAGGCAGACGTTTTATTGAACTGAGCTGCCACTTGCCAGCTGAGATGAAATCTTACAGGGTAGGTCCTTGGACGATAAGCAATACCTATACGTAGCAGCAGCCGTCCGCCATTTTAGTCTGTAGTCTAGTGACTAGTAGGTAGTCGCCTGTCTTTAGTCATCGAGTTAGAATGTTTCCTGTCGATAATATATCTACGCCAAACAAATAAATGAAAATGTCTGACTGTAATTTGGATGATTCCCGCAACAGCGCGCACGTATCGTGGGTGTCATTTACCTATACAAACAGGTAATATCATTCTTACGGGAGGCAAAAAATGTAAAAGAACCTAATACAATGAACGGCTATTTTTGTTTTTAACCCCCGACGCAAAAACGACGGGGTGTTATAAGTTTGGCGTGTGTGTGTGTGTCTGTCTGTTCCCCTGTAGCGCTCAAACGGGTGGACCGATTTGAATGCGGGTTTTTTTGTTTGAAAGGTGAATTAGTCGAGAGTGCTGTTAGCTATGTTTGATGAAAATCGATCCAAGATGGCCGCCGCTACAAAATGACAGATTACATATTTTTTCACAACTCCCTTAATATAGGTATCAAATGAAAGGGCTTGACTAGAAGAATAGCATTATGCAAATCCAAGATGGCCGCTGCCACAAAATGGCGAATGTCGGGGGTTTTTAAATTTTTAATTTATACTTGTAAATTGATTTACTATCTCGTAATTCCTGCTTAGTTGAATATCTTTGCTTGGGAAACTAGCGATAAGTAGATTGAACGATATATTTGAATTCGAATTGTTTGAATTTTACTTAAATGGGCTCAAATGAACAGTTGAATGTTTATGCAACGGGATGTACATTTTTCGAGCTAAGTGAGCTGTTTAGAGGATTCCGCTTGCCTCGTTTACTTACACCTGGTGTGCCGAAAATCATGATCGGTTATGTGGCTTATGGTTAACTATGAACATTACTGAGATCGTAAGATAGATATCTGAAGTTTTATCAGGTCATTGGTTATTTTCAATGTGGAAAATTTGGAATAATGACAAGAAAACAAAATAACAGGTTAGTGTGCCCAGGCGTCGCGTGCGTGCTGCGTGGCAAGTATTTGCAGACAGGTATCTCGTTTAGGTATTACTGTGCTATACTCGTACGTAGGCAGTAGGCACACAAGATACAAGCGAGGAGTGATATTGTGAACACGCCTAACACGGTGACAGTTTCATTTTCTCTGTTTGTAAACAATATATTTCTCGCGAGGTCGATTCGTCGTTAGGTCATATTATTTGTAAATGACACTCACAGTGAACGTTTAATTCAAAATTTTCTCGTACTTTTTTTTTAAATATTAAGTACCATCGGTTAAAGTTGGGTGATGAAAGTAATTATTTTGAAAGAGCGGATACCCGCGACTTCTTTCGCGTGGATATTGATTTTAATAATCCCGTGGGAATCATTTTGTTTTTCCTATGCTCCTTTGAGCTTAAACCTTGCTAAAAACTGTTAAAAGTTCACTGGCGGATGTTTAGGTACATCAAAATGTAAACATCCGCCAGTGAAAGTCCCATCAAAATCAGTCCAGCCTTTTGGAGATTAGCCAGTAGTCTTTAAAGTATCTACTTTCTAACAAAAAAAGAATGAATGAAATCGGACCACCCGTTAACGAATTACAGCTAAGTACACATTTTGCCTTTCATCCCCTCTCCCAAGGGAACCGTGCTGAATTTCGGGATAAAAAGTATCCTATATGTTACTCCATAGTATTAATTTAAATCATGCCGAGTTTCATTTCAATCCATTCAGTAGTTTTTACGTGATGCGCGCACAAACATACAGAAAAACAAATAAACAGACAAATAGATAAACAGACAAACAGACAAAAATTTCAAAAATAGCTTTTTTACGTTCTATTACTTATCCCTAACATCCCCCAGTTATTATTTTGCAAAAATCTTCAATGTACAGATACGGCAATTCTACGATTTTGTTATATGTAAATATAGATTCAATGCTGGGAAAACATCTAACATTTTATTTAAGTAATATGTTTTAACTTTAAACTGTAATTTATAGGAGGGTTATTCACGGTTATATATTACAGAAAAAATATTTATCGAATAAAAGTTAATATTGAAAGATCTTCACAGGGTACCTGTCAATTTTCTGATTTATTTTTTTATACTTAAGTATACCTAATTCTAAAAGTGCAAGGCCAATTTTTTTTCTGAGAACTGTCACAACTTGGCCTATCACACATTTCCGGCTAGACGTTAATTTCAGGGACATCCAGTGACTGTATTTTTAAGCTATTTCATAAATTCCACCAATTATTTTTCCTTGCGCCCTCACACTGCCGAGGGTCACTGGTAGATATTTCTAATCGAGGTAAGTGTTTCCTTGTCCACAATTTTTCTTCTTTTCCTTCTTTTCTTCACAATGTTTGATACAAAATAAACAAATAAATAAAATAAGTTCGATTCAATTATTAATATTCGACACATTTTGATGGCGCTGAAGCCCCTCCTTATAGTATTGGTATAAATACTGAAGCTTGGTCTCAGTCCGGCTCTCAGACCGACTAGTAGTAGTAGGTAGCTTGGGATATATTTTGATGAACACCTTATGATAACAATTATACTTTAATTAAATAAATATTGCCATTTTTAAGTCCAGAATATAAATGTCCGAGTGTAATTAAAGATTAGTAGGTATAGGAAAACAAGGGGATGCCAGCGACTTCGTTCGCGTGGATATTGGTTTCAAAAATCCCGTGGGAACTCTTTGTTTTTCCTAAGCTCCTTTGAGCTCATACCTTGATAAAAACTGTTAAAAAAATCAAAATGTGAATATCTGCCAGTGAAACTCCCATCAAAATCGATCCAGCCTTTCGGAGATTAGAAACAAGCATAGCAAACAAGATTAGCAAGAACAGATAGACAAATACAACGCACGCCAGCTTAAGATGATACTTAATAATCCATACGTTTAAAGGTTCCTGTACAATCCGGGTTCCAAGTTATATGGAATACTGAGGGTTGTGATGGCTGATATTTCTGAACTACAAAACCGATGACTTTAAAATATTTACGGGATAATTTGTAAAGTATCAACTTTCTAACAAAAAAAAATGAAATCGAACTAGGTAGGTACGCGTTAATGAATTACAGCAAGTAGGTACACATTTTGACTTTCATCCCCTCTCCGGTCTCCCAAGGGAACCGTGCCGAATTTCGGGATATAAAATATCCTATATGTTACTACGTATAGTATGAAATTAAATCATGCCAAGTTTCATTTCAATCCATTCAGTAGTTTTTTCGTGATGCGCGCACAAACATATACCTAGACAAACAGACAAACAAACAAATATTTCAAAAATTGCTTTTTTACGTTCTGTTACTTATTTCTAACATCTCCCAGTATTTTTTTGCATAAATCTTTAATGTACAGACACGTCAAGTCTACGATTTTATTGTATAGAATAGATAGATAGATCTGAGAGGACATCTCAATTAAAGTAATTTCTTATTCGATTTTAATTGAGTTTGTGCGCGATAGATGCAGATTTTTAAATAATAGTTTCACTCACTCATTAGAAGTTGTAAGTAATTTAAATGTTTCATGTTTTTTCATTAATTGGAAACCATAACTCAACATGTTAAAGATAATGTATATGATTCCTATTTTTGGAATGGTGTTTACATTATATATTATGGAAATGTGTTTGATGGCAGTTTTAATAGCTCCCAAAAAGATGTTAAGAGACAATACCTACAGTTTTATACTTTTGATACCAGCTACTAATATAGGATGCGCAGAAGTCTCATTACAATACAAATTATTTATTTATGTTAATTTAGTATCCTAAACTGTGTGTTCTTTTTTACATTCGTTTTTATTAAGTAGGTAATATAATATTATGGAGAATAATTCATAAGTATCGGAAAATTTATACAATATGGTATTATGAGATGTTCTACCTATGAGTAGGTACCTACTCGTATTATGTAGGAGTTTCGTTCAAGAGTAGAAGGCATCGAATAGTGGTAACATACCACGTCATTCTACTTCATCATTGTACGTCACGCGTCAGGCTCAGGGCGCGTTCCCACTTTGTCGTGACGACAGATAGTCGTGCAGTTTAAAGCGTCCGCGTCGTAGCTTTTATATTTGAATGGAGGTTTTCACATATAGGACGGCACGATTAACTGTCTTCCACGACTTTTCTGTGTTGTGACGACACATTGTCGGAATTGTAGTTTTTCAATGGGAATGGTTAGCACGACAAATCGTGTGTCGTTTTTGCGACTTATCTATCGTAGCCACGATAAAAATATCGTCTCATCGTTGTCTACTGATGTGCAAACGACAAGGCGACTGTCGCGAATCGATAAAATGACGTCAAGATTGAACGAGAACAGCTAAATAGTACAATAGTCATTCAAAGATAAAAAAATTCGATGACATTGGCATATGGGAACAGCTAGATAGAGACGATAGTCGTCCAACGATAAATTAACCGTTATAACATAGTGGGAACGGCACTTGTCGTCATCGCGAAACATTATTATCGCTGTCATCCAGAGCTGATAAAACAATTGAGTCAATTCTTTATCAAATCAGTAAATCTTGACTTAGATTAAAAAATTAGAGCAGATCAGAGCTGTGCGATCTCAGGACAAACCTATATTTTTTTGGCGGGAAAATGAAATAAAATGAAAACGAGGAGAGAGTTCCTATAAATATAAAAAAAAAAAATTAGCAGACAATATCGGGGGTGAAAGCTAATTTTCTAATAAAAACATGAGGGCTGACTTTGAGAACACAAATGCCGGAGGAAGGGACATAGGAGCCGAGCTTAGTCAAATCAGTACTTTTTTTAAATAAATTTAAAAAAATACTTCTTTAATTATATTATTGTATTAATAATTGAATCAAAAAGTCAAAAGCATGAAGTACTTATTAGAAGAAAAAAACATTGTACTGAAATTGCTTCGTTTGACACGTCTACGAGTTTTTAAACATGACACCTTAAGTGCCGACTTATAGAACATCCACCCTACTTAGTGATTTCTACACTTTCAGTGTTACATAAAAAAAAGTTAAAAGTTATTGTCTTGTTTGTAAGAATCAAATTGTAAAATCTCGCTAAATAATTAGTGAGTGTTAATAAATAATATTTAATTATTAAAAAAAGTATGTAAAAAGTGAGAGTCGAGCCTCACTCTTTTAGGGTTTCGTACATAATTATGAACAACATAATATTTTGGGCGTAAGAAATAGGTATTTCATTTCTGAGCTAGACATCGCAACAAACCGTGAAAGAAAAACCCAAAAAGTGTTCGTTTGTTTTAGTCACAGCTTACAAACTACTTTATGAATCGTTGTTTTTAGTATTTGTTGTTTAAATACAGTATGTGGTACATAATATACCGAAGTATCATATTCCTAACTGGTTTAGGTTTTGAGATAACCCCCGTAAAAATGGTGTATGCCCCGTTGACCAACCGGCCAGACCAACCAGTTGGTCAAAGGGGAATTCGTATTTCCCCTTTGACCAACTGCGGTAGGGTAAGAATTAAATGTCGATACATTGTATCGATACATAATTGTAAATAGGTACAAAACAGAAAAATACAAAACAGGTGTGGTATGTATAAGGCCTAGGCCGCACTGCGAAATTTATTCGCGCGAATTTTTTCGCAGAATTCTGTAACATATGGAAATGTATGAAGCTGCCCGCACTTGCGATTTAAAATTCGCGAAAAAAATATATAAAAATGCGGAAAATAAACCGCGCGAATAAAATTCGCGCGAATATATTTCGCAGTGCGGCCCCGGCCTTAATCACACTAATGTTACGATAATCACAGTAATATTATAAAGGCGAAAGTTTGCGTGCGTGCGTGCGCGCGCGTGTGTGTGTGTGTGTGTGTGTGTTTGTGTGTGTATGTGCGTGCGTACGCGCGCGTGTGTGTGTGTGTGTGTGTGTGTGTGTGCGTGCGTGCGTGCGTATGTGTGTGTGTGTGTGTGTGTGTGTGTGTGTGTGCGTGCGTGCGTGTGTGTCTGTGTGTGAGTGTGTGTGTGTGCGTGCGTGCGTGCGTATGTGTGTGTGTATGTGCGTGCATGCGTGCGTATGTGTGTGTGTGTGTGTGTGTGTGTGTGTACTCCTAGATGTAACAATAATGGTATTTATACATAATAATGGTATTATTATACTGTTAAAGCAAGATAGCTTTATGGTATTAAGCCCTTATTGACCAGTTTTTAGGGTTCCGTAAATCCGTAACTAAAGTGTAAAAACGGGACCCTATTACTAAAACTTCGCTCTCCGTCCGTCTGTCCGTCTGTCACCAGTCTGTATCGCATGAACCGCGATAGCTAGACAGTTGAAATTTTCATAGATGATGTAGGTATTCCTGTTGCCGATAAAATAACAAATACTAAAGAACAGAATAAAATCACAAAAGTGATTTTTTTCCTCTTTTTTGCTCGATATTGATAACGGCAACTGGTAGATGCTTGGAATATTCACAGAATATTGAATTATACATATATTCACTTTAAAAATAAATAATTAAATTAAAATAAAACAAATATTTAAGGAGGGCTCCCATACAACAGACATGAACCGTTTTTATAGATAATGGTACGGAACACTTCGTGCGCGAGTCCGACTCGCACTTGGCCGGTTATTTTGTTTGGCAAAATGTATTTTGACGTGAGATTGCTATGAGATTTTGACAAACAAACTGAAGTGAGATTATTTTGGTGAAACTCAAGTTTTTTTAAAGAATTAATTGATTTGTTCTGTAAATTATAAACAACTTTTTTTATAAAGTGTAATATAGGTATATAATAGTTATTATATATAGTATAACATTCTCTAGCGCTATGAAAATTTAACTTTTTTAATTTATGTATCGATATAATGTATCGACATTTAATTCTTACCCTACCGCAGTTGGTCAAAGGGGAAATACGAATTCCCCTTTGACCAACTGGTTGGTCAGGCCGGTTGGTCAACGGGGCATACACCGTAAAAGGTGATGGTCTAAAACTAACAACTTTGATGGCGCCCCATTTCCTTATTTTTTAAGCAAAAAATTAAAAAAATATATATTCGTGCTCTACTCAATAAGTTCCAAACAATGATAGGGTACCCCACAAGCTAGGGTAAGAGAAACTATTTTTTTTCCGGCTCCTTTTTCATGTATCGGAGCCCTCCTGAAAAATAATTTAATTCAATTTCTAATTCAATATTTAGTTTTGGGTTAACGTTCTACAACAAATACCAAAATCTTAGGTGTGTAACTCATTTAATCTACGAGCTAGAGACCTGTGACCGGCGGACGGACAGACAGACAGACAGACAGACGGACAGACAGTCGAGTGACATTAATAGGGTTTCGTTTTTACACTTAGGGTACGGAACCCTAAAAAGTAAATAAAATGGAGGGAAATCTAACGAAGTTTACTAAACATAAAAGCGTGCCAAAGAATTCAGAAAAGAAGTTTTTAACTTGTTACAATCAACTAGTTTGGCCATAAATATAGCCAAACTAGTTACTTAAAATAACAAAAGAATTCAATAATTTTAAAATTATTACAAATCACAATCCACAGATTATTTTTAACCCCAGACGCAAAAAGAGGGGCGTTATATGTTTGACCGCCATATGTATGTGTGTATGTCTGTCCCACCGTAGCTTAAAAACGGGTTAACGATTTGAATACGGTTTTTTATTTGAAAGCAGGTTTTTTGCTATGGTTCTTAGACATGTTTTATCAAAATCGGTTCAGCCATTTTAAAGTTATCAGCTCTTTTGTTAGTTGCGGTCAAGGTTCTGACGTGTGGAGCAGGAGGGTGGTGGCACGTCAGGTTGTCCCACAGATCACGGCTTATTTAAATAATTTACAGTTATTTAAACTGACTTTACGTCATTACTATTACATGATACATCCTTGCATGCACCGGTGCAATCTCTTTGCATCTACATGCAAAGAGATTGCACCGGTGCGATTTGTTGCCTACATTGCCTTTAATACCTACATACCTTTTGCTGATTTCAACTTTAGATTTTTCAATATAGTAAAATACTAAATTTAATTTAAGGCAACGCGTACCGAGTTTTACTTTGAACATTATTGGAGATAGAGGACAGAAATGTTCGACGCGGGTCGGTCATCTTGTGACTTAAGACAACTCACCACCGCCCGCGCCGCGCCGGTGCGGATCCGGTGCGGGAACCGGATTCCGCTAAGAAGCAGAGAAGCCGCCGACAAGAACAGCAGTTGATCTTTCCAACATATTATAATATTACAATATGTAGAGATATGAATGAAACAAACCATAACACTTCATACTATCTCGTGGACAGCTGTGGATGCCAAGCCGATTGCTTCCATGCAACTTTGTGATTAAGAAATTCATTAACTGTGTAATAACCTTGATTTAATAAATATATTTTGACACATTGTTTAAATTTAGCGCGTGAAATCAATATTTTATGCTTTTATTACCTTGATTCCCAAGGAATGTTTAATTCTTTCGGAATCAAGTTAATAAAAGCATTGATTCGGCGTGTATGTATGTATTGGAAAAGTAGATATATAGTAACATTAATCAGAAAAAAGTTAATAAGTAAGTTATATGGGTATATAGGTATAAGTTATTCTTAATACAAATAAAGTAAGTAAGTCTTAAGAATCAGCCACATCATTTATTAATATTTTTATCACCTACTTAATTGTCGCTTTACTAAAATAAAGCAAAAAATGTAGTACACGATACAAGAATACACAAAATATATCTCACGAAGAGTTTCATAATTTATTATGCAAAGTGTTATCATAGTAAAAATAAGATATTCGCAAGGCTTTAGGCGTGTAATAATAATGAAAGAAACTCACTTGGATTGAACGATAGATCGGTATCGGAAGCTGCGGATCGGCTGAGTGTAGTTCACGCGTTGTGAGCGCGCGTTCGCGACGGACTGAGTGGCGCACGCGGCGGCTCGGCGGCGGCGCGCCCGAACATCATGCTGATTGCTTGCTTGAGATTTTCCACACAAGGACAAAATATTATGTGTACCTACTTATGTTTTCCATTTCAATAAAAGTGCTCGTCGGTCTAGCGATAGCGTGTTCGACTGCGGATCGCTTCGCGAGGTTTCGGGTTCAATTTCCGAGTCGGGCCAAATTTTTTTAGTTTACTTAACTAGGTACATTTTTAATTTTTATTTGATTTCTCTATCGAGAATTTCTCAGTGTCTGCCCGAAGAAGACAATTGCCGGTGTTTCACCCCCATGCCTTGGAGAGTAGGTTACCGTCGGTTCGAGTCGGTTCGGCAGCGGGTCCGAGCTCCTAATCACTCCCTACTATAAGAGAGGCCGTGTGAGACAGGGTGACGTTATTTCACCGAAACTGTTCTCTAACGCACTGGAGGACGTTTTTAAAACATTGAACTGGGAAGGACGGGGAATCAATATAAACGGTGAGTACATCTCACACCTTCGATTTGCTGACGACATCGTCTTATTCGCGGAGTCTCCGGCTGAATTAGCCCGAATGCTGCGGGACCTTGATGGGGCCTCCCGTTGTGTTGGTCTCGGCATGAATCTTGAGAAGACTAAGGTCATGCTTAACTCACGTGTCATGCCGGAACCAATAACCGTCGGTGGTACTACACTCGAAGTCGTCGAAGAGTATGTCTATCTTGGGCAAACTCTCCAACTAGGTCGAGACAACTTTGAGAAGGAAGCCGACAGGAGGATTCGTCTGGGTTGGGCAGCATTTGGGAAGTTACTTCAAGTCTTTTCGTCATCTCAACCGCAATGCCTGAAGACAAAAGTCTTTGACCAGTGCATCCTACCTGTGATGACATATGGAGCCGAGACGTGGACACTGACGGTGGGGCTTGTCCACAGATTCAAAGTCGCTCAACGGGCTATGGAGCGAGCTATGCTTGGAGTCTCTTTGAAGGATAAAATCAGAAATGAGATTATTCGGAAAAGAACTAAAGTAACCGACATAGCTCGCAGGATCAGCTCGTTGAAGTGGCGATGGGCAGGTCACATCTGTCGGAGGACCGATGGCCGCTGGAGCAGACGTGTCCTCGAGTGGAGACCGCGAACCGGCAAGCGCAGCGTAGGAAGACCCCCGGCTCGGTGGTCCCACGACCTTAAAAGGGTCGCTGGCCGGGATTGGATGCGAAAGGCAGAGAACCGTACGGTGTGGTGCACCCTGGGAGAGGCCTACGTCCAGCAGTGGACGGAAATAGGCTGATGATGAGACTTGCCGTATCAGTACATAGCCCAGTCAATCTACGAAAAATAAAAATAAAGACTCTTATAGTTTTGGAAATTGGCCTTAAGTGTTCTTTAGACCTTCCTCTAATAACATATCCAAAACCCCCATATGGGAGGGGTGCGGAACCAGCCGCCATTTTGAATTTTAGGTCCCTTTTTTCGGTTTTTTGCACATATCTCGAAAATCTCTACTTCTAGCATTATGATTACTTCTGACAAAGGTTTTTAAATAAAATTCGCTACAGGTTCCATTCATTTTTACTCTCAGGTTATTACTTTAGGAGCTACAGGGTGTTTAAGTTAACAAAGAGATAAAAAATAGGTAATTATGAATACGGCGTCGTTTATAAAAATAATATTCACTATCGCTCATATTTTTAGTTTACAATAAGCAAGCTCATAGTCATCTAACGACAATTGAAATTTTCACAGAGGGTATATTTTTGTTGTCGCTTTATTAATAAATACTAAAAATTAAATAAAAATTAAACTTAAAGGGGGCCCCCATACAAGAAACGTGATTTTTTCGGCGCTTTTTGCTTACCTAAACAATCACTGTATCTCTTGAACCATTACAGGTAGATATTTGAAATTTTCAGAGAGTAGGTATCTATATCCACAAAATAATGAAAATAAAATAAATTTGAAATTTAAAGGAATTTCCATACAATAAACTTGGGGTGTAGATGACAGGTGCTACGCTCAGGAAGGCAAGCTGAGCTACAGGGCACCGTCATAAGTCGAACCACACACGTCCCCGATGCTGGACCTCCTGATCTCATTCGGGCTCGGAGTAATCTGTGCTTGGGTGGGCTCAGGGGGCTCAGTCGTACACCCTGGGCAATGTTGCAGCTAGTAACGAGCTTGCCTAATTTTACACCTTCCTCGGGTTGCAACAGCCAAATGTGGTCAGGGCGGTACAGGCTGCGATCTCCCCTCGCAGCAGGTACGTCCCCTATCCCCCTCCCTAACCTAACATCCCATGTCTCCTATCCTTCCCAAATACAATTCCTATCTACCCCCCCCCCCCCCCCCACAAAACACAAATGGAAGCGAATCAAAAGAAAATAGAACTACTCCAGAAGGGTACCGGAAACGGAGAATCCCTTGCTGAGGCGACTGATCGGTCAGCCCGAACAGTCGCCTCAGGCTGCCCCCCGTATTCTGGAGAGGGCAATGTTTCGCTTTTAGGTGTGTCGCGCGCCGTCGAAGGTTCGGCCAAAGACCTTCAATTAAGCATTGGTAGAACCCTTCAAATAAGGGACGAAGAGGACCTACTGAGGTCGCCGTCACCAGGGCCGTCAGGCCAGGGTGAGGGCGCCTTCACTACGGTTCGTTCAAAGAGAAGTCTGAAGCGTGAACGAAGACTTAAAAGACAGCAAACGGTGTCGGAACAGCCACCGAATTCCCAACAGCCATCGGGGAGTACCTCGGCGGAAGCTGGGCGGACGGGGCCGGTACGACCACCGAAGAATAAGAGGCAAAGCACCGACCCAGATGAGCGTCGACCAGCGAAACGCCGAAACCAGGGGATCCGGGACGGGCCGCGCTGCTCTGCAAAAGAGCAGAGCGATCTGGCCGTGGCCATACATCGCGCTGACGGCGCCCTGGTCGATGCTGATCTGGCGGAGGTCATTAGGACTAGGCTTAGCAACCTTATCCTGAAGGCGGGTAGGGAACAGGAAGACAGTGATAAGCTGAACTTCGCCACATCGGGGTTGGTGTCAGAAGGTTTCTTTCTTGTGACACCAATGAACGTTCTGGCGAGGGATTGGCTACTGTCATGCGACCTGGGCCTGTACAATGGTGTTCAGATAAGGTTGACAAGACGAGATAGGGGCAGGGTTGCAGTATGGATCCCAGGGATCAAAAAACTCGACAACCCTCTGGAATACCTACAAGTCCAGAACAGGAAGAGACCAGAGCTGCAGCTGCCTGAGTGGAGTCTCATTGTCAGGGAGCCCCTCCCTCTGGGGGAGCGACTGATACTGGGGGTCCCTCAGGAAGTCTGCCAGCTCATAGACAAGGAGGGGGTTTGGCTGTACTATGAGCTTACTCGGGTACACGTCAAAGTCCTAAAACCAAAGACAAAGGGTAGCACGCCGGACGTGGACATGGACGACACAACACAATGCCCACAGTCGGGTGTAGCCGGTGGCGAGTCGGGACGAGCATCGTCGGGTAAGGCGGACCAAAGCTGCGGAGGTGCCAGTGGGGACCAAAGGACCCCCCCACAGTGCCCTCCCGGTACGGAAGAGCCTGGAACGGCGGGCCCGTCGCGGGTCAATACCGGTTCACAAAAGAGCCGATACATGAGTGATGCTGAGAAACTCGCGGGAACCTTCACTGGGACCCGTTGACGGACTCAGCATTGACATGTATTGGAGGAGACACTACACAAAGGACGCATCACTAAACACATCATAATAAAAAACAAAACAGACAGACACACAAACACAAAACACACAACACATACACTAAGAATACTTCAGTTAAATCTGCACCACTGCAGAGAGGCCATGAACGAACTCTGCCAATTTGTGGTCAACAAGAAAATAGACTTAGCTCTATTACAAGAGCCATACGTCTTCAAAGGGCGCGTGGCCGGCTTGGGACGCTTGACTGGCGACGTGATTTACCAGAGTAACGGTGAGTCCAACCCCAGAACATGCGTCTATGCCAGTAATAGAATTAAGTCCTTAGGACTAATAGTATCTGAGCATTACAGAGACCTGGTGGCGGTTGAAACAACCATACCGCTAGCTGATGGGAGCATGAAGAGAGTGGCTTTCATATCGGCATACATTCCCAGCGAGGCTGACTTCAAACCACCAACAAAGGAACTTGAAGAAACTGTAATTAAATACAGAGGTAAGAGAATTCCCATTATTATTGGGTGTGATGCAAACTCACATCATGAGGCGTGGGGCAGCACTAACACGAATAGTAAAGGGGAGCTACTAATAGATTTTGTTGTAAGCAACGGTCTTGAAATTATGAACATTGGAGACAGTAGCACCTTTGTTACAAAATCAAGACAAGAAGTATTAGATATTACACTAGCAACTGGAGATATTTCCAAATATGTCAATGAATGGAAGGTTGATAAGGATGAATCTTTTTCGGACCACCGAAGAATAACCTTCAACATTGACAGTAAAGTGGAAAATGTAAAAGTTAGGAATATTAGGAAAACGGACTGGGAAAAATTTGCTTCAACAGTAAGCAAATGGAAGCCAAGCCGTACATCCTTTAGTAACATAGAAGAATTAGAAACAGGTGCAAGAGAACTAGTAACATGTCTGGTGGAAGCGCACAATGCTGCATGCCCACTGAGAGACATAAGAACTGGAAAAGGACAACCTTGGTGGAACAAAGAGCTGAAGAAAAACAGGAAAAAAGTACGTAGAGCTCTCCGAATTGCACTCAAAAGAAACGATGATGCAAGCTGGGGCGCCTACAGAGTAACAAGATCTGAATTCCGCACTATGTGTAGGAAAGAAGAAAGGACTGGTTGGCACTTATACTGCGACGGAATAACAAACTATCCAGAATCCGCACGCTTAATGAAAGTACTTGCCAAAGAAAGAACATGTAGACTCGGTAGCATTAAAATAGACAATGAATTAGTATCTGAGCCCAAACTGGTACTTTGCAAAATGTTAGAAACACACTTTCCAGAGTGCCAGAATATAAACGACAAAGAAATAATGATGCCCAATGCCAGCTATGATTGGCTGGCAGCTGAGACAATCATTACAAAAGAACAACTAGGATGGAGCATACACTCATTTGCTCCATACAAGGCAGCTGGACCGGACGGAATATTTCCGAAAATGTTGCAAATAGCATACAAACACATAGCAGACATACTATTAGTACTATTTAGAACTAGCTTGGCTAGTGGATACTTACCAACCGACTGGCGCCGTGTCAGAGCGATCTTCATCCCTAAGCCAGCAAAGAAGACTTATCAAGAAGCAAAGTCTTTTCGATGCATAAGTTTATCATCTTTCATACTAAAAGCCATGGAAAAGATAATAGATGGACATATGAGATCCAAAATAGACTCGAGTATCCTACCACTACACAGTAATCAACACGCATATATGACGGGCAAATCCGTAGAAACTGCCCTGCACAATTTAGTGGTTAGGATCGAAAGATCAATCAATAACAAAGAATTCGCCCTCGGATGTTTCTTTGATGTAGAAGGAGCATTCGATAAAGCGAGTCGGGAAGCAATTAAAACAGCATTACACAGAGATGGCATAGAGAATGCAGTAGAAGTTTGGATTATGAACATGCTACAGCATCGCTCTATATCAGCGGAACTAGGAGGAGAAGAGCACACAATAACATCCACCAGAGGTTTCCCTCAAGGAGGCTGTTTATCACCTCTGTTATGGTGTCTCTTACTAGACTCATTGTTAATCAAAGTCAATGAAATGAAGATCTATATGCAAGCTTACTCAGATGATGGAGTACTACTAGTGACAGGCAAGGACCTGAACACTAGGGTGGGCCGATTTCAATAATTTTAGAATTTCGCGTTACAAGACCCCGCAAAAGTTGCGTAATGCGAGGTAGGTTATACGAAAAATAATTAAAAAAACAAGCTTATCACTTTGAGCCCTCTACTTGCGATCGAAATTTGATAAAATACCAATTTTTTCCTGTATTTCAATCTCATGTTTTCTCTTGTTAATAAGTATATTTGGACCATTTTATTGATTTTCTACTGTTATCTTACCCTTTATTTACTCTTTGACAATTTTGTAACAAAATCAGACATGCAAAAAATAAAATTAAAACAATGTTTGTTTAACATATTTCGCGCGGTAAAATCGTTTGCTTTTATTAAGAACTCGCTGCAGTATTGTCTGAGCTATTGTTTCAAACTTATATGGTTTTCTAATAATTTTTCAGTATTACTGTGTTATTATAATTTATAATAATCAATACCTATACAAAAATGAGCACTGGACCATGGCGAAGTGATACAGTCTGTCTTTTATTTGGACCATATTCTGAACTAGATCATATGCGGCTTCCCTACTGTAAGTGACGTTGTTAAGTTTATATTATTGAAAAGACACAAATTAAAACGAAAGTATAACGGAAAACAACCTTCTAACAGTGAATTTTTTATTAGTTAGCCTAGAAATAGAATGTATTTTGAAAAATGCATCAATTCCAATAGTTTCTCCAAAATGTGTGAAACAATTGCTGAAATCACTTCTTTAATTAATTCTCAATCTTTAATTTATAAGATACAAAGAAATGCATTTTTTAACCACCCAGAAAACCTGCTGTTAGCAATGTTGTATGACTTGAGAGATCACGTGCGATAACTCGCTGTAGCGCGAATCATGAAAGCTAGGCTTTCGGGTGCTACCACTTAAATCCGGATTTTCAAACCTACGAAGATAAACCTTTTAGCGGAAAATTATATTGAACTGTTACTGTGGCAAGATCTTGTAATCACTCAACCGCCAATTGCTACAAAATATAGTAACGAAGAATTACAAGATATGGCAAAAAACTAATCAAGTGACACAGTACGATTATCCTTGCCAGACTCAAGGCATAGAAAGATCAGTAAAACTGGTAACTGAAGCATCTCAACGTGTCATCGGGGAAACTGGGATGGTTTAATAAAGAATACACTAAAGTCAGAAATGCTTTGAGTTTGAGAGCAAAAGTCAATTTATATTTGGTGAAAAGTGACGAAATTTGAGTCACTTTACGATGTTCATTTTATGTTTGTATATATAGAAATTCTATATAAATGATAATAATTGCTTTAAAATATAGTTTCATTCATACTATTATACATGAAAAACTTCTAAAAAGTTATCAAAACATGCAGAAATAATTAAGTGAAAAATTAATGAAAATTAATTAAAAATTCATTTTTTGACTGCTAGTAGAGGGCTGAAGATTGATTTTCATTTCAAATCTAATAGTGTAATCTGAATCTACGTAATCAACCGCAACTTTTGACACCTCTTGCGTAATGAAAATCGAGAAAAAAAAATTTCCCATACAACATCGGCCCACCCTACAGTGAACACGGTGAGAAACATTATGAATAGTGGTATCAAGACTACAATACACTGGTGTAGAGAGAGGGGCCTGAACCTCAACCCCTCAAAAACCAAACTAGTTCTTTTTACCAAGCGAAGGAAAATAACACATCTTATACCTATCGCAATAGATGGCGTAGTGTTAGAATTGACTAAAGAAATTAAATATCTTGGGGTTATTCTAGATAACACCCTTAGATTTAAAAAGCATATAGAAGAGCAATGTGCAAAGGCAAAAATAGCCCTGATGCAGTGCAGAAGAACAGTCGGCAGAACTTGGGGTATGAAACCGTTTATAGTAAAATGGATATATACGTCCATCATACTACCAAGAATTCTGTATGGAGCAATTGTATGGTGGCATAAAGCAGCTGCGGTAACAATTAGTAGAGAATTAGCTAAAGTACAAAGGATGGCCACGTTGATGATCTCAGGTGCCTTGAGGACAACACCATCCGCGGCGCTGGAGGTTCTTTTGGGACTGTATCCTTTGGATCTAGTAGTCAAAAAAAGAGCACTAGAACAATGGTATAGGATGAAACTGTCGAAACAATGGAAAGGCAGGCTCACGGATGAAGGACACACCGATATAGGAAAACTATATGGAGATAAACTGTCAATGATAATCATTAATAATGATCTTATCAGAAAACAGCGTATCTTCGACAAGAAATATAGAGTGCACATAGGACAGAAGGATGAATGGAAGATAGAAACCGCCTATGAAGAAACAGTCATCTGCTACACGGACGGCTCACGGCGGGAATCCACAAAGCTCAGTGGTGCTGGGATTTTCCTCGAAACTACCCCTGAAAAGAGTCAAGCAATTAGCCTGGGTAAATTTGCAAGCGTATTTCAAGCCGAAACATACGCGATTATGGAGTGCGCGATCGGCCTAATAGATACGGTAGGCAATGACACCAAAGAAGTTATCATATATAGTGACAGCCAAGCTGCTTTAAAAGCTTTAGAAAAACAGGAGACCAATTCGGCCCTAGTGAAAGAATGCAAACAAGCATTGAACTCACTAGCTGAAAAGACAGAAGTGACGATTGCCTGGGTCCCTGGACATCAAGGAAATAATGGCAATGAAAAAGCAGATGAATTAGCAAGAATGGGAGCAAGTGTCCAATTCTACGGACCCGAACCTTGCTTACCCATTCCATACACGATCACCAAGAGAGTGATAGAAGGAATCGTGGAAAGAGAATCGAACTCAAGATGGAACGAGTCTACACAATATAGACAATCAAAAATGTTCCTGAAATCATTCGACAAGAAGAAGACAAAGCAACTAATGTCACAAAGCAGAACTAACATAGCACTGGTAGTAGGTATAACAACTGGACACTATCTGCTCAATAGACATCTCACTATAATGAGACTCGCAGAAGACCCATCCTGCCCAGAGTGTGGTGAAGAAGAAACTAGCTTCCACTTCATAGCTGAGTGCCCTATGTACTCACTGGTAAGATGGGAACTACAAGGTAAGGATATCATCAAAAAAGAAGACTTAACAAACCTTTCTATAGGACACATTGTTAGGTTTACAAAAGCCACGGGAAGGTTTGAGGGGGGTAGACTGCCAGGACACCAGTAACCTGTGTCCAAACACGGGGAACTGGGTGAAATGATCCTCACAAGGACTGATCACCCGCCTGGCGACGGCAGGCGTCCCCTCTATAAATACAAATACAAATACAAATACAATACAATAAACTTTTCTTTTTGCTTTATGGTACGGAACCCTTCGTGTGTCAGTCTGACTAGCACTTGGCCAGTTTTTATGTTGGGTCCGATCGGTAGATGACTATGAGCTTGCTTACCTATACATATTATAATAAAATCGTAGACTTGCCGTATCTGTACATTGAAGATTTTTGCAAAATAATAACTGGGGAATGTTAGGGATAAGTAATAGAACGTATAAAAGCTATTTTTGAAATTTTTGTCTGTTTATCTGTTTGTCTGTTTATCTGTTTGTCTGTATGTTTGTGCGCGCATCATGTAAAAACTACTGAATGGATTGAAACGAAACTTAGTACGATTTAAGTTCATACTACGGAGTAATATTTTTTATCCCGAAATTCAGCACGGTTCCCTAGGGAGAGGGGATGAAAGTCAAAATGTGTAATTAGCTGTAATTCATTAACGCGTGGTCCGATTTCATTAATTCTTTTTTTGTTAGAAAGTAGATACTTTAAAGATTACCGGCTAATCTTTGAAAGGCTGTATCGATTTTGATGGGATTTTCACTGGCGGTTTTCACTTTTAACAGTTTTTAGTAGGTAAGGTATAAGCTCAAAGGAGCTTAGGAAAATCAAAATGATGCCCACGGGATTCTTAAAATCAATATCGACGCGAACGAAGACGCGGGTATCCGCTTGTCGCAAAATAAAAACTAACGGGCCGCCAAAATAAAGTGTTGCGCGGGTCGCGGACGGTATCGGTACGTAGTACTATTATATAGGTGTCGTGTGGTGCGGGTTGTTACGTTCCCTCAAATATGGTTGAGCGAAGCAATGGCTGGATCATGCGTCATGCTCGTGAACGGGTGCCGCCGTCGGAAATGGGGCTACTTTTGTCTGGCCTTCTTAACATGTGTAGAATTGTAAGCACCATTCCGAACCAGTGGTTAATTCATTTGTCGATTCAAAAGCACTTGTAAAAGTTTATCTGAATAAAAAATATGTCTTAGACTTGCCTTTACACAAGTTTAAGAACTCTATTAAAAGTATGCTCATAAAAAAGCTTATTATAAGTACAATTGAAGATTATATAAACGATAAAAAGCTTGGATTTAACTCGTTCCAGCAATGCGCGAGACGGCATCTCAATCATGTACATACATCTATACTAATAAATAAAATTGAAGTGTCTGTCTGTAATATCGAAATAACTACCTCATATTAAGCTCATATAGTTATTTGAACGATACTATAACCGAATCACACGTTTTTAAAATTTTTGTCTGTCTGTCTGTCTGTCTGTTTGAACGGGCTAATCTTTGGAACGGCTGAACCGATTTTGACGGGACTTTCACATACAAGCTTTTTAACCGACTTTCAAAAAAGGAGGAGTTGTGTTTTTCTACCTATGTACACTGATATCTCCGAGATTTCTGAACCGATTTGCGTAATTTTTTTTTAATCGATAGAGAAACATTGCGACACTGTCCTACAAAAAATTTGGATTCCAACTCCTCAATCCTGATGCTGTAGGGGATCTGATCGCCAAAACTAATGGGATTTAGGCACTGTCGGTTATTTAAATTGATATTGGGGATACCAATTAAAGACTTTATTGTTGAATGACCTCGAGTAGGTACATGTCCAACTCCTCAACCCTGATGCTGTAAGGAATTGCATTCCGAAATCGTAAGGATCCCACGGAATTTTTCCGTTTTGTGGACGGGTTACTACTTACTACAGATAGGCTACTTTTTGTTCTGGAAAATCAAAGTTCCCACGAGATTTTTACAAACCTAAATACACACGGGCGAAGCCGTGGGCATCATCTGGTTAATAATAATAATTGTTATAATGTTATTTTTAAAAAGAGCAACCGCCGAGTTTCTTGCAGGTTCTTCTCGGCTGGAACTGCATTCCGAACCTGTGGTAGATTCAATTGACGATTCAAAAGTACTTGTAAAAGTTTATTTGAATAAAAAACTTTTCTATTCTATTATATCCTGTGGTATCGGGTACGATGACGGGACTCGCTCGCCGCGTGGTACCCGTGCGAAGCCGCGCGCCGGGGCGGGTCGCTAACTCGCTAGTTATTATTGAAAAACAACCATGTAACGTATTGTTGTAGGTATAGAGTTGACACATATCTATCCGTCCAATCTTGACCGTATCGCTGATATGTGTAACCTTTGGAGTGGTTTCCGAAGTGGGCGCGAGTCGCAAACAAACTTGTTCTAAGCGCACTCTCAGCAGTTTGCGTATCTCTCGCGACTAATGTTCGTGTTGAGATTAGCCGTGAGCCGTCGCTGACGCACTCGCAGCCGCCTATTGTAATCGCGCAAGTCGGCAATGAGGCAATGAGCTACTTGCCAACGATTGCTGTAATCTCCACGAAATTTGGAATTTTCCTAATACACTTCACTTCTTATTTTTTTAACCCATATATGAAACTTGTCTACTCATCTTAGATACCTACATCTATACTAATCTATACTAATATAATAAAGCGGAAGAGTTTGTTTGTTTGAACGCGCTAATCTCAAGAACTACTGGACCGATTTCAAAAATTCTTTCACCGTTGGATATGTACGTGATCCTTGAGTGCTATAGCCTATATATGTACCACGGGCGAAGCCGGGGCGGACCGCTAGTATTATATTAAATTGATAGATACAGACGAGTCGCACCGGAGTTAAACCGCGTTCAAATCGGTTTAAATACCCATTATGCGTCTAAGATCCCTACCGCAGCTAACAAAATGGCTGATCCGATTTTGATAAAACATGTCTAAAAACCATTCCTAGGAAACCAAAGCAAAACAAAAATTGAACAAAAATTGAGCGGTGAATTAGTCGATAGTGTTGTTAGCCATCTTTGATGAAAATTGGTCCAACATGGCCGCTGCCACAAAATGGTGAATTACATATTTTTTTACAACTCCCTCAATATGGGTATCAAACGAAAGGGCTTGACTAGTAGAATAGCACTATGCAAATCCAAGATGGCCGCCACCACAAAGTGACGAATGTCGGGGTTTTTAAATTTTAATTTTATACTTGTGTAGTTCAGAAATTACAGCCATCCCAATCTTGTACCTATTTCATATAACTTGGAACCCGGATTACACAGAAAACTTTTAACATCCGCATTATCATCTGGGGTACATTAAAATTTGTGTTTGTCTGTCTCTGAAATGCTGGACCGATTTTGATAGGAATATTCATTGGGAAACGTTTACTCATGAGAAAGATTAACAAGTAGAGTGCTTTCCAACTGTCGAAGCGCACTTTCTTGGAACTTTGGTTCAATAGTTTTATGACCAGCCTTAATTTCGAGAAAGAGGTTTGAAAAAAAAAATTATAGTTCTGTCGACGAAATGAACTTGTGTCGATGAAAAGTCCGCCAACAGAAGTCTGTTTCATATGGACTTGTTAATGTGCGAGCGCCTGTGGCAAACGTCATAGCAATGTGAACTTCACTAAAGAGCCAGGATTTTATAGAAAATATTTATCAATGTGTTTATCAATAACTAGCGGACGCGGCAGACGTCGTCCTTGGGTGACATAATGACATCAGCGCCACCTACCGGGTCCAATTGTGACAGTAGTAATATTGTAGTCTTTGATTGTGATTTCAAACCATACAGGAACACAACACACGCGAAAAAAAGCTTCCAATTCTAACTATAAAAATAATATTGTAGTAGGTAGGTAATTACTATTCTTTAAAAGTTCGTAAACTAAATCCCGACTATGCTTACCTAGTAATAATTTAATAATTTAGGTTGCAGAACGCGGGGCAAGCATCGCCGGGGCGCCATCTATTATGTCTATCTGAAACTAAATAATAATAAACTTTTGCCGCTCGCACGTCGCTTCTCGATTTTTTCGTATATAAAATGTAGCCTATGTCACCCGGAGTCCGGACCATAACAAAGAATAATGACACCTCATTCATCAAAATCGGCCCACTAGTTTAGGCGCTACGGTGGTACACACAGAATCTATACTAATAAATAAAATTGAAGTGTCTGTCTGTAATATCGAAATAACTACCTCATATTAAGCTCATATAGTTATTTGAACGATACTATAACCGAATCACACGTTTTTAAATTTTTTGTCTGTCTGTCTGTCTGTCTGTCTGTTTGAACGGGCTAATCTTTGGAACGGCTGAACCGATTTTGACGGGACTTTCACATACAAGTAGAGAATTAACCAGGGAGTAACATAGGCTACTTTTTTAACCGACTTTCAAAAAAAGAGGAGTTGTGTTTTTCTACCTATGTACACCGATATCTCCGAGATTTCTGAACCGATTTGCGTAATTTTTTTTAATCGATAGAGAAACATTGCGGCACTGTCCTACAAAAAATTTGGATTCCAACTCCTCAATCCTGATGCTGTAGGGGATCTGATCCCCAAAACTAATGGGATTTAGGCACTGTCGGTTATTTAAATTAATATTGGGGATACCAATTAAAGACTTTATTGTTGAATGACCTCGAGTAGGTACATGTCCAACTCCTCAACCCTGATGCTGTAAGGAATTGCATTCCGAAATCGTAAGGATCGCACGGAATTTTTCCGTTTTGTGGACGGGTTACTACTTACTACAGATAGGCTACTTTTTGTTCTGGAAAATCAAAGTTCCCACGAGATTTTTACAAACCTAAATACACACGAGCGAAGCCGTGGGCATCATCTAGTCTCATAATAAAATTGGCCACATACATACATACATAGACTGCTAAAATCATAACCCTTCTTTTGGCTTTGCCGTAGTCGGGTAATAATATATGTATTTGTGAAGGCAAAACTGCCTTCACAAATACATATATTATTACCCGAATTTTCTTACATCCAATGTAGGACCACCTCCGTGAATTGACTTAAGCAATCTATAGTAATATAATAAAGCGGAAGTTTGTTTGTTTGAACGCGCTAATATCAGGAACTACTGGACCGATTTCAGAAATTCTTTCACCGTTGGATATCTACGTGATCCTTGAGTGCTACAGATTATATAATAAATTTACCACGGGCGAAGCCGGGGTGGACCGCTAGTGCATTATAAAATAGGCACGTAATTAATTGTCTGTTACATTGTATCGCTATCATTGTTAAACCGGCTAAGTATCTAGACTGTGATCTAGACGATCCTTGAAAGCGACTTATGCCACTATCATTGGTTTTACACGTCGGTACCATAATAATTACTGTAATATATGTACTAGCTGAGCCCCGCGATGTTACCCGCGGAAAAATTATACTAGAAAAGCTCATAAGACAAATATAGGAACAGCACTCCTAGCAGTCAAAGTTTTATTTATTTGCCGATAGATGGAAACTGCTCTATATAATATACTAGATGATGCCCACGGCTTCGCTCGTGTGGATTTAGGTTTTTAAAAATCCCGTGGGAACTTTTGATTTTCCAGAACAAAAAGTAGCTTATCTGTAGTAACCCGTCCCCAAAACGGAAAAATCCCGTGGGATCCCCACGATTTCGGAATACAATTCCTTACAGCATCAGGGTTGAGGAGTTGGATATGTACCTATTTGAGTTCATTCAACGATAAAGTCTTTAATTGGTACCCCCAATATCAATTTAAATAACCGAAAGTTTCTAAATTCCATTAGTTTTGGGGATCAGCATCAGGATTGAGGAGTTGGAATCCAAATTTTTTATAGAACAGGGTCGCAATGTTTCTCTATCGATAAAAAAAATTACGCAAATCGGTTCAAAAATCTCGAGATATCGGTGTACATAGGTAGAAAAACACAACTCCTCCTTTTTGAAAGTCGGTTAAAAAAGTAGCCTATGTTACTCCCTGGTTAATTCTCTACTTGTATGTGAAGGTCCCGTCAAAATCGGTTCAGCCGTTCCGAAGATTAGCCCGTTCAAACAGACAGACAGAGACAAAAATTTTAAAAACGTGTGATTCGGTTATGGTACAGTTCAAATAACCGTATAAGCTTAATATGAGGTAGTTATTTCGAAATTACAGACAGACACTTCAATTTTTTCTTCTTTTAACTTCAATTAGTATCTATAGATAAACTGCCTCGTTGGTCTAGTGGTTAGTATAGCATATTCGACTGCAGATCACGAAATTCCAGGTCCGATTCCCGGGTCGGGCGAATAATTGTTAGGCATTGGGTTTTTCTGTCAAGAAATTCTCAGTGCCAGCCGGGAGTTGATAGTTGGCGGTGTTACACCCCTGTGCCTCTGAGAGCACGTTAAGCAGTCGGTCCCGGTTATTATCACTCACTATTGTAAACATCATCATTACAGAAGCAGGATAAGGTTTAATATTAAAACTAAATCAAAGTATTATTAAAATGTCTTTATTTATCACCCGCACAAACATAATTAATATCGAATCACAGATTAGTTTAACTGAGATCTCTTTCAAAATCTATTTTATACTAATTAATTTAATTACACTCAGCCAAGTCCAAAATGGCAGCACTTCATTCGATTAGGGTGTGATTGCTATCGCAACCCTCAATCAAATATCACGACCTAGATGCTGAAGCATCTAATAGTCGGTTGAGTCTCTGGAGGAGACTGAATTTGTAGCTTCAATCTACCTGTATTTATACCAATAATTCAACATGGCGGTTTGGCGCCACTGAATTAATCAAATGTCAGTTCATTCTAACCTGAAATTCATAATCTGTAAAACATTTCTAAAAATTAACATCAATTTTCCGCAATAATCTGACAGTTCGGCCGTCCTATATTTAACACGTCCCCGTGTTTCTCATCAATCACAGTAAAAGTTACTTTATTCATGTCGCGGGCGGTCTTGCCCATTGTCAATGTCACAGGCGTTTTGCCTTTGTTTCTAAGATCACGGGTGATTTTACCCTGACTTAAGTCATGGGCTGTCTGCCCTCAGTAAATTGCGGGCGGTCATGCCCTCAGTCAAGTCCGTCAATGTCGTTTTTAAACTGATAACTCAAAATAATTCATAACCGAACTCTCAGATTAAAATTGACTCGTGACTTCATAAATTAAAACTTTTAAAATCTGATTCGATTTTCACTTTAAAATCTTATTCATTAACTATCAGTTACTCTCATTAACACAAACACATTGTCGTAAAAATATTTACTGTTTAAATTACTTTTACTCTCATTTACAAAATAAAGCGAATCTACCACTGGTTCGGAATGCCGCGACCTAGCGAGAAGAACCAGTAAGAAACTCGGCGGCGTCTAACCTTTCAAAATAACTAATCAACAATTATTTCTAATTTCAAACGAATCATTCATCTCATGTGCGGGTATTTCACTATTCTGTGGGTATTTCTACAACTTTACTTCAAATTAATCACTTTCTCAAAATAAATCAAACACAACTGTGTAGATGGCAAAGCAAAATTAAGGCAACGTGATTCGAATCCCGCTTCTGAATTTGTAAACATCATCATTACAGAAGCAGGATAAGGTTTAATATTAAAACTAAATCAAACTATTATTAAAATATCTTTATTTATCACCCGCACAAACATAATTAATATCGAATCACAGATTAGTTTAACTGAGATCTCTTTCAAAATCTATTTTATACTAATTAATTTAATTACACTCAGCCAAGTCCAAAATGGCAGCACTTCATTCGATTAGGGTGTGATTGCTATCGCAACCCTCAATCAAATATCACGACCTAGATGCTGAAGCATCTATGGTTGAGTCTCTGGAGGAGACTGAATTTGTAGCTTCAATCTACCTGTATTTATACCAATAATTCAACATGGCGGTTTGGCGCCACTGAATTAATCAAATGTCAGTTCATTCTAACCTGAAATTCATAATCTGTAAAACATTTCTAAAAATTAACATCAATTTTCAGCAATAATCTGACACTATCATGTGACAATAGTCGTTAAAGCTCGCCAATCCGCATTGGAGCAGTGTGGCGGGTCTAAGCTCTAAATCCCTCTCTCCTATGAGACGTGCAGCCCAGCAGTGGGACGTGAAAAGGTTGTAGTGGTGATAGATGGTGTTGTTTTAAGTCCCACAGGAACACTTTTCCGGGATAAAATAGCCTATGTGTTAAGTCAAGGCATAATCTATCTCCATTCAAAATTTCAACCAAATCAGTTCAGTAGTTGCGGCGTTAAAGAGTAACAAACATACACACGTATACATACATACACACAAACTTTCTTCTTTATAATATTAGTGTAATAATAACCTACTTAATAAACAAATTTTATAGGTGTGTTTGACCATCCATTTCTCCGGAATTATTGTGGACAAGCGAACACCCGCGACTTCGTTCGCGTGGATATACATATATTGGTTTTTAAAAATCCCGTAGGAATCATTTTGTGAGCTTATATCATGCTAAAAACTGTTAAAAGTTCACTGGCGGATGTTTAGTAGATCAAAATGTAAACATCCGCCAGTGAAAGTCCCATCAAAATCGATCCAGCCTTTTAGAGATTAGTCGGTAATCTTTAAAGTATCTTCTTTCTAACAAAAAAAGAATGAATGAAATCGGACCACGCGTTATTGAATTACAGCTAAATACACGTTTTGACTTTCATCCAGCTTTCATCCCCTTAACAGATTTCTTTTCAAATTTAATTAGTTACTTAGTAATTACACTCAGCCAAGTCCAAAATGGCAGCATTTATCTGCCTTTGCAGCTTTTGCATTTATTTATATTATATAGTGATGCGACGAGTCGCAGTGAGTCCCACATTGGGATTACTAGTCGTGGACGACTTGCCGCACCCCGTAAGTACTGCTATGGTATTTCGGTAAATTTGTCGAAAAAACGATTGTATGGCAACACTAAAGCGACACTAACGACCTCCCTCAGTTCACAGATAGATTGGTCGCTCTGTAAGACAAAGTATCTCTCTTCTTCTTCCATTTTTAGCAATAATTTGACAATCGTGACACATGTCGCGATCGACGGTGAGAAGTTATCTGTCCCCCGCTTGAACTTATCAGCCGACGTGCGAGGTGCGAGGTGCGAGGCGCGAGGCGCGAGGACGTGGCTGTACGTAAATCGATGATAAATAAAACTCTCCAATAATGTGTATAATACTATATTATTAACCTTAACATAACTAGGTAGCTCTGTAGGAAATACACACGTTTATACTCGGAATACTAGGGGACCATCCATAAATTACGTCACATACATTTCATGATTTTTGGAGCAACACCCGTGCACATTATTTGTTAATTTGTTCAACATTGTTGAAAAAATTAACGAAACAAAAAACTATTTGATTGTATTATTATTAATTTTCTTTAATGATTCATATTACGTGATTTATAGTGGTACTTTAAATATAATATTATATTTTTTGAAATGTGACGTCACTAGATTTAGGGCCCCTCCCACCCCCTTATCACACAATGTAACAATTCGTCGACCCCCTCCCTTAACCTGTGTCGTAATATATAGATGGCCCCTAACAAGGTATACAATAACTAGATATATGTACTTACACTACCGTCCAAAAGTTTTTGAACACCTATATAGCATGTGCTTCAATACCTTACAATTAAAGATTTTTCAACTAGTGCAACGTCAAGATTTTCGTAATTTTTTTATACAAAATGGGGAAGAATATTCTGAGGATATAAAAAAGCAGCATTCAAGTAAATTTCAAATCTTCAGAAAGTACCTACATTCTGTCCTATCATCTGTACACTACATTATTAAGAAATTAAGGCTCAAGGCACAACATCCAATAACCCAAAAAAAAAAAAAACAGCCCCAAATCATTGTATAAAAAAATTAACGAAACGCACTTGTTGAAAAATCTTTAACTATAAGGTATTGAAGCACATATCATGCAGGTGTTCAAAAACTTTTGGACGGTAGTGTACTTCTTAGAATATTAGTCCAGTAAATCTGTGTCCTCCAGATTCTGAAAGAGAACAATATCACGGTCAGGCGGAGTCGCTCGAAGGGTTCATACAAGAGGGGAATAGAACACATCTTATTCATGACCTATTATAATCAGTTAAAAAACGGTTAAGTGAACACAGTTTTTTTGTAAATCTTCTGTCTCACTATAGTAAGTATATTTGTATCCGACTAGCGCCCGAGCAAAAGTTACCCGTCGACTATGGAAGCGAGTAACCTGCGCAAGGTACGGGCGAATGGCAGATCGGCGAAACGGACCGGAGCGCACGGACGCGTTGCGAGGGTAAGATTTAAAATTACGTTAACTGTACGTAATGTGTGATTCTGCTCGGAACGGGGAACCCGACGGCTCCTGCACACGCTCGGAATGTTGCGTTCTCACCATGTCGTCTTCTACGTCGAGCTCCATCCCCTCGATCTCCCTCTCGATGGCCTCCAGGCTGTCGAGCGAGTCGCCGCGGTCGCTGGTGAGGGGCGAGGCGCGGGAGGCGCGGTCGGCTCCGGCCCCGCTCGGCTCGTGCGGCGCGCCGCCGTGCTCGCTGGTTAAACATTAAACATGCAGTTTCAGAGAATATACCGAGCCGCGCTGAACGAGACCAATGTTCCGTTTCCCTTCCGACTGAGCGCGCAAGGCTACGACTTGGACGCCAGGACGGAGGACCGGACGGCGTCCCATCGGACGTGGACGTGTATACTTCGATTCGTCCGACGGCACGTGCGCACGCTCGCCGCGCATCGGCGCGCGCGACCGACGCGGCGCACGTCACTTTCACGCTCCTCGCTATTCATTTTTAACATCTAATAAAAACGGAGACGGACAGAGAGACAGCGAGGAGTCAAATCCCACCACCTCCCGGGGCCCCCCTTTATCCGGGGCGGTCATCCGGGGTGATTCACCGGGAGAGCGGCCGGTGCTCGCTCTCGGCGCGTTCCCGAGCGCCTCCTTGACTCTCCCTACGAGTTATTTTTTTGCGAGGACAATATATTTTTGGCTCACCCGTCGCCGGCGGGCGGCACCCTCAGCTCGGCCGCACCGCGCGCGAGGTCGCGGTCCACGTCGCAGGCGGCGGCGGGCGCGGGCGCGGGCGCGGGCGCGGCGCTCGGCCGCGAGCCGGAGCGCTGCCGCTCCGCCTGCTGCAGCGTCTCCTGCGCGCACAGCGAAACAGGACGGTCTCACCCGTCGTCCTACACTCACACTTTCAATACGATGCAGTAAACTGACCTTGCTAAATGTCATTCCGTAAAAAAAATGCGACGCAGTCTTCGGGGAGAGACAGAAGGGAAAACCGGATTTAAGTTTAAACGGTATACGCATAGCTCACGGGAAGTGTTCGGCGACGATAACGCGAGTTTTTTTTTTTAATAGGAATAGCGGGCAACCGAGCAAGCGGATCACCTGATGTTAAGTGAATAGTGATTACCGCCGCCCATGAACATTAGCAGCAACTGAGGTATCACTAATGCGTTGCCGGCTTTTGAGGAAGGGGACTGGCTGTTCAGCTCGCTGCTGGAACACACGGATGTTTTGCGGCAGATTACGGTCACAAAGCCCCGTAAAGGGGACTGAGAGCGTCAGGACCTCGTTAGTATACTGGCAGGGTATACTAGCAGGACTTTAGCAGGAGAGACTTTAGGTGGATTTTATATCGGCGTCGTGGAAAACCGCCTCGGCGGTTCACGAGGTCCCGGTTCGATTCCTGGATCGGGCGAATATTTGTTAGATATTGGGGGTATTCTGTCAAGAAATTCGCAGTGTCGGCCCGAAGTCGACAGTCGACGGTGTTTCACCCCCGTGCCTCGAAGAACACGTTCGGTCGGTCCCAGTTATTATCACTATCGTGCGTCAGTAGGACGTTAACAGTTAACACCCGCCGCACCGCATCGCAGTGGGAGTGTGTCCGGATCTCACCGCGTACTCCGGGAACAGGTTCTCGTACTGGAGCGGGTCGGCCAGCGCCTGCGCGGACTTGCGGTCGGTCGCGCTGACCGCGTCGCGCCACAGCTTCACCGTCTCGCTCACTCGCGACGGGTGGTACGATCTGCGGGACAGCCGGTACATTCCTACATGTTCATTATTACCACACGTTGATGATAAATAAACCTCGGACTCGAATTTCTGGCCGATAGTTTTAATACTAATTCTGAAATGATCGTATGAATTAACATTTAAACAGGGAGCGCCTCTCGTTTCGATGTAATAGAGCGGTTCGGCTCGCCCGGCGATCGGTGCCTAAACTTTATATCCGTCTACGGAGCCTCTCCTTCTATCCTGTAATCTTTTATCTCGTCCGACGCGGTGACGATGGAACCTACGACGGTGGCCGTACCTGGCGAAGAATGCGGCCTCGGGCAGCCTGTCGCTGGCGACGAGCAGGCGCAGGCACGCGTCCAGGTCTCCGAGCAGCAGGTACGAGTCGAAGGCGACGTTCAGGTCTCCCGCCCGCTCGGCGAGCAGCGCCGCGCGCTCGAGCAGCCGGCGGTCGCCGGTGGCGGACACGAGCAGCAGCAGCTCGCTGTAGTGGCGCGCGCGCAGGTAGCAGCGCTCGCTGAGCTCGGGGTCGTCGGCGGCGGCGGCGGCGGCGCCGAGGCGCGCCCAGCGCGCGGCGGACGCGCGCGACGGGCCCGCGTCCGCGTCCGCGTCGCCGCCCTCGGCGCGCTCCGCGTCCTCGGCGATGCGGGTCGCGCGCCGCAGGTCGCCGAGCGCGAGCGCCAGGTCGAACCGGTGCTCGGGCTCCGTGGCCACGGCGAGCGCCTGCTGCGCGAAGCCCTGCTTCTCGAGGAAGTGCGCGACGCGCGTGCGCTGCTCGTGCGGCACGGCGGGCAGCACGCGGTCCGCGGTCTCGAAGTCGCCGCGCATCACCGCCGTCTGGTAGTCGAGCACGGAGCGCAGCAGCGCGTACGACACGATGTTCAGCTCCTTGTCGTTCAGGTACAGCCGGTTCTCCTTGGCGACGTAGCCGAGGATGTACATGGTGCGGTCGAGGTGCGACACGGTCACGAACTCGCCGCCCACGTAGTAGCCGAGCCTGTTGAGCGAGTTGTTGTAGATGAAGCAGTCGCCGACCCACAGCCCCGTCTTGACGGTCTCGTTCACCTCGCCGACCACCTGCAACGGTCGGGCACGCGTGAGTACGGGAGTGCGGCAGTACGCGGGCGCAGCCCCCCCCCCCCCTCACCGCGGCGCGACTCACCTCGAACGCGTCCTCGATGCCGTCCTCGGCGGCGGAGGCGGTGCCGGCGTCGCGCGCGCGCGCCACCACGTCCGCGTTGTACTTGAGCACGTAGAAGGCGGTGTCGCTCGCCAGGCACACGAGCGCGCCGCTCTCCGACCAGTACACGTGGCGCGGCTGGATCTCGATCCTGCAACATCCGGATAACGATCACGGTCCGTCTCCGGTCCGGCACACTGTCCCGTGCGCCCGTACCGCGAGCGATACACGTCGAGGGGTGTTTGCCATATTTAGAATTTGAAAAATACTATGCCTATCTCCCTACTCGACTACGTGTAATTCTTTAGTGAAAGTTTAGTCGTACAAATAAACTAAACAATCATTACTAAATATTCTCGAACGATCGGATTCTATACACGTTGTGTAAAACCGGGAAGCCAGCCAGCTTTGCATCATATCAAAAGCGACAACAACAGGGAAAATGATTCGACAACCGACCCTGAAACAGAACCGGTAGTTTCCCGATTGTAGCGTCACCTATGCAGATGTTTTCCGCGACCTCGTTCGCCACGCACCTGCGCACGAGCTCCAGCTGCTCCCAGTCGTAGAAGGAGAAGGCCATGCCGCTGATGCAGCGCACGCCCAGCAGGCAGCCGCCGAAGATGCCCTCGGCGCCGTAGGCCGGCTTGAAGCTCTTGCGCTCCTTGAAGTTCCGGAAGACGCGCACGGTGCTGGAGTGCTCGAGCGTGGCGTACTCGGAGCTGTCGAGCGCCCACGCGAACTCCTGCGCGGCGCCGAACGCCTTGTTGCGCAGCGCCATGGCCGTGTAGATGATGTACTCGCCGTCGCCGCACACCACCACGAAGCGCCCGTTGGGGTTGTGCGCGATGCTCTGCGGGTAGATCTCGCACGCGCCCATGTCCTTGGCCACCACGGGCACGCGCTCGCCGTCCTTCATCTGCGTGCCTGCCGAATACACATTGCGCACTACGCTCATTGCTCACCTATCACATTACATCACATCCATAAATATTCATTATTATCTAACTTTTGACAATATCAAACTCCTTTCCGATCTTCTTCTGAGACTTCTTTAAAACAATGTGAAGAACTAGATTTTGCCGCTTTCGCCTTTGGCTTCGCATACGTCTAACTCTAATCAAGATGTCCGGTCTTCAGATTGTAGGGGACCTTTCTGTTGTCAAAGATGGAGTCTGACTCGATACGAGTTAGATTTGTAAAAGTTCAACCTCGTTTAGGTTCTTCTTACAGCCGCACAAACATAAACAGACCGAGACCGTATACCTAATATCTACTCACGACGTGTTCAAATGAAATTACAGAAACACTCTTATACAATATCCCTTACACTTAATCTTTAACTAAAGTGCAAAAAAGGGTCATAACCTCTCGGGTCCCACGCGAGGGTGTCTTATCGACCGACTGTGACAAAGCAGTTCGGCAGATAACTCTGTAGACACAAAATACTGAAGTCTCGTGTAAATTGAAGGTAAGGTTCTTCCACTGATCTTTAATGCGAATAGATATTTAAGTGAAATGAGGGAGGAGGCCTGTGCCCAGTACTGGGACGTTAACAGGCTGTAGTGGTGGTGGCGGTAGTGGTGGAGCGCATACCTTCCGGCAGAGCTTTCAAGTTAACCTGCTGCATCTCCGAGTGCTTGGCCCAAATGATCTTGCCCCCGTTCACATCCATGGAGATCGCTGGCTCCTCTCGGCCCACCTTTATCATGATTGTTCCTTCGTCGTACCTGCCCGAAAAATAAAATCAATAAAAATAAAATAATGTATTTCTAAACTCAGTGTCCACTATATTGTTCAATACTGAGACGATAAAAGTATGGGCACATTTAAAAACATAATATTTTTCACCTCTCTAACTCGAAAACTGCGCCGCGGCCGCTTAGAGCCAGTGAGCGACCAGTTAAAGTTAATTTAGCTCGAGAGAGAGAGGTGTATTGAATTTAGAACACTACAAATTGGCTTTTGTAAGTTTTCAGACTCACGAAACGTTAACAAACTTAGTGACGAAGATTATAAGTTAACACCATAACATTTAAAGGAATATGTTACTAATGCAACCGTAGTATGCACATGTGAAAATTAAGCTATTGTACTCACATCATAAATGACTCCTTGTCTGGGTGCAAATCAAACGCAGAATCACACTTGCTTTTTATTTTTTCTAGTTGTGTCACTAGATTGAGTTCTTCCAAGATTATATTATCTATAATAATATAAAGAAGCTTGTCCTGACTGACTGACTGACTGATCATCAATGTACAGCCTAAACCACTGAAGCTAGAAACTTGAACTTTTCACAGTAGCTTCCTTTAATGACGTAGGCGCACACTAAGAAAGGCTTATTGCGAATTCCAACCCTAAAGGGGTTAAATCAGGGATGAAAGTTTGTATGAAAGTCCGTCATTTTTAGGGCTCCGTACCTCAAAAGTAAAAAAAAGGAACCCTTATAAGATCACTTTCTTGTCCGTCTGTCCGTGTGTCACCATTGATTTTCTCAGGAACGGGTGGACCTAGCAAGTTGAAATTTATACCAGATACTAAAGTCTATAGTCAATATTAGGTGTATAAAAATTAAGGTCCTGAGTCCACACAATAAAAAGATATGGGCAAATTAAGATTTTCACGAAAACTGGAAATTTACCTTAATTTTCAACTTTTTTATTTTTCGGAATATTTCCTTTACTTGATCGGTAAGACCTTGCTTTTGACCAAAATTGACAAATCTAGGTCAACCGGAAGTACCCCATAGGTTTTGGGTCGAAAATCTAAATGGAATTACGAAATTTGGCAAAAAGCCAGCACAAATAAAGGAAAAATTTCAAAAACTAAAAAAAGTTGGAAATTAAAGGGTGTCCCCATACATACATATAAGAGCCAATTAAGATAGACCTCTGAGTTGTATGAGCGCTCATACAATTTAGAGGCCTAGCTTAATTAGCACCTTACCTTCTAAGACAAACTAATGAAAAACAGATTACTTATACTTCTGGAGAATGGCACCCTCGGTGCGCGAGTCTGACTCGCACTTGACCGGTTTTTCAAGTTCACACATATCCATGCAAATTTTTATTTAGATTTTCGGTTAAAAATAAAAAATTATGTGTTTAAGGAATTTTGGAAAAACTACCCCCAGTGGGTTAAATGGGGTATGAAAGTCCCTCATTTTTAAAGTTATATCAATGAAAATCAGTATTATAGGATATAATAATCGGTATTATAAGTATATGTAGGAAGGTCTATGTATATTGCATAGTATTAGGTCCTGAGCATCGGGGTAACGTACCCGATAGCGACGTTGTTGGAGCCGTGCATGCAGGAGATGGCCCACACGCGCTCGAAGCCGTAGTTGAGCGACGACTCCAGGCGGTAGGTGCCCGCGTGCCAGATGCGCACCGAGCCGTCCTCGGAGCCCGTCAGCAGGATGGGCAGCTCCGGATGGAAGCACACGGCCGACACGTTCTGCGCGTGCCCTGCACACGCACACGACGATCACTTCATGACACACAGGTCCAACACTAAATCACAAAGTAAAACAATCAAAGTGTTGAGCGTGCCTTCCAATGTCTGAACGCAAGTCTTGTTCTGGTAGTCCCATATTTTGACGAGGCGGTCGTCCGCGCCGCTGATGAGGTAGGGCTTGTCTCCGCCGTGGTAGTAGTCCACGCAGTTGACCCCCTTCTCGTGGCCCTCGAGCGTGAAGTTTGAGACAGACGAACCCAGCTGCCACACCTGACACAGTGCATACACACATACAGGATACTGACGTACACAAATATTACACACTCATAACAGTGTGCCCTGCCGAGCAACCGGTGAGTGGTTCTCGGGTGATATATTGCAAACATAATGCAAAATTAAACTATTTCATTTTATAATAGGGATATTTCATACCTTGACTGTGGTATCGAGACTGGCACTAGCGAATGTGTTATTGTCTTTGGGATTGATTACGATTTGCATCACATAGTGAGTGTGTCCCTCAAACACCTGTTGGCAGGCCCAGTTGCGGTCCCAATTCCAGAGCTTGATGAGCAGGTCATCTGCAACCATAAACTTGCAATTTCAATGTACAGGTGGGCAGGGAAGTCATACAGCACTTTAACCATTACTAATTTTATTCTGAATTCTCCTTTCAGATATCCTATCCTAGGTAATCATTGAGATAACAGTTCTTACGTTTTTACTCTGAAAATAATATCAGTGGTTCACCTATTATATGTTTATTTTCTACAAGATTATGTATGATAAGTGATCACCGACCTGGCAATAATTATAAAAAATACTCTTAATAAGTACAAAATAACTACATCATAATGGTTTGTGTCCCTAGTAAAAAAAGAGCACCCATATATCTATTACAACTTTTAAATACAAAATATAATGAGCTTTGAACTTTTAACACTTGTATTTTATAGTGTAGATTATTGTACTTACCACTACAAGTTAAGATATAAGGGTGTGTGGGGTGAACAACAATGCATCTCACGTAGTCGGAGTGTGCCTCGAAGGAGTGCACCCCCTCCAGCGTGTTGTAGTTGAACACACGTATCTGCATGTCATCCGAGCCTGTGACCACCCAGTTCTTCCGGGGCACAAACTTGGCTGCCCGCACCGGAATCTCACATACCTGTTCAATATGTATGAAAGTAAATGTACAAAACATGATGTTCTCTGAGTAATATAAGCATACATGAGGAGGCGTGAAACACTAGAAACATGGAAGGATTAAGGAGACAGGAAATATTTCAATGCTAAGCAGAGTAGGGCCTCAGTTTTGAGTTTAAAAAAAGTTGCCGCTTTCCATAATTGAAAATAACATTCATGTGATGTTTTGATCCGTTTAGTGAAAGAAACTATGAAAACAAAGCCCTTGTGATTAGTCAACCCGCAAGATGAAAGAGTTTTACTATATGAACCTAGTGACAGTCTCCATACCTACTCTATATTTTACTACCTTACTTTACTTTACTACCTACTCTATTACCTACCTTACTTTACTACCTACTCTATAGTTTAAATATCTGGGGCACATTGTAACGGAGGATTTGTCCAATGTAAAAGACTTAGAACAGGAGCGTAGGGCGTTGGCGGTTCGATGCAATATGTTAGCCCGCAGATTTGCGCGTTGCAATAAGCAAGTGAAAATCACTCTCTTTAAGGCATACTGCCAAACTTTTTACATGTGCAGTTTGGTGACATATACGCAGAGAGCCATCAACGACCTAAGCGTCCAGTACAATAATGGTTTCAGACTACTGTTGGGGTTACCGAGGTTTTGCAGTGCGTCACTGATGTTTGCTGAAGCTCACACAGATGATTTCTACGCAATAATGAGAAAAAGAGCAGCATCAGTGATGAGCAGAACTCGCGGAAGCTCCAACAGTATTCTTGCAACCTTAATTGATAAGCCGGAAAATCCATTCATGAGGCACTGGGTGGACATGCACATGCACTCTCAGTGGATCAAGAGTAGCCGATATGTAAAATAATCTCATTTTAAGTTTAATTTAATTTGTAAAATTTTAAATTTTCATGTATTGGATATTATGTCCATAGCAATAAAGATTATTATTATTATATTTATGGAGGGTTGCTACAAAATTTAAATTGTTTACAATGAAATGTTGTTCCCTTTATCTAGCTTGCTCCACCTTCGTGTTACTAATTGTAAGATGTAGTAGGCTCACTTTATTCAGGATGTCCATTGAGAGATTTTGGCTTCACTCTTTAAAACACACTGTGGGATAGAGCAGACTGTGGGTTCAGGGTGTTTAAAGTACTTAATTATTAATTAGAAGGCGACCTTAAATGTGAATGGATTTTTCTGCTTCTATTCTGACGAGTGAATTTGTCAATTTATTCACAAATAGTTAATTTAGTCTCTATATTAAGTACCTATATTACGGAAAGTTTTGAAGGGAGAACATTGAACTGATTATCATGAGAACAAATGGGGGAAATGTCTCAGTGACTTACCTCGAATCTTTTGATCTGCGTGTGTGTCTCATAATTCCATATATTGACGTCGCCGGCGTATATTGAGCAAAGCAGCCACGGCTCGGTGGGGTGTTGGTCCACGCATTTGACGCGGTCAGAGCGGGCAGTCAGCTTCCTCTTGATGTCCAGTCGCAACGGCTGCGGAAACATATTGAGCCACGTAACACCAGACGATCATTCACGTAAAGTAAACGTTCAAGTGAATCGCGTACAAATAAAAACGAAGATATTCAGAAGCCGACATGAGAATGATGAAATTAATTAAGAAATTAAGAAAATAAACAATTGTACAAATGGATAACAGGAGTTTTACTACAAACGTAATAAAGTACACCTCTATACGTAATGAAGACATTATTCTTACCATTTTAAATAGTTAAAACATGAAAAATTTTCACGAAATTTTTATGAAATCAAGTTTGACAGGGCGGGTGGACGTGTCACTTTATTTTTTAAGTTTTCTAACCTACGTGGTATATACTCTGTGTGAATGTCTATTGCCCACAGACCACAAATAACAAGATTTGGATTTCCATTCGGATACCTACCGTTAATAATTTTATAATAACTTGCAACCTAAGACAATGTATAATATATATGCTTGCAACATATTCATAAAATTAATCTGTGAATTAATCACATTTGTGATAGTCCAGTAATTTTAGGATTCTCTAGTATTAGTGGGAGATCCCGTCTTAGAAATTTATACCCTGTATAAATCATGCGGGGTATCATGCGTTAAATCGTGTAGTTCTGATTTTTTGCAGACTTGTTTATGATAGTTGCCTAATGAATAATCCAAGTTTGTGACCTCGAGTGACGAGCGCAACTTTGTCAAAAATTGAAAAAACCGCGAAAATTTCAGATTGTTTTCAGATTTTGGCAATTATAACCCAAAAGGACTAGTTCTTGACAATACCTTTTCAGAGTGGTTTTAAAGTATAATAAAATTGCTACAATTTAAGACCAAAATCAGCTCTGTAGGTACATTACTTACTGAGATGCTCGCGACTTCACTCGCGTGAATTCTTAATCTCATACAAACTTCCATCTCCCATTGTACTAATTTGGGAGTAGTTTTCCCAAATTCCTTCAACACGTAATTCTTAATTTTTAACCGAAAATCTAAATACCAATTTTCATGGATATAACTTGATAAATGACGAAAACGTGACGGGGTCTCATTTAAACTTTCATCCCCTATTTAACCCACTTGCGGATAGAATTTTCCAAAATGCTGAAATTTATATTTTTTGTGTTTTATCAAAAGCCCAAATAACAATTTTCATGGATGTAAGTTGAAAAATGACAGACTTTCATACAAACTTTCATCCCCTATTTAACCACCCTAGTGGTGGAATTTCCAATAATCCTTTCCTAGTGTACGCCTACATCATAAAAGGAAGCTACTGTGAAAATTTCAAGTTTCTAGCTTCAAGAAGCTTGTCCAGACTGACTGATCATCAACGCACAATCTAAACAACTGAAAGCTAGGAACTTGAAATTTTTACAGTAGCTTCCTTTTATGATTTAGGCGCACATTAAGAAAGGATATATGGAAATTCTACCCCTAAAGGGGTTAAATAGGGGACGAAAGTTTGTATGAAAGTCTGTCATTTATCAAGTTACATCCATGATAATTGATATTTGAGCTTTCGATAAAAAATAAAAAATATAAATTTCAGGATTTTCGAAAATTCTATCCGCAAGTGGGTTAAGTAGGGGATGAAAATTTAAATGAGACCCCGTCACGTTTTCGTCTTTTATCGAGTTCGTTCGTTCGTTCGTTTCAACCAATGGACGTCCACTGCTGGACATAGGTCTCTTGCAAGGATCGCCACAGCACACGATCTTGTGCCGCCTGATTCCAGCGGCTACCAGCGACTCGCTTGAGATCGTCTGTCCATCGAGTGGGGGGTCTACCTACGCTTCGTTTGCTGGTGCGAGGTCGCCATTCAAGCACCTTGGGACCCCAACGTCCATCGGTTCTTCGTGCAATGTGCCCCGCCCATTGCCACTTCAGCTTCGCGACTCTATGAGCTATGTCGGTAACTCTGGTTCTCCTGCGGATCTCCTCATTTCTGATTTGATCACGCAGGGATACTCCGAGCATAGCTCTCTCCATCGCCCGCTGAGTGACCCTGAGCCTTCTTATGAGGCCCATTTATCGAGTTATATCCATGAAAATTTGTATTTACATAGATTTTCGGTTAAAAATTAAAAATTACATGTCAAAGGAATTTTGGAAAAACTACCCCTAAGTTGGTACAATGGGAGATGGAAGTTTGTATGAGATTAATAATGATTCACGCAAGTGAAGTCGCGAGCATCTCAGTAAGTAATGTACCTACAGAGCTGATTCTAGTCTTAAATTGTAGCAATTTTATTCTACTTTAAAAACGCCCTGATAAGGTAGTGTCAAAAACTAGTCCTTTTGGGTTATAATCGCCAAAATGTGAAAAAAATCCGAAATTTTCGCGGTTTTTTCGTTTTTTGACAAAGTTGCGTTTGTCGCTCGAGGTCACAAACTTGGATTAATCATTGGGACAACATCATAAATAAGTCTGCGAAAAATCAGAACTAACCGATTTAACGCAAGGTCGGATTACTAAAGTTACTGAACTATGATTGTAACTAGAAAATTTGCCTTTGCCTACGCCCTACCGTCAGTTTTTCATTTTTATTTGTTTTAATTTCCCGCTAAGGCTTAGCACGAACCGCGATTAAACGCGGGCGGTTTAGGAAAAGCTGAAATCGCCAAACCGCGTACAAACACGCACTGCGGTTGGCGTTTTGCTTAATTATATTTCAGTACCACCGTGGTACCACCATGGATTTCTGGCGAACAGCACGTCGTGTTGTGTTGTGGCTCTGCGCTCGCCTAGTCGAGACTGAATAAAAACCGAATGCGATTAATCGCAGTTCGTGCGCCCCCATACTATTACTATGGAACACAAAATATCGCACGTTTACAAACCACGATCCAAATGTAGCAAGTTACGTTTTTAAAATCAGTTACCTACTGAAAAAAGTCGCTAATGCCTGTGCTTTTATAGAAAGCAATGTGTTACATTTTTTGCGGTTTCAGACTCGCGATTAAACGCTCGCGTTTGAAACTTGAAAGCACTTTTGCTAAGCACAAACTTTTGACTAAGTATGTTTTGCTAGATTGCATCCGCACTCATGCTCGAGCATCAAAGAGCATTGCTTTTTGATGCTATTTTTAACCCCCGACGCAAAAACGACGGGGTGTTATAAGTTTGACGTGTCTGTGTGTGTGTGTGTGTGTGTGTGTGTGTGTGTGTGTGTGTGTGTGTGTGTGTGTGTGTGTGTGTCTGTCTGTTCCCCTGTGGCGCTCAAACGGGTGGACCCATTTGAATGCGGTTTTTTTTATTTGAAAGGTGAATTAGTCGAGAGTGTTGTTAGCTATATTTGATGAAAATCGGTCCAAGATGGCCGCCGCTACAAAATGGCGGATTACATTTTTTATCACAACGACCTCAATATGGGTATCAAATGAAAGGGCTTGACTAATAGAATAGCACTATGCAAATCCAAAATAGCCGCCACCACAAAATGGCGAATGTCGGGGGTTTTTTAAATTTTCAATTTATACTTGTTAATTATTTTTTTTATGAAATTTTGTGTGTATATGTATTTCAATGGGTTCCTGGATGGTTTGAAAACACAATTACCGGGTAGGTACAGGTAACCTACCGGGGTACCAGTAGGTGGCGCTGATGTCGGTGTGTCCATGTCACCGGGCAGGACGAAGTCTGCTGGGTCCACTAGTTTCTAAAAAAACAATACTTATTTGAAATTCATTTTTAACCCCCGACGCAAAATTGACGGGGTGTTAGGGTGTGTGTGTGTGTATGTGTGTGTGTGTGTGTGTGTGTGTGTGTGTTGTGTGTGTGTGTGTGTGTGTGTGTGTGTGTGTGTGTGTGTGTGTGTGTGTGTGTGTGTGTCTGTCTGTCTGTTCCCCTGAAGTGATCCAACGGATGGACCGATTTGAATACGGTATTTTTTTGTTTGAAAGGTGAATTTGTGGAGAGTGTTGTTAGCTATGTTTGATGAAAATCGATTGAAGATGGCCGCTGCTACAAAGTGGTGGATTACATAAATTTTTTCACAACTCCCTTAAATATGGGTATCAAATGAAAGGGCTTGACTAGTAGAATAGCACTATGCAAATCCAAGATGGCTGCCGCCACAAAATGGTGAATTGCGGGCGTAGACAGACGATTGCGGGGGTTTTTTAAATTTTTTATTTATACTTGTTTATTATACTTATTACATGTATTCTGTGGCGCTAATTGTGCTGAAACACAGTGCTGAAAAAAAAAAAAAAAAATGACGTGCTAAAACGCGTTTAATAGGTACTTCACGTGCGTGATATTAACGGCGCGGTAAAAGTTTTAAAAACGCGCATTTTCTTTTCAAGCGTTCCCGCGCTTTTTCCTAATCAACTTGTCGCATAAAGTGATGTGTCAAATTGTGTTCACAATTGTGTCAAAGTGTCAAAGCCAGATGAGCTCACAAATGGATTATTGAGTTCTTATTTAATTGAATACCTACTTTGCTTTAAAATAATTTGCAAATATCTACGTGATTGTGGACAGTTTAATCAATCGAGTTTCACCTACAACTTATTACTTGAATTGTTTTGAAGTTAAAATGATTCGTTGCCGACAGATTGCCGGAATCGGGACTAGCTAAAGATCTGGGTATTTAGAACGTATTTTTAGCTTGTTTATCTATTATTATACCGTACATTTACTTTTATTCCTCACGTTTTATTGTTTGTTTAACATTATTCATATTTCTAATTTGATTATACATTTTAAATTTACTGACAATGGAATTAAGATGTCCGTTTCCTAAAAGAAAAGAAAATATTAAAGTTTTCGTATTTAAATAGTTCAAAGTAATTTGGATCTATATTTTTTGCACGTTACATATGATATTCAACTTAGATCCATTGTTTGTAATAACTTTTATGAATATGGATTTCACTAGACCTTAAATACTAGTGTTGTTAGGGCAGTTATTACTAATAGAATGTGTACATTGTCTAGGTGTAGGTACAGTGCCCTAGCCTACATTTTCTTATTCTGTAATTTGTTGAGCATTGCATTAAGACTGCCATTAAGTAATCACAGCTTTATTTATATTATAGGCAATGCGTTTAAAACAAGTAAGCCAAAAATTTATATTGAAAGCATAAAAGTTATTTATCTGTGCTCCCAGTATTTAATCAAGTTTTGCTTAGTTAAATAGATAGGCACAAGTTCAACTGCCAAGAAGGGTTGTTCTTGTGTGTATGTGTGTTTGTAATACTCTTTATTATATTGTACTATCATTCAAATGGCTGAATAGATTTCTACAATTAAGGTATTGTTGGATATGGCGTGGCAGTTGGGTCAAGGGTTATCATAGGGTAGGTGCCGTCAAAGTGAAAAATGGTAGGTTTTGGGCCCCGTAAAATGTGCTTCGAAAATTTTATTCTTTCCAAACCAATCAAGTAAGAATGATAAATGGGTTAAAAAGGTGATGACAAAAATATATAACTTATATTACTTATGTTTAAAATCTATACTAATATAATAAAGCGGAAGAGTTTGTTTGTTTGAACGCACTAATCTCAGGAACTACTGGACCGATTTCAAAAATTCTTTCACCGTTGGATATGTAAGTGATCCTTAAGTGCTATAGGCTATATATTATGTACCACGGGCGAAGCCGGGGCGGACCGCTAGTTTAAATGTAATTTGAAATGAAAAATTCATCTAAATCATGCATTGGTTATAGGCTAGGTGTTGTTTTTAGCCAACTGGTTTTTAGATTGAATAACCGATGGCACTCTTATCCCCTGGCACTTGAGACATGATCAATTATGAACGCAACAATTGCATTGCATTATGAGATTGTTTATAATTTGCGTGCGAATTTATTTTATAGCAAAATGTCTATTAATTAATACATTAGTTGATAGTTTGATTGTGCACTACACTAAATTAAACTAAGTGACAGTAATTTCACTCTCAGTTAGTTTAGTTAGGTTACTCTTCACAATGTGACTTGTAAAAAAAGTATAACTTTTAGTTCTGTAAACTTTGCTTAGTTATTTTTTGTGCGTAAGAACTAAATGGATGTACTTTTGTTATTTACACATTGTTTTTTTTTTCTTTTACTTAGCGAATATTTATGTTTCAATATATTGTGTACACACATAATATCTATAATATAATAAAACTGTAACAGATCCAATTCTGTACATTGAAGATATTTTGAAAATTTTTATCGGAGGGCACTCTATAATCGATACTGAATCCAAAACTGCAATTTTTTTCATTTTTGTCTGTCTGTCTGTCTGTCTGTCTGTCTGTCTGTCTGTCTGTCTGTCTGTCTGTATCTTGGCCGCGCATCACGCCGAAACTACTGAATGGATTCGAATGAAACTTGGTACGATTTGAGTTTATACTCCGAGGTAGGTTATAGGATACTTTTTATCCCGAAATTCAGCACGGTTCCCTTGGGAGAGGGGATGAAAGTTAAAACGTGTATATAGCTGTAATTCATTAACGCGTTATTCGATTTCACTCATTCTTTTTTTGTTAGAAAGGTAGTACTTTAAGTATTGTCCCGTAAATATTTCAAGGTCATACGTTTTTTAGTTTAGAAATGACAGGCATTTATTGGGTTCCAATAACTTGGGTCCCGGATCTTTGTACGTACGGCTTATTTTAAGCTGGCGTGCGTTTAAATTTATGTTTGTAGTTCTGTCTATTTGTTCCAGCTAATCTCCGAAACGGCTGGATCGATTTTAATGGAACTTTCAATGTTATAAGGAGTAACAGGCTACATTTAGTTTAGGTACATAAAAGAATTATGGGATCCGATCCGATCCTATATAAAACCTAAAAACACGCGAACGAAGTCGCGGGGGTCAGCTAGTACTGTATATAATTTAAATGAATGGAACATATTAGTCTTCAATAAAAAGAATTAAAAAGTTCTATTCATTATATTAAGTTCTATTCACTATATCAAGTAATTGGTGCAATGATGAACTGCTAAAGCTTGCAAATATCTAAAGATCTTTATCCAGATTTTTCATAATTTCATATCTAAATATATTTTAAAAAAGAGTGGTTTGCTGCAAATAAATGCACATAGTAGAATTTCTAGTTTCCTTTGGGATTAATGATATTTACTAAGTGATATGCATTAAAACTCTGCCATATTCAGCTCCGAAATTCATACTATCTTTGTGCTAAAGTAAGTCTAGATCAATGCAAATGTAATCAAGAAGGTATTTTTAAATTTAAAACAATGTGTTTGTCCGTGATTTAACAATAGTGTAATGCGAAGATATGTTTTAAAAGTTTTTGTCTGTTTGTCCACCTGATCTTCGGAATGGCTGTACCGATTTAGACAAGTCATACCCGTAGAGGATTATACAAAGTGTGATCTGGCTACTTTTTATTCCAAGAATATTTATGGTTCCTGTGTAATAAATTGATATGAAAGAAAATATTTATAAATAGGTCTTCACAACTTAGCCACTGAACCAATCTTGATAAAATTCGGCATAAAGGTAGTTTTTTCTTTGAAAAATCAAACAGTGTGATGTAAGTAAGATTTGTAATATAATAAGTCATGTAGACGAAATTGCGGGCATCAATTAGTATAAAATGTAATATATTAAAACAATTACGACATTATTACATGCAAAGCAAACAAGCGAATAAAATTAATCTTTTTTTCTGTAAATGGTCATTGCTTAAAATTTTTTAAACTTGGATCTTCATGTTTAAATATTGTGTTCTTTACTTAAATTTTGTATGTAATTGTGATTTATCTGGTATTTAATTGTGCTTCAATTGGATGGTACATTTAGTCTAAGATCCCTGTATAATACCTATTTTCAATACCCTGGCAGTGCTCCTCAAATTAATTTTTAAATTGTTAATCATATTCTGTGGACTGAAATTTTTTAGCGAAACCATTTGCAATATATTTATCGACATTTAATTTGATATAAAATACTTTTTATCCATTAACCAGCTCAGTGAAGGTTGTTTTATACAGGGATTCTATACTAATTGTTGGTTTAACTTTTCATGCTCTACCATAAATGTAAAACTTTCAATTCATTTTTCTTTGCCATCATCATACTTTTTATTTTACAACTAAAAGTGTTTATGTACAGGCTGACCAGAAAAATAAGAAACATTGACTTACAATGAATATAAAATTATTTTGCTATAATCCGCTAACAGTGACAAATTTGTAGGCACAACACCACACAATCTTGTAGGCACAACACCACACAATCTTGTAGGCACAACACCACACAAATTCACCACAAAACAAACTCGACGATCGTTTCGCTCCGACACCGGAGCATCTTCAGGAGATGTCGACTTCACAACGGACGATTGCAAAGTGAGTTCGTGTCGAATGAGCGGTCTTATATATACTATCCCCGCTTAGTCATCTACCCTCCTTTCTCTTTCTCTCTGGCCACGCCCCCTAAATATGTTGAGCAACGGTGAAGATGACACATTTATTTGCTCATTCAGCAATTCGACACTTCTACCGCTGTGCCCAACTATTTCCAATTGTTCCAACACGCACAGTCTTAAACTTTTACAGCATGTGTGTAAAATTTCAAATGTATGACCCTCGTCTATCCTATGTCCACTATCCAAAAGATGTTTTGCGAAATGAGATCTTTGAGGCTGGTTGTTTCTAAAGGCAGCCATATGTTCTTTGCCTTTAGAAACAACCAGCCTCAAAGATCTCATTTCGCAAAACATCTTTTGGATAGTGGACATAGGATAGACGAGGGTCATACATTTGAAATTTTACACACATGCTGTAAAAGTTTAAGACTGTGCGTGTTGGAACAATTGGAAATAGTTGGGCACAGCGGTAGAAGTGTCGAATTGCTGAATGAGCAAATAAATGTGTCATCTTCACCGTTGCTCAACATATTTAGGGGGCGTGGCCAGAGAGAAAGAGAAAGGAGGGTAGATGACTAAGCGGGGATAGTATATATAAGACCGCTCATTCGACACGAACTCACTTTGCAATCGTCCGTTGTGAAGTCGACATCTCCTGAAGATGCTCCGGTGTCGGAGCGAAACGATCGTCGAGTTTGTTTTGTGGTGAATTTGTGTGGTGTTGTGCCTACAAGATTGTGTGGTGTTGTGCCTACAAGATTGTGTGGTGTTGTGCCTACAAATTTGTCACTGTTAGCGGATTATAGCAAAATAATTTTATATTCATTGTATATCATGGAATTCCGCAAAGTAACGCCTGCTTCCATTAAACATTGACTTGTTTGCGGAAATCTATAGCTCTAATTTCTTCTCACTGTCAATACCAACCTGAAAACATCAGTAAATGTTGTTTGTGAATGTTAAACTTCAACGGTCCATATCTTGAAACTGAACTGATCTGAACTGATTTTGATGAAACTTGGACTGTTCCCTGAGTTGAAATAAATGTAAGCAATTAAATAAAAAATATTTATTTTTCTGATCTGGCGAGCGAATTTAGCTTCTAATTTAGCTTTTAAATTTTGCAGTGCAAAGTATATATTATAAAAAGCATTTTTAATTTCTTTTAGGAACAATGTTGAAGACTGGGACTTTGCTTGATAATGTTATCAAAGGTGAATTTTACGAATTTTTAGACAACTTCTGTAATTTTGAAAATCACAGGCTTTTTTTAAACTATTTGTAAGCTAAACAAATTTTTTAATATTTTTGTGCTATAATTCAGTAATAAATATTACCACATAATGCTATTCATCAAATTAATTTAATAAGACATAGCTCTAGTGACAAGATAATGCTGATCGCACATTACGTCACGTTTCGCAGGCAACACTTTTTCAATTTTTTTTAAACATAGATATACTTATATAGATAGAATAGGGGTTACAAAAATGTGGTGTAATAAACACTTAAAAGAGCTTGCTTTCGGACCGTGCCTGTTGTGCAAATAACTTATTTGTTCTCTTATAAATAATAAGTTCCACAGAGTCTGTCCTGGCTATGTCTTAATAATACTCATCCATGTATTTCCGCTACAATGTTTTTTGGTTCTGTGAGATGTTTTTTTTTCTATTTTAGTGACATAATCACAACCCACCATAGTTCCATTCTAGCAGATAATAGTCGCTTTTTCACAATGATGACATCCGAGGACTCGGACTCATTGAGCACTATTCCTTCGGACGGCTACCCTGACGATGTGACAGGTTTGTTTATTTTGAAGCTGCGTATCGCTCACCTCTAGCGATACGAGCGCGCCGCACGGGCCGCCAACGATGTGACAATGAAGCAACTTTATCATCGCCATTTTGGCGCTGACTTCTAATGCTCGCTCTGCGCAATGGGCCATGGCTTATGGCGCGTGCGATGTTCTCGGGATGGCGTCGGTGTCGGTTTTCGGCCGCACATCAAAGGGTAGTGGGTCAGTGATGGCGGTACGCACCTACACTTGGCCCACTACTCAGTGTACCAATCGTGATTGAGAACTGACGTGGTCAAATGCCGAAACTACATATGAGGTTTATTGAATTGTTTCGTATTGAAAGCATAATATGGATTCTCAAACAAAATCGTTCACTTTACGAAAAAAATAGTGCGCGCTAAATAGATAAATTGACACAGCGGCGATAGGCGATAGGTGGCTTCCACATCCACCTTGTCACAACTACCGAGAACACTTAACGTAGCCGTACCAATGAACACTTAACGTAGTAGTTGTAGATGCGTTGCAACCTTCGCATAGCCATCTCACCGATCACCTGATAGGCCAACGATGGTCCATTGTGTAGAGCAGGCATAAGAGAATTGAGAGCAAAAGTAGTTGGAACAGCGTGTCCGGCGTACTTGTATCAATAGAAGGTTGTGCTGCGTGTGCACTAGCTCGTGCGCCGGCCGCCTGCCGCCTGCGCCGACTGGCCACGCACATGGGCCAGTGGCTGCCGCCTGCGCCGACTGGCCACGCGCATGGGCCAGTGGCTGCCGCCTGCGCCGACTGGCCACGCGCATGGGCCAGTGGACACGCAGACGCTTGTGTTTCCATCTTGATGTCATTTAACACAACACTATCATTCCACCGCTTGAGTTGCACTTTCCGCGCGCAGTTTAAAGCTGATCGCACACTACAGTACAATGTTCGTGTTTTGAGAAACGCGTGATAGCGGTTTGAGTGCTGTACTGCTGAACGTACTGCGCGTGCTGAAAACAAAATTACAAGTTTCTAACTCCATTGAATCAAACGGATTGATAGATCAGTCAGTCATTATCAGTATTTAGATTCAAAATGATATGCGTATCAATAACAACTGTATTCTAAGTACACAACTATCATAAATAGTGTCATGTAAACTAAAAAAGGTGAATATAAATAATTTCAGACTTTCTTAAATGTATGCATGTATTTGTTGAAGAGCTTAGATGATAGAGATAAACTCATCAATAGATTATCGTTGAGTTTTTGTTCTAATAATATTAAATGAGTCATGAAATAAAATGAAAAATAATTTAATTCAATTTCTATTCAATATTTGGTTTTGGATCAACGTTCTACACCAAATACGAACATTTCAGGTGTGTAACTCATTTCTTCTATGAGCCAGAGATCTGTGACACGCGGACAGAGGAAAAGACAGACAGCAGAGTGACATTAATAGGGCTCCGTTTTTTTCCCTTTGGTTATGGAACCTTAAAAACCCAAATAATGGTACAAGTTATTACAAGTATAAATTAAAAATTAAAAAACCCCCGACATTCGCCATTTTGTGGTGGCGGCCATCTTGGATTTGCATAGTGCTTTTCTACTAGTCAAGCCCTTTCATTTGATACCCATATTGAGGGCGTTGTGATAAAATATGTAATCCGCCATTTTGTAGCGGCAGCCATCTTGGACCGATTTTCATCAAACATAGCTAACAACACTCTCGACTGATTCAACTTTCAAACAAAAAAGAAAACCGCATTCAAATCGGTTTACCCGTTTGAGCGCTACAGGGGAACAGACAGACACACATACACACACACACATACATACAGACACGTCAAACTTATAACACCCCGTCGTTTTTGCGTCGGGGGTTAAAAAGTCCATAAATAGTGTTATCCTTTTCACAATGCTCCCTGTGACATTTAGAGGTGTTAACGTTGTTCATTTTAGAGATTGTGTATAATTGGCGACATTGTTATGAATAATGCGTTATATTTAGTATAATATATACGCGTAATAGGAGCTTTGCTTTCTGGACATATTTTCACCGAAGGCAGATGAAATATAATATGTTGTTATTGGTAAGTTCTCGGATATCTACTGAACACGACATAAATGCTACACTTGAGTGTAGCTTCATAGTTCATAGAGCAGATGTGCTGGGACTTAGCCAGTAGCATACCTAGTCCTGTGACTAAAGTTATTTTAAAATGATGGTGCACAGTGTATTGAATAAGGCAGTGCGTTCTATAACGCGGTGCGTCGCCAGATCCACGGGTATGAAAATTATCAATAAATTAAATATTAGAAGTTGTCATCCCCTTTAGGAGTTGATAAATAATTATAATCGTCGTCGTCGTCGTCGTCCTCAACCGATAGACGTCCACTGCTGGACATAGGTCTCTTGTAGGGACTTCCACACGGCGCGGTCTTGTGCCGCCTGTATCCAGCGACTCCCTGCGACTCTTTTGATGTCGTCGGTCCACCTAGTGGGGGGTCTGCCAACACTGCGTTTTCCGGTGCGAGGTCGCCATTCTAGCACCTTGGGACCCCAACGTCTATCGGTTCTTCGGACTATGTGCCCCGCCCATTGCCACTTCAGTTTTGCAATTCGTTGAGCAATGTCGGTGACTTTGGTTCTTCTACGGATCTCCTCATTTCTGATTTGATCGCGTAGAGAAACTCCGAGCATAGCTCTCTCCATCGCTCTCTGAGTGCCTCTGAACTTTTTTATGAGGTCCATAGTTAGCGACCATGTCTCGGAGCCGTATGTCATCACTGGCAACACGCACTGTTCGAAGACTTTCGTCTTCAGACACAGGGATTTTGGATTTGGATAATTATAATAATTATTTAAAATAGAAAACTTTCTTAGTATTAACCTTCCCTAAAATGAACATAATATCCTCCAAATTTCAAGTTTCTTCAGCAACTTAAGCTACAATGCTTCATTCTCTATCCTTGCCTCCCTAGTACTAGCTATTACTGCGTAAAACCCATCCTGCTCGGCTGATACTATTCCGAAATGGGACTGTTCCTGAAGTAGCGGTGCGGGAGGGGTGACAGTTAACGTAACAGATGAGTCGCACCGCGCAGCTACCTCAGCGACCGTCTCAGTTTCGATAAGACTAATAACAAGAATCCATCACAATGCCACTGTCACAAGTTTGTCAGCCCTCGAGTGGTCTGGGGCAGTTTTATAAGTATATTTTGAGCCCGATATGTATTTCGTACAGCGTCAGGAGCCGAAGAAGTCACATCATCGATGGTCTCGAGCGAGACGGACTCCGATGGCAGCATCCTGTCGGAAGCCCCTCGGCAGGACGAGCCGGACGGCGCACTGACGCACTCCAGCGAGCTGCTCCCGTTCAGTCCTTCGGAGAGCTCGCTCGAAGCGACGCTGGGCCCGCTGGCCGACGCGCGGGCCACGGGCAGCGCTTTGGCGTCCTCAGTATCCACTAGAGGTATGTAGAGAATCATATGACGAAGTTCGACTCAGTTTATACGAGTGATTTAAACGAACGCAACATAAACAAAAATCGGCCAAGTCCGAGTCGAGCCTGTACTTCTGTGTACTTCGTGTATGGGGTCTGTCCGAAAAGTAATTTAATTGAATTTCTAATTCAATATTCGGTTCCAAACCAATATTCTACACCGAGTATCCAAATTTTAGATCTGTTAAGCCTCTTGTTAACACACGTTTTTTCCACGGTACGGCGAAACTTGGGACCTCGTTAACGACACGGCGCGACCACGGTTCCATACAAAAATTGCGACCCGTCCGATAACTCGTCCGTCAGTGTCCGTCCATGTGTGGAGTGGTCCGTTCGCTTGCAGGCTCGATGTTGCCGTGGGGCGGGAACAAGGGCGGCGCGGCGCCGGCGGCGGAGTCGGAGCTGCGGCCCGGAGAGTTCGTGATGCGGCTGCTCTTCACCGAGTTCACCGTGCAGGCCGAGCGGAAGATGGAGGCCGTCATGGCCGAACCGCTGGTATACTATCTTCTATCTACATATATAAAACAAAAACGCGACTGACTGACCGACTGACTGATCTATCAACGCACGGCTCAAATCACTGGACCGATCGGGCTCAAAGGCATGCAAATTGCTATTATAGCATAGCCATCTGCTAAGAAAAGATATTTGAACGTCCCCTATGGGAGTTATTTATTTTAATTTGAACTGCCAACAGAGTTACATAATATTACGTTAAAACAAAAATCCTTATGTACTATTTAGTACTTAAGGATATGTGACTAAGTATAGGCAGTTGCAGTATGCAAATTGAGACAAGTCCTCCATTGATAGAAGTACTAATATAATATAATATATACCTACACGAATAACATTGAAAACACAAGAGAAAACTAATAATAAGAAGGAAACATAAAGTGCTGAAATAACTGAATTATAACATAAATAATAAGTACCTGTATACACATCATCATTATAGAATCATACCATCACAATGAAATGTGTAGTGATAGAAAGGATGTAATTGTTTAGGAGAAGCCGTTGAACAAGACGCTGCAGCGCGGGGAGGACCCGCAGCTGGACCAGATCCTGGCCGCGTTCGGCACGGTGGCGGAGCACTGCCTGCCGTCGCTGCTGCGCGCGCTGTTCGCGTGGCTGGAGCGCCAGATGGCCGAGTCGCCGCAGCTCAGCGAGCAGGCCAAGAAGCCGCACCAGGACCTGCGCAACAAGAGCATCATCTACATCGTGTCGGGCAGCGGCGCCGGGCCCGAGCAGGCGGAGCGCAGCGGCGAGGAGCTGCAAGCGGAGCGCCGCGACCTGGCCGTCGAGTTCCTGTTCTGCCTCGCGCTCATCGAGGTGCTGCGCCAGCTGCCCTTCCACCCGGGCCACGAGGACCTCGTGCAGTACATCGAGAACGTCGCCTTCAAGAGGTTCAACTACAAGGAAGGGTGAGTCGCTTCCGTCGCTGTCTACTCCCGAGCGCGTAGATGCTGCCTGTTCACTTGGCGTAATGGCGTGGATTAAAGTTTGTATCGTGAAATATAGTATTTGGGCTTTCGCCTCCCGGGTTACGATCGGAAGGCGGCCTAAAGATGTATAATAATTATATTGAAGCACGTAAATGTTGACAAAAGTGAATGTTGTTGCAGACTGCAAAGCAACCCGAACGCGGCCAACGTGCACATCATCGCGGACCTGTACGCCGAGGTGATCGGCGTGCTCGCGCAGTCGCGCTTCGCCTCCGTGCGGAAACGCTTCACCGCCGAGTTGAAGGTACCGTCATACTGGCTCATGCGACACGCGAACCTGACGCATGTCCTATTTCCGGTAATAGTATATAGATGTAATGATATCGGTTTCAGGAGCTGAAGAGCCGCGAGCCGTCGCCGCACACGACGCAGAGCATCATCTCGCTGCTGATGGGCATGAAGTTCTTCCGCGTGAAGATGGTGCCCATCGAGGAGTTCGAGGCGTCGTTCCAGTTCCTGCAGGAGTGCGCGCAGTACTTCCTCGAGGCCAAGGACAAGGACATCCGCCACGCGCTGGCCGGCCTCTTCGTCGAGATCCTGGTGCCCGTCGCCGCGGTGAGTGAGACCCACCACACCCTACCACTACGCCGCCATCGAGGAGTTCGAGGCGTCGTTCCAGTTCCTGCAGGAGTGCGCGCAGTACTTCCTCGAGGCCAAGGACAAGGACATCCGCCACGCGCTGGCCGGCCTCTTCGTCGAGATCCTGGTGCCCGTCGCCGCGGTGAGTGAGACCCACCACACCCTACCACTACGCCGCCATCGAGGAGTTCGAGGCGTCGTTCCAGTTCCTGCAGGAGTGCGCGCAGTACTTCCTCGAGGCCAAGGACAAGGACATCCGCCACGCGCTGGCCGGCCTCTTCGTCGAGATCCTGGTGCCCGTCGCCGCGGTGAGTGAGACCCACCACACCCTACCACTACGCCGCCATCGAGGAGTTCGAGGCGTCGTTCCAGTTCCTGCAGGAGTGCGCGCAGTACTTCCTCGAGGCCAAGGACAAGGACATCCGCCACGCGCTGGCCGGCCTCTTCGTCGAGATCCTGGTGCGCGTCGCCGCGGTGAGTGAGACCCACCACACCCTAAAGCCTGTTTCACCACCTTCTGATAAGTTTTGGATAGCCTTAACCATAAGTCTTGTCACTTTCTTTACTTATGTCATCAAGTAATAAATATAGAAGTTCTGAATAAGCTGAAGGTGGTGAAACAGGTCCTTAGCCTTCAAATCTATACTAATATAAAGAGGTTTCTCCTGACTGACTGATCATCAACACACAGTCTATACCACTGCAGCTAGAAACTTGAAATTTTCACAGTAGATATATACGTTTATGACGTAGGAATACACGAAGAAAGGATTATTGCAAATTCCATCCCTATGGGGGTTAAATAGGGGATAAAAGTTTAAATGAGAGTCCGGCAATCTTCACATCATTTATCAAATAATATCCATAAAAATTGGTATTTAGGTTTTCAGTTAAAAATAAAGAGTTACGTGTTTAAGGAATTTTGAAAAAACTACCCTCAAGTGGGTTAAATGGGGGACGAATGTTTGTATGAATCCACGCGGGCGAAGTCGCGAGCATGAGCTAGTTCATAAATAAATAAATAAACATTAATTATGCAGCTTAAAAATAAAAAACAGACAAATTAACAGAGAAAGAAATTACAGCAATAAAACGAAGCTTAAAACAATTCGGTGTTTAAGCTGAAAAGTCTACTGTCTCAGCATAATGCTGCAGTATCAGAGTGCTGCATGTTCACCTGAGAACCTACTACGAAGTGATGACCGTCCGCCCGTCCGCAGACCGTCAAGAACGAGGTGAACGTGCCGTGCCTGAAGACCTTCGTGGAGATGCTGTACAGCCACACGCTGGACGCCAGCACCAAGTCCAAGCACCGGCTGGCGCTGTTCCCGCTGGTCACGTGCCTGCTGTGCGTGTCGCAGAAGCAGTTCTTCCTGGCCAATTGGCACTGCTTCCTGGCCATGTGCCTGTCGCACCTCAAGAACAGGGACCCCAAGATGTGCAGGGTCGCTCTGGGTACGTATACGATCCCGTTCGGCGGCCAGTTTCGATCGTGGCCACATGATGTGAAAAGATTTGCCGCTTGGCGCTACTCCTCAGCGTTCGTGGCACCCAGGTCGATGGGGACTTTTGACATTTTGTATACAATCAAGCTTCATTAATTTGACTTTTGTTTCATTAATTTGACTGGTTAATCTGGTTCACGCCCTGCACCTGTAATAGTGCAACCGTACAAGTGAGGGCGGGAACCTCGCATGAAACCTTGAAGCTGCTAGCTCCGGCTCGTGCTAGCAGGCGCCGCCGCGTGCCAGACGTCCAGCAATGCGTCGCGAGCGGCGCGCGCTCGTGCCAACAATCTCAACTCTCGTTTTAAATCTGTTCAAATTTCCTTTACAGAGTCGCTGTACCGCCTGCTCTGGGTGTACATGATCCGGATCAAGTGCGAGAGCAATCAGGCGACGCAGTCTCGCCTCCAGAGCATCGTCAACTCGCTCTTCCCCAAGGGCTCCAAGGGCGTCGTCCCGCGAGACACTCCACTCAACATATTCGTCAAAATCATCCAGTTCATCGCCCAGGAGAGACTCGACTTCGCCATGAGGGAGATCGTGTTCGACCTGCTGATGGTCGGGAGGCAGATCAAGATGATCCTGACGCCCGAGAGGATGTCGATCGGGCTGCGCGCGTTCCTGGTGGTGGCGGACAGCCTGCAGCAGAAGGAGGGCGAGCCGCCGATGCCGCGCACGGCGGGCACGCTGCCCTCGGGCAACACGCTGCGCGTCAAGAAGACGTTCCTCAACAAGATGCTGACGGACGAGACGGCGCGCTCGATCGGCATGAGCGCGTACTTCCCGTACGTGCGGCGCGTGCTGGTGGAGATCCTGCGCGCGCTGGACGCGCACTACGGCCGCCCGCTCATGCTGACCAACACGCAGAACGTCACCAAGGAGCAGGAGATCAACACGGGCGAGCGCAAGCCGAGGATCGATCTGTTCCGGACCTGCGTCGCGGCCATCCCGAGGCGAGTGTGCGAGTGTACTACAACTACACCCTAACGGACAACGTACATCCCCAAACAAAAAACATCGGTGCTCTGTCAACTCGGTTTACGGACGATCGTTTTACGTGATAACGTCATAAGAAAACAAAGAGAGATAGTCGCGTCACAAGCCGAACGCTTGGTACCGCGCGGAACGTGACGGATGAGTCATCGTTTTCCGTGCGTGTAGCCGTTCATCGATTTACAAGACATCACGTCAATAAAGATAAACATAATCAAGCGATCTCAGTCACGTTTTTTGTTATCAGTATCTCGCCCTGTTAAAATAAATGTTCGCTTGTGGCACAGGTTGATCCCCGAAGGGATGAGCCCGAGCGAGCTGGTGGAGCTGCTGTGCCGGCTCACCGTGCACATGGACGAGGAGCTGCGCGGCCTCTCGTTCCAGAGCCTGCAGACGCTGATCGTGGACTTCCCCGAGTGGAGGCAGGACGTGCTAGCCGGCTTCACCCAGTTCCTGGCCAAGGAGGTCCAGGTGCGTGTCTCGCACGAATCCCTCGTCGGATCTTTCCGATCGGAACGGACCGAATGATGTTCAAAACTTGAAATTGCAGGATACATCGCCTCAACTGGTCGAGAACGGTCTGCGCATGTTGCTCCAGCTGGTGACGAGCTGGAAGAACGGCGAGCCGGCCGCGGCGGCGCCGCCCAAGCCCGAGCCGCTCGCCTCCGTCATCCGCGGCACGGAGGCGCTCGCTCTCGTCATGCTGTGTCAGTGCAAGGCCTATCCGCGGAGGCTCGCCGTCCACATCCTCAGGTAACACCTCACCCGGAGACTGTCGCACGCTGGCTGTCGTCGCAGGCTGGCCCGGTGACCCGAGGAGGATCTTCCTTTCAACATTTGAACATGGAAACCGACTTGTGTTTTTTATGAAAAAGATTAGAGTATGATGTTGAATAGACCACTTTAATCTAGATAAAATGTAGGAGTTTTAGATCTACCGTTAGAGTATTGGAGTGTCCAAGAAATTAAACCTAGGGTTCGATGAATTGATGAAGAAGACGAGAAGGGAAATGAATGTTTACTATTTCGATGGTTGATCTACTTCTGTTTGTTTCAAGCAACATTTTGTTTGTTTTTGTCACTGAACTGCGCTAACATTTTTTTCATTCAATCGCATGGAAAGAAACTGAATCGAACCGTTTCATGTTGTTGTGTTCTGTGATTCCGTGAAGGACGACCAACGATCGGAGGACGGTCAGGATACTTGGAGACATGAAATAACACATTTTTGTTACGTTTTTTCGCAGAGAGACAAAATACCTCCTGGAACGGTTGCAGCTGAGTCGCGAGGAGCCGGCGCTGATCGACTGTGCGGACGCGCACGTGCCGCACTTCACGGAGAAGTGCCTGCCGCTGCTTCCGCCCGCCGAGAAGCAGGCCGTGCTGGCGGCCGCGCAGCTCGACCTGCTGTGGGTGGCCGACCGCAGCCACGCCGTCTGGACCACGGGTGAGCGCCGCACCCCACACTTACACTCACGACAGGCGCTTGAAGGGATTTTATAATTTGAATTTTTTTGAACTGAAACTTCTTTAGTATCGTCGTGTATTTGAATTTTGAAAACCGATGAAACAAAAAAACGACACCAAAATTCTCTCTTGCGTACCAGGAGTCCATAAAGTGACAAGAGGTTGTTTGAGTTCCCAGCCGCTGTACGAGCGACAGAGAAATACTAGTGTTGCGCTCGGTGCGCGAGCTGCAAGCAGCTCGCGTGCCTTGTAGTCTCTTCAATATTCGTAAAATAAAGAAATGGGAGGCCATACCAAATACCAGAATATTCTGGAGAGTCTCTTGAAAGATAGAAAGAAATATTGGTAGGTAAGAAATATTTAGTGGAAAAAAAAGGATATCTATACAAAAATGTTCTGGAGAGCCACTTGAAAATTAAAAAGAAATTTTGTATGGACACGAATTTTTTTGTTCCGTAGCTATTTATTTTTTACTGGCTCACCAAAGGGCCTAAAGTCTTGAACATTTTTAGTTTCAGGACCATGCCTCTATGATTGATAGTTTTTGAGGGCCGTTAGGGTACTCTGGTAATTTTTCCACATTCACTAGGTACGTTTTGTAATTTTTGTGAAAAAAAATCTTTAAGTTCTATTTATAAGTGTAGTAGGGGGAAAATTTTTCATACAAAAATGTCTAAGAGAGCCTCTTGAAAAGAACCCAAAAAATTTGTATGGAGAGAATTTTTTTTTGTTCGGCGGCCATCTTTTTTTACCGGTTCACCCAATGGCCCAAGGTCTTTAATAACATTTGTTTGGGACCATGTCTGTATGACTGGTAGTTTTGGAGGACCCATGAGGTACTCTGGTAAATTTTCTACATTCATGACGTTTCATAATTTTCTGAAGGAAGACTCAAAAGTTCTACACACATAAATAGTGAAGGGAAAAAGTCCCATACAAAATTGTTCTGGAGAGCCTCTTGAAAAGAACCCAAAAAATTTGTATGGAGAAAATTTTTTTTTGTTCGGCGGCCATCTTTTTTTTACCGGTTTACCCAATGGCCCAAGGTTTTTAATAACATTTGTTTGGGACCATGTCTGTATGATTGGTAGTTTTGGAGGACCCATGAGGTACTCTGGTAAATATTCCACATTCATAACGTTTCGTATTTTTCCTGAAAGGACACCTATGAGTTCTATACATGCGCTTAGTGAGGTAAAAAAAGTTCTATACAAAAATGTTCTGGAGAGCCTCTTGAAAATTAAAAAAAAAATTTGTATGGACGCGAAAATTTTTTTTGTTCGGTGCCTATCTTTTTTTTACTGTCTCACCAAAGGGCCCAAGGTTTTGAACATTTTCAGTTTCAGGACCATGTCTCTATGACTGATAGTTTTTGAGAGCCTTTGGGGTACTCTGGTAAATTTTCCACATTCATGACGTTTCATATTTTTCCTGAAGGAAGACCCATAAGTTCTACGCATATAAATAGTGAGGCGAAAAAAGTTCCATACAAAATTGTTCTGGAGAGCCTCTTGAAAATTAGCAAAATTTTTGTATGGAGACGAAATTTTTTTTTGTTTGGTGGCCATATTTTTTTCACCAGTACACCCAATGGCCCAAGGTTTTGAACATTTTTTGTTTCGGGACGGTACCTTTCCGACTGATAGTTTTCGAGATCCCTTAGGGCACCCTAGTCAGTTTTCCACGTTCAGCTCTCTCTATAATTTTGTAGACCTTATATTTTTGAATTTTACACACATGAAAATTATGGTGAAAAAGTCCCATACAAAATTGTTCAGGAGAGGTGATCAGTACCTGACTTCAAGTAGCTTTATATATATAATATACATATTCAAATAGGATTTAGCCTGCGAGAGAAAGAGATAGAATATAAGGTTTCCGTGACGATCCCTTCTCCGAAAAATTAGAATATAAGTTTCACTTCTGCCGTGTGTGAATTTCACACATACACTTTTGTATTTATTTAAATTATAAAACTTGCTGTTTATCAGTTAGGCTAGTCACAAAGTACCTATGTTAGAATAATCTCTGACGTGTTAAAACGTCCATCGCTGATCGGCCTCATGCCCTGATTTTGAACGGCCTTTATCCATATTAAAATAATGTTTCGCGCACAGGCCTGCAGCACGACGAGACGTCGTCGAAGAGCAGCTGGAGCGGCAGCGCCAACAACGGCGTAGACCCCTGGGAGGTACGCTGCTCCTTATTAGCTCCTTTTTTACGAACTTTACTTTACTTTATTTGAGTTCGAGTGTAACGGTTGTAAGGGGACCGCTTTCGGAAATTAAGGCAGATAATATTAGATTCATTACTCACAAGATACCAAAAAAACACATGTTAATTCCTGTACCACAAAATATTTTCTGTTATTTTCGTACGTTCGTAATGTAACGCAATCAGCTGACGCTTAAATGCTTAAAGTGGTCGCGGGCCGGCCGCCGCTCGCGAGATCAACGCCCTGAGTTTTGCACGTCCATTGCCATTGGCATTGCCATTATTGAAAAATACTAAATACTAAACCGCTGGTACAAAAACTAGTTATTGTTGTTTAGGTAGTATAATAATAGCGCTAAATGTTGGAGAGCGGTCTCCTTGTACCCTGTGCACGTGACTGTGTAAGGAACGAGTCGATTGTCAGGTGGTGCTGTTCGGGCTGCTGGAGAGGAGTCGCGTGCCCGCGCAGTGCCCGGCCACCGTGCTGCAGGCGTGGCCCATCCTGCACGCGCGCGTCCACGCGCTCTACGCCGTCATCGAGCCCGCGTGAGTACCCCCTCCGCCCTCCGCCCTCCGCCCTCCGCCCTCCGCCCTCCACATACATACCGACAGAGCGTTAATGCAGCTTAAGGTGACGACTCTTAGCCCTCATACGCATTAGCGGTTGCGGTAGCGGTGCGGCTAGCCGCTTTTATATTTTTATATGCAACCGCTACCGCAACCGCTAATGCGTACGAGCGCTTAGTGCGTACAAAATGAGCGGTTGCATATAAAAATATAAAAAGCGGGTAGCCGCACAGCTACCGCAACCGCTAATGCGTATGAGGGCTTACGCGCTTCTCCATACAAACGTATTACGTCTATTATTCTAATATTTGTAGAAATAGATCTAAAATTAAGTCAGATATCAATTTATCTCTCCATTATCTACGCTATAAAATAAAAAAATTAGTAAAATTATATTTATTTTGAAAGTTATGAAGCTTGAAAAATCTCTAGTTTAGGGCAAATTTTGAGGCAACTTCGTGCGTAAAATTACTATATAAGAAACTAGTGTTGCGCTCGGTGCTCGAGCTGCAAGCAGCTCGTGGGCCTTGTTGTCTCTTCAATATTCGTAAAATAAAGAAATGAGGGGCCATACCAAATACCAGAATATTCTGGAGAGTCTCTTGAAGGATAGAAAGAAATATTGGTATCACGTTTCGTATCTTTTCTGAAAGGACACTAATGAGTTCTATGTATGCGTTTAATGGGAAAAAAAAGATCTAAGTGTACAAAAATGTTCTGGAGAGCCACTTGAAAACTAGAAAATTGAAAAACTACCAAAGTCATATCATACGTTACTTCATAATAATTTCAAATGTCTTTAGTTTATGTAAAAAATTGCCAAATATTTGCTAAAATAGGCGTAATTCCAAACCTAGATTTGCATTTTTATACTTTGCCGTTTTTCACTAAAAATCAATCAAAATTTAAGCAAATAGTGCACCGATTTCAATGAAATAAAAACCAAATATAGCTTCAAATAAAGTGAAATACATTTAGTAAAACAAAATGAAACTTTGTTCAGCATTTTTTGTGTGATGTGGGAACAGACAGATTTTTATATATCTTTGAAATGGTCAGTGTTTGATGCAACTTTTGGACATTTTTCGATTTTTTCCTTCGTATACACACTAAGACTCATCTTTTTGCCAAATTTCAACATTCTACATACACGGGAAGTGCGTCATAATTTTGATGAGTCAGTGAGTAGGTCTTGTTTTATGCGATTTTCAAACCTCTGTATTTCAGTAACGGTTAAACTTAAAAATTTGAAACTTTCAATTTATCATTACATCCATGAGCTTAACTTATATTTCAAATTTCGTAAGATTACTATTACGCGAACCATAGTTATGAGCGGAGTCAAAACAGCTCGAATTGGTTCGTGTAAATAAACACACTGCATGCGTCAAGGCCGGAAATTGCCTGACGCTCTGCCGCGCGTCTAGATTCAGCAGATTGACTTGCTTCTACCAAATTCAGAAATGGAATGTGGCACTACAAGTTTGTGCCTTTCCTTTTATTATTTAAAAGTGGCGTTTCATCGCTGGAACGAGTCAAATTCACGCTTTTTAGGGTTCCGTACCCAAAGGGTAAAAACGGGGCCCTACTAATGTCACTCTGCTGTCTGTCTGTCTGTCTGTCCGCCGGTCACAGGTCTCTTATAGCTCGCAGACGATATGAGTTACAAACCTGAAATTTTGGTATTTGGTGTAGAACGTTGACCCAAAATCAAATATTGAATTAGAAATTGAATTAATTAATTATTTTTCAGGACGGTTCCCATACATGAAAAAGGAGCCGGAAAAAAAAATGTCTTAACCCTAGCTTGTGGGGTATCATTGTTTAGAGCTTATTGAGTAGAGTACGAATATTTTTTTTTTTAATTTTTTGATTAAAATATAAGAAAATGAGGGGCCATCTAAGTTGTCAGTTTTAGACCATTTTTGTGACGGGCTATCTCAAAAACTAAACCAGTTAGGAATATGAAATTTCGGTATATTATGTACCATATACTGTATTTAAACAACAAATACTGAAAACAACGATTCATAAAGTGGTTTGTAAGCTGTGATCAAAATAAACGCACATTTTTTGGGTTTTTCTTTCACGGTTTGTTGCGATGTCTAGCTCGGAAATTTAATATTTCTTACACACAAAATATTATGTTGTTCATAATTATACATGGAACCCTAAGAGAGCAGGGCCCGCCTCGCACTTGGCCAGTTTTATTTTTGTTGTTTGTTGTTAACTTGTGTCGGGTGGTTGGTCGCAGGCCGGTGAACGACAACCGCGCGTCGCTGCTGTCGCGCGGGCCGGCGCCGCCGCGCAAGCCGGAGAAGGAGCGCGACGGGCACACGCAGGTGTGGAGATACTACATGACGATGGCGTACCTGCTGGTGCCCGCCGTGCCGCACCCCATCGCCCGCTGCGCCAGCCCCGACCTCAGCCTCAGGTGAGCACTACCTCTCTCTGTCGCGCGGGCCGGCGCCGCCGCGCAAGCCGGAGAAGGAGCGCGACGGGCACACGCAGGTGTGGAGATACTACATGACGATGGCGTACCTGCTGGTGCCCGCCGTGCCGCACCCCATCGCCCGCTGCGCCAGCCCCGACCTCAGGCTCAGGTGAGCACTACCTCTCTCTGTCGCGCGGGCCGGCGCCGCCGCGCAAGCCGGAGAAGGAGCGCGACGGGCACACGCAGGTGTGGAGATACTACATGACGATGGCGTACCTGCTGGTGCCCGCCGTGCCGCACCCCATCGCCCGCTGCGCCAGCCCCGACCTCAGCCTCAGGTGAGCACTACCTCTCTCTGTCGCGCGGGCCGGCGCCGCCGCGCAAGCCGGAGAAGGAGCGCGACGGGCACACGCAGGTGTGGAGATACTACATGACGATGGCGTACCTGCTGGTGCCCGCCGTGCCGCACCCCATCGCCCGCTGCGCCAGCCCCGACCTCAGCCTCAGGTGAGCACTACCTCTCTCTGTCGCGCGGGCCGGCGCCGCCGCGCAAGCCGGAGAAGGAGCGCGACGGGCACACGCAGGTGTGGAGATACTACATGACGATGGCGTACCTGCTGGTGCCCGCCGTGCCGCACCCCATCGCCCGCTGCGCCAGCCCCGACCTCAGCCTCAGGTGAGCACTACCTCTCTCTGTCGCGCGGGCCGGCGCCGCCGCGCAAGCCGGAGAAGGAGCGCGACGGGCACACGCAGGTGTGGAGATACTACATGACGATGGCGTACCTGCTGGTGCCCGCCGTGCCGCACCCCATCGCCCGCTGCGCCAGCCCCGACCTCAGCCTCAGGTGAGCACTACCTCTCTCTGTCGCGCGGGCCGGCGCCGCCGCGCAAGCCGGAGAAGGAGCGCGACGGGCACACGCAGGTGTGGAGATACTACATGACGATGGCGTACCTGCTGGTGCCCGCCGTGCCGCACCCCATCGCCCGCTGCGCCAGCCCCGACCTCAGCCTCAGGTGAGCACTACCTCTCTCTGTCGCGCGGGCCGGCGCCGCCGCGCAAGCCGGAGAAGGAGCGCGACGGGCACACGCAGGTGTGGAGATACTACATGACGATGGCGTACCTGCTGGTGCCCGCCGTGCCGCACCCCATCGCCCGCTGCGCCAGCCCCGACCTCAGCCTCAGGTGAGCACTACCTCTCTCTGTCGCGCGGGCCGGCGCCGCCGCGCAAGCCGGAGAAGGAGCGCGACGGGCACACGCAGGTGTGGAGATACTACATGACGATGGCGTACCTGCTGGTGCCCGCCGTGCCGCACCCCATCGCCCGCTGCGCCAGCCCCGACCTCAGCCTCAGGTGAGCACTACCTCTCTCTGTCGCGCGGGCCGGCGCCGCCGCGCAAGCCGGAGAAGGAGCGCGACGGGCACACGCAGGTGTGGAGATACTACATGACGATGGCGTACCTGCTGGTGCCCGCCGTGCCGCACCCCATCGCCCGCTGCGCCAGCCCCGACCTCAGCCTCAGGTGAGCACTACCTCTCTCTGTCGCGCGGGCCGGCGCCGCCGCGCAAGCCGGAGAAGGAGCGCGACGGGCACACGCAGGTGTGGAGATACTACATGACGATGGCGTACCTGCTGGTGCCCGCCGTGCCGCACCCCATCGCCCGCTGCGCCAGCCCCGACCTCAGCCTCAGGTGAGCACTACCTCTCTCTGTCGCGCGGGCCGGCGCCGCCGCGCAAGCCGGAGAAGGAGCGCGACGGGCACACGCAGGTGTGGAGATACTACATGACGATGGCGTACCTGCTGGTGCCCGCCGTGCCGCACCCCATCGCCCGCTGCGCCAGCCCCGACCTCAGCCTCAGGTGAGCACTACCTCTCTCTGTCGCGCGGGCCGGCGCCGCCGCGCAAGCCGGAGAAGGAGCGCGACGGGCACACGCAGGTGTGGAGATACTACATGACGATGGCGTACCTGCTGGTGCCCGCCGTGCCGCACCCCATCGCCCGCTGCGCCAGCCCCGACCTCAGCCTCAGGTGAGCACTACCTCTCTCTGTCGCGCGGGCCGGCGCCGCCGCGCAAGCCGGAGAAGGAGCGCGACGGGCACACGCAGGTGTGGAGATACTACATGACGATGGCGTACCTGCTGGTGCCCGCCGTGCCGCACCCCATCGCCCGCTGCGCCAGCCCCGACCTCAGCCTCAGGTGAGCACTACCTCTCTCTGTCGCGCGGGCCGGCGCCGCCGCGCAAGCCGGAGAAGGAGCGCGACGGGCACACGCAGGTGTGGAGATACTACATGACGATGGCGTACCTGCTGGTGCCCGCCGTGCCGCACCCCATCGCCCGCTGCGCCAGCCCCGACCTCAGCCTCAGGTGAGCACTACCTCTCTCTGTCGCGCGGGCCGGCGCCGCCGCGCAAGCCGGAGAAGGAGCGCGACGGGCACACGCAGGTGTGGAGATACTACATGACGATGGCGTACCTGCTGGTGCCCGCCGTGCCGCACCCCATCGCCCGCTGCGCCAGCCCCGACCTCAGCCTCAGGTGAGCACTACCTCTCTCTGTCGCGCGGGCCGGCGCCGCCGCGCAAGCCGGAGAAGGAGCGCGACGGGCACACGCAGGTGTGGAGATACTACATGACGATGGCGTACCTGCTGGTGCCCGCCGTGCCGCACCCCATCGCCCGCTGCGCCAGCCCCGACCTCAGCCTCAGGTGAGCACTACCTCTCTCTGTCGCGCGGGCCGGCGCCGCCGCGCAAGCCGGAGAAGGAGCGCGACGGGCACACGCAGGTGTGGAGATACTACATGACGATGGCGTACCTGCTGGTGCCCGCCGTGCCGCACCCCATCGCCCGCTGCGCCAGCCCCGACCTCAGCCTCAGGTGAGCACTACCTCTCTCTGTCGCGCGGGCCGGCGCCGCCGCGCAAGCCGGAGAAGGAGCGCGACGGGCACACGCAGGTGTGGAGATACTACATGACGATGGCGTACCTGCTGGTGCCCGCCGTGCCGCACCCCATCGCCCGCTGCGCCAGCCCCGACCTCAGCCTCAGGTGAGCACTACCTCTCTCTGTCGCGCGGGCCGGCGCCGCCGCGCAAGCCGGAGAAGGAGCGCGACGGGCACACGCAGGTGTGGAGATACTACATGACGATGGCGTACCTGCTGGTGCCCGCCGTGCCGCACCCCATCGCCCGCTGCGCCAGCCCCGACCTCAGCCTCAGGTGAGCACTACCTCTCTCTGTCGCGCGGGCCGGCGCCGCCGCGCAAGCCGGAGAAGGAGCGCGACGGGCACACGCAGGTGTGGAGATACTACATGACGATGGCGTACCTGCTGGTGCCCGCCGTGCCGCACCCCATCGCCCGCTGCGCCAGCCCCGACCTCAGCCTCAGGTGAGCACTACCTCTCTCTGTCGCGCGGGCCGGCGCCGCCGCGCAAGCCGGAGAAGGAGCGCGACGGGCACACGCAGGTGTGGAGATACTACATGACGATGGCGTACCTGCTGGTGCCCGCCGTGCCGCACCCCATCGCCCGCTGCGCCAGCCCCGACCTCAGCCTCAGGTGAGCACTACCTCTCTCTGTCGCGCGGGCCGGCGCCGCCGCGCAAGCCGGAGAAGGAGCGCGACGGGCACACGCAGGTGTGGAGATACTACATGACGATGGCGTACCTGCTGGTGCCCGCCGTGCCGCACCCCATCGCCCGCTGCGCCAGCCCCGACCTCAGCCTCAGGTGAGCACTACCTCTCTCTGTCGCGCGGGCCGGCGCCGCCGCGCAAGCCGGAGAAGGAGCGCGACGGGCACACGCAGGTGTGGAGATACTACATGACGATGGCGTACCTGCTGGTGCCCGCCGTGCCGCACCCCATCGCCCGCTGCGCCAGCCCCGACCTCAGCCTCAGGTGAGCACTACCTCTCTCTGTCGCGCGGGCCGGCGCCGCCGCGCAAGCCGGAGAAGGAGCGCGACGGGCACACGCAGGTGTGGAGATACTACATGACGATGGCGTACCTGCTGGTGCCCGCCGTGCCGCACCCCATCGCCCGCTGCGCCAGCCCCGACCTCAGCCTCAGGTGAGCACTACCTCTCTCTGTCGCGCGGGCCGGCGCCGCCGCGCAAGCCGGAGAAGGAGCGCGACGGGCACACGCAGGTGTGGAGATACTACATGACGATGGCGTACCTGCTGGTGCCCGCCGTGCCGCACCCCATCGCCCGCTGCGCCAGCCCCGACCTCAGCCTCAGGTGAGCACTACCTCTCTCTGTCGCGCGGGCCGGCGCCGCCGCGCAAGCCGGAGAAGGAGCGCGACGGGCACACGCAGGTGTGGAGATACTACATGACGATGGCGTACCTGCTGGTGCCCGCCGTGCCGCACCCCATCGCCCGCTGCGCCAGCCCCGACCTCAGCCTCAGGTGAGCACTACCTCTCTCTGTCGCGCGGGCCGGCGCCGCCGCGCAAGCCGGAGAAGGAGCGCGACGGGCACACGCAGGTGTGGAGATACTACATGACGATGGCGTACCTGCTGGTGCCCGCCGTGCCGCACCCCATCGCCCGCTGCGCCAGCCCCGACCTCAGCCTCAGGTGAGCACTACCTCTCTCTGTCGCGCGGGCCGGCGCCGCCGCGCAAGCCGGAGAAGGAGCGCGACGGGCACACGCAGGTGTGGAGATACTACATGACGATGGCGTACCTGCTGGTGCCCGCCGTGCCGCACCCCATCGCCCGCTGCGCCAGCCCCGACCTCAGCCTCAGGTGAGCACTACCTCTCTCTGTCGCGCGGGCCGGCGCCGCCGCGCAAGCCGGAGAAGGAGCGCGACGGGCACACGCAGGTGTGGAGATACTACATGACGATGGCGTACCTGCTGGTGCCCGCCGTGCCGCACCCCATCGCCCGCTGCGCCAGCCCCGACCTCAGCCTCAGGTGAGCACTACCTCTCTCTGTCGCGCGGGCCGGCGCCGCCGCGCAAGCCGGAGAAGGAGCGCGACGGGCACACGCAGGTGTGGAGATACTACATGACGATGGCGTACCTGCTGGTGCCCGCCGTGCCGCACCCCATCGCCCGCTGCGCCAGCCCCGACCTCAGCCTCAGGTGAGCACTACCTCTCTCTGTCGCGCGGGCCGGCGCCGCCGCGCAAGCCGGAGAAGGAGCGCGACGGGCACACGCAGGTGTGGAGATACTACATGACGATGGCGTACCTGCTGGTGCCCGCCGTGCCGCACCCCATCGCCCGCTGCGCCAGCCCCGACCTCAGCCTCAGGTGAGCACTACCTCTCTCTGTCGCGCGGGCCGGCGCCGCCGCGCAAGCCGGAGAAGGAGCGCGACGGGCACACGCAGGTGTGGAGATACTACATGACGATGGCGTACCTGCTGGTGCCCGCCGTGCCGCACCCCATCGCCCGCTGCGCCAGCCCCGACCTCAGCCTCAGGTGAGCACTACCTCTCTCTGTCGCGCGGGCCGGCGCCGCCGCGCAAGCCGGAGAAGGAGCGCGACGGGCACACGCAGGTGTGGAGATACTACATGACGATGGCGTACCTGCTGGTGCCCGCCGTGCCGCACCCCATCGCCCGCTGCGCCAGCCCCGACCTCAGCCTCAGGTGAGCACTACCTCTCTCTGTCGCGCGGGCCGGCGCCGCCGCGCAAGCCGGAGAAGGAGCGCGACGGGCACACGCAGGTGTGGAGATACTACATGACGATGGCGTACCTGCTGGTGCCCGCCGTGCCGCACCCCATCGCCCGCTGCGCCAGCCCCGACCTCAGCCTCAGGTGAGCACTACCTCTCTCTGTCGCGCGGGCCGGCGCCGCCGCGCAAGCCGGAGAAGGAGCGCGACGGGCACACGCAGGTGTGGAGATACTACATGACGATGGCGTACCTGCTGGTGCCCGCCGTGCCGCACCCCATCGCCCGCTGCGCCAGCCCCGACCTCAGCCTCAGGTGAGCACTACCTCTCTCTGTCGCGCGGGCCGGCGCCGCCGCGCAAGCCGGAGAAGGAGCGCGACGGGCACACGCAGGTGTGGAGATACTACATGACGATGGCGTACCTGCTGGTGCCCGCCGTGCCGCACCCCATCGCCCGCTGCGCCAGCCCCGACCTCAGCCTCAGGTGAGCACTACCTCTCTCTGTCGCGCGGGCCGGCGCCGCCGCGCAAGCCGGAGAAGGAGCGCGACGGGCACACGCAGGTGTGGAGATACTACATGACGATGGCGTACCTGCTGGTGCCCGCCGTGCCGCACCCCATCGCCCGCTGCGCCAGCCCCGACCTCAGCCTCAGGTGAGCACTACCTCTCTCTGTCGCGCGGGCCGGCGCCGCCGCGCAAGCCGGAGAAGGAGCGCGACGGGCACACGCAGGTGTGGAGATACTACATGACGATGGCGTACCTGCTGGTGCCCGCCGTGCCGCACCCCATCGCCCGCTGCGCCAGCCCCGACCTCAGCCTCAGGTGAGCACTACCTCTCTCTGTCGCGCGGGCCGGCGCCGCCGCGCAAGCCGGAGAAGGAGCGCGACGGGCACACGCAGGTGTGGAGATACTACATGACGATGGCGTACCTGCTGGTGCCCGCCGTGCCGCACCCCATCGCCCGCTGCGCCAGCCCCGACCTCAGCCTCAGGTGAGCACTACCTCTCTCTGTCGCGCGGGCCGGCGCCGCCGCGCAAGCCGGAGAAGGAGCGCGACGGGCACACGCAGGTGTGGAGATACTACATGACGATGGCGTACCTGCTGGTGCCCGCCGTGCCGCACCCCATCGCCCGCTGCGCCAGCCCCGACCTCAGCCTCAGGTGAGCACTACCTCTCTCTGTCGCGCGGGCCGGCGCCGCCGCGCAAGCCGGAGAAGGAGCGCGACGGGCACACGCAGGTGTGGAGATACTACATGACGATGGCGTACCTGCTGGTGCCCGCCGTGCCGCACCCCATCGCCCGCTGCGCCAGCCCCGACCTCAGCCTCAGGTGAGCACTACCTCTCTCTGTCGCGCGGGCCGGCGCCGCCGCGCAAGCCGGAGAAGGAGCGCGACGGGCACACGCAGGTGTGGAGATACTACATGACGATGGCGTACCTGCTGGTGCCCGCCGTGCCGCACCCCATCGCCCGCTGCGCCAGCCCCGACCTCAGCCTCAGGTGAGCACTACCTCTCTCTGTCGCGCGGGCCGGCGCCGCCGCGCAAGCCGGAGAAGGAGCGCGACGGGCACACGCAGGTGTGGAGATACTACATGACGATGGCGTACCTGCTGGTGCCCGCCGTGCCGCACCCCATCGCCCGCTGCGCCAGCCCCGACCTCAGCCTCAGGTGAGCACTACCTCTCTCTGTCGCGCGGGCCGGCGCCGCCGCGCAAGCCGGAGAAGGAGCGCGACGGGCACACGCAGGTGTGGAGATACTACATGACGATGGCGTACCTGCTGGTGCCCGCCGTGCCGCACCCCATCGCCCGCTGCGCCAGCCCCGACCTCAGCCTCAGGTGAGCACTACCTCTCTCTGTCGCGCGGGCCGGCGCCGCCGCGCAAGCCGGAGAAGGAGCGCGACGGGCACACGCAGGTGTGGAGATACTACATGACGATGGCGTACCTGCTGGTGCCCGCCGTGCCGCACCCCATCGCCCGCTGCGCCAGCCCCGACCTCAGCCTCAGGTGAGCACTACCTCTCTCTGTCGCGCGGGCCGGCGCCGCCGCGCAAGCCGGAGAAGGAGCGCGACGGGCACACGCAGGTGTGGAGATACTACATGACGATGGCGTACCTGCTGGTGCCCGCCGTGCCGCACCCCATCGCCCGCTGCGCCAGCCCCGACCTCAGCCTCAGGTGAGCACTACCTCTCTCTGTCGCGCGGGCCGGCGCCGCCGCGCAAGCCGGAGAAGGAGCGCGACGGGCACACGCAGGTGTGGAGATACTACATGACGATGGCGTACCTGCTGGTGCCCGCCGTGCCGCACCCCATCGCCCGCTGCGCCAGCCCCGACCTCAGCCTCAGGTGAGCACTACCTCTCTCTGTCGCGCGGGCCGGCGCCGCCGCGCAAGCCGGAGAAGGAGCGCGACGGGCACACGCAGGTGTGGAGATACTACATGACGATGGCGTACCTGCTGGTGCCCGCCGTGCCGCACCCCATCGCCCGCTGCGCCAGCCCCGACCTCAGCCTCAGGTGAGCACTACCTCTCTCTGTCGCGCGGGCCGGCGCCGCCGCGCAAGCCGGAGAAGGAGCGCGACGGGCACACGCAGGTGTGGAGATACTACATGACGATGGCGTACCTGCTGGTGCCCGCCGTGCCGCACCCCATCGCCCGCTGCGCCAGCCCCGACCTCAGCCTCAGGTGAGCACTACCTCTCTCTGTCGCGCGGGCCGGCGCCGCCGCGCAAGCCGGAGAAGGAGCGCGACGGGCACACGCAGGTGTGGAGATACTACATGACGATGGCGTACCTGCTGGTGCCCGCCGTGCCGCACCCCATCGCCCGCTGCGCCAGCCCCGACCTCAGCCTCAGGTGAGCACTACCTCTCTCTGTCGCGCGGGCCGGCGCCGCCGCGCAAGCCGGAGAAGGAGCGCGACGGGCACACGCAGGTGTGGAGATACTACATGACGATGGCGTACCTGCTGGTGCCCGCCGTGCCGCACCCCATCGCCCGCTGCGCCAGCCCCGACCTCAGCCTCAGGTGAGCACTACCTCTCTCTGTCGCGCGGGCCGGCGCCGCCGCGCAAGCCGGAGAAGGAGCGCGACGGGCACACGCAGGTGTGGAGATACTACATGACGATGGCGTACCTGCTGGTGCCCGCCGTGCCGCACCCCATCGCCCGCTGCGCCAGCCCCGACCTCAGCCTCAGGTGAGCACTACCTCTCTCTGTCGCGCGGGCCGGCGCCGCCGCGCAAGCCGGAGAAGGAGCGCGACGGGCACACGCAGGTGTGGAGATACTACATGACGATGGCGTACCTGCTGGTGCCCGCCGTGCCGCACCCCATCGCCCGCTGCGCCAGCCCCGACCTCAGCCTCAGGTGAGCACTACCTCTCTCTGTCGCGCGGGCCGGCGCCGCCGCGCAAGCCGGAGAAGGAGCGCGACGGGCACACGCAGGTGTGGAGATACTACATGACGATGGCGTACCTGCTGGTGCCCGCCGTGCCGCACCCCATCGCCCGCTGCGCCAGCCCCGACCTCAGCCTCAGGTGAGCACTACCTCTCTCTGTCGCGCGGGCCGGCGCCGCCGCGCAAGCCGGAGAAGGAGCGCGACGGGCACACGCAGGTGTGGAGATACTACATGACGATGGCGTACCTGCTGGTGCCCGCCGTGCCGCACCCCATCGCCCGCTGCGCCAGCCCCGACCTCAGCCTCAGGTGAGCACTACCTCTCTCTGTCGCGCGGGCCGGCGCCGCCGCGCAAGCCGGAGAAGGAGCGCGACGGGCACACGCAGGTGTGGAGATACTACATGACGATGGCGTACCTGCTGGTGCCCGCCGTGCCGCACCCCATCGCCCGCTGCGCCAGCCCCGACCTCAGCCTCAGGTGAGCACTACCTCTCTCTGTCGCGCGGGCCGGCGCCGCCGCGCAAGCCGGAGAAGGAGCGCGACGGGCACACGCAGGTGTGGAGATACTACATGACGATGGCGTACCTGCTGGTGCCCGCCGTGCCGCACCCCATCGCCCGCTGCGCCAGCCCCGACCTCAGCCTCAGGTGAGCACTACCTCTCTCTGTCGCGCGGGCCGGCGCCGCCGCGCAAGCCGGAGAAGGAGCGCGACGGGCACACGCAGGTGTGGAGATACTACATGACGATGGCGTACCTGCTGGTGCCCGCCGTGCCGCACCCCATCGCCCGCTGCGCCAGCCCCGACCTCAGCCTCAGGTGAGCACTACCTCTCTCTGTCGCGCGGGCCGGCGCCGCCGCGCAAGCCGGAGAAGGAGCGCGACGGGCACACGCAGGTGTGGAGATACTACATGACGATGGCGTACCTGCTGGTGCCCGCCGTGCCGCACCCCATCGCCCGCTGCGCCAGCCCCGACCTCAGCCTCAGGTGAGCACTACCTCTCTCTGTCGCGCGGGCCGGCGCCGCCGCGCAAGCCGGAGAAGGAGCGCGACGGGCACACGCAGGTGTGGAGATACTACATGACGATGGCGTACCTGCTGGTGCCCGCCGTGCCGCACCCCATCGCCCGCTGCGCCAGCCCCGACCTCAGCCTCAGGTGAGCACTACCTCTCTCTGTCGCGCGGGCCGGCGCCGCCGCGCAAGCCGGAGAAGGAGCGCGACGGGCACACGCAGGTGTGGAGATACTACATGACGATGGCGTACCTGCTGGTGCCCGCCGTGCCGCACCCCATCGCCCGCTGCGCCAGCCCCGACCTCAGCCTCAGGTGAGCACTACCTCTCTCTGTCGCGCGGGCCGGCGCCGCCGCGCAAGCCGGAGAAGGAGCGCGACGGGCACACGCAGGTGTGGAGATACTACATGACGATGGCGTACCTGCTGGTGCCCGCCGTGCCGCACCCCATCGCCCGCTGCGCCAGCCCCGACCTCAGCCTCAGGTGAGCACTACCTCTCTCTGTCGCGCGGGCCGGCGCCGCCGCGCAAGCCGGAGAAGGAGCGCGACGGGCACACGCAGGTGTGGAGATACTACATGACGATGGCGTACCTGCTGGTGCCCGCCGTGCCGCACCCCATCGCCCGCTGCGCCAGCCCCGACCTCAGCCTCAGGTGAGCACTACCTCTCTCTGTCGCGCGGGCCGGCGCCGCCGCGCAAGCCGGAGAAGGAGCGCGACGGGCACACGCAGGTGTGGAGATACTACATGACGATGGCGTACCTGCTGGTGCCCGCCGTGCCGCACCCCATCGCCCGCTGCGCCAGCCCCGACCTCAGCCTCAGGTGAGCACTACCTCTCTCTGTCGCGCGGGCCGGCGCCGCCGCGCAAGCCGGAGAAGGAGCGCGACGGGCACACGCAGGTGTGGAGATACTACATGACGATGGCGTACCTGCTGGTGCCCGCCGTGCCGCACCCCATCGCCCGCTGCGCCAGCCCCGACCTCAGCCTCAGGTGAGCACTACCTCTCTCTGTCGCGCGGGCCGGCGCCGCCGCGCAAGCCGGAGAAGGAGCGCGACGGGCACACGCAGGTGTGGAGATACTACATGACGATGGCGTACCTGCTGGTGCCCGCCGTGCCGCACCCCATCGCCCGCTGCGCCAGCCCCGACCTCAGCCTCAGGTGAGCACTACCTCTCTCTGTGGTGTGGTCTCTATATGGTTTAGTCTAAATGATTTATACCGCAAAACCGCATGTTTTGCAGTTCAAATCATTTAGACCACTATGCGCCCCCCACACATACACAATTATTGTGTAGGTATAACGGTGTGTATTAAACACACCGTTTGTTATGTGCTTTAGGTGGTAACACAATATGACATGCGCATTTTGCATGCAACTTCAGTATTCGGCGTATAGTCGACATAAAAATTACCCAAATAATCAGCTATAATAATAAGTAATAGTAAATAAACTAAATAGCATGCTTCTCTTTTACGTTATTTATTGAAATTATATTTCTTTAGGCGCGTTATGAAAAAATTATGAGTGAATTTTTATGATTTTGTGATGCGAAAAATGACATCGAAAACGCGACATGATGAAGTTGGCAACAGTCGAGAGCTTACTTCCGACTGTCAGACGCTTCGCAAATGGCCGTCCGTCGCGCCATCTAGTGGCTGATTGTAATCAATTATTTACATGCAAACTTATTAAGTTATTACGCGTGTACATAGGCACACTTATTTTTTTATGTTATTATGGCAGAGTGAAGTGCTCTAACGCAGGTGTACTGGTGTACAGAAGGCTGCTCCGGCCTCTGAATTGTTAATGAATGACGGTTTAACGTTTTTAGGTAAGTTTACGCGAGCTGTCGGATTGCATCGCGCGATTAGACGCGATTTTCAAACGATTTTATGTGTACGCGGATCCGTGTAATTTTGATATAGGTACATTGCTGCTTTTCTGTGTGAAATATAAACAGTGATTTCATTTCACACATTAAAACAGCGATGTATATCGAACTAATTCGTTGTTGGTAAATAAGTTAGAGAATAGCCCCACGTGTCGCAGCTAAATTTGCAATGAACGGCTGCGAATTCATTTCAAGGTCTCTCTCTCTCTCTCAATCTATGCCGATTGCAAAAAATCGTGTCGGATCGATTTTTACAAAATGTCTAATCTCGATATTGCTCCCTCCCCGGAAGTTTCGTGTTATCGAATGATATTTTATTGTCCATTTTAATAATGTTTTAATATTTTTCATATTAAAATAACAACTTTAATTCATTTCAAGCAGGCGATATTCATTTGGTGTCGCTATGTCTAATTACTAGTATAGAAAACAATTGTAGCAGGTTTAACTTTAAAATTGATGAATCTCGAATATACATGAAAAACACAGTAAATATAAGACGGACTAATATTATATCCATTATGTTGATTTTATATTGGGCTTATTATACAATAAATACAGTATGTTTAAATAATTTTTTTATTGTGGTCGATTGGTAAACGATATTTTTTTTATTTTGCTGTCGTGCTGGTCCGTAATCTTCGATTATATTTATCGCAATATATTATTTAAATGCATTAAAATATGAGCACCGCATTTCGCGGAGAAGAGCATGGTATATTTAAAATTTGCATTGCCCTTGTAATGCAAATTTAAAAAATAGCATGCAATGCACGAAGCTTATATTATTATAGCGTGCACATATTTTTATTAACATAGTGGAATGGTTTTTGTTTACTCGTTCGTGGTACGTGCATTATTTGGTATAATGTTATAGTAATTATAAAACATATTTATGCAACAAGAAACAACAAACTATTTTGTAACTTGAATTTAATAAAAACTAGAAATGTACAAAAAAGTATTGTCCGATGTTTTCCAATAGATACTTAGTAATATTGTTGTAAGTTGTTCCTGTTTCATATAATAGTATTTTAATTTTAATAATAAGAATATTACAAGGTCATTATTATTGGAAGTACACGTCTCACCTTGTCATAAGACGACAGAGTGCTTAGTCTCAGTTTGAAGCGCTCCAAAACTATAAGTATACTATTGATCGAATCACAAATGACTTCAGAGTAAAAAGAACCCAAAGTCTCTTATTTTAGGTCCATTTTACTCTGAAGTCATTGTGATTCGATCAATAGTATACTGTGAGTATACTATAGAATAGAATAGAATAGAAAAGTTTTTTATTCAAACTTTTACAAGTTTTAAACTTTTACAAGTACTTTTGAATCGTCAATTGAATCTACCACTAGGTTGAATCTACCTTAAATATATAAATAATATGAATAAAGTTTTGGAGCGCTCCAAACTGAGACTAAGCACTCTGATCGCATCTTCGAAGAAATAAACACAGGCGATGTGAGAAATGTTTTAAGTTTCCGAACTTTCCTCGTGTGATCCTTTTACTGCTGACCGCACATTGCGGCAGAGCCGAAAGCCACGCGAGTTTTTATAACGAATTCGAATAGAATCGGCACAAAAGAGAATGCTGAATTTCGTATCACAGTTAGGCTATTTTTGCTTCTTTACAGAATTATCGATAAGACATTGGAAATATACTCTGGATTTTATAATAAAAAAAATATTACGAAATTCGATGACCGTGTGTAGTAATTCGACTTTTAATATTTCAGGTATTTTGAGGTTAAGTTTTGAAGTAAAGTATTTATTTTAATTTATTAAACATGGACACGAACAAGAAGTAATCTGACACTCGTTTTTAGTTAACGGATGATTGTTTATTTTTATTTTTTGTTTTTTTACTCAACAGCAAGAAGGTTTATATACTACAACCTATGTTAACAGTGCCGTTTGCAGGAAAATAATAAGGTCATAGATAATTTTGGATTACACTTAATGGCGATTCTTATTATTTAGAAACAATTTTGAAATAATAAAGTACTTTTTTTAATAACTTTTAAACCCCCGTTCGCTTTGGTCTACAATAAATATTTGTGAAAATTATAATTAAAAAGAAGAAGTTTGAGATATAAATGGTAAAGACGCATGAGTGACGCAACAACAGCCGGGTTTTCCACGGGTGTGTCGTGCCGCAGTGCGGGCGCGGGCGCGGGCGGCGGCGCGGGCGAGGGCGCGGGCGCGGGCGAGCGCGACGCGTGGCCGCTCAGCGCGTCCAGCGAGAGCCTCAACACGCCCGGGGGCTTCTTCACGCTGCCGCTGAGCTATGCGCGCTCGCACAAGCAGCACAAGCGAACGAGGTGGCCCATCGTGCACGTGTCCGCTCTCACCGACCACCTTCCGACGCATTGCGCTTTCGTTTCTCCATCTCCACCTCGCTCACCCGATCATTCGACGCTCACCCGATCATTGTTATATAAAGTATTATATACGGGACTTGAATTAACATTGAATTGCCATGTGTATGTGCCGTTTTGTTCTTATAACTTGTTGCCGTTTTGGCGCTAGTGAAATGACCCCGTTGTTGTAGAAATTTCGGGGTTTTTGATCAAAAATTGCGACGAGTATTTTTGACAGTCCTCTTTCGATGTTGACCCTACCCGACTTGAAGAATTTTGAAAAAATGGATACCAGTGATAAAGCTGACTGTGCAAGGCCGGGGCTATTCGGTGGATGTATTGATACTTCCCAGCCGAGCTTTTTCAAATTTGCCGAGTGACTAAATATTACACATAAATAAAGTTATCGCGATGAAAGAACCCATCCTTTCTGTTGGTAGATTCCGGTCGCGTTTGCTTAATTTTTTCTTTTAGTCAGATCACAATCGGCGGTTACGATAAAAAGTCATAATGAAGATACCCTTCCAATCTCACCATAGTCAAGCAGAACTTTTTTTCGGGGATTTTCCCTTTTTTGTAATAAAATTTGACGAACACAATTTATCGAATGAGGAAATTAGTTGATGCGTCGCCGTGGAAAGCCCGAACCCCCCGGCCGAGCACATCTCACTGCATCACACGTCGCGTCTTGTGGGGACACATCACACACACATACAACTCGATGTGCATTCATTCTCATACCTTGTGACGTTACCCCGGCCATGGTGGAACAAACATTATATTCGATACATTCAGCGACACATATTCATTTGTTGTGTGCTCAATATTCACTTAGCTATTTGTATTCTGAATGGATATTCGACTCTCTGTGACAGTCATTCTAACCGATGAAATTTATGTTCTTGAAAACCATTTTGAGTTTTTGAGCGTACTAAATCTAAGTTCAAAGTTTTCAAAGATGTTGAACTTTTGTAATTACATATTCTTCCAATAGCTACAACTTGATAAGAGTTTATTTTCGTTTATGTTATAATAGATAGGTGGCTGCTGAAATTTTTGTACAAAAAGTTAAAGGTCTGGTAGGGGCGACAAGCGCGCCGATTGGCCAGCGGGGCGCGTCTCGTCGCCGCGCTCGTTATATTATTAAAACGGCCAAATGAAATATCGTGTAGAATCGAGAGTGTTCAATAACCAATGAGCCGTGGTCGGGTGGCCGTCGCGCGTCGCCTCGTGTACTACACTCACTTACAGCGATCATTTCTGTATTCTTTCTACGCTCGTGTTGTAGCCTCACTTTCCGCGTTATCATATCGGTACAGTTTAAACACTCAGGCCGTGTACATAACATTCTCTGTAAGTATTAACGTTAGGGGCATGACAATGTTCTATAGAAATGACATTCGCTCGGTGCAGATACGCGGAGCCGCTGGTGTACTTTGTCCTTTTCTTCTATTCTCCATTCGACTCCGTCTCGTCCTTGGATATTTGTAACATACATATTGAAGGACGGCAGCAGTATACTATTGTCGATACTCCAATATTGCATTGTTATCCTATTAAGAGGAAGACAGAGTAGGATTAAAGTTGTGTTGTAGATTTTCGTTGCATACCAAAAAGAGCCGATTGACGTCACGTTTTCTTTAATTAATGAAATAATTTCCAGGTGTAAGGAATATTAATTGTAGGACGCCAAGTTGCCGAGCGGGTTGAGCATTGGTCACGGCAATCGAGAATGGCGCCTTCCCCAGTTTCATAGTAATGTTCTGCCACTGACATATCCATGTGTCAACACGGTCCGGGACCTAGAATCATATAACCTATGGATTCTGAGCTCCAAACAAAACGTTGAAGCAAAGAAAGGACATGACCATTGCCTGCCTACCGATTAGGAAAAATGTGCAGGATTTCTGCTTTTACAGTAAGATAAAAAAATTAAAGCCTAATTTAATATGGATTTATTATTTTGAAAAAAGCCATGGTTTTAAGTATCTAAAAAAAACAGTATGTTTATTGATTCCGCTTTTTCCTTTTATTTACTACTCCATCAGAATTGCCAGAAAGGTATGAAATGTACGAAATTGGTACTTTTTAGTTGATATTCGTACCTTCGGTCTTATTTTCAGTCGAACTTTTATTTATACATTATATGCGCTAGGCATTTCAGGCAAATCTCAATAATTTAAATTATTCTGAACAAATAATAGAAAGCTTTACTTTTTATAGCAAAGTTCCAGCTATATAGATGACGTTGAATAGTAGAAAAACATTTTTTTTACATTTATACTTGATATTCCTCAATGCTTAGCGCCATCTAGTATCGAAAAGTAGAGTTCTTCGTAAAACTTTTCTTTATTTTTCTCAGTTTTCTGAGCCTTTAGATCCCTGAAAGTATTTTATCTGAAAACTAGAGAATATAAGAATTCCAAAAATAAAACAATCCTTGCTGCACATTGATTTTTGGCACCTAGGCAAGTGTCCATAGTGCCACTGGTCATGTCCTTTGACCTTGAACATGTCTGGAGTTGCTTTGTCTAGTTCTCACCTACTTAAATAGAGTGTGTGAGGTATAGAAAAACTAGAGAGAAAAAATATCCCAGGTGAATGACCTTGTCTTCACTACAATGTCTTAGGCGCAGTCTCCAGGGGTATATAGAATATATCTATAAGCTTCTTGTCCGGGACCCGGCACCTGTGCCGGCACTGGCGACTACGAAAACGGAAGCTACTGGAACATATTATGTTCTGAGAGTAGCCTGCCCGAATAAAAATATTCGCACGCTGTAAATTACTTAGAATGAATGTAGCTTTTTATATATTTGAATTGCATTTTGTTATTTTATTTATGCTGCCAATCTTACTTTATGGCCTCAACGAGAATAATAGCTTTAGAATATTGTATGTGATTTTATTCGCGTAATTTAGATTGCGCTAGCGCAAAAAGCACGTTTTACAATTTAAAAAACACTTGTGATGTCAGCGGCATCGTGCGAGTGTGTACGTGTGAGTGACGTCACCAACTTTTGTGCAATACGAGCGTTGTGGCCGAATCTTCCGCAGACGTCACACGCGCCCTCTGTCGTCGTTTTGCGGTATGAGATCAATCTATCATCGACTGTTTCCACAGCAACGTATAAGTATAACGTTTCTATTATACACTTTCACAGTGATTAATAATCCTTGATAACTATAAAATCACGAAAAGGATTTTTTTTATTGGTTAATATTGTCATTTCAATTGAAATTATTCTATAGTAAACTGACTATAAATGAAAAATGTTCGCTATTTCTTAATCCTGTAGTGGAATGAAACTTCTTTCAAATAATGTCAACATTTTCATAACATATTTTCGTTTCGCCGTGCTTTTAGTTTTTTGTATGCCTAGTACGAGTTGTCACAAATCGGAAACGATAGTTTCTTGAGTTTCGATATTATACCGTCAGAGTATATATTATCGTTTCACTCTATTAACTACATCGATTTTTATTTAACAAAATTTTTGCTAAAAATGAAATTTGAAATCTTTCATTTCCGAAGACTAAAAACTCGTGCTAGGGGTGCCGAAAGCTCGTGTCGCGTGGCATTATCATTAGCAGGTTATGTGTTAGTGTGTGTGGCTGGCTCGGTGGTGAACTATGTGTCAATGTTGTGCTAAAGTTCGTGCTTGATGTTATTTATATCAACATAGATTAGTTTCATGTTCTTAGTAGAAAGTAGACACAGCCAATTTCGACTGTCTTTTTAAGTTCTTTAAGCATTATCTTTCATATTTGCTTTCCGAGAAATACTAGAAATAAGCGTATTGTACGCGTCTCTGTAGTTAGAAGTGGACGGGTTAGTGTGCAGTTGGTCACATCGTGATTATCAAAGGCGGAACGCTACATTCACGTTGTGCACCGCATCTGAGAGTAGTATATCTTAAAATCAATCGTATATTAACAACTGCAGAGTTTCCGCGACGAGGGCTGTATCCACACTTAATATAAATACGGATGTATTTTCGTCTGCCTGTCTCAACCGCTGAATCGATCTTGACGAAATTTGGCACGTAGATAGTTTCATCCTGGAAGCGGACAAGGTATACTTTTTATCCCGGTACATCGAGGAGTTTCTACGGAATTCGGATTAACATCAATACAATCACGGGCGTCAGCTAATATATATTTTTTTGTGTATAAATTTTATTATATAAATTTTGCTGTACGCTCTCGCTGCTGCGTTCTGAAATAAAACTCAATGTTATATCGGAAGTTACTCGATCTTTTTTTTGGTAGGTTTACTATTACATATTTCGATGTTTTTCAAGTGTTTGAATTGTGGTGATATCGTCACAGTTCGTCTCCGGACTCGCTGAGCGAGCGCAGCGCGGGCGAGGCGCGCGGTGCGGTGGCGGCGCCCGGCTCGCTGCACAAGCTGGCAGTGCCGCTGGCGCGCTGCGAGGTGGCCGAGGTGCGCGACGCGGCCGTCACCGCCATAGGACACATCAACCCGGATGCGCTCAAGTGAGTCTCTCATCCGCAGCCAATCAGTGAAAAACTACCCGTCATATCAGAGAATTGTTTCTGAGCATTAGGGACATGTGATAATGACACTTGTTTCGTAATTATTAACTTTTAAATTTATTTATGGAGAGTCCGATTTAGAAAACTACCCGAAAACGAAACCTTTTCGAGAAGGTTTCCCGAAGCGGTGACTGTCGCGCCGGTAAAAAGTAGATTCGGCCGTTGGAGGCGGCTCACGGGACGCGCGTGGCGACCGACCGTCTAACCGTACGCCGTCTTCGTCAGGGATCTTTTCGAAGAGTTGGTGCCGCTGCTGCGCGAAGCCGTGGACCGCAAGCAGGAGAACATGCGGCGCCGGCGCCGGCGCGACGCGCTGCGCCTGCATCTCAACAAGATGCTGCTGCTGGTCGCGCAGAGGAAGACCTTCGCTACCAGGTAACGTAAACTACGCCCACAATGACAAAGTTTCCTGATGTTGAAAATATCATATTTAACATAATGGAATTCAAATATAGATCAAAACTGATAAAACAGTGAAAAAGTTTTTTAAAACCATCAATAAAATATGACGGAGAAATTAATTTATGTATTTTAACGCAAAATTATTGCCGCTCCTCACTCGAGTGCTCCTTACACGCAAATCGGTTCAGTAAGCTCGGAGAAATTGGTAAAACAAGTAAAGGACATGACCAGTGGAATTATGGGCACTTGCCTAGGTGTCAAACATCAATGTGCAGCAAAGATTGTTTTATTTTTGGAATTCTTATATTCTCTAGTTTTCAGATAAAATACTTTCAGGGATCTAAAGGATAAGAAAACTGAGAAAAATAAAGAAAAGTTTTACGAAGAACTCTGCCTTTCGATACTAGATGGCGCTATGCATTGGGGTTATCAAGTCTAAAATGTGAACAAAAAAATGGTTTTCTGCTATTCAACGTCATCTAGGTGGAACTTTGCTATAAAAAGTAAAGCTTTCTATTATTTATTCAAAATAATTTAAATTATTCAGATAATTAAAGTTTTACAAAATAACTCTGCCATTCGATACTAGATGGAGCTAGGCAATATTGAACCTCATCTAGGCGGAACTTTGCTTTAAAAAGTAAAGCTGTCTAATATTTGTTTAGATAATTTATATACAGAGCCTAATTACGTACACATGTCAATAAATAAACGTAATTTTAAATAAATCATACATTTCCTCTAACATTCACTTGATTGAAACTAATTAGCTCAATGTTATTCTGTAATAACTTTCACAATGTAAGGGTCAGTTCATGACTATGAAATAATAGATAGCTTTACTTTTTATAGCAAAGTTCCACCTAGATGACGTTGAATAGTAGGAAATCATTTTTTTTACATTTTAGACTTGATGACAAAAATGCCTAGCGTCATCTAGTATCGAACGGCGGAGTTGTTTCGTAAAACTTTCATGAATGATTATTATTTGTATAAATGGTGTAGTGTTGCCATATGATATGTCGTGAATCCTACGAACGAGACTGAAAAAGTTCGATAGCTAGATAAAGTACGAAGCTGTTGCGCCACTGACTTTCGTAACAAAAGCCAATATTCTCTGAACGAAAGAAAACGTCAGGGAGTCAGAGGTCGTCATTTATTAAGGGACTTCCGGGTACAAAATCCAAATACCAAGTTCTTATTCTGTTAATAATAATGGTTTGTTGTTGTTTGCTCGCTATTTTTATTTAAAAAAAAATACTCATAATGTTTGACTCGTTTCTAAAGTTACTCGTAGCTACTGTACCAACCAAGTTAGTGATTCATACCAATCTCTTTTTGTCCCCAGCAATATTATAATAATTTTTCATAAAAATCTGGTAGCAATGGAAACGTCAAAAAAAGTATAAATAAAACTTCGACTGAAAATAAGACCGAAGGTACGAATATCACCCAAAAAGTACCAATTTCGTACATTCGTACCTTTCTGGCAATTTTGATGGAGTAGTAAATAAAAGGAAAAAGCGGAATCAATAAACATACTGTTTTTTTAGATATTTAAAAAAACCATGGCCTTTTTCGGAATAGTAAATCCATATTAAATTAGGCCTTAATTTTTTATCTTAATCCTAAAAATTTTATCCTAATCTTACTGTAAAAGCAGAAATTCTGCACATTTTTCCAAATCGGTAGGCAGGCACTGGTCATGTCCTTTACATAAAAAAAAACCTTGGAACCATCTAGATGATGTCGTACGCTAAAGCGCGCGTGAAATGAAATTATTCGTGAAAGTGCCATAACTTTTTCAGTTTTTAAGATAATTTAATGATTTTTTCAGATTTTTGTTTTATTTTACTTAAATTTTTATAATTAATTTAAAAAAAAAATGGAAACTTGTCTGTTCGCGTCACCCTTGTGCCGCTAGGTAGCGATCACGTTTGAGAATGTAAGTTGTTCTCTGTTGTCTGTACCATTGACAGGCAGAGTGTGACCCTAACTCCAAAACCCCAAATCTGTCCGCCTTTTGGCCCTCAGCCGGTGAACCTCGGAACTAGGGAGCAGCTCAATAGGCCCCTGCCCCTAGGACCGAGCCCTAACGTTGTCCATTATTTCGACAGTGAGACGCAATATCACTTTGCACATCCCGCTTTTATTTTGGCTCGTATTGAATTTGGTGACTACGTAGTGGGAACCGTCGCGTCGGTTGGGTTGACGTTCCTCATTCGCCAGTGACGATGTTCCTGCACAGCCCGTACGCGCTGGAAGGCGGAGGTCTTCACTCCAGCATCACAGAGTACCTGGACGGCGTGCGCCAGTGCCTGGAGGTGGAGGGCGAGAAGGACGCGCCTGCGGCCCGCGAGCAGCGCCTCACCTTCGCGGACTTCGTCACCGCACTCATCAAGAGCTTCCCGCGTGAGTGCCTCGTGTACCACCATCTGTAGGAACACACTACTCTGCACAACGGTGCAGCATTTCAGATATTGTTTTGTGCGTTATGTACATTGTATTGCTGGGATTCACGAGACGAATCAATAAACATTATCGTCCGAAAACACAGAAGAACAATTGTCACGTCCTCTTTTGGCTACACATGCGCTAAGTATGTGCTCTGACCACGCAAACTACTAGTTTGTGACCGTTTACGGATTTCACTGTCGTGCCTGAAACACCGCACACCAGAATCTTTAAAAAAAATAAGCTACTTTTTTATGATTTCGAGCCAGGGGAGAAAATTTATTGCGATTGACGTTCTTGAAGAAGTTTTTATGAGCTCTTCGCAATATATGTAATAATGTCGGTGGTCGTTTCCATGTGCCGCCAGTGGAGATGTACGGGTCGCTGTTGAAGCGCGAGCTGTGCAGGAGCCTGTTCGCGCTGTTCGCGGGCTGGTGCGGGCCGCTGGGCAAGCACCTCGGCGCGCTGGTGCCGCCGCCGCAGGCGCCCGAGATCGACGACCGGCTCAACCTCGCCGCGCTCAAGGTGACGACGGTGTTCGCGCGCTTTTATGCTTCTGAACTCTCCCGCGTATCCACATTTAGCAAATAACGTTACATTTTATATCTCTTCCACCAATGCCGAGTCGCTGGACGTTGCGGAGAGGCTATGTCGGCAGTCTCATGACAAAAGAGTTTGTATGCAATTCATATGGCAGAAGTGAAACTTATATGCTCCAAAATTACATGATTACATTAAAGGACATGACCAGTGCCTGCCTACCGATTTGGAAAAATGTGCAGAATTTCTGCTTTTAGAGTAAGATTCAAAAATTAAGGCCTAATTTAATATGGATTTATTATTCCGAAAAAGGCCATGGTTTAAAATATCTAAAAAAACAGTATGTTTATTGATTCCGCTTTTTCCTTTTATTTACTACTCCATCAGAATTGCCAGAAAGGTACGAAATGTACGAAATTGGTACTTTTTGGGTGATCTTCGTACCTTCGGTCTTATTTTCAGTCGAATTTTTATTTATACTTTTTTTGACGTTTCCATTGCTACCAGATTTTTATGAAAAATTATTGTATTATTGCTGGGGACAAAAAGAGATTGGTATGAATTACTATCTTGGTTGGTACAGTAGCTACGAGTAACTTTAGAAACGTGTCAAACATTATGAGTCTTTTTTTTTTAATAAAAATAGCGAGCAAACAACAACAAACCATTATTATTAACATAATAAGAACTTAGTATTTGGATTTTGTACCCGGAAGTCCCTTAATGAATGACGACCTCTGACTCCCTGCCGTTCTCTTTCGTTCAGAGAATATTGGCTTTTTTTGCTTTGGCTTTACGAAACAGCTTCGTACTTTATCTAGCTATCGAACTTTTTCAGTCTCGTTCGTAGGATTCACGACATATCATATGGCAACACTACACCATTTATACAAATAATAATCATTCATGAAAGTTTTACGAAATAACTCCGCCGTTCGATACTAGATGGCGCTAGGTATTTTTGTCATCAAGTCTAAAATGTAAAAAAAATGATTTCCTACTATTCAACGTCATCTAGGTGGAACTATGCTATAAAAAGTAAAGCTATCTATTATTTCATAGTCATGAACTGACCCTTACATTGTGAAAGTTATTACAGAATAATATTGAGCTAATTAGTTTCAATCAAGTGAATGTTAGAGGAAATGTATGATTTATTTAAAATTACCTTTATTTATTGACATGTGTACGTAATCTGGCTCTCTAAGTAAATTATCTAAACAAATAATAGACAGCTTTACTTTTTATAGCAAAGTTCCGCCTAGATGACGTTGAATAGCAGAAAACCATTTTTTTTGTTTACATTTTAGACTTGATAACCACAATGCATAGCGCCATCTAGTATCGAAAGGCAGAGTTCTGCGTAAAACTTTTCTTTATTTTTCTCAGTTTTCTCAGCCTTTAGATCCCTGAAAGTATTTTATCTGAAAACTAGAGAATATAAGAATTCCAAAAATAAAACAATCTTTGCTGCACATTGTTGTTTGACACCTAGGCAAGTGCCCATAGTTCCACTGGTCATGTCCTTTACATAATGTAAATATTATATTGAACATTAAAACCTTGTTTGAGTTTTTGAAATAAAAGGGTTCATAAACGGTCATGGAAACGCCACTCAATATGTCTGAGAAAAAAGAAGAAAAGTTCGACTTGTTGTCTCTCTCTCGCAGCTAAATCCCATTTATCTTTATCTCTTTTTGGTGTCGCTTTTTCGTTTCATCAAATTTTCAAATTACAACGGTGCTAAAGAAGTTTCACTTCAAAAATCAAGGAGTCATAATAGTATCAGAGCGAGCCCGGTCGAAATAATATTCGTTGGTATGCCAATGTGCGTTCCGCCCTCATACGCAGCGGTCAACCGCGTACGCGGCTGACCGCGCGGCTGGCCGCTTTTATATTTTTATATGCAACCGCTCATTTTGTACGCACTAAACCGCGACGAAATTCTATGAAGAGGCTAGCCGCGCGGTCAGCCGCGTACGCGGTTCGTACGCGTACGCGGTTTCAGGGGCTGTCCATTAATCACGTGAGGTTCGAAAGGGTGGGGGGGGGGGGGTTCGGCAAAAATCACGAAATATCACAAGGGGGGAGGGGGGTATAGTAAGATATCACGTGTACCTACTTATGTTTTCGTCAAACGCGTGATTTCAAAACCAAATTAATTTTCTAGAATTAAGGATTAGATTATACTTACTTTATAATGGTTCCTACTTAAAAAAAAATAAAAATACACGTGATTTTTGGCGGGGAGTGGTAGTCTTCGTATCACCATGGGGGAGGGAGGGGTTAAAAATGTTAAAAAAACATCATGTGATTAATGGACAGCCCCTAATGCGTATGAAGGCTTAGCGTCGGGCAGGTCGGCAGGTCGGCAGGTCGGCAGGCCGGCAGGTCGGAGGGTGTAACGTTGTTGTTGTCGTCAGGCGATGAGCGCGCTGGTGTGCTGCGGGCCGTGCTTCGCGCCGGCCGCGCTCGCGGAGGACGGCGCGCTCTACCCGTGGCTCAGCGAGATGCTGTGCTCCACCGACGATAAGGTGACGGACGTCGTCTCCGACACTGAACACAGGACCCGATTGCAGCGCCATCTGCCGGGCCCAATTGTTGTCAATCTAAACGCCCCAGGGACCAACTTAGACTTAACTTAAGAAATTGCATCAAAATCTGTCTGTAATGAAATAAAAAAGAATCCTAGAATCCTTTGGTGAATTGCGATAAACCTTTGGTTATTTGGTAAAATACATAAATCTGCAAAGGTTCCTGGTTCAAAAAATTTGTATAAATAATATAGATGTTTGTATGTTTGTCCCCGACGCGTTCCTTAAACCATACTTTACGTGGCATTGCAACTCATGCCGGGAATAGCTTTACGGCTTTACTTAAGGCTTTTAGGTGTAACGGCCGTATTATGATACATAGTATCTAACATTTTACGTAATTGTTTTCTTAGCCCGAAATAACTTTTAATTTTCTAACACTAAGCTCTTATCTCGGTAAAGGAAAATTTTTCCAGTTTGTAACTGTTAACACTCCCACCTTTCGCTACTTCGGGTCTTACCCTATTTTACCTACTACGTTGTACGTCATTCGTCAATCGTTATACATGTTTTACGGCCAAATGGGTGATCGACTGGTGGTAGGTTTCCTACGTACCGTGGTAACCGATTCCTTTGAGGTTTGATTAATTTGAGTTAAGACTAATACTGAAAACAATAAATGGTTCAACTTTTATTTCGATTTTAAATTTCTGAAATGAAGGTTTCATCATACAATGTACATTAATTAGCCTGGCTGACGACGGCCATACCGTTACATAAGTACGATTGCTTTAAAAGAATTTTTAATTTCTTTAAGATTTCAGTCGTATATTCCAGTGCAGTCATTTGAAAGTTATCGTTTACGACAAAGAGAATTTGCATCCCTCTTTGCTTGTTCAGGGAATTGATTATATCATTGCTAAAGTCATAAAAATAATAATGGAATTTTTAATAAAGTAAGCTTTTCATAAAATGTTTTCGCTCCGCTGAACCGGACTGAATAGCGCGTAATTTGATTTTTTGTATTTACCGAGGCGTTTTTAATAAGCTATACTCGTTCACATACACATACACACATATACATACACAGACACACGTCTAGGTTCACCGAATCGCGATTGAAAATGAACCGTTCTATTTTATAAGTCACTCAGTCGCCTATGATCATTCTCGAATCGTAAAATATTAGAAGCCCGAAAATTTTATTTTTATTAATAACGAATTATTATCTAACGTTTATTGATGAATGAACGTGTCAAAAGACCGTTATTTACCTAAACAAAATATGCGAAATGCGTATGCGAAAAAAAAATATAGTTTAGGTTATATTAGGTGTAGCTGTTCCCGGCAAGCATTGCAAGCCACGTAAAGTAAGGTTTAGGAAAGTGTAGGGCGCAAACATACAAACATCCATATGTTTGATTGTTTGGGCCAGGTACCTTCGCAGAGTTATGCAGAACAACTCACAAAAGTTTCATAGCAATCGGATGAACGATTTAGGAAGGCATAAGGCGCTTTCAAATTTATAATATGTGTTCGGCGATCCTACTTTGGTACATAACGAGCTTAGTGACTCGGCCCGGCTTCGCTTGTGTAGGCCGCATGTTAAAAAGAGAACGCGTAATACGCGCGAGTCTTCCTCGTGAAATGTGTTAGACGACGTTGTACGTTGACGTGGAACGTTCGGCGACAGATATACGAGCTGGCTCGCGAGACGATAGTGCTGCTGCTGGACTGCAACCCGGACATCGGTCCGCTGCTGGACTGGACGGTGGACAAGTGCTTCACGGGGCCGGAGCGCGTGGCGGACGGCTGCTTCATGGCGCTCGCGACGGTGTTCAGCGCGAGGTGAGGTGTCGCGTGGCGTGCGTGTCGCGGTGCGTGCGTGTCGCGCAGCTGGTGCTGACCGCTCGCTCGTCTGTCGCAGGGAGTACCCGTGCGACCACTACACGGCCATCATCAACGTGACGCTCATGTGCACGGGCTGCCCGCGCGCGCCCGTGCACGAGAGCGCGCTGCAGCTGCTGCAGCTGCTGGACCAGCGCTTCTTCGGCAGCGTGGCCCGTCTGCCCGCCCACCCCGTCCACGCCGCCCACGCCGCCCACCCCGCCCAGCCCGGCGACGACGACTCCGGTGAGTGACCCACCCGCGCTTGCTTCTCGTTTACCTTAGCCTGCTTCATTCGCACGTTTGTTCTTCGAATTCGCGATGGTGAAACAAACATGAACATGGTTAGGTTAGATAACTCGGGATACAATTAGGTACACGATTCTTTCCTTAAATTAGATTTCATTCTGCTAGTAGCAGGTAGCGATACTATACGATTAGCATGACTGGAAAGTGGAATCACCTTAGGCCCAGAACTTATCAGCCCACCCTCGTACTTTTTATACGCCCACAGTCGCTACGCCCGTGATTCTAAATTAGAATCCTTCGCTCGCTCGGGATTCAAACTAGGCACTCGCAACAAAAAATAACTTTGTTATCTTGTTGAACAAATAACTAATAAGCAATCAAAAGTAGCTTTCAATAATTTGGAAACAGTTTTAATTATCACAAATAATAGAAAATAGAAATTTGTTCGCGCTATTTTCTTTGTATTTTGCGAGTCGCTTTCTTTTGTTTTACCTATCCAAATTTTCTATAGAAAAAAATAGAAATATAGAAATAAATACAACAAAGCATATGAAGATTTACAATGGAAACTCAATGTCTTTTTTTGATTGATTTCCGGTTATAATTTTAATATTTTTGATTATTTTATTATTGTCCTCGTAGGTGTAGTAGTAGTATAAAGCACTAATCCCTTCGGGAGTAAGTGCGATTAGTGCGATTCCTCTCGGGTGTATTACGGCCTCGGGCCTCAAACTACACCCTCGTAGTAATCGGTCACTTTCTCCCGTCGAGGAACAATGTACTATTAAACTAGCGGATCCGGCAGACGTCGGACGCACGGTGACATACCGACATCAGCGCCACCTACCGTGGCGGCGTGGCGGTTAGTTATTTATTAGATGCTTTTTATGTCGTGTGTGTGTATGTATGTAAAAAAGTGCGGAACTCACGGAATTCAGAATCGGAATTCCGGGCAAGGAGCACGAATTCGAAAAACGAACATTTGCGGCGCGCGCCTGCGCACACGCATGTGCAGTGCAGTTGCACACCACTTGTTTATTGTTTCACTTTGTGCTTTTATGCGACTGCACAGGAAACGCGGAGGCGCGTTTCAATACTTAGCTACTATTTTTGGATGACTTTTACATTGAAAAAAAAAAATAACCGTCTACGCACATCGTGTATAGATATACTTAGCAGAGGTTTTATTTATTTTGTATTCTTGTCGCAAACTTTTTTTATGTTGTGGTACTAATAATGTTGAGGCTACTGTGGCAGTAACCGCTCCTACATTTTCAGTTCAGCTCATTTCTAACCTATTCAAATTATAAAACACAAACAAATATGACGGTGATCCGAACCAGTGCTAAATTCACTTGATGATTCAAAAGCACTTGTAGAAGTTTATTTAAAAGAAAACTCTTCTATTATATTTTATGAACCTTCTTTATATATTAGGCAAACAAACTTTTCGTTTTTTTTTTGTATTAAAAACCAGGTTACGCATAAAGAACATGTATAGCTCTAACATGTGATATACTATAGAACTTTTTACATCGTCAAAATTTCTATAATTCGTCAAAATAATAGGTTTTCGGTCGCCAAATATGGATTTTGTTTTCATTTCGAATATTACAGTAGATAGAGCTTAATGTTAAAATTATATAAGAATGTACAGTTTGAGTAATATTTTATTTTAATTATGATAGCGCATGTTGTATAATTGTTAGATGTTTAAGAGCTTAGCATTCTATGTAGGTTATTTAGTATGTAATGGGTAGTAAGTAATAGTAGTAGTAATAGAAAAGTGCTTTTATTCGTTTACTAGTTTATTACTTTTGCCCGCGACTTCGTCCGCGCAGTTAAGTTTTTTAAAAGTCCTGCGGGAACCCTTTGTTCTCTCGGAGTAAAATAGTAGCCTATGTCACTCCACCGATCCTCAACTAAAAACATTCAACTGCAAAAAATCACGTCAATCCGTAGTAATATTCGATAAATAATTAGTTGAGTTACTGTGTCATTATTATACTAGAGGATATGCCTGCCTTCGTCCGCGTGGATTTAGATTTTTAAAAATTCCGCGGGAACACTTTGATTTTTCTAATAGACTGGTCAACAAGTTCGAAAACGTGAAAAATAGAGATAAAGGTTCTAAAAATATGAGCGATAGATCATTCGATTCGGAATCACCTCTAGAAAAATGTTTTTGAAGGATTTTGGTGCAGGTAAAAAATTGCAATTGTTATTAACAAAATAAGATGAAAAATAAATTATGTTTTGTTTTATGTTAATAACTCGAAAAATATTTATATTTAAGCAATTTTGAAAAAAGCTCGTTAAAGAGGAGGAAATTTCCAATAAAAAAGTCTCAACTTCCGAAACTCTATCTCCATTATTTATAACTTTAATTTGACGTTGTAAATAGGGCTCCGCGCGGCGGTTACGGCATGCGCGCGCGAGACTTCAGCAATAAAAATATTTTTTTCATAACATAAAATGTGATTTAAAAAATTTTTTCAAAATTCTAGTATCTTCTTGAAAGCATCGAGCCCTGAAGAAAAAAAGTTTAATCAGCATTTTTCAATAAGTTATTCAATTGTAAACTAACAAATTTTTGTTCCCAATTTCCGTTGGCATAAACAATGTTATTTAAACAAAGGTATAAATAATTGGCCTAAAAATTTTAAACTTCGTGGAGCCCTTCTGATATATATATACTTCATAAGATCCTGCGATAAATTTTCGTAAAAGTTTATTAATTTGTTAATTATGATTTTTTATAACTAATGTAAATCATATGATTTACATTAGTTATAAAAAATCATAATAAACCCTTGTTTCACCCACTTAGGCATCGATCGTCTGAAACCGTTTCTCAGCTGACGTCTATACTTTAGAAGGATCTACATACCTCCCTTTCAAGTGTGTAGGCTTTATAGTTCCTAAGATTTCGTGATTAATCAGTGAGTGGTATTTCGCTTATATATATATTATATAATATATATATGAATATATGTAGATAGATTTTCTGTTCATTGAATTTTCTGTTCATTGAAATTGAATTTGTTAAGATGAATTTATGCAGCTGATCCTCTTTCTATTACTTTCTACGCCCGTCGTGTCGCTTTGCTAGAGCGTTGTAAGTAGTCATTCGGACTTTGTGCGATGTATATGTCTTCTTAATGCCCCTGTGAGTGATGCAAATTTTGATGTTACTTGGTCTATATCAGGTGCGATCTCCCTCGCGCAGTGGTGAGCACTGTGCTCTTATAATTGGGAGGTCTTGGGTTGGATTCCCGGCAGTGGTATTTGGGATTTTATAATTTCTAAATTGTCTCTAGTCTGGCCCGGTGGGACGCTTCAGCCTTGTTACCACCCTACCATCAAAGCCGTGCCGCCGAGCGATTTAGCGTTCCGGTACGATGCCGCGTAGAAACCGATAAAAACTACCATACCTCTTCCAAGTTAGCCCGCTTCGACCTTAGATTGCATCATCACTTACCATCAGGTGAGATCGCAGTCAAGGGCTAACTGGTAGATGTTTAAAAAATATGGACGTCCCATATCAGTTTATCATCTAATGTTGGGCCTAAAATACTTTTTTTTTGTAGATCTATAGTGTTGGTATTTATTAACCCCCGACGCAAAAATGACGGGGTGTTATAAGTTTGACGTGTCTCTCTGTGTGTGTGTGTGTGATTCGCTCAAACGGGTGGACCGATTTGAATGCGGTTTTTTTGTTTGAAAGGTGAATTAGTCGAGAGTGTTGTTAGCTATGTTTGATGAAAATCGATCCAAGATGGCCGCCGCTACAAAATGGCGGATTACATATTTTTTCACAACTCCCTTAATAGGGGTATCAAATAAAAGGGATTGACTAGTAGAATAGCACTATGCAAATCCAATTTGGCCGCCGCCATAAAATGGCGAATGTCGGGGGTTTGTTAAATTTTTAATTTATACTTGTCTTAAGGGGTGCATAATTAGGATTTTTTTCAAGTGTCACTTGCGCGAGGTGGTGCTCGTGACACGCGCGGGAAGCAGACGCGGAACTGGATATTCCGCGCGCTGCGTCTACTACACCGCCGAATGAACAGACTAAATATATTAAACAAATAATTTATTGCATATGAGAGGCCAGTCCGAACTCCTGATATATTAAGGCAGATACTAATATAAGAGCAGTTCCTTGTTTGTAAACTAAGTTTTCCTTCGATGTATATTCTTAAATCTTAATGTTGTAACATCTGTCAAATTAAAACATCATTACTACCTACTACCTCCTAATCTAAAAGTATGCTGTTTTCATTTGTAACATACTCGTGTTCATCGGAAGGATATAACAGATAAGATAATATATATAGAAGATAATATATATAGAAGATAATAAAAACATAAGTACAGAAGTTACGGAATTTTAAAGAAACCGGCAAGTTCCGTACAAAATTGTAGGTGTGCAAATAGCTCGTGCGTCACGGGAATCGAGTCTCGAAAATAAATTATAAGTTACAAAATTTATAAAATATATTTAAAAAAAATATAAAATATATATTATAAAAAAAATAGATTCCGCAGTTTTAAGTAAATAAATTAAAAACAATGTAAGCAGTTAGGTAATTGTACAGCTGCATTCACAAAAATTATATAATTAGCTAACAGTACTGAAGTTCATATTAACTTACAAACGGATGCCTGCGACTTCGTTCGCGTGGGTATAGGTTTATAAGAATCCCGCGGGAACTCTTTATTTTTTCTTAGCTCTTTTGAGCTCATACTGTTAAAAGTCACGCATTAAAATGGAACTACAGATATGAGTATTAATTAATTTTTTAATAGCTCTTTCCCATCACTAAAGTTTTCCCAATGAAATTCCCATCAATATCGGTCCAGCATTTCGGAGACAGACAAACACGAATTGTAATGCACCCCAGATGATAATTCGGACATTCAAAAGTTCCTCTGCAATCCGGGTTCCAAGTTATTTGGAATACTAAAGGGTGGTGATGTCAGTAATTTCTGAACTACAAAACTGATAATCTTGAAATATTTACGAGACACTCTTTAATGTATTTCCTTTCTAACAAAAAAAGAATGAATGAAATCAGACTACCCGTTAGTGAATTACATCTAAGTACCTACACATTTTAATTTTCGTCCCCTCCCAAAAGGACCGCGTTGAATGTCGCAATCCCTAATCCCTCGGGAAAATCCCTGGGAACTCTATTGTTTTCGGGATCATAAGTAGTCTATGTCCTTCTCCAAGATCTAGTCTACGTATAGTCTGTACCTAATTTCGTCAAAATCGGTTCGGCGGTTTTGGTGTGAAAGCGTAACACAGATATACAAACTTACTTCCCCATGTATAATATTCGTCGTTGTCGTCGTCGTCATCAACTGATAGACGTCCACTGCTGGACATAGGTCTCTTGCTGGGATTTTATACACGTCGCGGTCTTGTGCCGCTTGTGTCCAGCGGCTCCCTGCGACTCTTCTGATGTCGTCAGTCCACCTTGTGGGGGGTCTAGGGTCTATCGGTTCTTCGAATTATATGCCTCGCCACTTTAGTTTTGCAACCCGTTGAGCTATGTCGGTGACTCTGGCTCTTCCACAGGTGTCCTCATTTCTGATTTGATCGCGTAGAGAAACTCCGAGCATAGCTTTCTCCATCGCTCTCTGAGTGACATAACATATGAGCTCTATGTTGTATACACTATACATATGTATGTATATAGTATACTCATGTATAATATTAGTACCTATGGATTAATCCTGTGATCCTATTGATTTTCAACGCAGCGGTCGTACAATGGACACAAAGTGGGTATAATAATTATCCACGCTGTGCATTTGATATTGGAAGCCTTGATAAAGGAGTATTAGTCAATAGGCGAAACTATACATACAACAGCTATACAGTTCTGTTAATTAGTGACGATCATAATGACGCGGCCGACCGCCGCAACCTCCCGTTACGTATGTATAACTAACCGCGGGACAGCGGCTGAAGCGGCATGCAGCTCGCCACATCACGAAATCAATCAACAATTTTTTGCATCGCCTGCAGACCTAATAGGTATAGAGTAGATCCTTTTAATAAATAGTTGAGATGTCTAGTTGTGGGTGATACGTTTTTTTTACAAAGTTTCCGCACTGGAAAAGTAATTAGAAATACGATATATATGTGAATACTTCAGACTCACACTTCAAATAAGACCTTCACTTTTGAATTTTTTTTAAATAACACTTTCTATTATAATCCTATTGTAAGAATGTGTCGCGCGTATAACGAAATTGCCAAATTGGATATAGATGTTTGTGATCCTAGATTCTCGTTATTTGTTAATAAAATAAGTAATATAAAAAAGTGAAATAGTATTTATATAGCAATGGTTTTGTGTAGATATATTTACTGATATAGTCTAGTCATTATAACATTATCTTCTGTAAAATATTACACTATAGTTTAGACTTAAGTATCTAGTTAATAAATAAGCATGTCTTGACATCGTGCGCTTTATTTTATACAAGCGGATATCCGCGACTTTGTTCGCGTGGATATTGGTTTAAAAAAATCCCGTGGGAATAATTTTGTTTTTCCTAAGCTCCTTTGAGCTCATACCTTGCTAAAAACTGTTAAAAATTCATTGGCGGATGTTTAGGTAGATAAAAATGTAAACATCCGCCAGTGAAAGTCCCATCAAAATCGATCCAGCCTTTCAGAGATTAGCCGGTAATCTTTAAAGTATCTCCTTTCTAATAAAAAAGAATGAATGAAATCGGACCATGCGTTAATGAATTACAGCTAAGTACACATTTTGACTTTCATCCCCTCTCCCATGGGAACCGTGCTGAATTTCGGGATAAAAAGTATCCTATCCTATATGTTACTCCGTAGTATGAACTTAAATCTTGTCAAGTTTCATTTCAATCCATTCAGTAGTTTTTGCGTGATGCGCGCACAAACATACAGACAAACAGATAAACAGACAAAAATTTCAAAAATAGCTTTTTTACGTTCTATTACTTATCCCTAACACCCCCCAGTTACTATTTTGCAAAAATCTTTAATGTACAGTTATGGCAAGTCTACGATTTTATTATATGTATAGATTTAAAAACCTTTGCCATGCAGTGCGGTCATTTAGGATTGCATTAAGATTAAAATGTTAACATAAGTATTTAGTTTAGAAATAAGAAATATTGTACTATGTAAGAAATATTGTAGGTTTTGATTCCTAATAAAAAAAAATATTCACTTTACGTAACTACGTTAAATAGGTTTCATAAAATCACTTTTCGCACGGGTGGGGTTTGTATAGACAAAATGCGAACGTTTTATACTCAAATCCTCTTCGAACAATAGTGAAACCCGCATCGAACACTAAGTAACTACTAAAGGAATGGGACTTCATTTTAGAAATTTAAATTTTGAAAATACTTATTATGGGATGTCCTGACGGTAAGCGGGCGAGACCCTCTTGAATGTACATAATATGTAGCTATGTCTAGCTACGGTAATTATTACGTGAGTGATTTGCCGCTGTGCCATCATACCATCCTCTATCTCGGATCGTTTTCATTGAATCTTCATCAGATTCGGACAAAACTAACGTGCCGGCACGATTTTTCCGTTTAACTTTTTTTTAATCCAAATCTGTTCAGATCCGACAGAGTTACGAAGTAACATCGATAAAAACTTTAAAGCCCTATCCGAAGGAATCCTAATTATCTGACTCGGAAATTCACTTTGCAATCATTTATTTCAATACAAATAGATATCCTCTTTTATTTATGACTCAGGTCTTAGCTCGAACGCTGGAAAAATAATTGAGTCCGGCGGAGTTCGGAGCTTACGAGTAGGTCTACGTGTCGACGGGCCTCTTCTCGGGAACCGGTAGCGGTAGGTAATCATATTTCGGGAGGAATTCTGCGCTACCTTCGAGTGAAGCGGCGGTGATTACGACACTCGGTAATCGGTGCTGTAAAAATATGCTGCGTGTAGTTTCATCGTGATGCTTTCCGTTACTGATCAGTTGATGAATTACAAACGACAATTAAGCGCCTCCGGGAATCGCACCCGCGAGCTTCAGTCGACGTCCGCGTGCCCGCTAGGCCCCCGCCGGCACCGCTGCAGTCCTTTAGTACAGGCCTCCTCTCTTAAGGGGCAAAATCTTTCTTTGATGGGGCCCGCTAGATAGCGGATGCACTTCGACCGACAGAACTGGGACCGACGACGACTCTCTGATGGCCGTGCCTACTTAACATATTTTTGTGTGAGTGGATTGAGTGACCACATGTGTTTTTTTTTTGTTGGAGTAAACTAAAAGGTTTAGTAAAAGTTAAATGACATTCGTAAATCGCATATTGGTATTTGAAAAGAATTTATTAAAAAGTTATGCACCTAAAGTGTGGTCTCTCAGTTGTCAGACAATCTTCCAAATCTGGGTAAGTATAATACCTACTAGACATGTTTTCTGTACAAATACAGACTACAGTCGACTCTCGATAGTTTAAAACTCAAGGGACCAGAGAAAAATTTCAAATTACCAAGAGTTCAAAATAACAAGAGTTTAAATAACCAAGAGTCCGTAATTTTCGGTTGAGTGAGCGCTTTCGGTCTATCAGTAGGTATATCATTGTCCAATGAATTGTCAATCGTGTGAGGTGAGAGTTGAGAAGGAATCGTCACTTGTGACTCACTTTAACGTTTGAAGGAAGACTGAAATCAAACTGCAAATTGACTCATATCTCGATTATGTAAAAAATCGAAGGTCTGTGCATGATAAACGCTTCAAATTATGGAGAGTAGGGAAGCTCGGACTTCAAGTTATTGAATGTTGGCTGGCAAGATTCTACTTCAAATTGCCGAGGGGACCAATTAGTACTGATTTTATTCAAATTATCAAGTGTTTTTCAAGGGACCGATATTTGTAATTCTTTTTATCATATCATTACGTTTTGTTATTTTGTAAATACTTACGTTTAAGTATGTTTTACTAAATTTTGTACAGAAAACATGCATGTAATAGTACATTGTGATACATGGACGGTAAGTAGGTTATAACAATCGAGATGACGTTTGTAAGCCCGCGCCGCAGGTGAGGGTTTACCATCGTTACGAGATTGTTATAACCTTAACGTCCGTATATCACACGACGTTTTTCAATTCATTTGTGAGAAAACGTAAATAAAGTAGATTTATAACCAAAGAATTAAAGTACTTTTAAGCATCGAGTATATCGACCACAACGATAATAATTTATTCTTGCCGCTTAATTCGTGGAAATAAGCCATGAAAACATTTTCTGAAAATTATTTGGCTTGTTTTTGAGTCTTCTATGCTATAAAATTAATTATCATAAGCCACCATGTGTCGCGAGATTTAGGCGGCAAGAGGCCATTCAACGCCATAAGCTCCTCGGTTAAAATTTCAGGCGGAGTTAAGTCCATTTCATCACGCGAACCCATATTTAAAGCAAAAAACAACAATTATGTAAAAAAAAAACAATTGAAATTTCAAATTGGCGCGTTTTTATCACAGCGCACTATTTTATGCATGTGCGCTCGGTTATTTTTAAATTAACTTTTTTAAACACAAAAATCTATAGGCATACAGCCTATTCAACTTTACTGTAGATATAATATAATTTCTTTAGTATTAATTTTCGCCTCTAAGTTGTAGCACTATAGCGAATTGCATAGAATAAAGTAACTTTAATTAGGTAGTATTAAGTTATGTTTTTAAATATAAAAGTTGAATCATATTAAAGTTTTTATATATAAATTCTATTACGTCTGACAGCAAAAAAACAGCATTTTAGGTTCAACAAAGACTATATTATGTTAGTTCCGAACTTGCAGACTTTTTCGATGTGAATTGACTTTGAAAAAAAAAAATTGCACAAAAAAGCACGAGTGCTGTAAATTGTATTTACAATGCCTGTTTACTGCCTTTGTAAGTGCATTTTTCGAGCAACTGAATTGAAACCTATATACTTACCTACCCAGATTTGGAAGATTATGTCTAACAACTGAGATACACACAAAGAATTTATTAAAAAATTGTGCTACCTAAAGGTAGCATTATTTTATAATAAATTCTTTACAAATTCCAATATGCGTTTTGCGAATGTCTTTTAACTTTTATTAAACCTTTTAGTTTACTTCAAAAAAATGTAGTCACTCACTCCACACACACGTCAATTTTTGGCCCAACCCGGGAATCGAACCCAGGACCTCGTGTTCTGCAGTCGAACATGCCCACCGCTGAATCAACGAGGCAGTCTAATCTAGTCATTATGATTGTTTGATTAGGATGACACATCAAGGCCGAAGTTGTCTGTTTCAACATAACATTTTGATATAATTATTGGAATCAAGTTTCCTTCAGGCGTTTAAGTTCTGCGAACAATAAAACACTAACGTAAATACTACAGAAGTTTAATAATTTGTAATGATCATTTCTATTAATGTTAATTTCTCATCTAATAATAATATTCTAGTTTATTATAGTAGTAAATTTGAATCTAAACTTTAGTGATTTCTGAAATCGTTTATCTTAAAGCGACTAACAAGCTTTTTTCTAATTTGCCTAAAAGCTTTCACTATAGGTATGAAACATTAGAAAAATATTTTAGTTTTGTATTTCAACATAAGGCTCATATTATGTTGAAATACTACTATTATGTTAAAACACAATTCTAATTAGATATTATTAATAAACAGTACTACACTTTATACTACTACAAATAAATAATTTAAATATTATTAAAGATGGTGGAACGGTTTTGGGGAACATGTCTAGATAACAATTTTATTGGTTCCCCGAACTCCCTTAGTCGCCTCTTACGACACCCGCGGGAGGAAAAGGGGTGGCAACATTCTATTCTGCCGATGCCACACGGCGTTTATTATTACATTTATATTCTAATATTATTATATATAATAGTATATCAATGTGGCCGATTCTGTTGTACACAATCTCTAAACCTAAACTAAAATGACAGGGCTAAATATATTCCTATCTCTTTCACAATGCTCACTGCGGAAAAGGATAACACTATTTTTAAACGTGTAAAGTTTAGGTGTAGAGATTGTGTACAATAGAATTGGCCACATTGTATGTATAAGCAATATACATTTTAAAAACAACAAAATACTGGAACGCCATTTCAAAAAGCTCATCTCAAATTTTAAGTACATTTTTTGTCTTTACTTGATTTGCTTTTTAATTTGACCTTTCAGTGTTTTGTCGGAAAGAATAGAAAAGTATATGTACATAGTAATAAATAGAATATAGGTTACAAATTTACACACTTTATTTAGTTCATTTAAATTTTGAAACCAGTTATTAAAAATATAAATATTTAATTGACTATAACCTAATTTTCATATTAATATAATATAATTTGTATCTAAAAATAGTTTAAGAATATTTACAAAATTTACAAAAAAATATATATCGTCCAAATGATTGTTTATGGGCATGCTGGCCCATAAACAATCATTTCCTCTTTGTGTTGCCAGGCTTAGCCTTTGGACAAAATACGAGAAAGCTCTGAAGTCACCTGACGTGTGAACCAAAAACAGTGAGTCAGTAGACTATAGTAAATAAGTATGTAAATATATATAGTAATTATATATGAGCATCGTACATCGTACTAAGCTTTAGGAAGAGCTACGTCCCTTTCTCTTCACGCATCTTATTATTACAGTGGCACTTGTTTTGAACGATAAGTGTTTATATTTTGTGGTTTTGAATAATAAATGTTCAGAAATTATACTATCTAGTTAGAGTAATAAAAATATTTTTGTTATAGTTTGTAAATATGTTCTTAGTATTTGGTTTTGAATTACAAAATTTCAAAAATTATACTACGCGAACTATACATAACGCGAGTGTAATATTTACAAAAATAGTGTCATTTCTTACCATTAAGCGAGATCGTAAAATTGTACCGGACTTATCTACCGTATACAATATACATATAAACGGGCAAAAATGATGAAATGTAGAGTAATCAGAATCACGCGGACAGTGAATTAGTGAACTCGTCTGTGACACGGGCAGTGGGCACTTCAGATCTGCGTAGTGGCGACGGGGGCGACGGGGGCGGCGGGGGCGGCGGGCCTGGCTCTGTGGCGCGACGGCACGCCGAGGAGGCGCAACTCTATCGCCTCGACGTCCGGGGAGCGGAGGAGGGCCGCGCCGGAGGCGGCGCTCGCCCTCTGGCGGCTGTTGTCGAAGGTCCAGCGCTGGATGAACCGGTCGGCATGGCGGCGAGCGGGCGGCGCGGCACCGGCGACGGTGCAGGTGGAGAGGCGGCGGCCGTCGGTCTCGTGGAGGCCGGTAATGGTGCAGGCGGAGCGGCGGCGCGTGGCCGGCGTGGCGCCCGCGCCGGCGGTCGCGTTGAGCCCGGCGTCGGTGCAGGTGCTCACGAACGAGCCTGCGGACAAGCCTGATGTTCAGTCGTGGCCGAGAGCCGTCCTGCTGTTACACCGACGACGGACGTGTGATACTCTGAAATCGTCCGCGAAGGCTTTCAAAACAAGCCTCCGTAGGCTTGTGGGGGATTTTATTCATAACGATCAAAGATTTAACGGTATTCGTTAGTATATTAAAAAAATGGTTATCTGTAAAGTCGGTTTACGGACGATAATTTTACGTGATGACGATAAGAAAACAGATAGATGCGTCACAACTTCACAAGCCGAACGCTTAGGCCGATCGATTTATAAGACGTTATCACGTCAAAAGCTAAGAAAAATTAAACCGACTTCCATAGATATACCGAAACATTGAATAAAAGTAAAAGAAAAGGCCAGGCCCGCCGTCCACAGCTTGAAAACTACACAACCATTTTGATTAAACTCGCACTGTTCCCTAAGTTGAAGTAAATGTAAACCAATAACATATATACATACGTACCTACATAATATACACTTATAATCTATATATATATATACAAACGGACACCCGCGACTTCGTTCGCGTGGATATTGGTTTTTGAAAATCCCGTGTGAATCATTTTGTTTTCCTAAGCTCCTTTGAGCTCATACCTTGCTAAAAACTGTTAAAAGTTCACTGGCGGATGTTTATGTAGATAAAAATGTAAACATCCGCCAGTAAAAGTGCCATCAAAATCGATCCAGCCTTTTTGAGATTAGCTCGTAATCTTTAAAGTATCTTCTTTCTAACAAAAAAAAGAATGAATGAAATCGGACCACGCGTTAATGAATTACAGCTAATAGCCCGGTCAAATTAGACTAAAATATAGGGGTGAGGTTACAATAATTCCCACCTGGCTGAAAATTGGTAGGATTGTTCAAAACACTATTATAAATGAAATGTGAAAAGTCCTCATCGATCTGACACCTGGAAAAAAATTTACTCATGGACACGCACAGTTTATTCACACTTAGCTGAAAATGGGTAGGATTGTTCGAAACACTATTATAAATGAAATGTGAAAAGTCCTCATCGATTTGACACCTGGAAAAGAAATTACTCGGGGTCAAAGGTCACAAAAACGGGTTTTTCATGATTTTCAGCAAAACGGTAAGTTTTATCATAAAATTAGCTTAGACAAAATTGTAGATCAGATAATTATCTATAAAAAATGTCTGAATACTTTTTTTCTTAAGAGCCACCGTTTTTGAGATATGACGATTCAAAAAGTTAAGTGTCGAAATAAAAATGAGGGACTGGATTTCTTTTTACTTGAAATTCTGATATTTCCAATATTTTATGTGTGTAACTATGTAACTTATATGTGTAAGTTATGTGTAAGTTACACACTTACACATATAAAATATTATAAATATCAGAATTTTGGGTAAAAAGAAACCCAGTCCCTCATTTTTATTTCGAAACTCATCTTTTTGAATCATTATATCTCAAAAACGGTGGCTCTTAGGAAAAAAAAGTATTCAGACATTTTTTATAGATAATTACCTGATCTATAATTTTGTCTAAAATAATTTTATGATAAGACTTACCGTTTTGCTGAAAACTTCCCGTGAAAACTTTGACCCCGAGTAATTTTTTTTACAGGTGTTCGATCGATGAGGACTTTGTACATTTCATTTATAATAGTGTTTCGAACAATTCTACAAATTTTCAGCCAAGTGTGAATAAACCGTGCGTGTCCAGGAGTAAATTTTTTTCCAGGTGTCGGATCGATGAGGACTTTTCACATTTCATTTATAATAGTGTTTTGAACAATCCTACCAATTTTCAGCCAGGTGGGAATTATTGTAGCCTTGAAAGTTTAAATTGACTGGGCTATAAGTACACATTTTAACTTTCATCCCCTCTCCCAAGGGAACCGTGCTGAATTTCGGGATAAAAAGTATCCTATATGTTACTCCGTAGTATGAACTTAAAGCATGCTAAGTTTCATTTCAATCCATTCAGTAGTTTTTGCGTGATGCGCGCACAAACATACAGACAAACAGACAAACAGATAAACAGACAAACAGATAAACAGACAAACAGACAAAAATTTCAAAAATAGCTTTATTACGTTCTATTGCTTATTCCTAACATCTTTAATGTACAACTACAGATACGGCAAGTCTACGATTTTATTATATGTATATAGATATAGAATAGATAAAAGCGAAATACCACTGATTAATCACGAAATCTCGAAAACTATAAAGCCTACAAACTTAAAATTTGGAAAGTGGGTTCCTTCTAGAGTGTAGACGTCATCTAAGAAACAGTTTAGAGAACAGCCACCCCTAAGAGGGTGAAATGGGGGTTGGAAGATTATTTGAAAGTCCTTTGTTTTTGAAGTTAGAGACATAAAAATCGACATTTAGGTTGTAAGTCTTAAATAATAAAACCTGTATATGTTATTTTGGAAAAACTCCCTTAAGGGTGGCTGTATATGTTATTTTGGAAAACTCCCTTAAGGGTGGCGAAATAGGGGATGAAATGTGTTTTGGGAATTTTTAATTATTGTTATTATTACCTTGAAATTTGGAAGGTACTTAGGTTCTTTATAAAGAGTAAATATGAGTTTTTATAATATATCACAAAAATCTCCCCCTAAAGGGGTAAAATGGGGGTTAGAAGGTTACATGAAATTTCGAAGTTACAGACATGAATATTGGTATTTAGGTTATTAGTTTTAAATAATAAAAATCTGTATAATTTATTTTCAAAAATCCCCCCTTCGGTGCACTACAGCTACACTTGTAAATGCCACAATAGGAGATAAAAAGATTGTCATGCCACAGTACACAGATACAACCAGTAGTGAAACTACCTACAAACGTTCGAAACGGCTCACTCACACAAACATGCGCATCGACGAGACCCCTACCGGGTTTTCGCGTGGATGTCAGTAGCGAGTGCCGCTAAATGGTCTCGTCGATGAGCATGTTTGTGTGAGTGAGCCGTTTCGAACGTTTGTAGGTAGTTTCACTACTGGTTGTATCTGTGTACTGTGGTCATGTCCAGTCCCTCATACGCATTAGCGGTCAACCACGTGCGCGGCTAACCGCGCGGCTAGTCTCTTCATAGAATTTCGTCGCGGTGTAGTGCGTACAAAATGAGCGGTTGCATATAAAAACTAGTGTTGCGCTCGATGCGCGAGCTGCAAGCAGCTCGCGGGCCTTCTAGTCTCTACAATATTCGTAAAATAAAGAAATGGGAGGCCATACCAAATACCAGAATATTCTGGATTCTCTTGAAAGATAGAAAGAAATATTGGTATCACGTTTTGTATCTTTTCTGAAAGGACACTAATGAGTTCTATGCATGCGTTTAGTGGGAAAAAAAGATTTATACAAAAATGTTCTGGAAAGCCACTTGAAAATTAAAAAGAAATTTTGTATGGACACAAATTTTTTTGTTCCGTAGCTATCTTTTTTTACTGGCTCACCAAAGGGCCTAAGGTCTTGAACATTTTTAGTTTCAGGAATATGCCTCTATGATTGATAGTTTTTGAGGGCCGTTAGGGTACTCTGGTAATTTTTCCACATTCACTACATTTTGTATTTTTTTGTGAACAAAAAAATCTTTATGTTCTATTTATACGTGTAGTGGGGGGAAAAAGTTTCATACAAAAATGTCTAAGAGAGCCTCTTGAAAAGAACCCAAAAAATTTGTATGGAGAAATTTTTTTTTTGTTCGGCGGCCATCTTTTTTTTACTGGTTCACCCAATGGCCCGAGGTCTTAAACAACATTTGTTTGGGACCATGCCTGTATGACTGGTAGTTTTGGAGGACCCATGAGGTACTCTGGTAAATTTTCCACAATCATGACGTTTCAGAATTTTTCTGAAAGAAGACCCCTAAGTTCGACATGTATAAATAGTTAAGGGAAAAGGTTCCATACAAAATTGTTCTGAAGAGCCTCTTGAAAAGAATCCAAAAAATTTGTATGGAGAAATTTTTTTTTTGTTCGACGGGCATCTTTTTTTACCGGTTCACCTAATGACCCAAGGTCTTTAATAACATTTGTTTGGGACCATGTCTGTATAACTGGTAGTTTTGGAGGACCCATGAGGTACTCTGGTAAATTTTCCACATTCATGACGTTTCATAATTTTCTGAAGGAAGACCCATAAGTTCTACGCACATAAATAGTGAAAAGAAAAAAGTTCCATACAAAATTGTTCTGGAGAGCCGCTTGAAAATTACCCAAAAAATTTGTATGGAGAGAATTTTTTTTTGTTTGGCGGCCATCTTTTTTTTACCGGTTCACCTAATGGCCCAAGGTCTTTAATAACATTTGTTTGGGACCATGTCTGTATGACTGGTAGTTTTGGAGGACCCATGAGGTACTCTGGTAAATTTTCCACATTCATGAAGTTTCATAATTTTCTGAAGGAAGACCCATAAGTTCTACGCACATAAGTAGTGAAGGGAAAAAAGTTCCATACAAAATTGTTCTGGAGAGCCTCTTGAAAATTAGGAAATTTTTTGTATGGAGACGAAATTTGTTTTGTATGGTGGCCATATTTTTTTTACCGGTTCACCCAATGGCCCAAGGTTTTGAACATTTTTTGTTTCGAGACGATACCTCTCCGACTGATAGTTTTCGAGATCCCCTAGGGCACTCTAGTCAGTTTTCCACGTTCAGCTCTCTCTATAATTTTGGTGACCTAGAATTTTTGAATTTTACACACATGGAAAGTATGGTGAAAAAGTTCCATACAAAATTGTTCAGGAGAGGTGATCAGTCCGTAACTTCAAGTAACTTTATATATACAGTGTGTCTGGGATCGAACTAGCGATATTTTAGGGGCATATTCTACAACTCATTACCACTCTGAAAATACCACTTAATAGGGCCTGCCCTCCTCCCCCTCCCGGGGATAGCCATTTCAATTTGTTGTGCGTTTTTGTAGGTGTGTGCGCACAAAAAATGTAATAATTCGAAAGTCTTTTGCTGATCTACAAATGACCTTATTCGATTGGACACAATATTTTTTCTATCACTAAGCATCAAACAATAGTGTAAAATGTTAAAATAACTTGATCAAAATGCTTTGGAATAAAAAGAAATTGCTCAAAAATATTGAAAATTATAAGTTTTTGCTGTATTTTCCAAAAACGAGGTCATTAAGACCACATTGTTAAGTTTTAAATCGACAGTTTTTGAGATAAGCAATAAAACAACATCAAAATTTTGACTGTAAGTTACTTACTTTTGGAGATATTATTGTTTAAACATAACTTAACCGCGATCGCGTAAATTCTTATGTTATTCGAATGTGGGTTTCGTTTCGTGTGGGTCGAAAGTACCTAAGTTTGATAAAAATGATCGCCTACCTGTCGTCTTATAGTTTATTTGTAAGAAAATCATAGTCTATGGCACAAGAAACGCAGCTCAAAGAGAAAATATTAGTTTATTGCCTAAATGGTTTGAGATTTAAATTGTTTGTTGAGGTTGGTTATTGAATCAGTTTTTGTGAATAAATGAATAATTGCTTTGCTTACATTACCAAGTCATCACCTTGGTCGGCTCGGGTTCGCATTGAATTTCAGAGTTACCCTTCACCGCACTCTTTCGTATTATGAGGCTTTTATGTCGACGTCTTGTTATCTTAAAAGTTCTATATTTTTGACAAATCAACAATTTCATTGAAATTCCTATTTTTAGGGTTCCGTAGTAAACAAGGAACCCTTATAGTTTCGCCATGTCCGTCCGTCCGTCTGTCTGTCTGTCTGTCCGTCCGTCCGTCCGTCCTCGGTTAATCTCAGAGACTATTAGTACTAGAAATCTGTAATTTGGCATGTGTATAAATATTAATCACGCCGACAAAGTGGTGAAATAAAATTTTGATAAATATTTTTTTTAGGGTAGCTCCCCTACATGTAAAGTGGGGATGAATATTTTTTTTCTCGTCTACCCCATAGTGTGGGGTATCGTTGAATAGGTCTTTTAAAAATACTGTGGGTGTGGGAACATCATTTTTCGATTTCTAGATCCGTTTGTAAAATATGATGTTTTGAAGTGCAAATTTTTATTAGAGTCAAGTGTCCCCCCCCCTCTATCAGCCAAATGGCAGAAAAAAATTCACAGCAGTAGTATATATAATTATATAATCAATTTCAAAGGAAAACTATCATGGCTAAGTAGGGTTCACAGGTTAAGGAGTTATATCTGTTTTTCGAGGATTGTGACTACGGAACCCTACACTGCGCGTGGCCCGCCACGCACTTGGCCGGTTTTTTATTCGTTTAAATTCGTATACTGAAACTAGTAGCCCAGTCAAATTAGACTAAAAAATAGGGGTGAGGTTACAATAATTCCCACCTGACTGAAAATTGGTAGGATTGTTCAAAACACTATTATAAATGAAATGTGAAAAGTCCTCATCGATCCGACACCTGGAAAAAAATTTACTCCTGGACACGCACAGTTGACTCACACTTGCCTGAAAATTGGTAGGATTGTTCGAAACACTATTATAAATGAATTGTAAAAAGTCCTCATCGATCCGATACCTGCAGAAAAAATTACTCGGGGTCAAAGGTCACAAAAACGGGTTTTTCATGATTTTCTGCAAAACGGTAAGTTTTATCATATTTATAACGGTAAGTTTTATCATATCAAATTAGCTTTAAATACAAAATTGTAGATCAGATAATTATCTATAAAAAATTTTTGAATACTTTTTTCTTAAGAACCACCGTTTTTGAGATATAACGATTCAAAAAGTTAAGTGTCGAAATAAAAATGAGGGACTGGATTTCTTTTTACCTGAAATTCTGATATTTCCAATATTTTATGTGTCTAAGTATGTAACTTATATGTGTAAGTTACACACTTACACATATAAAATATTATAAATATCAGAATTTCGGGAAAAAAGAAACCCAGTCCCTCATTTTTATTTCGAAACTTATTTTTTTGAATCATTATATCTCAAAAACGGTGGCTCTTAGGAAAAAAGTATTCAGACATTTTTTATAGATAATTACCTGATCTACAATTTTGTGTCAAATAATTTTATGATAAAACTCACCGTTTTGCTGAAAACTTCCCGTGAAAACTTTGACCCCGAGTAATTTTTTTTACAGGTGTCGGATCAATGAGGACTTTGTACATTTCATTTATAATAGTGTCCCGAACAATCCTACAAATTTTCAGCCAAGTGTGAATAGCTGTGATAGCCTAGTGGTTAGGACGACCGACTTCTAATCGGAGGTCGTGGGTTCGATCCCGGGGCACGCACCTCTAACTTTTCGGAGTTATGTGCGTTTTAAGTATTTAAATATCACTAGCTTTAACGGTGAAGGAAAACATCGTGAGGAAACCTGCATGCCTGAGAGTTCTCCATAACGTTCTCAAAGGTGTGTGAAGTCTGCCAATCCGCTTGGCCAGCGTGGTAGACTATGGCCAAAACCCTTCTCACTCTGAGAGGAGACCCGTGCTCTGTAGTGAGCCGGTAATGGGTTGATCATGTGAATAAACTGTGCGTGTCCAGGAGTAAATTTTTTTCCAGGTGTCGGATCGATGAGGACTTTTCACATTTCATTTATAATAGTGTTTTGAACAATCCTACCAATTTTCAGCCAGGTGGGAATTATTGTAGCCTTGAAAGTCTAAATTGACTGGGCTATAGGGTAAGAAAAAAAATATTTCCGGCTCCTTTTTCATGTATGGGAGCCCCCTTGAAAAATAATTTAATTAAATTTCTAATTCAATATTTCGTTTCGGGTTAATGTTCTACATCAAATACCAAAATATCAGGTTTGTAACTCATTTCGTCTACGAGCTAGAGAACTGTGACCGGCGGACAAATGGACAGACAGACAGCAGAGTGACATTAATAGGGCTCCGCTTTTACCCTTTGGGTATGGAACCCTAAACGCATTCGATTGCGTTGAGCACGAGACTCTTTTACGAAAATTAAGCCACTACGGTATTAAAGAAACTGCACTCAGTCTTATTGCCTCTTATCTAAGTGATCGCATACAAAGAGTATGTATCAATGATGTTAAGTCGTCCGGATCAGCCTCAGTAATGGGTAATGGGTGTTCCTCAAGGCTCTATTCTAGGTCCATTCATGTTTCTAGTTTATATTAATGACTTACCACATTTCGTAGAAAATGCTTGCGATATTGTACTATTTGCTGATGATACGTCTTTGATTTTTAAAGTCAATAGAACCAAAGACAATTTTGACGATGTAAATAATACTTTATCTCAAGTTTCACACTGGTTTACTATAAACAATCTAAACAAATAAACTTTTAAAAATGCTTAGTGTGCGTCATAAAAGGAAGCTACTGAGAAAATTTCAAGTTTCTAGCTTCAGTGGTTTAGGCTGTGTGTTGATGATCAGTCAGTCAGTCAGTCAGGACAAGCCTCTTAATAATATCATAATAGATAGATGAAACGAATGACGAAAGTAAAAACACTTATAATTTCAACGTTATTACAAACGATATGTATAATTTGTAAGAACGTCAATTAGTTTCAAGCCTTGTAAGTGGCGCAGCGGCCGGCGCAACAAATGATTGAGTAACTGTGGCTAATTCTGTTGTACACAATCTCTAAACTTAAACTAAATTGACAGGTTTAAAAATAGTGCTATCCTTTTCTGCAGGGAGCATTGTGAAAGAGATAGCAATCGATTTAGACCTGTCATTTTAGTTTAGATTTAGAGAATGTGTACAACAGAATTGGCCACATTGACTCATTTCTCACTCAATTCACTCTTACTGACTAGGATTGAATGGAGAGAGGACGTGCGGCAACGTTCTGTGGAATCCTACAGAACTGATGTAATCGTGACATTAGGCCAACTTTATGATAAAAATTACAATGGATCCTGAATAATTTGGTATTAGTAGCTCTATACCAGTTCTTAAATTGACGTTCAAAAAGTGTACATTGTACCAATTTTGAAGTAAGTTTATTTGACCTTGACTTTGACTATATATCGTCTCGATGCGGTCGGTCATATTCAGAATACGAAGTTAGTGGATGCACATTATTCATTTTGAAGTATCGTCGTACCCGACGACTTTCGTATCGTATGACTTGAGTATCGACGTTGTTTTGTATTTCATCGCTTTACTATTATTGTAGTCTTATTCCTCTATATTGCCGTCCTAAAAGTATGAACCCCGCACAAATATAACTTTTGGACTTTGGTCACCAAAACCTCTGTTGTTGTTCTCATAAAACCTATTGTGATACCGTGAGGCCCCTACAAAGTTAATCTGTGTGCTTAGTCTAAATCGGAGCACTCGAAAACGAACTCGAAAACTATTGATCGATTTCAGAGTAAAATAGACCTAAATGGCTTGTATTAAGGTTTGAGTTCGCCAATACATTCAGCATTCGAACAATGTTGAATGTATTGGCGAACTCAAACCTTAAGAGGGGACTCGAGTGGACCTTTCTCCATACAAACGTATTCTGCTGTTTCCTTCGTGGATAATACCTCTAGAGCAATGTTTTTTTCCCAAAAAATCTATGTCTAATTAATGCGTGCCTCTATCATTTCCTTTTTTCCAAAACATAATCACTACAAGAAATATGACAATCCAAAAACCCGAAAAAAATACCCGTTTTTACTGCCGTGTTCAGACGACTATCAGACAAATTTGATAAGTTTTTAACAAAAAAGAAAATAATAGAGGCATAGATAAACTATTCCTCTAAATTTTAATACCAGAATTTTTGAGATCTGTTCAGTTTTGAAGGAGGAAATAGCAGAATACGAAACGTCTTTTCGCCAACGTTTTTGTAGGTAAAATCAGCCTGAGCTGCAGTTGTCCCTATCATACTTTAGGGGGGCAAGTTGGAGGCGAGGGGGGAAGGCTTACACGTACACTAATTATAGGGAAGTGGATATTTTCAATATTTACACTATACAATTATTATTTTTATTTATTGTTTACCGACTTTATTCGCCCGCTACCTACCTACTAGGCTGCGGAAAATTAGTAAATCTTTTGTTGGTAATTCTAATTTCTAATAGGTAGGTACTTTCTTATAATCGGTTGCCGGTGGATATTTTGGATTTGTTTCTCAATAGGTAAGTTCAAGGTTCTTATAAAACGCAAATAATTGAAAAATCTTATTATAGCGTAAAGATGTTTTTAATGACAAAAAACCATGAACATAGATTGCTCTAAAAGTCAACAGTTCATATTATTTAGAAATTATACATTATTTGAGATGGCTATAATAAAAAAAAAATAACCCGGCTGAGTTTGTTGAGGGCTCTTCTCAGACCAGGGCGCGTTTGGAATCCTCGTAATTTTAATTATAAGTTTTCGTAGTAATTATCACCATTACCTCATTTTCATGTACTTTATATTATATTGACGTTCAAAAAGTGTATAGTGTACCTACTTTGAATAAATGAAATTTGAATTAAAATTTATTAAATCGTGTGATTGTAAGTAGGATATCGTACCTGTTCTCGGACACCTAGCGAATCACTCAGGAATGCTTACAAAATAAAAGTATTATAAGACTCAGGACCTGTTTCATCACCTTCTGATAAGTGTCTGGTAGCTTTTGTCTTTGTCACTTGACGTAAAGTAAGAAAGTGACAAAACTTACGACTATCCGACACTTATCAGAAGGTGGTGAAAAAGGGTGTGAATTAAATAAAATTCATCTCTGAGCCAATTTGAATATCTTATCAGGACATGAGCAGTAAAAAAGTTTATTGCGCTCAAGTTTCTTTGAAAACAAAGCGATCTAATTTTGAGCTTGCACCTAATGAATGAAAACGAGTCGTGTAGAGCAAAAAAAATAGTGGCATGCTGCAATTATCACGGTTAGTTATTAATCAGTTTACTATAAGATTTAGTCAGTTAGTCTTGGTAGCACTTATTTATGTTTCATAAAATACTATGAAAGTGTTTATTTTACTTTTTATTACATAAGAATACAAAAAAGGAGTAGACAAGAACTAGTTCACTATTTTCTTAAGAAATCCTATTATCGTCCGGGTGGTCAAAAACTGGTTTAGAAATTTTATTTTAGGTACTCCTGTTATACAATGAAGTGTGCAAAAAATTTAAATTAGGTTTATTAATTCGAATCCGAAATCTTTTACACTGAATAAATATTTTAGTTTTCGCCCGTCAAGTTCCCACGGGATTTTGAAAAATCCGAAATCTATAGCTACAGCTATAGGTAGATTACTATAACAAACTTCCTTGAAAGTAGGTATAAAGGTTGGAAAAGGGAGCGGGAACGGGAACCGAAAATCCACGATTCTCTCGGGATTTGTAAAAAACCGAAATTCACGCGAGTGAAGACACGGGCAGAAGCTAGTAATTTCTAAATTATTCCTGGTCTGGTCTGGTCGGAGGCCTCAGTCGTGGCTGAATACCACCCTCCGAGCTAAGCCATGCCGCCAAGCGATTTAGCGTTCTAATATGGGTTAAATAAAAACTGCCATATATACCCATCTCTTCCAGGTTAGCCCGCTTCCACCTTAGACTGCATCGTCACATCATCTTCAAGTGAGGTTGCAGTCAAGGTCTAACATGTGATTAATAAAACAAAATACTAGTGTTAATTTTATGTATTTAGAATAAGAATAAGAATAAGAATAAATTTATTGCTTTCACTGTGTAGGTACATTAGGTTGTAAATTTTAATAATAAGTATCAACAGTTTGCCACTTCTGGCGTGCAATATTTTTGAACTGCAAGTTCTTATAATCTAACGTAATTATTATTATATTTCATATTACTTTTAATATATCTAATATTTTTTATTATTACACACACATTTTTTATTGATATACACTTAGCCCTTATTATAGACAATGAGAATTGTACAAAAAAATCTTATTAAACACTAATATTACCTATATATTATACTATGTATACGGTACTAATTAAAATTTTTACAATAAAATTCGTTGATATTATAAAATGCTTGGTTTATTAGCCATAATCGTAATTTATTTTTGAACATTATGTTTCCTTCAATTTTTTTGATGTTTAATGGCAAATGATTGAATATTTTGATTCCAGAAGCGAATGCACTTTTTATAAAAACATAGCTTTTATTTTGCGGCACACATATATTATATTTATATTTTGTACGTAAATTATCCCTGATAGTGCAATTTCTGTTAAAGTACTCTGAATTTTTTTTAATAAATAAGCAGATTTCTAAAATATAAATGCAAGTTACAGTGAGATACTTTTTATCTATAAATACATTTCTCACTGATTGATCATATTGTATGTTGTATATAATTCTCAAGCATTTTTTCTGTAATATAAAGGTTGATTGTACATTTACCGAGTTTCCCCAGAATATCACACCATATGTTAAGAGAGGGTATACATAACCATAGTAGGCATTTCTAGTAATTTGTTCGGATGTTATACCTGATAGGACTGATAGGGCAAAACAATAACTAGATATTTTTTTATTAACTTTTAGAATATGGGCTTTCCAGTTTAAATGTGTATCTATTGTCATTCCAAGAAAATTTATTTCTGCTACTTTATCTATTTTATTGGTGCCATATGAAACTTCTAGATTTAGAGGAGCTTGTTTATATTTTAAAAATTGAATTATGTTTGTTTTATCTAAATTGACCTTTAAATTGATAGATGATAGCCATTTTACTAGTATATTTAATGTATTATTAATTTCCGTTTGGAATTCTTTGTCAGTGAGGTTTTGTTTAGATAAAAATATTGTGGCATCATCAGCAAACATAACACACAAGTGTTTTATTATGGATGGTAATTCATTAATATAAATCAAAAATAAAAGCGGGCCAAGAACGCTGCCTTGAGGTACACCTAGTACTATTTTATTATATTCTGATTGAACCTTTACGATGGTTTTAAGTTTTTTATCATATACATCAATTGAAGTCGCTTGTTCTCTATCTATTAGATACGATTGTAACAATTTTTGGGCAGGTCCTCTTATACCATAGTGATCTAATTGTGTCAGTAAAATTTTATGTACAACGCAGTCAAAGGCTTTTGATAGATCTAGAAATAAACCAATGCAAGAGTTTTTATTATTTAAATCATCCCACACCCTTTTTAAAACTTTAAAAACTGCCAAAATTGTATTTTTGCTTTTTTGAAAACCATATTGGTTTTCGTTTAGTATATTATTAGAATTTAAAAAAGATATTATTCTATGGTGTATTACTTTCTCATATATTTTTGCAAATACTGGTAATAGGGCAATTGGTCTATAATTACTCATATTGTTTTTAGGGCCTTTTTTATGTATTGGTTTAATTAATGCCTTTTTTAGATCATCCGGGAAAGTGCCGTTTTCTAAAGTTAAATTTATAACGTACATAAGTGGTTCAATTATATAGTAAGCACTTCGTTTAATAATTTGTGTAGGTATTTCATCATGACCACAACTTTTCGTATTTTTTAATTTTCTAATTATGTCGTTAATTTCTATTAGCTCTACTGGCTTTAGAAACAAGCTATTACACAATGTGTTATTTAGTGGTTTGTAATTACTAATGTTATTTTTGGGCGGTTTATTTAAATTTATAAAATATTCATTTAATATGTTAGCTATTTGTTCAGGGTTACGAATCTCTTTATTTTCGTGCTTAACGTGTTCAATTGTTGTCTTTATGTAGTTATTTTGGAATGTGTTTTGTTTTATTATACCCCATACAAATTAAAATGAAACTGTCTGTCTGTCATTTCGAAATATCATGTACTTAACATAAAATTGTTATATAGAAACTCGGCGGTTGCTCTTTTCCAAATTAACAAAATTTGGAAAAGAGCAACCGCCGAGTTTCTTGCTGGTTCTTCTCGGTTGGAATGACATTCCGAACCAGTGGTAGATTCAATTGACTATCCAAAAGTTTTTACTTGTAAAACTTTATTTGAATAAAAAACTTTTCTATTCTATTCTATCTTGCTTTTATTACGTAAAGCCACGTAAACATTTATAAAAAAAAGGTTTTCTTTTGTCCGTCTATTTACACTATCTGTACTCTTGGAAAGAGTTGAACCTATTTTATTCAGAACTTTCACAGACAGGTAGACCTTATAAAAAGTGATGTGGTCTGAAAGTGATGTATACAAAAGTATTACTGACTTAACAAAAGTAATCTACCTATAGCTATAGATTTCAGTTTTTTCAACATCCCGTGAGAACTGTGGATTATTCCAGGATAAAAAGTAGCATATTTGTTAAGTCAGGTAGGGCATAATCTATCTCCATTCAAAATTTCAGCCAAATCGGTTAAGTTACACACACATACACAAACTTTCGCCTTTATAATATAAGTGTGATAGATAGATGTGATAATATACCAAATTGCCACTGCCGGGAATCAAACCCGGGACCTCCCACTTATAAGATTATAGTGCTCACAACTGCCATCAGGGAGGTCGTCAATGTCGCACGTTCAATTAATTATACTTGCATACATTTCTAAAGAAAATTTCTCATACAAATCAGTGGTCAATAACAGGTATACAGGTGGATGATAACTGGATTTAAAAGAGTAAGCTGGATTTAAAAAAGTACCTAAGCTTAAAACAATTAATATAAAATACAAATAGACTAGTATATTTTAATTTTTTTTTATATATATTACCTATATTTTCACCCTCTCAAACTCAGTAACTCCACTAAATGGACGATAACCGGTAACAAAACCCTATTATTTTTTATTGTTGAAGCAGGTTGAGATGATCGCGATTAATTTTTTTTTTTTTGAGTCGTTGATTTAAATCAATACTTACTTTTTTAATCCAATAAAGTGAAGAAGTGTTTTAACCGAGTTCAAAAAGGAAGAGGTTCTCAATTCGTTGGAATCTTTTTTATTTGTTGTTTTTTTTAATCCCCGACGCAAAAAGGACGATATCAAATAAAAACACTGAAAAGAGTAAAATAACATAAATTTCGAAATAATATGAATGAATGAATATATTATACGGGCATAGAGGGAGATGCGCGCGCGCGGTGGGCGGCGGCGGCGGGCACACAAATACACTACTCGTGCACACATTGATAGCTCGCTTGGTACTCGTGGTGTCGGGGCCAGAGCGATGGCAATAGTTTCTTCAAATACCTATTTTTCAAATTCCTCACGACTCGAGTACCGTCTTAATACAAGCCATTTTAGGTCTATTTTACTCTGAAATCGATCAATAGTTTTCGAGTTCGTTTTCGAGTGCTCCGATTTAGACTAAGCACACTGACTTTGTAGCGGCCAGGTTTCGACCATTGTTTATCATTATTATGGATCTAATAACTATGAATAGCATATTATGCTTTTGCAGAATCACTTTATTTTTATTTTTTATTTCTATAATCTATATCCGCATGAAGTGTGTACATGCGTAGTTGCGCAGTCACAAACTCAAAGTCAAAATAGAATCTAGAACCGTAAATGCAGTTAAAAAATAAAGTATTTAAATATCTGTGGTTCGTAATCTGTGCTAGTTAATATAAACGCATCATCATTTTAAAATTTGTATTAAGTTTTTTTTGGTTTTTCAAATATGTAAGTGAATTACTTAGTGATGAAGTGGAAAGTAAAACGGAATTATCTCCGAAAAATGATTTCCGAAAAAAAAAAACCATCAATCATTAATGTGATTGAGTAGCGCACTCTCCGTCAGAAGTCGGCAAATAAAACACATTAAAGAAAAGAAAAAGTGCATTGAAGTCAGTATACGTACGTGAACACTCACTGGAGATGCTGGTGGCGCGGGCGCGGTGGACGGCGGCGCGGCGCACGGCGGCCGCGCGGCGCGCGCGCGCCCGGTACCAGGGCAGCGTCTGCACAAGGGCGCGCCGGAAGTTCTGCCCGCTCAGGCAGTACAACACAAAGTTTATCGCAAAGTTCGTGTGAAAAAACATCACTAATATCTGCTGAAGGGCGGTCCACCGCCCGCCGACCTCGTCCGCGTTCTGCGAAAAAAAAACCATATTGTAACTTTTGTCGTACTTATGAGTGTTTGCAAGCAAAGTAAAAGCACAAAAGTCATCGAAGCGCCCGGCTTCCCGTCGAAAGATCAACCGTACATTTAAATATTAAAAAAAAAAACAGGGATATAACCTGGAGCTACACACCCGAATCCATTTACGAGCCTTATATTTAATCCAAAATCTATAAATTCAAGGTTAAATCTTTTGATCCAGGTATGTAGTAAAGAGTTAAGTGTTTACCATTTGGTAAAAGAGATGGCAATCTCAATTCATGGATGATTTACATTATTTTGATTATTTACATCCTTTACTACATATTTGGATGTTCGAGCTTCAAGTTGTATCTTTTGGATAAGGTATAGTCTAGTCAACAAGTGCCTAATTTTGCAACTAGAAAATTGTCAATAAAAAAATGAAAAATTGTGATATTTATTTTTCGCGCGGATTATTCTTCATATAAGTTTTTTCATTCCTTAAAGGAGAATGCCCAAAAATCTATGGGCGTGTAACCCAGTCGTTTACAAGCGTGTTGTATGCAGCATTTATTGCAGGTTTATTCCTGATAACCAAACACACCATTTTAATACCTCTAGGACTTGTAGTTTTAAATAAATCTAAGTTTAAGTTTGAAAATGATTCTAGGTTATGTGTAGTTTATAATTGTTAAAGTAGTAAGGAAAGCCGTGTATCTTTCCTGCCGATTTGAACTATTTGTTTGGCGCGCACTATACTTAACATACCTGTCCAACGATATCCAATACAAAAACAATAAACCAAATTAATATTGGTCTCCGCTGTGCTACAATAAACATTCAAAATGTAAACAGAGTAGACGTCACTAGCGTCACACAAATAAAACAATGACATGTCACATTGACATCTTGAAATAAGTTTCGTTACACAAAATCAAAAAGGTTGTAGTTATATTATATTCCATTGCACAAAACGCAACGAAGTTAAAACAATATTATAAAAAAAAAATATTAATTATTACTTATTTACTTTAAGCATATATTGTACGATTTACAACAAATAACAAATAAAATAATGTATTTAAATAATTAAGTAATATCCGTTCTATTTTAAATGAAATTATTTTTTTAAAAATAACAAACCTCTTTTTATTTGGGCATGTACCTATGCGTGGAATGTAATGCAAATGGCCGTCAGACTTAAACGGGAAGTTGAAAAGACGATTTAATTCCTTTTTTATTACATTTTTTTATCGTGAAGTGTAGCATTAATAATTATTAATTTTCAAATTGTCATATATTCGTAAGATAATTTTTAATAAATTACATTTTGTGTAAATGTTTGGGTCAGGGGTGGACATTCTCCTTTTATATTTAACTAGAGGATGCCCGCGACTTCGTCCGCGTGGATTTAAGTTTTTAAAAATCCCGCGGGAACTCTTTGTTTTTCCTAAGCTCCTTTGAGCTCATACTTCTAAAAGAGGCGCATTTTTGGAACTACAGTAATGATTATTATCTTCTTCTATCTATTATCTATTCTATACATATAATAAAATCTAAATTCAGTGCTCAGTCTAAATCGTAGACTTGCCGTATCTGTACATTAAAGATTTTTGCAAAATAATAACTGGGGGATGTTAGGGATAAGTGATAGAACGTAAAAAAGCTATTTTTGAAATTTTTGTCTGTTTGTCTGTTTATCTGCTTGTCTGTTTGTCTGTATGATAATGAATGATATAACTACTACCTATAATAAAACTACTAAATGTATTGAAATGAAATTTGGCATGATTTAAGTTCATACTACGGAGTAACATATAGGATACTTTTTATCCCGAATTTCAGCACTGTTCCCTTGGAAGAGGGGATGAAAGTTAACATGTGTACTTAGCTGTAATTTATTAACGCGTGGTCCGATTTCATTCATTCTTTTTTGTTTCAAACAAAAAAAGATAGAATGATTTCGAAATAAAAATGAGGGACTGGGTTTCTTTTTACCCGAAATTCTGATATTTCCAGTATTTTATGTGTGTAAGTATGTAACTCATATGTGTAAGTTATGTGTAAGTTACACACTTACACATATAAAATATTATAAATATCAGAATTTCGGGTAAAAAGAAACCCAGTCCCTCATTTTTATTTCGAAACTTATCTTTTTGAATCGTTATATCTCAAAAATGGTGACTCTTAGGAAAAAAAGTATTCAGACATTTTTTATAGATAATTATCTGATCTACAATTTTGTCTAAAATAATTTTATGATAAAACTTACCGTTTTGCTGAAAACTTCCCGTGAAAACTTTGACCCGAGTAATTTTTTTTACAGGTGTCGGATCAATCAGAATGTCGGATTACTTGTAAAAGTTTATTTGAATAAAAAACTTTTTATTCTATTTTATTCTATTCAATGAGGACTTTTTACATTTCATTTATAATAGTGTTTCGAACAATCCTACCAATTTTCAGCCAAGTGTGAATAAACTGTGCGTGTCCAAGAGTATTTTTTTTTCCAGGTGTCGGATCGATGAGGACTTTTTACATTTCATTTATAATAGTGTTTTGAACAATCCTACCAATTTTCAGCCAGGTGTGAATTATTGTAACCTTGGAAGTCTAAATTGACTGGGCTAAAAGTTGTCAGTTTTAGACCATTTTTGTGACGGGGGCTATCTCAAAAACTAAACTAGTTAGGAATATGATATGTTGGTATATATAATGTACCATATGCTCTATTTGAACAACAAATACTGAAAACAACGATTCATAAAATAGTTTATAAGCTGTGACCAAAACAAACGAACATTTTTTGGGGTTTTCTTTCACGGTTTGTTGCGATGTTTAGCTCGGAAATTAAATATTTCATAGACCCAAAATATTATATCTACTATATAAAAATAAGTCGGGTTTTCCTTCCTGACGCTATAACTCCAGAACGCACGAACCGATTTCCACGGTTTTGCATTCGTTGGAAATGTCTCAGGCTCCGTGAGGTCTATAGCAAAGAAAAACACGCGAACGAAGTCGCGGGGTCAGCTAGTTGTTCATAATTATGTACGGAACCCTGAAAGAGCGAGGCCCGACTCGCACTTGGCTGATTTTTTTATCTGATATAAATCTGTGCCTTGTTTTATGCCAATATGCCATGAACATTTTTTTGTTGACGTTTCGATGCGCTTCGACTGCGCTAGAGTGCCCTGACCCTAAGGATTCATAAAATAACTAGCTTTCGCCCGCGTGAGGGAATCGTGGATTTCCGGTTTCCATTCCCGCTCCCCCTTTTCCAACCTTATATACCTATTATACCTACCTACTTTCAAGGACGTTTGTTATAGTAATTACTCGTGTTAACCTGTATCATTTAGATTCTGTTGGTGTTTCAAAATAAAACAAAAATAAAAAGTCTACACAAAATAATCTATAAATATAAAACAAAGTCGTGTTAGTTCGAACACTTATAACTCGAGAACGGCTGTAGCGATATTCATGGTTATTGATTTGTTGTATTTGTCTCCATCCCGAATAGCATAATAACTATTAAAAACATTGAAAAATTGACGAAAAAATAAAATACAATTTTTTATTATTTTAAATTACCGGGTAGGTACAGGTAACCTACCGGATCTCGGTAGGTGACGCTGATGTCGGTATGTCACCACCGGGCAGGACGAAGTCTGCCGGATCCACTAGTTGCAAATAAATTGGGAATTATGTGTTTACAGATTTTACTTCATGAGGTATTTGCTTTTCACCTTAAGCTTAATTCGTTTATAAAATCTAGCTAAACGTTAGGTTTAACAATTTCAAATGCAATCTCGATTCTCGTCAAGTGCCTAGTACTCAATACAAACGTATTTCTATTTGGAAACAGTGTAAAATATAGCAAGTACCTACTTTGTTCATCGTTCGGAGTAGGAACTGAGATGCTGGTGTTACGCCTAGTTCACACGAGAGATTTTTTAATGGACGTTAAAAAAGCGTCCAAATGGAACAAATGTATTCCCAAGTATATGTTCACACGTCATCGTTTTTTTTAACGCGACGCATTTTTATCGCGCAGTGTTCTCAGCGCTCGGCGTAGGGCGTTAAATGTTAGACCATACGAAACTTCTTACTATTATTCAGACGAGCGTTAAAAAAGCGCCAACGTCGGGTTTTTTACGCAACGTTCTTTTTAACCCCCGACGCAAAAACGACGGGGTGTTATAAGTTTGACGTGTCTGTGTGTGTGTGTGTGTGTGTGTGTGTGTGTGTGTGTGTGTGTGTGTCTGTTCCCCTGTGGCGCTCAAACGGGTGGACCGATTTGAATGCGGTTTTTTTTGTTTGAAAGGTGAATTAGTCGAGAGTGTTGTAGCTATGTTTGAAGAAAATCGGTCCAAGATGGCCGCCGCTACAAAATGGCGGATTACATATTTTTTCACAACTTCCTTAATATGGGTATCAAATGAAAGGGCTTGACTAGTAGAATAGCACTATGTAAATCCAAGATGGCCGCCGCCACAAAATGGCGAATGTCGGGGGTTTTTTAAATTTTCAATTTATACTTGTACGCTCGTACGAATTAGGCGTTAGTCGCTCGGAGCTCGGCAGCTCGTAACAGGTGGCTCCCCGCTGAGCGAACGACCCGCGAGGTTGGCGTTGGCGAAGCCACTAGGAGACCGCTCTCCGAAAACTTAGCGCTGTTATTATAACTCCTAAACACAATCCAATACCATTAACCATTTACTTTGTAGTGTAAGGGACCTTTCAGACAGACCGGCGCGGAGAGCAGAGCAAATTTTAATCGCATTTAAAATAGAATCTTAAGACATTGAAATAGGCTTTATTTTTACATGTTAACTCTTTTATGATAAGAGGATGCTCGAGCATGCTCCCAATACGCTCTGTGTGAAATATATGAGAGCAGCCGGTCGGCTACTCGTCGAGCCGGTCGGCTGCTCCATGCCCGTGCCCTTTCGCGCTCGAGCATCCGACCGGCTCCGTTCGCGTGCTCTTTCATGCTCGCACAGCCGACCGTAGGTCGAATATGCTCTGCCGTCCGGCCCAAGAGCGTACGCTCGGCTCCGAGCGCATCCGCGTGTCCGTTCACACAGACCGGCGCGGAGAGCAGAGCAAATTTGAACGGCCGGTCTGTGTGAAAAAAAAAAATGCTCTCCGACGCTCTCCGCGCCGGTCTGTCTGAAAGGTCCCTTAGTATTGCGCGCAACGGTAGGTATCTACCGCACAATGGAAGTCAAGGTAACGCAGCGTTCGTTGACCTCCAGCTTCAGGTTTAAGATATTTAGGATTCGCCCACTGCCCACCAACAACGTAAACTTATAAGATTATATATAAGCATCGTTTAAGTTAATTTTATATATATCTAAACTGCTGAAGCTTTTTCAAATACTTGAATAGGAGCAGGGGCTACCTGCTTTGTTGAAGACCATGGTAAATAACGTAAAATAAACCTATTTCGATACTAATCCGCTTTTTATGTATAAAAACGCAGTCTACGCAGGTTGCAGTATGGCAGGGTAATGAGGTTTAAACAATGATATCCCACAATATGCTAGGGTAAGAAAAAAAATTCCGGCTTCTTTTTCATGGAGCTCTCCTAAAAAATAATTTAACTAAATTTCTAATTCAATATTTGGTTTTGGGTCAACGTTCTACACCAAATACCAAAATTTTAAATATGTAACTTCGTCTACGAGCTAGAGACCAGTGACCGGCTGACAGACAGACAGTCAGACAGCAGAGTGACATTAATAGGGCTCCGTTTTTACCCTATGGGTACGGAACCCTAATAAAGCATTATAAGTAAATTTAGGTTTATTTTCCTTTGTATTCAACATAAGTATTTGTTTCCGCTTATGGTTGTGTTCTACTACAATCTCACCTGGTACTGTAGCATTCCTGTGAAATCTGTTTCCTGTAATATAAATATAATACAGGTTATCACATGTTTCACTGAAGTTCTAAACTACGACTACGAGTGCTACAGCTACGGCTATGTCTACGTTTAGACTACGGCACTACGGCACTACGGTACTACGGCATCGCTGCTAGCCAAGCTACGGGGCGCTGCTACTCGCGTAGAAGCTAGTAGAAGGCCCATGCTAAGGCTTTAGGGGAGAATCTACTACGTGGATTAGCGCTATACTTTAATTCGTACGAAACTTAAAAAAAAGGATTATTTCTTTGCTATAGTAATCTGATCGCACTCTACTGCGAGAGCCGTACACATTCACATTTTTCACTAATGTTAATAAGAATGACGTCACAGGCACTATCGGTCACGTCGCCCTCTGCTGACGCCATCCACATTTCTTCGACTCGTTCTATGCGGCCGCCGATCATCAGCAGAGCATCAGTGCCGGCACAGTTCCGGCACAGTGAAAAATATTCTTTCATACATTCTCTATGGACGCGTTCACACCTGTCTGTATCAGTGACGACACAGTATTTCAATTTCAGTTCATAGAGAATGTATGAAGTAATATTTTTCGCTGTGCCGGAATTGCGCCGGCACTGATGTTTCACTGATATATGCAAATCGGCCTTAATAGATACAATATATAAAAGCGGTCAGGTGTCGTGAGACACCCAGCATAGCGAATGTGTAGGTATAGGCTCGGACTTGCTCGCACATACTTGCTGTCTGTTCAATAAATAGTCGATTAAAATAAAAGTCCATTTCTAAAAATAATATACATTTTATTTTAATAATGATTGATTATATATTTTCTCTCTTGTACCTACTATGTCTCGCTAACTCATGCGGGCAACAATACGCACTGCCCAGCCAACGAGGCGCATGTGGCGTCACTTCTTCTGCCAAATAAATGTAAAGAAGCTTCATTTCAAAAATGCGATGCGTGCAGCTCAAGTCAATTTATCGCTTCAAATTATTGTTAGCTGTATATATAGTTTTGAATAGAGTAGGTATATTGTAGTGTTAACTGTATTTTGTTGTTGTTGAATGTTTGGGAGCTACGCAGCGCATGGCGCAGTCATGCACGGTTCAGTTGATGATAGTCGGCTTTGTCTGCGATTCCAGTTAATTTGCTAATTGATACATTACACGTCGCATTCAAACAGATTTTGCATAAGCCTATTTATTTTCATCAATGCTTTTACTGTTGATTAGGACGAAATAAAAGCAGTCATGTGTGTTAAACTCGCACACAAGGGTTTGCCCCCACGCAACATAAATTCTGATGGGGAAGGGGGGGAGGATTTGTACGGGGACTTTTGGTATGGTTGTGTTTCTGGCTTTAATGTTTACTTTTAGCGTGATAGAGGCCATAGGATACTTGTTTGGATGTGCCGAGTGCTTGTTTATTATTCGATCAACATCATCATCAGCCAGTATGCGTCCACTGCTGCACATGAGCCTCTTTCCAGCAGCACCTATCCACTCTATCCTCGGCTGTTCGCATCCAATCGATGCCAGCCACCTTCCGGATATCGTCGCTTCACCTTGTTGAGGGGCGCACTATACTCCTTTTGCTAAGGCGTAGTCTCCACTCGAGGATTTTCCAGCTCCGTCATCCATTGTTCCTCCTGTCATATGTGACCGACCCACTGCCACTTCAACGTGCCAGCCTTGAGAACCATGTCGCTATGAGCAATGTCAAAGGCTTTCTCATAGTTCACAAAAGCGAGGAACAGCGGCTGATTGGCATTATCGGTAGGTAGGACTTCTGTAAAATCTGCCTCAATGTGTGTATGTTGTGTATGGCGGTTTAAAATGGCTCTGGGATCCTGGTCATAGGCCTCAGGCTGTGAACCTTTGGTTTCATATGGCTGACCGTAGAAGTCTCCTATCGGCGAGAATCTGATTTAGCGTTAATGATCGTCAGCGCTAAATAAGATTGTCTTGAGTTTGGTCATTCGCCATCTACCAAAATTTCGTGTACCTCCGTGTACCTACCAAGATTTCGTGTTTCGTGATACCTTAAACCGTTTTGTTTCGCTTTTTGTATTTCTTGGGTATTTAAGCGCCGGGGGTCTCGTCCTAAGGATCTTTTGACTTTTCTCTAAGTACTGCGCCTGAGTAAATTGCACGTTTATTTCATGAGTTGCGGAGTCTCATCCGACAGTTTTGCCTTTCTGCCTTTCTGGAACTAGCCGATTGCCTAGTTCCACAGAACTTGGAGCCTTCTTTCCAAATTATATTTCCCACAGTTTCGAAATCCTCGTCAATATCGGTTGTAGGTTCCGGCGCTCTCATTTCAAGGAAGTCGATCAGCATTGGCTTCTATACCCTCGCTGTCCCATAGCACATTCAGAACCACTCTGTGTACCCTATTTTGCACTAAAGTTTCCTATGATAACGTTGAAGTGGGCCTTTGTCGTGTTGCCTAAGGCTTTATTAATGTCGTCGTGTAGCGTTTCGACTTCCGAATCCGAGTGTGATAAGGGTGGTGCGTATACTTGGATATATCCTTTAGGCAGTTTAATTATAAAATACGCTACCCTTGAAGATACACTGGATATCTGTACAAAGTTATCAGTGAGCACCTTATTCTCGATGGCCTGATATACATATAGAGTTATAGTCCACCATAGCATAGGGACCACTAGGGTTACGGTATCCTCCCCCTCGCTACAGACTCAACCACTTCACTCAACCTTAGAATGTGCCATCTTATATTTTCTAACTGTAAAGTGTAAACTATTATTCGATACTTGGCATTAATTATTTATTACTCGTATACTCGGCAAAATAACTCGGCTCAAATTTTGAGCAAGTACATAATATACTGTTAACAGTATACTTATTTACTACTTACTTTATCAATAAAGTCAGTCGAAAAACGTATTGCACAATTTATAAAGCTTACAGCCTTCCTAATCGATTAAGATACTTTTTAGGGTTCCGTACTCAAAGGGTAAAAACGGAGCCCTATTAATGTCACTCTGCTGTCTGTCTGTCTGTTTGTCCGTCTGTCCGCCGGTCACAGGTCTTCTAGCTCGCAGACCAAATGAGTTACAAACCTGAAATTTTGGTATTTGATGTAAATAGTTGACCAAAAATCTACCTAAACATCCGCCAGTGAAATTTTAACAGTTTTTAGCAAGGTATGAGCTCAAAGGAGCTTAGGAAAAACAAAATGATTCCCACGGGATTTTCAAAACCAATATCCACGCGAACGAAGTCGCGGGTAGTATTTCGATCGCATATAGAATCGCAGTATAGAATTTCGTCGCAGTTTAGTGCGTACAAAATGAGCGGTTGCATATAATCTATACTAATAAATAAAATTGAAGTGTCTGTCTGTAATATCGAAATAACTACCTCATATTAAGCTCATATGGTTATTTGAACGATACTATAAGCGAATCACAAGTTTTTAAAATTTTTGTCTGTCTGTCTGTCTGTCTGTCTGTCTGTCTGTCTGTCCGTCTGTCTGTCTGTCTGTCTGTTTGAACGGGCTAATCTTCGGAACGGCTGAACCGATTTTGACGGGACTTTCACATACAAGTAGAGAATTAACCAGGGAGTAACATAGGCTACTTTTTTAACCGACTTTCAAAAAAGGAGGAGTTGTGTTTTTCTACCTATTTACACCGATATCTCCGAGATTTCTGAACCGATTTGCGTAATTTTTTTTTTAATCGATAGAGAAACATTGCGACACTGTCCTACAAAAAATTTGGATTCCAACTCCTCAATCCTGATGCTGTAGGGGATCTGATCCCCAAAACTAATGGGATTTAGCCACTGTCGGTTATTTAAATTGATATTGGGGATACCAATTAAAGAATTTATTGTTGACTAGACGATGCCCACGGCTTCGCCCGTGTGTATTTAGGTTTGTAAAAATCTCGTGGGAACTTTGATTTTCCTGATTAAAAAGTAGCCTATCTGTAGTAAGTAGTAACCCGTCCACAAAACGGAAAAATTCCGTGGGATCCTTACGATTTCAGAATGCAATTCCTTACAGCATCAGGGTTGAGGAGTTGGACATGTACCTACTCGAGGTCATTCAACAATAAAGTCTTTAATTGGTATCCCCAATATCAATTTAAATAACCGACAGTGCCTAAATCCCATTAGTTTGGGGATCAGATCCCCTACAGCATCAGGATTGAGGAGTTGGAATCCAAATTTTTTGTAGGACAGTGTCGCAATGTTTCTTTATCGATTAAAAAAAAAATTACGCAAATCGGTTCAGAAATCTCGGAGAAATCGGTGTACGTAGGTAGAAAAACACAACTCCTCCTTTTTTGAAAGTCGGTTAAAAAAGTAGCCTATATTACTCCCTGGTTAATTCTCTACTTGTATGTGAAAGTCCCGTCAAAATCGGTTCAGCCGTTCCAAAGATTAGCCCGTTCAAACAGACAGACAGACAGACAGACAGACAAAAATTTTAAAAACGTGTGATTCGGTTATAGTATCGTTCAAATAACCATATGAGCTTAATATGAGGTAGTTATTTCGATATTACAGACAGACACTTCAATTTTATTTATTACTAGATGATGCCCACGGCTTCGCCCGTGTGGATTTAGGTTTTTAAAAATCCCGTGGGAACTTTTGATTTTCCAGAACAAAAAGTAGCCTATCTGTAGTAACCCGTCCCCAAAACGGAAAAAATCTGTGGGATCCCCACGATCGGAATGTAATTCCTTACAGCATCAGGGTTGAGGAGTTATATGTACCTACTCGAGTTCATTCAACGATAAAGTCTTTAATTGGTACCCCCAATATCTATTTAAATAACCGACAGTTCCTAAATCCCATTAGTTTTGGGGATCAGTTCCCCTACAGCATCAGGATTGAGGAGTTGGAATCCAAGTTTTTTGTAGGACAGTGTCGCAATGTTTCTCTATCGATTAAAAAAAAAATTACGCAAATCGGTTCAGAAATCTCGGAGATATTGGTGTACATAGGTAGAAAAACACAACTCCTCCTTTTTTGAAAGTCGGTTAAAAACGTAGCCTATGATACTCCCTGGTTAATTCTCTACTTGTATGTGAAAGTCCCGTCAAAATCGGTTCAGCCGTTCCGAAGATTAGCCCGTTCAAACAGACAGACAGACAGACAGACAGACAGACAAAAATTTTAAAAACGTGTGATTCGGTTATAGTACCGTTCAAATAACCATATGAGCTTAATATGAGGTAGTTATTTCGATATTACAGACAGACACTTCAATTTTATTTATTAGTATAGATGAATGACCTCGAGTAGGTACATGTCCAACTCCTTAACCCTGATGCTGTAAGGAATTGCATTCCGAAATCGTAAGGATCCCACGGAATTTTTCCGTTTTGTGGACGGGTTACTACTTACTACAGATAGGCTACTTTTTGTTCTGGAAAATCAAAGTTCCCACGAGATTTTTACAAACCTAAATACACACGGGCGAAGCCGTGGGCATCATCTAGTATAAAAATATAAAAGCGGCGAGCCGCGCGGTCAGCCGCGTACGCGGTACGCGGGGAGACGGGATTTTTTTGCCATTTTTATAGATAATGGTACGGAACCCTTCGTGCGCGAGTCCGACTCGTACTTGGCCGGTTTTTTGCGTTCCATAACCAAAGGACAAAACGGAGCTTGCACCCACTGTCATGTCTCTCCGCTGTATGTTTGTCTGTCTATCTGTTTGTCCGTCCGTCCGTCCGTATTTCACGCATCATATGTTTTGTCGGCAAAAGTTAATTATTTAATTAAATTTCAGATAAGTCCTGCTGGTATTATATTTCAAACCATTTAATTACATGCCGTATAATAGTAATGAAATTATAAAAACACATACAAATATTTAATGAAATTTAATGAAATTATAAAAACACATAATAGATAGTCATGGAGATGGGTTTTCATTTCGCATAAGCAAAGTTTTTTAAGCAAAAATATACCTACTCGAAACAATACTGTAATCAATAAATTTCTTAATTTATTTCGGCATTGTATAAAACACAAGTACATTGAGACCACCACACATGGCCATGGTAATGACCCGTGGTTTATTCAATTTAAATTTCATATATTATAAAGAAAACTATCACCGAAAATCTCATGAAAATTTTGTACTTATTTAAAAACTAAAATATTTACAAAATATTTTTAATTCAATTTTAATTGAATCATAATTTGCAGCAGTCAGATGATTGAAGTATTGTTTCTTTAAGTAAACATCTAGAAACATTGTCAAAAGCAACTAACATACAAGCAGACGCTTTTATTTTTTGTACTCTTATATCGTTAGACTCAAGGACCGAATTCAAAATTAAGCTCACAACGCGAAATTACGAAATAACGGCATGAAAAAGCGACCATGTTACGAATTTCGTGGATTTAATGATATTAGACTGTGGACTGTGGTCTACAATGCGTAGTAGTAATTTAGAAAGTGCATAACGATAGCGCTATTATAGATAACGGTTAAAACTATCAGAACATTTTGTTTATTACTTGATTAGGCATAGCTGGTAAGCAAGATGAATACAAATGGCACCGCGCGTTGTGAGCAATCTTTGAGCGTGGCATCGATACACATATATAATTTTTATAGTATAGTTGACGCCAAACAAATATTCGTCCCTGAGCTGAGGTGCGAGAGCGAACTCGCGCAGGTCCCTCCGTCCCTTCTGTACGCCAACTGATATCTAAAAATACTACTGCGACGCGTCTTGCGGTTATATTCAGAGGAGAATATTTGTTTGGCGTCAACTATACACGAAACGCAAAGCATACAGGTAATGAACGTTGATAATTTCATATTCGTATATAATTAGCATCGCGTCCGACTATGGTCGAATATCGTATCGCGTAGCGACTCACCGTGCCGTATGCGTAGGCGCACACCCGGATAGTGTACGCGGGTAGGTTGAGCACGACGAACACCGTGGACACGGTGAGCAGCATGCGCGTGACGCGCTGCTGCGGGCAGGCGGGCGTGGCGCCGGCGTCGCCGCGCAGCTGGCGGCGCGCTCGCTCCACGCGGCACACGCGGAACGTGATCCAGCAGTTGAGGATGACGATCAGCGTCAGCGGCACGGTGAACGTGATCGCCGTGTCCAGCACGTTGAAGCGCGCCGCGTGCTGCAGGTAGTCGCGGTCGATGTTGCAGTAGCCGTCGCGCGGCGCCGCGAACCGCAGCACCGGCGTGTTGATGAGGAGGGACAGGAGAGCCACAGTAGCGACCGCGAAGCGCGCGCGTGCCACGGTGCACACGGAGTTGCGGCGGAGCGGGTACACCACGGCGACGAAACGCTCCATCGTGAACGCTACCACGAACCACGCGCTCGCGCAGCACGACACGTACGAAATGTACATGAATATTTGACAGAAGCCGCTATTGTGAAACAACCCCGAAAGCTGTGCGGCACTCAGCCACGGGGCGAGCAGTTGAAGAAGGAAGACAGTGTCGGATAGCGCTAGCGCCGACAGGTACTGGCTAGTGGACTGCAGACGCAGTTTACTTTTTTGGAATATGTACACCGACGCGAGGTTGCCGAGCACGCCCAGCACGACGAGCAGCGGCGTGTAGTACACGTACATCGTGGCCACTACCTCCGTCGCCCACACGTCGAACTGCGTCTGATTGTCGTCGTACGCGACCGTTGACGTTCCGACCGCCGTGGTGGACTCGTACGCGATCCTCATAATTATGAGTTATGTCTTGTTTTATGTTATATTCTCTGCTCTGTGGCTCCGCTAATATTTTGATCTCTTCCGATTCGTATGCATTGAAGGACTCTGTAAGTAAAAGACGAACAAGTAAAGACTTTGTGATTGTTACGCATATGAAAATTTATAAATATATATAAATATATATTAAACAATAACTCAATTTTCGGAGATGTTTTCATCTCTTTGGAAACATTATAAATATTGGCCCTACAATTCCAAGGCTAAGACTGTTTCTTAGGAAATCTCCTCTTCTTTTTTAGTCTTTTTCTAGATTGGAAAAATCTCGATTAAGTAGTTTTTGAGATATATGTATGAGAAGTCTATTATTTTAAAATCTGACTCGTGACTTGATTATACTAAACCATGCCAAATTCCTAATAGTACGGCAGCCCTGGAACAAATTTTTTTGTGATTAACAAGCTGAATTTTCGTGAGTAGGTTCGTTTCGACGAGACGAACAAGTTTTTTATGTATGAAAATTCTCGATGAAGGTAGCCACTCGAGAGGGGAGGTGTTAAAAATTTCGATTCGCTCGGGTGGGAAATCGTTCCACTAAATTTGTAGGACTAAGTACATGGCTATTTTATTATACAAGTACATATCTACTAAGCTGCATACAAAAAATCCGAAATATTCGGAGTGGAGGACGCTGTTGAATATTATTAATAACCAGCTGACTTTTTGTATGCAGCCTAGTAAATACTTGTATAATAAAATGGCCATATAGTCCTACAAAAGTAGAACGATTTCCCACCCGAGCGAATTGAAATTTTCAACACCTCCCCACTCGAGTAGCTACCTCCATCAAGAATTTTCATAGATAAAAAAATTGTTCGTCTCGTCGAAACGAACCTACTCACGAAAATTCAGCTTGTTATTAATCACTAAAAAATTTGTTCCATGGCTGCCGTACTATAACACTTTAAAATCCGAAGTGGAAAAACAAATAATTAAAATAATAAATGACGACATTATTGAAGAAACACGTAGTGAACGTTTTAGAAATCGTTCGTTATGAAATCGTCGTATTACGTTATTAGTTTCAAAAAATCTGAACGGACGCAGCAAAAGTTAAAGATTATAGCCCAGTCAATTTAGACTTTCAAGGCTACAATAACTCCCACCTGGCTGAAAATTGGTAGGATTGTTCAAAACACTATTATAAATGAAATGTGAAAAGTCCTCATCGATCCGACACCTGGAAAAAAATTTACTCCTGGAACCGCACAGTTTATTCACACTTGGCTGATTTGTAGGATTGTTCGAAACACTATTATAAATGAAATGTAAAAAGTCCTCATCGATCTGACACCTGTAAATAAAAATTACTCGGGGTCAAAGTTTTCACGGGAAGTTTTCAGCTAAACGGTAAATCTTATCATAAAATTATTTTAGACAAAATTGTAGACCAAGTAATTATCTATAAAAAATGTCTTAATACTTTTTTTACTAAGAGCCACCGTTTTTGAGATATAATGATTCAAAAAGATAAGTTTCGAAATAAAAATGAGGGACTGGGTTTATTTTTACCCGAAATTCTGATATTTATAATATTTTATATGTGTAAGTATGTAACTTACACATATAAGTTACATACTTACACACATAAAATATTGGAAATATCAGAATTTCAGGTATAAAGAAATCCAGTCCCTCATTTTTATTTCGACACTTAACTTTTTGAATCGTTATATCTCAAAAACGGTGGCTCTAAAGTAAAAAAGTATATAAGCATTTTTTATAGATAATTATCTGATCTACAATTTTGTCACAGCTAATTTTATGATAAAACTTACCGTTTTGCTGAAAATTATGAAAAACCCGTTTTTATGACCTTCGACCCCGAGTAATTTTTTTCCAGGTTCGGATCGATGAGGACTTTTCACATTTCATTTATAATAGTGTTTCGAATAATCCTACCAATCTTCAGCCAAGTGTGAGTCAACTGTGCGTGTCCAGGAGTAACTTTTTTTCCAGGTGTCGGATCGATGAGGACTTTTCACATTTCATTTATAATAGTGTTTTGAACAATCCTACCAATTTTCAGCCAGGTGGGAATTATTGTAACCTCACCCCTATTTTTTAGTCTAATTAGACCGGTCTATTAGTAGTAAGTACATTATCTTAAATTAGAATAGAATAGAATATAAAAGTTTTTTATTCAAATAAACTTTTACAAGTACTTTTGAATAGTCAATGGAGAATTTTCCAATTATTTTTTTAAATTAATTATAAAAATAAAATAAAACAAAAATCTGAAAGAATCATTAAATTATCTCAAAAACTGAAAAAGTTATGGAACTTTAAAGTTGCGATTTCACGAATAATTTTGTTTCACGCGGCGCTCCATTGTGCGACGTCATCCAGACAGTTCCAAGATATTTTTTTCTGTTTAAATTTACTTGTTATACCAATTTCTCCCAAGATTACTGAAAAAAAGATTAAAAAAAAATTTTTCGAAAAAATCTATGGGACCATTTCGCAAACATCCTCAACGGTCGATTAAAAAAAATCACGCAAATCTGTTCAGTAATCTCGGAGAAATTGGTAAAACAAGTACATAGAAAAAATATCCCGGTCTGGACGCGATGACGTCACACTCGAGTGAGAGGCAGCAATCATTTTGCGTTAAAATACATAAACTTATATAAATAATCAATTTCTTCGTCATTTATTGATGGATTTAATTTTTTTTTCTGTTTTATTAGTTTTGATCTATATTTTAATTCCATTATAGTCCGGTCAAATTAGACTAAAAAATAGGGGTGAGGTTACAATAATTCCCACCTGGCTGAAAATTGGTAGGATTGTTCAAATCACTATTATAAATGAAATGTGAAAAGTCCTCATCGATTCGACACCTGGAAAAAAAATTACTCGGGGTCAAAGGTCACAAAAACGGGTTTTTCATGATTTTCAGCAAAACGGTAAGTTTATCATAAAAGTAGCTTAGACAAAATTGTAGATCAGGTAATTATCTATAAAAAATGTCTTAATACTTTTATTCTTAAGAGCCACCGTTTTTGAGATATAACGATTCAAAAAGTTAAGTGTCGAAATAAAAATGAGGGACTGGATTTCTTTTTACCTGAAATTCTGATATTTCCAATATTTTATGTGTGTAAGTATGTAACTTATACATATGTGTAAGTTATATGTAAGTTACACACTTACACATATAAAATATTATAAATATCAGAATTTCGGGTAAAAATAAACCCAGTCCCTCATTTTTATTTCGAAACTTATCTTTTTGAATCATTATATGTATCTCAATAACGGTGGCTCTTAGGAAAAAAAGTATTCAGACATTTTTTATAGATAATTACCTGGTCTACAATTTTGTCTAATATAATTTCATGAAAAGACTTACCGTTTTACTGAAAACTTCCCGTGAAAACTTTGACACCGAGTAATTTTTTTTACAGGTGTCGGATGGATGATGACTTTGTATATTTCATTTATAATAGTGTTTCGAACAATCCTACAAATTTTCAGCCAAGTGTGAATAAACTGTGCGTGTCCAGGAGTAAATTTTTTTCCAGGTGTCGGATCGATGAGGACTTTTCACATTTCATTTATAATAGTGTTTTGAACAATCCTACGAATTTTCAGCCAGGTGGGAGTTATTGTAGCCTTGAAAGTCTAAATTGACTGGGCTATTATGTTAAATATAATATTTAAAAAAGGAAGGATACCGTAATGGCTCGTTGAAGTATCTGTCAGGCATTTTCATATTTACATGAGGCAATTGATTTTTATTTTTAGTAAGTTTTGAAGTTATTATCTTTTTTGTGGGAACTGTTTTATCTCTGGTAACATCAGAAACAACGTCAGAATTCTGCGGAATTAAAAATCAGAGTATAGAACATCTATTACGTCAGAAGAGGTGAAAGAGATGAATAGCAAAATAACGACAGTAATGAGTAGAGCACAGAAGAGAAGAGAAGAAGAAAAGAAGACGACGCGTTGAAGTGATATGGACGTGAAAGAGACTTAGAATTCAGTAGAAATTATGTTAATTAAAGGTGAAGATCTTTTTAAGTCTTACGTGGTTCGAGAAAAATAAACTAATGATATAACTACATATGAAATGTAAATGTTTTGCATACAGTGTTACTATAAATTCCAATTCACACGAGCCGTATTTGTATTTGAATTGAGTGAATATTATAAAAAAAATCACGGAGAAATATATTACTAAAATGATAAAAATGAAATGTTCATGGAAGATTTAACTAATGAAATAAATAATAATGGTAATTACTAGGGTCCTGTAATATATGATTAAGAAGAGTTAGAAAAGTTGATAAGAATAATAAATAAATAAATTTATAGAAATAATAAGGATCATTATATTAACGATTATCATCTGATAAACACTAGTGGACATGCAGAGGTACGCAGAATGATAAATAATATAAAAAGAGGATTGTATTGGCCAAATATAGAAAAAGACATCCGTGATTTTATTCGCAAATGCGGACAATATCAGAAAATGAAACATTTAAAGCATATGGTTGGAGCCCCTGGTCTTTACGACAACCGCCCCCTTTGCTTTTGAAAACATTTAAATGGACATAATGCCATACAATACGACCTTAGTACTTTCGTAGAAGCTTATCTTTTAAAGAATGAAGAAACTAGTACAGTAGCACGAGCTTTACTTAATAATTTTGACTATTTCAATTTCTAAATTCCCGTTTAACGGATACTATGTCGAGAGATACTAGAAATAGAAAAACTAAATTCTACAGCTTACCAACATGAAACTATTGGTTCCTTAGAAAATTTTCACAAACACTTAAGTTCAGATCTCCGAATTCAATGTGAAAAATATCCAGAGACTTGGAATCATTACATTCTCATTTGGTGTTTTTCGTATTCAATTTTCGTGTCCACACAACTATTATCATAAACTAGTAATCGGATATGAACTTCCTGGTAGAATTACTAATAGAGTATAACCAATGTATAATAACATAGATAAATATAGATTCGAATTAATACTAGCGCATAAAGACACACATGAAAATCTAGTGAAATTGAAACAAGACACTGAAAGTGAACCATGACAGAACATAAATTCAGGGACATGAAAAGAATGGTACCTGTACTATTGGTAAAAAACGAAACTGGTGGAAAACTAGATAAATTGTATGATGATCCATATATAGTAACAAAAGAGATGGATCCAAATGTTGAAATGTTGAAAAATGATAAGCGCGGAATAAGAATAAAGTAAGCTACTTTGGACTAGAAATTAAGAAAATCCTTTCATATTATGCATGTACCGTAGTTAAAAAAAACTATAGATATGCACTAATGTTTGTTGTATTGAGAAAATAGTATTAAATGGATAGTGTGAGTATGGATTTGTTTTATTGATCACCATCACCTTCGAACTATATAACACACACACACACACACACAACACTATAGTATAGTGGTGGCGTGGCGTGCGTCCACCGCGCCTCGCCTCTCGTCGACAACTGGCGCGCAGCCGGGCGATCGCCGCTGCCGGGTACAGCGGCGGTCAGCAGTGCGTTGCATCCTCTCGATGCATGCGCGGGCCCGGCTGCCGCGCCGAGCACGCCTCCCCTCCCGCGCGACCTTGACTGACGCTCCTGCCGGCTCACGCGTCTACTTGTTACGCTTCGAAACAAACCTATTTGTTGACAACCTATGACACCCTAAATACGATGATACATTATAATATGAATTGTCTTAGCAATATTTTTACTGTACACATGTGGCCTGACCTACACTAAACTGACGTGCACACTGCACACAGCTAATCGTAGGGACGAAATTGGGCATCTCGCGCGCGATGATATACGTTGCTTAGGCTCAGTGCACACTGGCTAATATCGCTCGAGTGGAAATAGGGATGGAACGATACGAGCGAGGTAATTATGCGTTTACTTAATTTCTACTCAGTATCGATGTTTGTATTACCTAGTATTTTTATTTCTATCGATTAGAGATAAGTAAATACGAAAGTATTTTTAGAATTTCTTTGAAATCTATCTAGATAAAAATTAATTACACTAATATATTTTATCTTCTTCTTTAATATATAAAACAAAGTCAGGGTTGTTCGAACACTTATTACTCGAGAACGACTGGACCGATTTTCATAGTTTTTGATTTGTTGTATTTGTCTCCGTCCCGAATAGCAGAATAACTATTAAAACATTGGAAAATTCACTAAAAAATAAAATAAAATAAAAAACATTTGTAAAATGTTCATACAAAATGTTCATGAGTTTCGCACTGGCGTAACTATACCGATTGGGGCCCGTTGCAGATCAATCGGATGGGGCCTCTCCTGCCCAATATAAAGCGACTCCACCAACATTAAAGTTTGATTTGGCTGAAATGTGGAACAGAGATAGATTATACTCTGGATTAACACATAGGCTACTTTTTATCCCGGAAAATCATAGAATTCCCAAGAAATAAAAAAAACATAAATCAACGCGGACGACGTCGCGGGCGTCAGCTAGTTTAAATATATATAGCGGCTGGAAGCTCTCTGTGATGTGGAAAAGATGTCAACATTGCCAAAATATTCGTTATAGGCACTGAGCAATTAATAGTAGTGGAGGAGCCATACCTACTTTAAAAACGTGTCAAAAATACACTCACACACGCACAATCCGAAAACATAAAATGGCGCGTGTTCATTGTGATGTCTCAAGTTGTGCGTGTGTGTTCATGTATACATTTTAGGGAGGCCATTTTTTGTTTTAAGTCTGCCGCAAACTGTTTTATTATTATGTCAAAAATGTAATGTTGTCTCTTACACACTTATGAAAATTTTGATAAGCTTGAGCTATTTTCCGATCCACTATTTTCTATAGGACATCTATATTATTATTATTATCTCTATGGTTATATGTGTGTCTGTGTCATTATCCTTAAAGACGAGTGTTTAGCACACAGGTTTAGCAGCATTCCTGAGATATTTTACAATAGTAAAAAGTTTATGCTATAGACGAATTCACGGGTTAAAGAAATATAATCATAATATTTATTATGCCATATATATTATCATAGAGAGATAAGAGCATAATATCTTCTAGATTTTTGCGTCTCGACTGCAGGTCAATTAAATCGTACTTTTCAACAAGTTAGCCATAAGAAATGTAACTCGCGTACATATTCTGCAATGCATATTACATAAGCAAAAATATTTTTGTAGCGATTTATATAAATACTAGCGACCCGCCCTGGCTTCGCACATGTGCAATTTTGTCGATTGTTTCTAGGTCATAAAAATAATTTATTAAAAATAAAATAATGTAATAATGCTGTTTGCTCATACCGCGGTATTAGATACGTACTTCTAGCATCTCTAAATACTAAATAGCATCTTACTTTTAGCATTTTTATACCTGTCGTAACTTCTAAACGAAAGGTCCGATTCCAAAAATTTAAAGAGAAATTTACATGCACATAATCAGCACTGATATTGAAACTATTTAGTTGGATAAGGATATCATGATACGAGTTTCAACCTATTTCGATTCCTCCTGTGTTTTTTTACTTATTTGAACAAAAAGCGGTAATAACACATAATTGTGACTTAACTATAATATAATTAACTGCTGGACATGTAGCCTAGAAGATTTTTTTGTGAATTATGATGAGTACTTTATACATGTAATACATTTTGTATCATCAATGGTTTTCAATCAGCGTACGCCAAATAATGATTTTTTTGTTATCAATTAGTGTGGTCACCTAACTCCTAAACGGCTGGACCGATTTGTATATATTTCAATGGGTTCCTGGATGGTTTGAAAACACAATTACCGGGTAGGTACAGGTATACTACCGGGACGCGGCAGGTGGCGCTGATGTCGGTATGTCACCGAGCAGGACGATGTCTGCCAGGTCCGCTAGTATTAAGATACAGATTATATGAGAATTAAGAGTATCATATTATAATTTATTTGAAGTGACATCCTGACAGTAGAGTGTTGTCCGCTCGAGTCGCGAGTCGCGTCGGAGAGGTGCAGAGTGAGATAAGTTGACGGTTGCAGGCTCGGAGCCGGGCCAGGCGCGCGGCACGCTGGACGTCCTGCTGTGCACCACCTACTGCCGCTCGCAGCTCTACCTCTCGCGGCAGCTCTCACAGTTGCACCCGGAGCTCACTATGCCCATGTTTTCTGGTGAGTCCCTCTTTCTTTTTTCTGGTGACTGCCAGAGTGTCATCATCATCATGATCAACCCATTACCGGCTCACTGCAGAGCACGGGTCTCCTCTCAGAGTGAGAAGGGAACTGCCTCGTTGCTCTAGTCCCGGGTCGACCAAATAAATTGTTAGATATTGGGTTTTTTGTCAAGAAATTCTCAGTGCCAGCCCTCCGGTAATCGGCGGTGTTACACCCCCGTGCCTCGGAGAGCACGTTGCGTGCAGCGCACGAGCAGCATGGCGGGTGTAAGCTCTGGTGGTGGTGGTGGTAGTGGAGGCGTACGTGTGTGCTCAGTGCGTGTTCTGTGGCGCAGAGGTGACGGCGCGGTTCCAGACGGCGCGCGCCGAGGTGCGGCAGCTGCTCCTGCAGTACCTGTTGCCCTGGCTCGTCAACATCGAGCTGGTGGACCCCAACGTGCCCCCGGCCAACCCGCTCTCCTACATACAGGTACATACAGGCCCTGTCTACGAGTTCCCTCCCACATCCACCTCCGACCATCCAAACACACACACACACACACACACACAACACAACAAACTACACAACAAACTACACCTTAATGCCCTCGGTTTAAACTCTTATTTTAAGTACTACCGATTTATATTTCGCAGAGCTCCGTACGATAGATATGTCTACAGTCAACGCTTAGGCCGTTGACTGTAGACGTATCTATGAATGAACTTAAATAAGCCAGTTATCGATGTGTACAAACTTGTAAAATGGACCATTTCCTTATTTTTTGTTTTAAAAGAAAATAAAATTGGCATCGAAATGAAATCTGCAAACTCGTACAAAGGGCACAGAATATAATATATAAGGGTACAGATAGTCCACACATTTAAATAAAAAATTACTTTCGATTGGAAGTACTCGTAATGAGGTGTAGTTTAGCTCGCACAGCGATGAATGCCTAGACTTTATGTTCACCTACAAAGCTTTCTGTAACGTAATCTTCTATATCATCTGACGCGGTAATTGACTGAATTCGTATCGACGACGGCGGGTTGCGCCGAGTATTTGCAGCTCAGCGATCACACAACGCAGTGAGGCAGGCCCGCTGTCGGTACTGAACTAGACTTAACCGAACTTGGGGCTAATTCTGTTGAACATAATCTCTAAACTGAACTAAATTGACAGATCTAAATGTAAAGCTATGCTTTTCGACAAGGAACATTACGAAAAGGATTTTTAACGACTTTCTAAAAGGAGCAAGTGGCCAACGTGCATCGGTCTGCGATGGCCACAAACTGACAGACACAAAGTGCCGTTCGGGCTATGTGGTTAACTTCTGTTCTCGTCTGTCGACTACGTCTATCGATAGAGGTTGTGGCCGTACATAATGATCCAATCCTTGTGCCGTCTCAAAACGTCATACGATGCGTACCGGGAACTTTAGTTAGCGATCACCGGCGAAACGGCGATAGTGAAATGAGTCGAGCGAATGATGGGCACGCATTGTTGTAGTACTATGCGGCGGAGGCGGGGCGCGGCGCGCGGCGCGAGGGCCTGGGCTCCGTGGAGGCCACGGAGATGGTCCTCAACAACCTGTTCTACATCACCGTCAAGGTAAGACACATCCAACACATCCACCAAACATTATCATCCCGACTCCCGACTGGCAACGTTGTAGGGTACTTGGACCAATAGATGAACAAATAAGCGCAATTCAACCTGTTATCATTTCTCCTAACACCCATATGAACTGAATTCTTTTAGTTTTACTTTACATCATTAGGTGGATAGGTAATTTATTAATTAGTAATTTTTATTTTTCTCTAAATTAACGAAAAATAGGCGAAAATAGAAAAAAAAATACTGAAAAAGTGCCTGTAGCCCTAATTGTAACTGATGTATTCCAAATTGTGACCGAAATCCGCCCTATTTATGAACTAAGAAAATAAAAGGCGAAATATAAAATCAACCTTTTTATTATTTCGGCATTATTTCGCTTGTAAGTAGGTAAAATAATTAAAATTCACTTTAAGCAAAAAAAATGAGTTAACGTTTAAAAATAGTGGTTCCGTATATATTAATAAAATATTTAGTTTTAACATTATTTAAAGAGAATATTGAGTGTAAATTTTTTATGAGTTTTTGGTCGCAGACTTTTATTTTAATTGATTTCATACTGCTAGTGGGCATCAATCACGGTCATCATAAGGGACTTTCACTCTAATTATGAACGGACAAAGTACTTCGTTCATGAATACAACATCCAGCATAATTTATGAACACCTGAAATAAGAATATGACAAAAAAATGTCCGGCTTTCGTATACACTAATTATTGAGGTCCAACGGGGTGACTGATTAGTTTAGCAACCGTTTGTTGATTTAAGAAGGAGCGTATGGTTTTGCTACTTCGCGAAAAAATAAAACAAAAGCTTATATATATATATATATATATATATTATATAGCAAAAGTTAGTGCCTAATTCTTATAATTACAAACTCTTAACACTTCCCTTTTTTGGATTCAATAATGCAAAATATTGGTTATATTGAAGAGAAAGGGTGTGATAATTATTGTTAGTAGTACCTACTTTGCATTACCAACGATACTATTTTATTAATCTTGACATAGGGGCTAGTAAATAAAATAAAGCTAATATACGCATGATGTTGTTAAAAAGTAATAAAAGTTCGCTACTATTTCGCAGATTTTCTTATAGCAACTGTTCACGTATGTAATAGAAAATAATAGAATAGAAAAGTTTTTTATTCAAATAAAATTTTACAAGTACTTTTGAATCGTCAAATTGAATCTACCACTGGTTCGGAATGCCGTTCCAACAGAGAAGAACCAGCAAGAAACTCGGCGGTTGCTCTTTTTTTAAAATAACAATATCAATATAACAACATGATTGAATTGCCGTCTCGCGCATTGCTGGAACGAGTCAAATCGACGCTTAAAACGACCCGGTAAAAATGAAGCTACTCCAATCAAATAAAAATCCTGGTATTTGCTACGCCCAAAATAAAGTACAGAGCGATGCATCAGTCCATTCAACTCTTCAAACCTGCACTGTTTGAAATCGAACACTTTCGATTCCTCTGCAATATTTTCATAGGACGGCACACTAGCCTTTGTAATCAGATAGGTAGGTACGTCGTACAGCCTACGTCGCATTCGAGCTTGTGTACTTACACGGTTCACGAGCGAGTACTCGACGGCTCAGTATCAATAAAGGTCCGAAATACGTATTGGCAGAGAGAAAGGGTGTCGACGGGCACGCCCGTGTTTACGCGCTCGCTGAGCCCTACGCAAACTGGGCCTGCACTCGCCCTAATAGTTTCCTAACGATCCATCCGTGCGGTACCTAAAATACCTGCATATATAAAACTAGGAGCGACTTCCGAAAACTGATTTCCGTTTCGGCTATAGGCAGATAAGTCTTCAGAAGACTTAGAAAGCTCGTTTCGTTGTTGTTACGTTAGTAAATTAATAGAGTCCACACGGAAACTTGGTTTTCAAAGAACGTCCTACTCGTATATGGTACGTCATTTTAAGGACAGGAGGAAGGGGCCGTCGTCGCCTCTGAGAACATGAAATGCAATTTCCTTAAATCGGTCTCGGTTTGAAGTATATCGATATTAATCTTTTAGTTTTTAATCTTTCCTTAGTTTTCGAACGTAAAGATGGCGTTAGTTAACGCACTAATAAAAACGGTTGCATTTCAATGTGTAGAAAGTAAAGTAGTAGGGGCGTTTTCCCCGTCCGCGTCGTCTGAAACCTTCGAAAGAGAAGCGAAGGATCACCACCGGATGTGAGTAGTCCGTGCGGTGGTCGGTATGGTACTGGTTGTCCGCAGTTCTCGGACAAGCACCCGAAGGAGATCGAGGAGCTGTGGTCGACGCTGTGCGCCTGCTGGCCCAACAACCTCAAGGTCATCATCCGCTACCTCGTCATCGTCTCCGGGATGGCGCCCAACGAGTTGCTGCCATACGTGAGTCGGCTCTGTTTATTATTTACCTATTGCGCGTGCATCACTCACTAATATTATAGCACTGCTCGAGATTGGCTGCCGTGGTCGAAATTCGATAGGACATTATTATAGAAGTAAGTATAACTTTTCGCGCAGCACGCGATTTGGTATGTAATAGCCACAACTTACAAAGGTACCCTTCCGCAGTGATGATTTAGAAAAGCACATCGTCTCAGCGGTACGAGGCGGGTAGTGAGTACATATCGTGACGTAAAGTGCGCCACTTACTGCTGTGTGTGCACGTCGGGTGTGATAGGACGCGGAAGGAATAGGAAAAATGTACACAACTTTATAAACTTATGGAATTTTCCACATTGATGGACAACTCGCGAGCAATCTACGGCTTTGTTTTTGAATAAGAGATGTTCTGCGATGGATTTTCCTATAAGTACCTTTAGGTACTAGTTATTATTCTGTGCTATAAGTTTAAATGGCATTATTAAAATATTGGCAAATCAAAATATTTATTTAGACGCACCGTATATGGTGTTTCATCAATGAAATTAAATGAAAAAATTCTCCATTTCTCTTCAATTCAGGGTCATTTATGGGCCTTTATATTTTTATATTTTAGCTATCGATCGCTTTCAGAGCGAAATGTTATACTTATACGAATCGAATATTTAATCTTCTCAAAATGTTTGGTTATAACGGCTTCGTTAGAAAACTGTGCAATTTTAGTTTGAATTCCCCCCAACTGTGTCCATGAATGCGACAGGCGAAACGAGTGGTGCTGTACCTCGCGCGCTCGCGGCCCGAGCGCCTGCTCGACGAGATGATGACGGAACTGCAGACAGTGGAAACGCTCAACTGCCTCATCGAGAGGACCGAGACCCCTCCGTTCTACCGGCTCACGTCCATGCGCAAGGCCACGTCGGGCCACAGCGACGGCCCGCCCACCGGATCACAGGTGTCGCAATCACAACCATCGCCCTATCTCGCGCACTTGCCACTCATATCCACTTTACCACTTTACCATTTTTTGAATTTAAACTCCTTTAGCATCGTTGTGCATTAGAAATTCGATGAAACGAAAAAACTACACCATTTTAGTCTGCTAATAAAATCAAATGCAAAAGTTAAATTAAGGTTAGGTACTATTCTAAAGTTTCACTTCTGCCGTGTGTGAATTGGACACACACACACACACACTTTTATTTGTATTTTGTGTCATAAAGTTTAAAAAAAAAATATATTACATAAGTATTACAATATAATCGTCACTCGTCAGCCGATCGAGGAACCTTTATCTAGAGCGATATGAATAGGCTGATATGAATGTAGGACGCGGCCGGACGGAGCGGGGAGCTGGCGCCGGTGGAGAAAGGCACCATCCACACCAAGCGACACAGCGGGGAAGACCCCGCGAAGGCGTCGTGAGTATCTGTGCACTACTTTGTTGTCATTTGTAGTCCTCCAACGTCTTGTAGTTTAACTTCTTAAATTGAGGAATCGAACTAACGACGATCGACGCAGACTGCTGAAACAACTCAAATTTATTGATGTAAAATAGTTTATACTCTAGACTGCATCGCTTGGCGACAAAAATGTGCCGGTAGGATCGCCAACATTTTTAAATTTAAGATAATAAATAATTCGCCATTTTTTTTAAATTTAAGATACTAAATAATTTAAAAAATTATTAATTGGAGAAAATTTAGAAATCATAAATGCCCAAATTGCCCCTACGGGAATCGAGCCCCAGACTCTTGCTTCACCCACATCTCGTACACCACTGCGCCAGGAAGCCCATCGTAAAACAAAGTCACATTCGGCGTCTGTCCTTGTATTGTTATTTGTTTTTTTTTTCTTGATTTCAAAGCCGTTTTCATTATGAGCTGCATCAAAAATATTTCGTGGGAAAGGTTTACATTATGTACATGTAATATTCACCAGATATAATATGTGACAGTAAACAACATTGGTTAATTTAATATCTAGTCAGCTTATTTTACGACTGATTGCGAACGGCCTAACGACTTTCCATTCCGTTCCGTCACTCCGTAGTCATTTACGGCTGGACATAGCCTTTTCAAGTACCCGCTAATAGTTCGTCTTTAGACCGAGTTGTTCAGAACCTTGAACATAACCAACCTATCAATAAAATTTAAACACCTCGACTTTCAGTTTCAGTCCACCCTATTTTCTTAGGACATAGTTTCTCTGACAATAATAATGGTCTTTCAATCTTAATCTCACTTTAACAAAATCCATTACTATAATAGGAAAAGGAGGTCAAAATGCATCAAACTGAACTTCGCACTTTAGATTCTCTAATTGATATGAATGATACTCTTCTGAGGTGTTTGTCCGTCAAACTATGAAATAGATGTTGACAAAGTACAAACTAGCTACTACTACAGCGAGAGTATTATTTCCTTTTTAGGGTTCTGTACCCAATTTAATGTTTTGCTTAAAAAATAAGTAAAAATGGTGGGCCATCAATGTTGTCAGTTTTAGACCATTTCGTGACGGAGGCTATCTCAAAAACTAAACCAGTTTTTAATATGAAATTTCGGTATATTATGTACCATATACCTACTGTATTTAAACAACAAATACTGAAAACAACAATTCATAAAGTATGCTGTGACCAAAACAAATGAACATTTTTTGGGGTTTTCTTTCACGGTTTGTTGCGATGTCTAGCTCGGAAAATATTATGTTGTTCATAATTATGTACGGAACCCAAAAAGAGCTAGGCCTGACTCGCACTTGGCCGGTTTTATTATTTCCTGTTCCGAACGTATATTGTTAGCATAACGGTATTTTCAAATACAATATCCATAAAGAGGCTATAGTGTAACACACTCGGCGCATGTAAACAGGGCAGCACTTGGCCTATATTGGCTGCGTTCGGCCAACACTTGCTGACTTGCCGACTTGCCGGTGTCGGTTTTTGTCTACACATCAAAGGATTTTGTATTTGTTAAAGTTGTTTAAGTATTTGGAACAAACTCTTTGTGTACAGCAAACGAGTAACAAAAATAGAACACGATATTATAGTGTATTATATTTTACGACAGATTTCTATAAGGTTGGTGGGCGGCTGCCGGCTAGTAACGTCGTTAGGATGGAAAACCATGCCTTTATGTTCTGGTTCGGTCATGCAGTATCAGATCGCGGCAAGGCCGTATCGTTAAGGAATGTCTTGGAATATTACGTCATGCATGAATCATCGTACTTTCTGATTAGGGCAGTTTTAGGGTTCCGTAGGCAAAGGGCAAAACGAAGTCCTAATAAGGTAACTCAGACTGTTTGTCCGTCTGTCCGAATGTCACGGATCTGTAGGTCCATTAAGGGACCTTCAAAATGGTTTCTTTTAAATTAGCACGATCATCATTATTATGATAACACATAACTTTTGACTCAGAGGCGCTTACGAGTAGGAGTAAATTCTAAATTATTCTGAGAGTTTATTTAATAGAAGTTTATTAAAGTTGTTTATTATAATACACATTCCTGCATGCAATTATTTGCAGTTTCTGTGTAAGCAGCTTCATTATTTTGTTGGATACGTGGGGAAAACACCGTGTAGTTAGGATGTATTACAAAAGTTAATTGGACTTTGTACATCCCTGCATGCATTTTGGGCGGTTTCTAAACAATTCACTTTCATATTTTTAACCCCCGACGAAAAAACGACGGGGTGTTATAAGTTTGACGTGTTTGTGTGTGTGTGTGTGTGTATATGTCTGTCTGTTCCCCTGTGGCGCTCAAACGGGTGGACCGATTTGAATGCGGCTTTTTTTGTTTGAAAGGTGAATTAGTCGAGAGTGTTGTTAGCTATGTTTAATGAAAATCGGACCAAGATGGCCGCCGCTACAAAATGGCGGATTACATATTTTATCACAACGCCCTCAATATCAAATGAAAGGGCTTGACTAGTAGAATAGCACTATGCAAATCCAAGATGGCCACCACCACAAAATGGCGAATGTCGGGGGTTTTTTAAATTTTTAATTTATACTTGTTGTTACGAGTAGTCCTTGTGACAAAGGAACATACTTTTGTCGGTCATATGTACGAAATCGTAATACAGAGAGGCCCGACTTGCACATAAACGATTATTTGAAACGCCAAAAAGAGGGGTCTTTTATTAACTGACTTCATAAAAAGGAGGTTCTGTATTCAACCCGTATGTATGTAAATATGTAAGTATGTTCGTGGTTATTTCAAAAACCAATGAACCGATTTTGATATTTCAGGAAGGTTTTAATATATAACACGCCTAGTTATCATGTACGAAGCTACACGCATAAATTTATCCATATGTCACTAAAATTTTGATTGGTACACTGATTTCTCTAAGATTGCTGAAGTCAATTTAATTTTTTCAAAAAAAATATGTTGTTACATAACAGCGCGGTTGACGACGCATTAGTGTTACACAGTCGTTAGTCATAGACAACAAGAGCTGTGCGGTGGAGTAAAAGTGCGAGATATTGAGTTATGTGTCCCCGAGGTGTCCCTCGGCGCATTCCCGTTGTGCGATTCATCACATTAATGGCGAGGTGGGTTGCGCCCACATCGAACAATCACTCAGATTACGCCGAGAGAATATAGCAGCGCGCGACGTATTCATTTTCCTCGTCGAGGAGACTGTAACTGAAGGGCAGTTTTGTTGATATATCTACGCCAATCCTATATCACGGAGAGGTTTCAACTATACTCGATAGCCGATCACGTCTTGCTGTTAACTAATAGTTCAAAATGTTGTCAACTTAATCTCAATAGTGATGTGATAGGTTTATTTCAATCACATTTATTAAAATCGTTTGACTGTTACATATTAATCTTAAAATAATTATCTTGTTGTTGTGTAAGTTGGAACAATATATCTCTAACGGGCTTAAGATATTTAACGTTTTGCAGATTACAATCACATAAAGTTAGTTTCGTAAAGTTTTAAAGTTACATAATTAGGTAGTTATAACGTGTATCTGTCTAACACTGTCTACTATATCCTCTTAAAAATAAATTTTGTACATAAAGATAAAATAAAATAATTGCTGTTGCGATGATGTGAATCTATTCAAATCATTCACTTTTACCACATCCGTATTTGTTTTTCGTCAAAAAGTTCAGTTGACTGCATCGAATTAAAAGTCCGACTATGTATCGATAGGCTTAAAGTGTGTTGTGATTGCAGCAGCGCCAAGACGGAGCTGCCGCCGCGCGCGCCGCCTTGCCCCACGCCGCCCGCCGAGGACGAGCCCGCGCCGCCCGCGGCGTCGGACGGCGACGCGACGCCCGTGAGTGTGCCCACCGTGCGTAGGCGCAGCTGACTCGGCACTGCACCCGGTGACAGCGACGCTCATGCGCGTGTGTGTTGCAGACGGGCATGTGCAGCGAGTCCGGCGGCGGCAGCGCGCCCGACACGCCCGGCGCGCAGGACGCGCGCGCGGAGGCGCCGCAGCCGCGCCCGCTGCCCATGCCGGAGTACGGCGGCTTCTTCGCGCTGCTCACCGAGTACCTGCCCGACACCAGCCAGCCCGTCTCCGGCTTCCACCGGTGAGCGAGGCCCCTGCCCCCTGCCCCCTGCCCCCTGCGCAAGTGAGCAGAACAGTTGTAGTGTATAGTATGTTTGTTCGCGTGGGCAGATGCAACGTGGCGGTGATGCTGCTGTGCGACGTGGTGCTGGACGGCGTGGAGCTGGACTGGTCCATCCACGTGCCCCTCATGCTGCACATCGTGTTCCTGGGCATGGACCACACCAGGTGACCGACACACGCTCAATACAATAAACATTATCAATGGCGTAGCGTACCTTGGCGGGGCCCCGCCAAGGTACGCTACGTAAAAATTTGTTTGGGGGTCTGGGGTCTGTTGTGTCTATTATGCCTACTCATATTTAACAAAAATAGTAAACAGCAACCGAAACAAATTAATAAAAAACTTATCAACAATAAAACAAACAACTTTAACAATAAAATGTATGAATTTACAATAATTATTCAATATTCGATACGCGTACTCTGCCAAAAGTTTTGTCAACGCTACCAACGTCTGTCTAGTGCTGACGTCACTAAGATGGCAGCCAGGCGCATTATCAATTTGTGGGGCTTATAATATTACATAAATTATAATCTGTTCCCGCTTTCAGTGATGCAAAATTTGTCAACTCTACTAAACTTTATACAAACGGTATGATTAATTTTGATGAATCTCGTTTATCCGTCGATAGTTCCTTAGAAAAAACTAACGGTCGGTTTAAATATGCGAGCGACATAATATGTTACAACCGACTGAAACTTTTATACGAGTGTGATTGCGTCATCCCACGAAATTTACGCGCTGTATCCACGGTGTGTTCTGAGAAATGTTTGTTCGATGAATCTGGAATTAATTTATGCATTTAAATAATGGATTAGTTACAATGCAACGGGCGAGCCGCCTGGCGGGCTCGGGCGTCCCTTAGCGGTGAACGGAAGCTCGGTAATGCCTACCGCGGAAAGTGCACTCAGCGTTTAATGCGAGAGCAAACTCAGTGTAAAGGTCGCGTGAGTTTTCACGGCCATGAGACCACCTACCCAATGTTTGCCCGCCGTGCGAACAGGTGTCCACACCCCCGCTCCACTCCGCTCCACCTCGGTAGGTGGATTTATCACTTTTGATATTGTTTTTAGGGTTCCGTACCTCAAAAGGTAAAAAATGGAACCCTTATAAGATCACTCTCTTGTCCGTTTGGCTGTGTGTCACCACTGATTTTCTCAGGAACGGATGCGAACTAGCAAGTTGAAATTTATACCAGATACTGAGATCTATAGGTAGTCTCTATTAGTTGTATAAAAATCAAGGATTTGAGTCAACACGATTAAAAGATAGGGGCAAATGTAGATTTTCGCGAAAGCTTGTAAGTACCAAAATTTACCTTAATTTTGAACTTTTTTATTTTTCGAAATTTTCCCTTTACTTGTGCTGTAATACCTTGTTTTTAACCAAAGGAAAATGACCAAAAATCTATGTGTGTATAACCCAGTCGTTTACAAGCATGTTGTATGCACCATTTATTGCAGATTTACTCCTGATAACCAAACACACCATTTTAATACCTCTAGGACTTGTCGTTTTTGAATAAATCTAAGTTTAAGTTTAAATATGATTCTAGGTTATGTGTAGTTTATAATTGTTAAACTAGTAAGGAAAGCCGTGTATCGTTCCTGCCGATTTGAATTGTTTGTTTAGCGCGCACTATACTTATCATACCTGTTCAACGATATCCAATGCAAAAACAATAAACCATAATATAATTAATATTGGTCTCCGCTGCGCTACAATCGCTACAATAAACATTCAAAATGTAAACATAGTAGACGTCACTAGCGTCACACACAACTAAAACAATGACATGTCACATTAACATCTTGAAATAAGTTTCGTTACACAAAATCAAGAAGGTTGTAGTTATATTATATTCATTGCACAAAACGCAACGAAGTTAAAACAATATTATAACAAAATAATAATATTAATTATTACTTATTTACTTTAAGCGTATATTGTACGATTTACAACAAATAACAAATAAAATAATGTATTTAAGTAATTAATATCCGTTCTATTTTAAATGAAATGATTTTTTTAAAATAACAAACCTCTTTTTATTTGGGCATGTAGGTATGCGTAGAATGTAATGCAAATGGCCGTCAGAATTAAACGGGAAGTTGAAAAGACGGTTTAATTCCTTTTTTATTACATTTTTTTATCGTGAAGTGCAGCATTAATAATTATTAATTTTCAAATTGTCATATATTCGTAAGATAATTTTTAATAAATTACATTTTGTGTAAATGTTTGGGTCAGGGGTGGTCATTCTCCTTTGCAATTATACCCGGAATTTCCCAATTCAATTCCGAAAATACCCTATGGGTCGAAAACCTATATGGTAGTTCCCGTTGACCTAGAACCACGAAATTTGGCAAAAAAAAAGGTCTTACAGCAAAAATAAAGGAAAAATTCCAAAAAATAAAAAAGTTGAAAATTAAAGAGTGTCCCCATTCATACCTATACATAGTTGATGTTAACAATAAACCTCTACAAATAAAGTTAGTGTTGCGGTTCATTAATAAAGGATTTGTGTTAACATAATTACGTTAAATACGTTTACCTACTTCTGGAGTACGGAACCCTCGGTGCGCGAGTCTGATTCGCACTTGGCCGGTTTTTCATCGTCGGGCGATTGAAAACGCGAAGCGGTTTCGTTGCTTGCAAAACATAAAGTTTCATATTTCACGCAGAAAAAGTAGCCCTTCAGTGAGTATTGGGCATCTTTTTTATTCATCTACAAAGTAGCCCTTGTGTAATCTCGACGATGCAGTGTAAGGTGGAAGCGGGATAATTTGGAAGAGATATGGCACCGTTTTGTTAAACCCATATTCCCGGGCCCGTTTGTTACGCGACATCGTAGCGGAACGGTTCGGTGTTCCGTTGCTGTTGTGTAGTGTAGTGTAGTGAGTGTAGAGAACTCACAACCGCTGTAGTGTAGTGGCGGTGAGTGTTTGGCGCCACTCGCCACTCGCCAGGCGCTAATGTGCGGGTGTGTGGTGTGTGGGGCAGGTGGATAGTGCACCAGCACTGCCGGCAGCTGCTGCTGAACCTGCTGGTGGCCGTGGCGGCGCACCACGACCACCTCACCGTGGCGCGCGCGCTGCTGGCGGCCCGAGGCGCGCATCTGGGCCTGGGCCTGCCGCCGCCGCCGCTGCCGCTCGTGCCGCACAACTTCACAGGTGAGTCCCGCCATCTTCTTCTCTTTTCTTCTCTTCCCTTCCCTTCTTTTCTCTTGTCTTCTCTTCTCTTCTCCACCAGACAGCCAAACACTCAAAGTTTATAGTTATAGTTATAATAGTTTTTTTTATAGTTTTTTTTTCATAGAATAGTTTTTTTTTTTTTCAATTCTCATTGTATGTGGGATCCCTATTTGTTAGACGCGAGTCTTTAATGAAGCACAAGATTAGTTGGAATTATTTAATACGTTCCTACTTAGCGTGCAAACGCAAGAGCAATGTTGGTGAGGCGAACCCTTAAGCGGGTGCTTAGAATCGTACAGTCCGACGACAGAGGCCGATACTTCGCATGTTAAATACAGTTTCACTAAGTAATAGGTACTCCGTTTGCACTAAGGTATCTTCAACGATCTTTGATTCGAGCGAACTCTGCTCAAATACGCCTTTACTCTTAGTTATATTCAAAGATCTTTGATTTGAGTGAACTCTATTCAAATACACGGTCGTCGTTCTCTCCCAGGTACCATCGAAGATCTTTGACCGAATATATTTTCGAGAGCTAGGACGGGATGCGGTTCAAAGCTTAGATAGTCAAATTCAAATATTAAGTTAGGAAAGTCTGTTTACCCTCGCTTCAGTCGTAACTCGGTTACCTATTAAACGTATTATAAATTACGATCTGCCCTGCGACTGTGTAAGAAAATCTTATTCATTTGACGGCGGAACGTAGGTGTGTGAGAAAACTATTGCCAGTCCCAAATGAGCTTCAAATTGCGGTGTAATTAATAAGACATAAATTATTCAAACATGTCTTATCAGGATCCCTAGGAATGCGATGACAGCTTGAAGGTGGTCGAAGAAGATACAGCTTCTAAAACTGTATCGTTCCATTTATCGAGCTTAGAAAAGAACTCGGTCATAATTTTTGAGATCAGTAATCAGAAATTAACCATATTATTGACATGAAATGTTTTTGTTTGGGATCGCTATTTGTAAGCAATTGGCACCGGTGCGGCGCCGGCGTCGGGTTGCGTTGATGCATCCTCTCCATTACTTATACAGGCCGTATGTTTGTGGTTGACATGAGTGTGATTGTTGTAGAGCCGGACGCGGTGTTCGGCGTCGGGTTGCGCTGATGTATCCTCTCCATTACTTATACAGGCCGTATGTTTGTGGTTGACATGAGTGTGATTGTTGTAGAGCCGGACGCGGTGTTCGGCGTCGGGTTGCGCTGATGTATCCTCTCCATTACTTATACAGGCCGTATGTTTGTGGTTGACATGAGTGTGATTGTTGTAGAGCCGGACGCGGTGTTCGGCGTCGGGTTGCGCTGATGTATCCTCTCCATTACTTATACAGGCCGTATGTTTGTGGTTGACATGAGTGTGATTGTTGTAGAGCCGGACGCGGTGTTCGGCGTCGGGTTGCGCTGATGTATCCTCTCCGTTACTTACAGGTCGTATGTTTGTGGTTGACATGAGTGTGGTTGTTGTCGAGCCGGACGCGGTGTTCGGCGTCGGGTTGCGCTGATGTATCTTCTCCGTTACTTACAGGCCGTATGTTTGTGGTTGACATGAGTGTGGTTGTTGTAGAGCCGGACGCGGTGTTCGACAGGGCGCCGCAGTGCGCGCACTCGCCGCGCTCGCACGCGCGCTCGCTCTCCTCCGACCCGCACGCCGCTCCCGACGGTGAGCGCACAACAACAACAACACATTTACTATGGCTCTCAACGACTACAATATTAACACGCAAAGGTAAACGGCCACAAACCATACCTACAGCGGAAAACTGAAAAAGATTCGGTAACTATATGAAAGTGCTTAGCAAAATAGACAGCGTATAAATACCTATGATCACATAGCTCGTCTGTGTACTGTATGCTTAGTCTAAGATCGGAGCACTCGAAAACGAACTCGAAAACTATTGATCGATTTCAGAGTAAAATAGACCTAAAACGGCTTGAATTAAGGTTTGAGTTCGCCAATACATTCAGCATTCGAACACAACGAGCGCCCCAAGCAGAAATGTTGTAAAATACATATTCGAACTATGGAATTACGACTTTAAAATACGAGTATTTGAGTTCATTTTGCTCTGAATTCACTTGTGATTCGATCAATAGTTTTCGAGTTCGTTTTCGAGTGCTCCGATCTTAGACTAAGCACTCTGTTTGCTGTGTGTAAACTATTTTTTTAAACATTTAATAACTTTTTCCCATCGATTTCGAATCAGACATTCATTCGAAAGATTGAAAGATTTAAATGAATTTTTATGGTGGCTCCTCCGCCCGCCCCGCACCTTTTCATTCCCCTTTTCAGCCCGCACATTAAAGCGAATAATTTCCGCCATTTTGATTTTTTCAGAAATTTAGGTGTGACAATGACATTCGCGCCTTTAGTGACTTACTAACTAGATTCTTACTAAATGGAACAACTTACCAACTCGAAACTAACTCCTGCACTTTGGTATGTGTGATCGACGAAGTTTCTGCATTCGAGCAATAACCCCAGCCGGTAGCAACCTTACCTTAGCCTTGGCCTTAACTTTAATAGAGTAGGTAAATAATTATCTTCCGTTGTCTAGAGAGTAGAAACCGGTATTCCACATCGGTTACCGTATGATATTATAAGGTAATATCAAAGAATTAAGGCGACATATTGAGAATTCATGTGATATTCGGTAGTAAATTTTTCATTGTAGTGTTTTCTTAAAAAGATACCTATTTATGACGGGCTCGGTTAGGTCGATTATGTGATCAAGGAAATCGAACTTGGGACCTCGTGATCTGCAGTCGAATATGATAACCACTTAGTAAACACACAACGAGTACGAATATATATATATATTTTTATTTTATTTTTCTTAAAAAATAAGGAAATGGGTGCACGTCAATGTTGTCGATTTTAGACATTTTTGTGACGGGGGCTATCTCAAAAACTAAACCAGGTAGGAATATGAAATTTTGGTATATTATGTACCATAACTGTATTTAAACAACAAATACTGAAAGCATACGAGCATTTTTTGGATTTTTTCTTTCACGGTTTGTTGTACTGAAAAATATTACCTTTGTTGTTTATAATTATGTACGGAACCTTAAAAGATCGAGGCTCAACTCGCACTTGGCCGGTTTTTGTGTCGACTCAAAGCGCCGCACCGAGCGTACCGGGAACTAAATTTGACATTTCACTGTCACTGTTGCTAGCGATCGCCGTAGTTGTATGATGGTTGTCAGTGTGTGGTCGTGTCACAGACTAAAGTTCGGCCGTTCAGAGAATGCGTTCCTGACACGTCGCGATTGAACTGACGACGTAGCTTTGTAATGGCGTTGCAGTTACGATAAAAATATTTTTGCTGGTTGTTTACCGTTTTAACAATTGATGAGCATTAAAACAACATTATTATATCAATAATCAATGAATGTTATAATTTTGTGCCAAACTGAGTGTCAAATAACTTGGTAAACAATATTTTTCTAAATCTATACTGCGCTATTACAAGGTTATGTCAGCGCTCTATATTTGTATAATAGTGCTGTGCTAAAAATAATAGGCAAGTATCGTAATCTGTTCTTATACAGTTATACCTATAATATAAAATAATACGCTTTGTTTTTCTTTTTAAGAATTTGAAAATAATGGACTATAAGATAACTTTTATGAAATATAAAAATAAAACTATGACCAAACCGAACGCGCGAAAGAAAGTAGCATTTTTTATTTAGGTTGAAAATGGTAACCCCAAATGGCGTTGGGCCGCCATTTTGTGACGCTAAAACAGTCGTCTGTTGTCGTTTCGTGCGCATAGACCACGTTCTTCAAGTGTTTTCGATCTGTTTTTATTTGACAATTTTATTATATGAATATTACCTTTTTTTGGTTTCTACTTAAATAACTAAAATATAAATTTTAAATGATTCCGCCAATTTAAAACGAAAATAATCTTAAAATAATGCGCCGGTTCATTTTGGAGGAACGGTAACGAACTCAGTGTTATGTTGTGCCCATCCCTAGTCGTGACTAACTGATAGGTGTCAGGAACGCATTCTCTGAACGGCCGAACTATAATATAGAGAACAGCAGGCCTACTACAGTCTTTAATCTAACGATCCAATTCCGATGCTATTCAAAATTGGCGCTTAAAATAAATCGCATTGAATTCGTACCATGAAGTATCTTTTTGTTTCTATATTTTTAACCCCCGACGCAAAAACGACGGGGTGTTATAAGTTTGACGTGTCTGTGTGTGTGTGTGTGTGTGTGTGTGTGTGTGTGTGTGTGTGTGTGTGTGTGTGTCTGTTCCCCTGTGGCGCTCAAACGGGTGGACCGATTTGAATGCGGTTTTTTTTGTTTGAAAGGTGAATTAGTCGAGAGTGTTCTTAGCTATGTTTGATGAAAATCGGTCCAAGATGGCCGCCGCTACAAAATGGCGGATGATATATTTTTTCACAACTCCCTTGATATGGGTATCAAATGAAAGGGCTTGACTAGTAGAATAGCACTATGCAAATTCAAGATGGCCGCCGCCACTAAATGGCGAATGTCGGGGGTTTTTTAAATTTTCAATTTACACTTGTTATACTAGGTTTTTGTTTCGTTCATGACGTCATGACGTCTATTGGCCGGATAAAAGAGTTCATGGTACGAAATAGCGATTCAGTTCAGTTTAGGTCTTTAATTGAGTCGCGATTATAGTTGATGGTAGACCCACAGACATGGCATAACTACTTTAAAAACGTGTCATAAATACACTCTTACACGCACAATCTGATGACACAAAATGGCGTGTGTTCATTGTGATGTCTCGAGTTGTGCATCTGTGAATGTTTATTTATACATTTTAGGGTGGACATATCGTGTGTGGCGAGTCTGCCGCAAAATGGCCGACACTTTTTACATGGAAATAGGACATTATTTCATCTCTATAATACTTATGGAGTGGGTATTGCGCAGAGGGGGCAAAGTACCCGTCGCTGCCGGTGATCGTGACGGGCGCGGCGGTGGACGCGGACGCGGCGGCCGAGCCGGCGCCGTCCGAGCTGCCCGTCGCCGACACCATCAAGTCGCTGGTGCACTACCTCGCCAGCCGCCCCTCGCACCTGCCGCTGTGGCAGTACGAGGACATCACCGCCAAGGGTAACTCCCGCCCCTCCCGCCCATCCCGCCCCTGCTTCATCGTCGTCGTCGTCTCAACCAATACACGTCCACTACCTACTGGACATAGGTCTCTTACAAGGATCACTACATAACACGATCTTGTGCCGCTTATTTTCACCGGCTGCCAGCGACTCGCAGAGATCATCTGTCCGTCTAGTGAGGGGTCTTCCTACGCTTCTTTTACTGGTGCGAGGTCGCTACTCAAGCACCTTGGGACCCCAACGTCCATCGGTTCTTCGAAAAATGTGGCCTGCCCATTGCCACTTCAGTTTCGCAACTCGATGAGCTATGTCGATAACTCTGGTTCTCCTGAAGATCTCTTCATTTCTCCATACTTCAAGCATAGCTCTCACCATCGCCTGCAGAGTCACCCCGAGCCTTCGAGCATTTCAATAACCGTGCTATCTTGAAATTTGGAATGGTTTTAAATAACCGCTTGCCTGAATTTATTGCAAATTAAAGAATTAAAAAATAATTAGATGTTTGTATAGCATTGTCGTTGTTGTGTGTCAGTGTGGACGCTCCGCAGCTGCCAGCAGATGGCGGCGCTGCTGCGGCACACGCTGCGCATCTTCCGCGAGTCGCTGCCGCACGCGCTCATCTCCGAGCGCTGGGCGCAGACCGCGCTGCAGCTCGGCTTGTCGTGCCCTTCTCGCCACTACGCGGGCAGGTCGCTACAGGTGATTCCACACTCCTTGTGTATTCATACATTTTTACGAGTACTCCATTGTGCGAGTCATTATTATTAACGAAATCTTAAAAATTCTATCTTCAAATTGTACAAATAATCAGAATCAAACTTAAGCGGACCTAATTCACGAATTGTTTTCACTGAGCGCTAATTCACTTCTAGATTAGATTGAATATTGGAAAGCGTTCCATGAATGTTGTGTCGTGTTCCGCGTAGTGTGTACGTAGCGGTGGTACTCGGCAGGTGTTCCGTTTGATCGGCGTGGCGATGACGGGGCGCATGGTGTCGGACATCCTGTCGCGGCTGGTGGAGACGGTGGCGGAGCAGGGCGAGGACATGCAGGGCTACGTGACGGAGCTGCTGCTCACGCTCGAGGCGGCGGTGGACTCGCTCGAGTCCAACTTCCGCCCGCTCGACTACATGCGCGACATATTCAAGTCCACGCCCAACCTCAACAACAAGGACGGCGGCCCGCAGCCCGCCGGCAACGCCTACGCCGCCGGTAACAACACTCGCATCACTCACATCACTCACATCACCCACACCACTCACATCAACGACACTATTGTTCAGCGGTTTTTTTGTTTTTTGAAGTGTTCTTTAGCAGCGTTGTAATATGAAAATTCGATGAAACGAAAAAGCGACACCGCAATCCTCTCTTGCGTACCACGCATCCATAACCACGAGAAACATGTTCATAAACATAAATAGAATTTAGCCTGCGAGAGAATGAGATAGAATACAAGTCGGTTTCCATGACGACCGCTCTCCGTCTACGTTCAGTTTTTAAACCCAAAATTTATTTTAAAAACATATTTACATAAAATTTTGGATCATTCGAAAAATTTTAATATAATATTATGCAAGATTCACTTCTGTCGTGTGTGAATTGCACATAGATACTTTTTTTTTTTAATAAACAAACATCTCTCTTTTCTCTGAGTAAATTTTCAATAACCTATATCTCCGTTATCCGCTTCTACTAGCCCAAATGATTTGAATAAAGCAATTTATTTTAGGATATTGCGATTAATTCTTATCGGAGTTTCCGATCGTAATGGACTTTTAGAAAGTGCTGATTTTGTCGCAGTTCGTTTTTATTTCACTTGTTTTTATTAAAAAAAAAAAAACTCACCGACAACCATCAAAGTAATTAGAATTCTATATCCCGCTAAAATGTTGGAACATTTTGATGTATTCGGAACTTTTCACATTGAAACATTGCTGGCTTATCTAAGTTTATAATCGAAAAGCGTCCGAAAGTTACTCACCAAATTATACTTGTATGTCGGTGAATGCGTTTAGGAGCTCTTCGACCGTTCAACTTTTTACCACCGTACTGCCGTATATCGTGCGGATTTTTATACTGTCGTCATTTACGTTCCATCTAAGCGCACGGAGCGTTTTAAATCTTCATCCCTAAGGCCGTGTTCCTATGTCGTAACGGGTAATTTATCGTTGGATGACTATCATCTCTAGCTGTTCCCGTTGGATCGTGACGACATTTTATCGGTTCACGGCAATCGCCTTGTCATTTGCACATCAGTCGACAACGACGAGATATTTTTATCGCGGCTACGATAGATAGTCGCAACAACGACAACCGTACCATTAGTTGTGACGTCTTTGTATCGTTTTACGACTGTCGTGCTAGCCGTTCCCATTGATAATCTACAATCCCGACAATCTGTCGTCACAGCGCAAAACAGTCGTGGACGACAGTTAATCATGTCGTTATCTGGGAACACCTCCATTTAAATATACAAGCCACGACGGCACTGCACGACTATCTGTCGTCACGACAAAGGGGCGAAGCTCCCTTATTCTAAGGGTTTAGGGCTCAAAATACCATTCCGAAAGGTGTGTTTCCTGAGACAACATGGGTATATGACGTATAATATAAAGAATGGTTTCGCAGGAAAGCGCTCGCCGGGCGTGTGCGTGGGCTGCGTCAGCAACCACACGCGCAGCACCAGCTACTCGGTGTCGTACTGCATGCGCAAGAGCAACCCGCCCGCCGAGAAACAGCCCCACGGTACACACACACACACACACACACACGCCTCACACACATTATAACTTCTATTTATTTACACATGTCGTCGCTGCGTAACTGACTACAGACAATACCGCGTAACTTAATTATGGCTATCTTTACAGGAGAACCAAAAAATATATTTTTTTTCTTATCTATCCATCCATATTGAGATGTGTCAATTAAGTTTAGAGTTTGTGGATAACGAAATAAGTGCCAATGTCTGCTCAAAAACACGCAAATTTCTGATTAGTTCAGAATAGGTGAATTGATATAGTAATGTAACCACCACCACTATATCCTTGCAACGTCCCATTACTGAGCACAGGCCTCCTCTCTCATATGATAGGAGAGGGGGATTTAGTGCTTAGACCCGCCACGCTACTCCAATGCGGGTTGGCGGGCTTTAACGATTATTGTCACACGATAGTGATAATAACTGGGAACGACTGCTTAACGTGCTCTCCGAGGCACGGGGGTGAAACACCGCCAACGACCAACTCCGGGCTGGTATCCGGCTCGAAGGACCATTGTTTTGTTATGCCTTTTAGGCGAATATCTTTATCTTCTAAAGCATTACTAACCAAATTAAAACAACATCTTTATTGCAACTAAAATCAATATTTTTTTTATTATTTCGAAACCTAAAAAACTTAATGACATGACAGATGCTTTCCAAAATGAATGACACAAAGAGTATTTATTCAATTGGCCATACAAAAACTACTCAGTAAAACCTCTCTTTACAAAACTTGACAGAAAAACCCAATACCTAACAATTGTTTGCCCAACCCGGGAATCGAACCCGGGACCTCGCGATCTGCGGTCGAATATGCTAACCAGATTGCTTAGTCTCAGTTTGAAGCGCTCCAAAACTAAAAGTATACTATTGATCGAATCGCAAATGACTTCAGAGCAAAATGAACCCAAAGACTCTTATTTTAGGTCCATTTTACTCTGTAGTCATTGTGATTCGATCAATAGTATACTTATAGTATACTATAAAGTTTTGGAGCGCTCCAAACTGAGAGTAAGCACTCAGTAGAGCAACGAGGCAGTAACCAGTGGTACTGAACGCAGCAGCCGAGGCGCGCGCGCGGCCGTGCGACGCCGCGAAGGGCGCGTGCTCCAACCTGTGCCGCTCGCGCTCCGCCCAGTCGCTCAAGCTGCTCGGGGACTCCGCTACACAGGTACTTATTTATTATTTAATTACCTGTTTTAATTTAATTACAACGGATAACACCTAATTAAAAAGGTAAACACAAATTAAAAGTAATTAAATAGATTAAATACAATAAATGGAAAGCGAGAAAGGAAACAAGAAAAATAGAAAAAAAACATACGCGCCGAATAGAGAACCTCCTCCTTTTTGGGAAGTCGGTTAAAAATAACAAACTTTACTTAATTATAATAATAAATACATAGAAAAATATTAGCATTAATTTTGGTATGTACTCTTGCCACTCGCAATGTTCATTACTAGATGATGCCCGCGACTTCGTCCGCGTGAATTTAGGTTTTTTAAAATGCTGTGGGAACTATTTAATTTTCCGAGATAAAAGTTGCCTATATCAATTTCCGGGACGCAAGCTACCTCTGTACCAAATTTCGTATAGATCGCTTAAACGTTTGGACCTTTAAAAATCCCGTGGAGCCTCTAATTTTCCGGGATAAAAAGTAGCCTATGTGCGGTCTCGGGATGTAAGCTACCTCTGTAATAAATTTCATCCAAATCGTTTAAACTGTTGGGCCGTGAAAAGGTAGCAGACAAACAGACACACTTTCACATTTATAATTTTAGTATGGAGTATGGATTAATACTAGAGACTCGATTTATGTTTATTTATTAAACTTGAAGTGACTTAATTTTGGCATTTTGTTGTTGTAGCTAGCAGAAATCCACCACACGATATTTCAGGTGCGGTCTAAGACTAGCAGTAGTGCGCGGTGGGTCCGTTCGCTAGCGAAACGACACACAATTTTTTACACAATTATATATTAAATAACAATGAAATCTGACTTTATTTTTACTATTAGCGCATTCTTTAAAGTCAGTCAGGTATCATATTGTTTATTTAATAACTAATTTTTTTTTAGACATTTTCATGTTTCAATAATTATGTATTATATTCTGAGCACGTTATTAATATAAAGCAGAAACGTTTTACTTCTTTCGCACATACGAATAAAAAAAAATTCCCGTAACCCAAAATATTCTCGAAAACAAGAAAACAGGAGGATTATAAAATTCATTATGAAGTTCATAATGAGTTTTAAAATCCTCTCTAATGAAATCCCACTCGAGGGAATGGCTAAATGTTTTCACCAGATAATATTTGTTTTCGATAGTTGGCTAGCGTTCATTGAATTTTTTCTTGATATCATCCTCCCACTGGAAGACTTGACGACTAACTTACGACTTTAGTCGTAACACTTTACGACTGAGTCCCACAGTAGTCCTACGATTAAGATGAATCTAAAGACACCTCATTTATGTGAACTGGTTAGTCTCCGGGTGGTTAAACACATTCTTCGTTCCGGGGCAGCCGTATAGGCGCACATTATTTCATATAGCATTGGTTCGCTAATGTCGGTGCGTAGCTGTGGTGCGTAGTGTGTGGAGTGCGAGGCTAAGGTGCGCCGGTGTCGCAGGACGACAAGCTGACGATCCTGGCGACGCTGTTCTGGGTGGGCGCGTCGCTGCTGGAGTCGGACTACGAGCACGAGTTCCTGCTGGGCGTGCGGCTGCTGTCGCGCGTGATGGCGCGCCTGCCGCTGGACCGGCCGGACGCGCGCGAGCGCCTCGACCGCACGCAGGCGCACGGCACGCACGGGCCCGCCTCGCTGCACTCGCTGTTGCTCAAGGTGCGACGACGAGGACGACCCTAGTGTAGCGCTGCCCCTGTACACATACTGTGACACCCGTCTGACACGAACGTTCCCCGCAGGGCTGCACGCACCCCAACACGTACGAGCCGGTGGTGAGCGTGCTGGTGGACACCATCCCGCTGCTGGAGCTGCCGGTCATCGACCCCACGCAGGCGCTCGCCTTCCCCATGACCGTGGTGGCGCTGCTGCCCTACATGCTGCTGCACTACGAGGACGCCAACGAGCTGTGCGTGCGCGCCGCCTGCCACATCGCGCAGGTACTCGCCTTCCCCATGACCGTGGTGGCGCTGCTGCCCTACATGCTGCTGCACTACGAGGACGCCAACGAGCTGTGCGTGCGCGCCGCCTGCCACATCGCGCAGGTACTCGCCTTCCCCATGACCGTGGTGGCGCTGCTGCCCTACATGCTGCTGCACTACGAGGACGCCAACGAGCTGTGCGTGCGCGCCGCCTGCCACATCGCGCAGGTACTCGCCTTCCCCATGACCGTGGTGGCGCTGCTGCCCTACATGCTGCTGCACTACGAGGACGCCAACGAGCTGTGCGTGCGCGCCGCCTGCCACATCGCGCAGGTACTCGCCTTCCCCATGACCGTGGTGGCGCTGCTGCCCTACATGCTGCTGCACTACGAGGACGCCAACGAGCTGTGCGTGCGCGCCGCCTGCCACATCGCGCAGGTACTCGCCTTCCCCATGACCGTGGTGGCGCTGCTGCCCTACATGCTGCTGCACTACGAGGACGCCAACGAGCTGTGCGTGCGCGCCGCCTGCCACATCGCGCAGGTACTCGCCTTCCCCATGACCGTGGTGGCGCTGCTGCCCTACATGCTGCTGCACTACGAGGACGCCAACGAGCTGTGCGTGCGCGCCGCCTGCCACATCGCGCAGGTACTCGCCTTCCCCATGACCGTGGTGGCGCTGCTGCCCTACATGCTGCTGCACTACGAGGACGCCAACGAGCTGTGCGTGCGCGCCGCCTGCCACATCGCGCAGGTACTCGCCTTGCCCATGACCGTGGTGGCGCTGCTGCCCTACATGCTGCTGCACTACGAGGACGCCAACGAGCTGTGCGTGCGCGCCGCCTGCCACATCGCGCAGGTACTCGCACTCACCATCATACAAACGCTTTTTGTCTCATTGCTTTTTAAATAACTTGCTGATCGTTTCGTAACGTTAGGTACTCAATAAAAGCCTCTCTCGAGTGTTTTCGGTATGCTTATTTTTATCTAAACGTAATATTTAAATACGAGTCAACTCACCTGTGGTTTTCTTACCAGTTCACATCGGAGAAGAGCAAAAAGTTGGAGAACCTGGGCACGGTGATGACGCTGTACTCCCGGCGGACCTTCAGCAAGGAGAGCTTCCAGTGGACCAAGTGCGTCGTCAAGTACCTCTGGGACACCTACTCGCACCTCTCGCTGCAAATGCTGGCCTTCCTCGTCGAGGTGCTGGAGAAGGTAACGAGCTCTGCGCAGGATCACAGTGTACACGGACAGATTTGACTATAGAATTGCCTGTTTATTAGTGATTTTGTTTGGACGGTAAATTGAAGTTTATGAATTTTTCTTTTCAAATCCTCTCCCGACCGTGAGCCAAATTATGGGCGACATATTGTTAAATGTTTAAACTTGATGTGTTTGTGTGTTTGTGTGTGTGGCAGTGCGCGGTGAACCTGCAGCTGCCGGTGCTGTCGATCCTGCACTGCATGCTGTACTACGTGGAGCTGCACGCGCCGGCCGCGCAGCCCGTCATCGCGGACCTGCTGCGCGCCGTCGCCAAGTTCATCGACGTGAGTACTGACATGCCTCCGACCGACGAACCCGCAGCTGCCGGTGCTGTCGATCCTGCACTGCATGCTGTACTACGTGGAGCTGCACGCGCCGGCCGCGCAGCCCGTCATCGCGGACCTGCTGCGCGCCGTCGCCAAGTTCATCGACGTGAGTACTGACATGCCTCCGACCGACGAACCCGCAGCTGCCGGTGCTGTCGATCCTGCACTGCATGCTGTACTACGTGGAGCTGCACGCGCCGGCCGCGCAGCCCGTCATCGCGGACCTGCTGCGCGCCGTCGCCAAGTTCATCGACGTGAGTACTGACATGCCTCCGACCGACGAACCCGCAGCTGCCGGTGCTGTCGATCCTGCACTGCATGCTGTACTACGTGGAGCTGCACGCGCCGGCCGCGCAGCCCGTCATCGCGGACCTGCTGCGCGCCGTCGCCAAGTTCATCGACGTGAGTACTGACATGCCTCCGACCGACGAACCCGCAGCTGCCGGTGCTGTCGATCCTGCACTGCATGCTGTACTACGTGGAGCTGCACGCGCCGGCCGCGCAGCCCGTCATCGCGGACCTGCTGCGCGCCGTCGCCAAGTTCATCGACGTGAGTACTGACATGCCTCCGACCGACGAACCCGCAGCTGCCGGTGCTGTCGATCCTGCACTGCATGCTGTACTACGTGGAGCTGCACGCGCCGGCCGCGCAGCCCGTCATCGCGGACCTGCTGCGCGCCGTCGCCAAGTTCATCGACGTGAGTACTGACATGCCTCCGACCGACGAACCCGCAGCTGCCGGTGCTGTCGATCCTGCACTGCATGCTGTACTACGTGGAGCTGCACGCGCCGGCCGCGCAGCCCGTCATCGCGGACCTGCTGCGCGCCGTCGCCAAGTTCATCGACGTGAGTACTGACATGCCTCCGACCGACGAACCCGCAGCTGCCGGTGCTGTCGATCCTGCACTGCATGCTGTACTACGTGGAGCTGCACGCGCCGGCCGCGCAGCCCGTCATCGCGGACCTGCTGCGCGCCGTCGCCAAGTTCATCGACGTGAGTACTGACATGCCTCCGACCGACGAACCCGCAGCTGCCGGTGCTGTCGATCCTGCACTGCATGCTGTACTACGTGGAGCTGCACGCGCCGGCCGCGCAGCCCGTCATCGCGGACCTGCTGCGCGCCGTCGCCAAGTTCATCGACGTGAGTACTGACATGCCTCCGACCGACGAACCCGCAGCTGCCGGTGCTGTCGATCCTGCACTGCATGCTGTACTACGTGGAGCTGCACGCGCCGGCCGCGCAGCCCGTCATCGCGGACCTGCTGCGCGCCGTCGCCAAGTTCATCGACGTGAGTACTGACATGCCTCCGACCGACGAACCCGCAGCTGCCGGTGCTGTCGATCCTGCACTGCATGCTGTACTACGTGGAGCTGCACGCGCCGGCCGCGCAGCCCGTCATCGCGGACCTGCTGCGCGCCGTCGCCAAGTTCATCGACGTGAGTACTGACATGCCTCCGACCGACGAACCCGCAGCTGCCGGTGCTGTCGATCCTGCACTGCATGCTGTACTACGTGGAGCTGCACGCGCCGGCCGCGCAGCCCGTCATCGCGGACCTGCTGCGCGCCGTCGCCAAGTTCATCGACGTGAGTACTGACATGCCTCCGACCGACGAACCCGCAGCTGCCGGTGCTGTCGATCCTGCACTGCATGCTGTACTACGTGGAGCTGCACGCGCCGGCCGCGCAGCCCGTCATCGCGGACCTGCTGCGCGCCGTCGCCAAGTTCATCGACGTGAGTACTGACATGCCTCCGACCGACGAACCCGCAGCTGCCGGTGCTGTCGATCCTGCACTGCATGCTGTACTACGTGGAGCTGCACGCGCCGGCCGCGCAGCCCGTCATCGCGGACCTGCTGCGCGCCGTCGCCAAGTTCATCGACGTGAGTACTGACATGCCTCCGACCGACGAACCCGCAGCTGCCGGTGCTGTCGATCCTGCACTGCATGCTGTACTACGTGGAGCTGCACGCGCCGGCCGCGCAGCCCGTCATCGCGGACCTGCTGCGCGCCGTCGCCAAGTTCATCGACGTGAGTACTGACATGCCTCCGACCGACGAACCCGCAGCTGCCGGTGCTGTCGATCCTGCACTGCATGCTGTACTACGTGGAGCTGCACGCGCCGGCCGCGCAGCCCGTCATCGCGGACCTGCTGCGCGCCGTCGCCAAGTTCATCGACGTGAGTACTGACATGCCTCCGACCGACGAACCCGCAGCTGCCGGTGCTGTCGATCCTGCACTGCATGCTGTACTACGTGGAGCTGCACGCGCCGGCCGCGCAGCCCGTCATCGCGGACCTGCTGCGCGCCGTCGCCAAGTTCATCGACGTGAGTACTGACATGCCTCCGACCGACGAACCCGCAGCTGCCGGTGCTGTCGATCCTGCACTGCATGCTGTACTACGTGGAGCTGCACGCGCCGGCCGCGCAGCCCGTCATCGCGGACCTGCTGCGCGCCGTCGCCAAGTTCATCGACGTGAGTACTGACATGCCTCCGACCGACGAACCCGCAGCTGCCGGTGCTGTCGATCCTGCACTGCATGCTGTACTACGTGGAGCTGCACGCGCCGGCCGCGCAGCCCGTCATCGCGGACCTGCTGCGCGCCGTCGCCAAGTTCATCGACGTGAGTACTGACATGCCTCCGACCGACGAACCCGCAGCTGCCGGTGCTGTCGATCCTGCACTGCATGCTGTACTACGTGGAGCTGCACGCGCCGGCCGCGCAGCCCGTCATCGCGGACCTGCTGCGCGCCGTCGCCAAGTTCATCGACGTGAGTACTGACATGCCTCCGACCGACGAACCCGCAGCTGCCGGTGCTGTCGATCCTGCACTGCATGCTGTACTACGTGGAGCTGCACGCGCCGGCCGCGCAGCCCGTCATCGCGGACCTGCTGCGCGCCGTCGCCAAGTTCATCGACGTGAGTACTGACATGCCTCCGACCGACGAACCCGCAGCTGCCGGTGCTGTCGATCCTGCACTGCATGCTGTACTACGTGGAGCTGCACGCGCCGGCCGCGCAGCCCGTCATCGCGGACCTGCTGCGCGCCGTCGCCAAGTTCATCGACGTGAGTACTGACATGCCTCCGACCGACGAACCCGCAGCTGCCGGTGCTGTCGATCCTGCACTGCATGCTGTACTACGTGGAGCTGCACGCGCCGGCCGCGCAGCCCGTCATCGCGGACCTGCTGCGCGCCGTCGCCAAGTTCATCGACGTGAGTACTGACATGCCTCCGACCGACGAACCCGCAGCTGCCGGTGCTGTCGATCCTGCACTGCATGCTGTACTACGTGGAGCTGCACGCGCCGGCCGCGCAGCCCGTCATCGCGGACCTGCTGCGCGCCGTCGCCAAGTTCATCGACGTGAGTACTGACATGCCTCCGACCGACGAACCCGCAGCTGCCGGTGCTGTCGATCCTGCACTGCATGCTGTACTACGTGGAGCTGCACGCGCCGGCCGCGCAGCCCGTCATCGCGGACCTGCTGCGCGCCGTCGCCAAGTTCATCGACGTGAGTACTGACATGCCTCCGACCGACGAACCCGCAGCTGCCGGTGCTGTCGATCCTGCACTGCATGCTGTACTACGTGGAGCTGCACGCGCCGGCCGCGCAGCCCGTCATCGCGGACCTGCTGCGCGCCGTCGCCAAGTTCATCGACGTGAGTACTGACATGCCTCCGACCGACGAACCCGCAGCTGCCGGTGCTGTCGATCCTGCACTGCATGCTGTACTACGTGGAGCTGCACGCGCCGGCCGCGCAGCCCGTCATCGCGGACCTGCTGCGCGCCGTCGCCAAGTTCATCGACGTGAGTACTGACATGCCTCCGACCGACGAACCCGCAGCTGCCGGTGCTGTCGATCCTGCACTGCATGCTGTACTACGTGGAGCTGCACGCGCCGGCCGCGCAGCCCGTCATCGCGGACCTGCTGCGCGCCGTCGCCAAGTTCATCGACGTGAGTACTGACATGCCTCCGACCGACGAACCCGCAGCTGCCGGTGCTGTCGATCCTGCACTGCATGCTGTACTACGTGGAGCTGCACGCGCCGGCCGCGCAGCCCGTCATCGCGGACCTGCTGCGCGCCGTCGCCAAGTTCATCGACGTGAGTACTGACATGCCTCCGACCGACGAACCCGCAGCTGCCGGTGCTGTCGATCCTGCACTGCATGCTGTACTACGTGGAGCTGCACGCGCCGGCCGCGCAGCCCGTCATCGCGGACCTGCTGCGCGCCGTCGCCAAGTTCATCGACGTGAGTACTGACATGCCTCCGACCGACGAACCCGCAGCTGCCGGTGCTGTCGATCCTGCACTGCATGCTGTACTACGTGGAGCTGCACGCGCCGGCCGCGCAGCCCGTCATCGCGGACCTGCTGCGCGCCGTCGCCAAGTTCATCGACGTGAGTACTGACATGCCTCCGACCGACGAACCCGCAGCTGCCGGTGCTGTCGATCCTGCACTGCATGCTGTACTACGTGGAGCTGCACGCGCCGGCCGCGCAGCCCGTCATCGCGGACCTGCTGCGCGCCGTCGCCAAGTTCATCGACGTGAGTACTGACATGCCTCCGACCGACGAACCCGCAGCTGCCGGTGCTGTCGATCCTGCACTGCATGCTGTACTACGTGGAGCTGCACGCGCCGGCCGCGCAGCCCGTCTTCGCGGACCTGCTGCGCGCCGTCGCCAAGTTCATCGACGTGAGTACTGACATGCCTCCGACCGACGAACCCGCAGCTGCCGGTGCTGTCGATCCTGCACTGCATGCTGTACTACGTGGAGCTGCACGCGCCGGCCGCGCAGCCCGTCATCGCGGACCTGCTGCGCGCCGTCGCCAAGTTCATCGACGTGAGTACTGACATGCCTCCGACCGACGAACCCGCAGCTGCCGGTGCTGTCGATCCTGCACTGCATGCTGTACTACGTGGAGCTGCACGCGCCGGCCGCGCAGCCCGTCATCGCGGACCTGCTGCGCGCCGTCGCCAAGTTCATCGACGTGAGTACTGACATGCCTCCGACCGACGAACCCGCAGCTGCCGGTGCTGTCGATCCTGCACTGCATGCTGTACTACGTGGAGCTGCACGCGCCGGCCGCGCAGCCCGTCATCGCGGACCTGCTGCGCGCCGTCGCCAAGTTCATCGACGTGAGTACTGACATGCCTCCGACCGACGAACCCGCAGCTGCCGGTGCTGTCGATCCTGCACTGCATGCTGTACTACGTGGAGCTGCACGCGCCGGCCGCGCAGCCCGTCATCGCGGACCTGCTGCGCGCCGTCGCCAAGTTCATCGACGTGAGTACTGACATGCCTCCGACCGACGAACCCGCAGCTGCCGGTGCTGTCGATCCTGCACTGCATGCTGTACTACGTGGAGCTGCACGCGCCGGCCGCGCAGCCCGTCATCGCGGACCTGCTGCGCGCCGTCGCCAAGTTCATCGACGTGAGTACTGACATGCCTCCGACCGACGAACCCGCAGCTGCCGGTGCTGTCGATCCTGCACTGCATGCTGTACTACGTGGAGCTGCACGCGCCGGCCGCGCAGCCCGTCATCGCGGACCTGCTGCGCGCCGTCGCCAAGTTCATCGACGTGAGTACTGACATGCCTCCGACCGACGGTACACTATACTTCTAGAGGACCTCTGTTGAACCCCCTCAGTCGAAGGATAGTGGAGCCGTCCTATAGCGGCCATTAAAATACGGACGCAAAAAGACGGGAGTCTTTACGGAGACGACATGTGGAAAGTTCCATGGCCGTTATATAGCGCCGGCCTGCGTTTTGAAAACGAGAGAAAATGGACAACCTTGATTTAGCATTAATATATTTTACTTGGAGGATGAACTATCATTACAAGAGTAAATTAGTCGTATGGGAAATATTTCACAACAATAACAATATTTAAAACAATTTTTTTTAAATGGCTTTACCGCTATCAAATAAAACGTCATTGAACCATGCGACACCGTCAAGACGACCGTCATGCAATTGGCGGCACCGCTTTTTGACGGTACGGAGTCAATTACTGTTTTCTAGGAAACCGCGCCATTTTGTTTACATAGACAACGTTGTAATGACGTCATTCACCGCTGTATTACGGCCGCTATACATCCTAGGAAACAAGAGCTTGACTAAATTATGTTGAAATGCCCCTATAACTGTATGATAAGATTCCGCTCTTGAAACCGGAGTGACCGACGTGCTTGTATGTTGTGTGGTACAGCAAGACGGCAACAACTACAGGGAGGCCATGAAGATCCTCAAGCTGGTGGTGACGCGCTGTTCCACGCTGGTGGTGCCGCCGCACTGGGACCACGCCTCCTCCGTGCTGGACGCCGACTTGCACGGCAAGAAGGTACCTCGTACTCCGTATAGCCCCGCTGATTGGTTTGGCGACGTCCGCGTCCGCACAACACAGACGTCCGAGCGACGTCTGCCCTTGGCAAAACGGTGTTGGCAGAGTACGCCTATCGAGTTTTGTATAATTATTGTAAATTCATACATTTGTTGTGATTGTTGATTAATACTGGCGCAAAGACAGATTAATTTACAAATTATTTATTATTATTAACATAGAAAATGATACAACAAACTGTAAAAAAAATTGAATTGGAATTACAAGAATGTAATTAGTTAGCTCATGTACTTACATGAGCGGAGTTGAAGAATTAGGATAATTTCTTCATTTATAATAATTCTAGCGGACCCGGCAGACCTCGTCCTGCCCGACGACATACCGACATCAGCGCCACCTACCGAAACCGGGTAGGTTACCTGTTCCTACCCGGTAATTGTGTTTTCAAACCATCCAGGAACACATTGAAAAATACACACAAAATTTCATTCAAACAAAATGATCCGCCATTTATTGAATTCTCATTTGTTACAAAAAAGTGATAAATGAAGAACCGCTCGACCGATTTTGTGCAAACTTCACATAAACCATCTACTGAATAGTCCGAACAGAGCCTAAACATTTTGTTTGTATTGGTGAGCCCGTTCTTGAGTTATAAAATTACAACGAAAAGTGGCATTGATTTTTATATATATAGATAGATGAAAAGCTGAAAATTATTTGTTCATCAGTTTAATTTATTTAAAAAAAATATTGCCAACGGTATGACGTCACGCCGATGTTAATGTGACAAGGTTCCAGCGCAATAGCAATCTGCGGGGCATATACACGGATATTGAGTACGGTTTCACATTGGTCGTGGATGGGAGGCGATGCTAAAGAGCGTTTGTGGTGTCAGGAGCTGCCGGGCCGCACGATGGACTTCACGTTCGACCTGTCGCAGACGCCGGTCATCGGCCGCAAGTACCTGCCCAAGAGCGGCAGCCAGCCCGCCACCGGGCCCAGCTCGCTCTCCAACGCCTCCAGCGTCGCGCCGGACAAAGGTAATAAATAAATAAATAAAATAAAATAAAATAATTTTATTTCAGACAAAATTGTCCATAATTCATTTTTTTACACTCAGTAAAAATTAAAAGAAAATCAATCAAAAACAGAATTAATATAAATTAAGAATTAAAATTAAGAATTAACAAGCAAACTGCCACTTTACATGTTGCATTTCCTTTTATAGAGTTAAATCGTGACCAAAAATTTGCATAGAAACCAATAAGAAGCAGTACAATATCAATAAGGCAGGGTTATTCTGTAACTTAGTTACCAACTGAAAATAGTTGCCAACGAATTAGTTTGATATACATTGCTGCTTTACTGTGGGAAATAAAAAAGTGTTTTCATAATTTCACAGAGTAAAGCAGCAATGTATATGGAACTAATTCTTTGGTAACTAAGTTACAGAATAACCCTGAGGATCAGTATCAATAGGAACCAGTTGTGCTCGTGTGTATTTTACAAAACTGATCAAATAGTCGGTTGAATTTACAACAAATGCCCGTTCAGAGAATTTCAGACGCCATGTACAGGTAACGCAACTGACATATTTGGTTTTGCTCTTTATACTAAACCCATAACCAGGCATTTCTAAAAAATAATTAGTTGTCTGTAAACTTGATTCACGGACGACAATTTTACGTGATAACGTCATTCGCGAGCAAGCGAGAGCGCGCAACGCGCTACGCGTTCTATTGGCACGGTATGTGACAGATGAGTCATGCTTTTCTGTGTGTGTAACTGGCGTTCATCGATTTATAAGACGTTATCACGTCAATAATTACCGAGTTTGCAATGACGTTTGTATTGTAGTTTGTATTGACGTTGTCAAATTAGCGACAACATAACCCGACGCAAAACAATTAAATGAATAAAACGCTTAAAAGTTTTCTTTCACACAATTTTCCACAAGTTTCCGCGCGTGGCAACAGTTATATCGTTTTTGTCACCGCCGTAACGGCAAGGTCGTGGCCCCGCGCTCAAACTTTTAATCACCTCCGTGGATCAAGAATATAATCTTGCAACCCGATATTTACACCCTTGCCTAACTCGCTGAGTTTGAAACAAATTAATTATAAACATACTTTGTTACCCGACTACAAAGCGGAAAATATGCAAAATAAAAGTTTTCAATCCCACTCGTATATTTGCGTTTGGTATGAATTGCCTAAAAACCTATTTCGACAGACAAGACATAAAAAGTTTCTAATAAATAACAAACCGCCACGGTAGGTGGCGCTGATGTCGCTACTTTTCAATCTAGTTTAACAATCTAGATTCTAGTAGCTAAACCCGCAAGGAAATGCCGTCGCGCGCAAATTTGCATTGATCACTAATAGATCAATTTGAGCAGAATCAGTCGTATGCGGTAAGATGGGTCCCCCACGTTTTATACTTTCAACGATATTACCGGTCCAAGGTCGAGAAGCTCAATACGGTATCATTCCGGTCCATAGGTTTTGCAACAATAGCTAAATGACCTATAATCGAACAAAGTACCCAACTCCATTTCACCTCTGGATCAAACTTAAACGATTGGAATAATGTGTACCAGCCATTATGTCGTATTTGAAATGTAACGGCGTTTTAGCTCGGTACCGGGACAGGCATTCGGATCAAACTATACGGAAAATGATCAACTATTAGTGTCTTCAAGAAAACTGAAAACGAGTCGGCAAACGATTTGCCGTGAACAACCTACTACTACAACCAACTACGCGTTAAAGAACGCACTCTGGCAACTCAGTTTGACTCGTGTCAAGAAAATACGATATTGGAATATACACGTACCTACTTCAGATGAGATACAACTCTGTGCATTCCATTCAAAACAGATAAATAAAACATTTTGTATTGCAAGAGGATTACAAAAGAAATAAGATTGCTCGAGTGGTCTCCATTACAAGCACTAGAAGATGCTACGAACCGTATCCAATTATGATGGATCAACAGGTTTCGCACGCTTCGATGACGCAGCTTACAAATAAGCTTCCACGAAGAATAAGAGCCACATTGGGTGGCGCGGCCTCCCTTCGTTGCCTTTTTTTACCCGTCTACGGCAAAGCCAAAAGGAAGGGTTATGACTGCTAAAAAGCAGTCTATGTATTTATTTATTTATTTTATTGGTTTGCCAACAGGCGCTCGCACATAAATTACAAAAAACCAAACTAAATCTAATGAAACATTTCAGGTGTGCACCCATTTACAGGCAAACCGACATGCATATAAACAATGCGGGTTTGCTAGTTAAACAATATCTTAATTAGTCTATGTATGTATGTATGTACAATTGTACATATATGTTTGTGGCCAATTTTTGTATGAGATTCTGTGTGTCCCACCATGGACCTGACCTGTGTGGATCGATTTTGATGAGTGAGGTGTATATTAATTCGTTGTTATGGTCCGGGTAACATAGACTACATTTTATTTATGAAGAAAATCGAGAAGTGACCTTCGCGCGGCTTTCTATTTTATAAAATTAGTTTCGGATAGGCATAACAGAATGGTGCCACTAGCTGCTTGCCCCGCGCTTTTGCCCACTATATTTATTATTATTAAGCGTAGTTATTGTTATAGTGGCCTGATTATTTAGAAATATTCGGAGTGGAGGACGCTGCAATAAATTATTAATATCCAGCTGATTTTTTGTATACAACTTTACGTAGAGCGGTACGTTTTCCCACCCCAGTGAATTGAAATGTGCAGGTGTTAACCTGCGCACTAGAGTAGCTACCTCCATCGAAAATGTTCATAGAGGAAAAACGTCTTGTTCGTCTCGTCGATACGAATCTACTCAGCCTGTTATTAATCACTAACAGAAATAGGCGGCGGCGGCTGGATGACTAAATTACAATACTCAAACGAATGATCCGTCAAGTGGTGAAGTATGTGCCATGGGGGTGGGTGGGCGTATCGGGTGTGAACGGTATTGTGTATGCGCAGGCTCGTCGACGTCGGGCTCGGCGTCGACGGTGGTGGGCGCGGAGGGGAGCGGCGCGGGCGCGGCGCAGGCGCACAGCGCGGCGTCGCCGCGGCGCTCGCTGTCGCTGTCGCCCGCCGACGCGGTCGCCGCCGGCTGGAAGCGGCCCTGGATGTCGCAGGTACCTACCTTCTGGCTGCTGTTACAAGATACAACTAACCGACAGTTTTGCAATGATCACACGCCCTCGACGCTCGTCGAGATCCAGTTTTCACCGGAAAAATAAATAGCCAAAAATATAAAAAGTAATCTTCCCGTGTGACAATGTAGACTGACGTCTGTGTAGTTGCTGATTGAGTACATTTTCCCACAGAGTCGAGTCCGCGAGTGCCTCGTCAACCTCCTCACGACGTGCGGCCAACGGGTCGGCTTGCCCAAGAGTCCTTCCGTAAGCGAACCTTCTATACATATACATATATTTGTACAATCTTGTCAAGTTATGATTTTTAATTTATCGTTTACTTAGCATAAATTGTACAGAGCATGATGCGTACTCGAATGCCGGCGTACTCAAATACGCCCGGTATACGTCTAGAAACTGTGTACACTAAACAGCAAATACCTACATCATGCGCAGTAGAGGCAGCCGGAACTCCGACAGTTCTATGTTGCATGGAGTAAAATGACCTTTGCTGCGTCCTCAGGAAAAATATATTCATTAAAAATCATCGATATAACTTTTACGCTACAATTTGGGAAAACTACAGCTCAAAATCGAACATTTCTAACTCTTACTTCTACTCTTTAAATATGTCAGGTTGGTATAGTTATTTTTCCAAATAGAAGAACTTGCCAATTTACTCCATGAAAATAGTTCATAATATACTCGTACCTACAATAGAGTCGACTGTCACCTGCCCTACTGTCGTACAGCGTACTCGCTCCTAGAGCAAGCTTTTAACTGTATAGGAAATGGGAATATTAGACGTGTGTATACATATGCCTAATGTTCCTTAAACATTTAGTAGGAAAATAATAAAAGTGATATTTCTATCCATCGCTGCGTATAGGACGATTTAATTACCACTTTATGTTCCAAGGTAACGCTGAGACATATAATATTAACATACATGCTTCCGCACACTCGCCACGCTATGTTGACGGCTCGGAATAGACATACGAAAACATCACGGTCACCGAAATGTGACGTTTCGGGAACTCGATAGTGTGACCATGGCTTAACGCTTTCCATCATTCTCATCTGTACCTGGGCAATGCGTGCTCGCTTCCAATGTCTCTCTTGCATAATAATAATTCCTAATAATTATTGTATCTTGCATTTTCGCGGTGCAGTTAAAAGTTACACGCTCAATTTGGCATCAGTTCGGTCCACGAGCTGATGTGATGCCCGATCGACGTGACACCGCTGGGGTCACGTGGATGGGGTCACGTGGATGGGGTCACGTGGATGGGGTCACGTGGGTGGGGTCACGTGGATGGGGTCACGTGGATGGGGTCATGTGGATGGGGTCACATGTGCGACTGAGCGCGCGGTGGGTAGAGTCGCGTTGGAAGTGTCACGGGCGCCCAGGGTGCCGCGAATGCTGTAACATTAGGTATGTGTTTGTGTGACGTCACATCTTTTGTTGCTATAGCCGCTTTCATAATTTACTACCTCGGAGATTAAACGTGAGTACCGATACGTACTTAGAGTTTTCCAGCTGTTTGAGCATACACGTAAAGCAATATGATATTTGTGCTATATTTGCGTGCGTAAACGTATTTATTTCATTTGCATTCGTACTAATTTTACACAGAGAAGGCGTAACGCGCAATAATAAAGTGGATGGTTTACTTTCTACATTTTATACAAATGTAATTCAATATTTGGCATTAAGTTTCATTAAAACGTTTATTAAAATTTTAAAATTATTAAAAACAAAAAAAAATCTATACTAATAAATAAAATTGAAGTGTCTGTCTGTAATATCGAAATAACTACCTCATATTAAGCTCATATGGTTATTTGAACGCTACCATAACCGAATCACACGTTTTTAAAATTTTTGTCTGTCTGTCTGTCTGTCTGTCTGTCTGTCTGTCTGTCTGTCTGTCTGTCTGTCTGTCTGTCTGTCTGTCTGTTTGAACGGGCTAATCTTCGGAACGGCTGAACCGATTTTGACGGGACCTTCACATACAAGTAGAGAATTAACCAGGGAGTAACATAGGCTACTTTTTTAACCGACTTTCAAAAAAGGAGGAGTTGTGTTTTTCCACCTATGTACGCCGATATCTCCGAGATTTCTGAACCGATTTGCGTAATTTTTTTTTTAATCGATAGAGAAACATTGCGACCCTGTTCTATAAAAAATTTGGATTCCAACTCCTCAATCCTGATGCTGTAGGGGACCTAATCCACAAAACTAATGGGTTTTAGAAACTTTCGGTTATTTAAATTGATATTGGGGCCTGGGGGTACCAATTAAAGACTTTATCGTTGAATGAACTCGAGTAGGTACATATCCAACTCCTCAACCCTGATGCTGTAAGGAATTGTATTCCGAAATCGTGGGGATCCCACGGGATTTTTCCGTTTTGGGGACGGGTTTCTACAGATAAGCTGCTTTTTGTTCTGGAAAATCAAAAGTTCCCACGGGATTTTTAAAAACCTAAATCCACACGGGCGAAGCCGTGGGCATCATCTAGTATATAATAAATCTTTATTTTCTTTTATAACAATATGACCTTAATCTATTTCACAATGGATTAATTAAAATATGCTCTTTGAAATATAATACTTATTATCATAGTAATTTATACCACTTCGCCCTGCACATATGCACGTCTGATATGACGACATATACTATGAAAATTCACGCTTAATGATCGACAGAAAAACTTATAGAATGAATTGTTACCACTTATTTATAAGATAACTACACGTATTTCCTTTGAAGACCACGTAATATTCGTTGTTGTCACATTGATATCACTCGGTTACCTACACTGTTATGTAATAGGGTATTTGACTAATTTTTGGAAATTGTTTTAAATTATTCTTTATTACTTATTAAAACATACTACATTGATATTTTTCTCAATATCTACAGTATTAAGAATTAAATCAATGATAAAGTTTAAGTTTTGAAAACCACGCCAAAAACGACATTTCTGATCACATGATACGCGTGACGTCACAAATCGCTATGCAAGTCACTTCTCTCGCTCGCTCCTTTTCGGAACTCGGTGCGTGCGACAGAGACGCTACGCAAGGCGACTGCTGTATCGTAATGTTCTAAATTGTTATACCTACTCATTTTAATATCAATCTTATTCTTTCAAGTATAAAGTTTAGTTTCGGTTGACTTGATAAACTTCAATTATATCAACCAAGTTACGTGCTATCAAGTGACATCACAAACAATCCCAGAGCGTTCACGTTCCTGATAAAATTTCAAAAATTATTATGTTTTATTTCGTGCAAAATATCGCGTAAAATTACATAGTTTAGTTTGATTGAGTGAAATATGTCTTTTTAGGCTATTATCTGATAAGATGACCACAATCAATAGTATATTTTCAATGTTGTCAAATACCCTATTACATCATCGGTATGAAAAAATGTCGATACTCGGAAAGTTTTAAAGAATGACATCTTTATTTCCACCGTGTCCGGTAAACTCTTGAGCCACAATAGCGCAACGGATCGAAAACGGAACGATCGGTTAATTTTTTTTTAAAGAGCAACCGCCGAGTTCTTGCTGGTTCTTCTCGGTTGGAACGGCATTCTGAACTGGTGGTAGATTCAATTTGACGATTCAAAAGTACTTGTAAAAGTTTATTCGAATAAAAAACTTCTATTCTATTCAAACCCCCCCTATTGTCATAGCCACTCCTGACGCGAGATTTCGCATATTTCGGAGGGGACAGGGGAACATTAGTCATGTTGATAATGTGAGCGGTGCGTTTCGCGTCCTGCAGGTGATCTTCAGCCAGAGCTCGGAGCTGCTGGAGCGCGAGTCGTCGATGGCGTCCTCGCTGGAGGAAGCGTCGGGCACGCCGGGCAACGAGCCGTCCGGCGCCGCGCCGCCCGCCGACCACTTCGGCGTCTTCAAGGACTTCGACTTCCTGGAGTACGAGAGCGAGAGCATCGAGGTGACTGTCCCATCCCATCCCATCCCATCCCATCCCTCACACGTGACGCACTTTGCCGATCACCACCGGACGGCGGTGGAACCTTGTCACACTAACATCGGCGCGACGTCAGGCGAAACTAAAATATACCGTCGGCAACAAATATTTTTTTTAGAAATAAATTTAACCGAATGAACTAAGGCCGGGGCCGCACTGCGAAATTCGCGCGGTTTATTTTCCGCATTTTAATATATTTTTTTCGCGAATTTTAAATCGCAAGTGCGGGCAGCTTCATACATTTCCATATATCACAGAATTCTGCGAAAGAATTCGCGCGAATAAATTTCGCAGTGCGGCCTCGCTCTAATAGTTTTCAGCTTTTATATATTTTAAATGAAGAAATTATTCTAATTTTTCACCTCCGCTCATTTTTGTAATTCGAATTCGGAATTCTTTTCAGAATCTGTTGTCTGAATCAATATCATTTTATGTGTTAATAATAAATAACTCCTCAATCAATCTGTTTTTGCGCCAGTATTAAACTACATGAACAACAAAATACTTGAATTTAAAATAATTATTCAAAACTCGATAGGCGTACTCTGCCAACTGTTTTGTCAACGGTACCTACGTGGTCTGTCTAGTGCTGACGTCACTAAGATGGCGGCCAGGCGCAATAACAATTAGCGGAGCTTGTAATGTTAGTTGTAAACAGTGGTGTGTGTTGCGTTCAGGGCGAGAGTTCGGACAACTTCAACTGGGGCGTGCGGCGGCGCCTGCTGAGCGAGGAGCGCGAGGAGCGCGAGGAGGCCGGCGCGCCCGAGCGCAGCCCGCCGCCGCAGCGCGCGCGCCACGACCCCCACGACCAGCCCCACGCCAAGCCGGTGAGTGACCCACTATCTGAACTGGGGCGTGCGGCGGCGCCTGCTGAGCGAGGAGCGCGAGGAGCGCGAGGAGGCCGGCGCGCCCGAGCGCAGCCCGCCGCCGCAGCGCGCGCGCCACGACCCCCACGACCAGCCCCACGCCAAGCCGGTGAGTGACCCACTATCTGAACTGGGGCGTGCGGCGGCGCCTGCTGAGCGAGGAGCGCGAGGAGCGCGAGGAGGCCGGCGCGCCCGAGCGCAGCCCGCCGCCGCAGCGCGCGCGCCACGACCCCCACGACCAGCCCCACGCCAAGCCGGTGAGTGACCCACTATCTGAACTGGGGCGTGCGGCGGCGCCTGCTGAGCGAGGAGCGCGAGGAGCGCGAGGAGGCCGGCGCGCCCGAGCGCAGCCCGCCGCCGCAGCGCGCGCGCCACGACCCCCACGACCAGCCCCACGCCAAGCCGGTGAGTGACCCACTATCTGAACTGGGGCGTGCGGCGGCGCCTGCTGAGCGAGGAGCGCGAGGAGCGCGAGGAGGCCGGCGCGCCCGAGCGCAGCCCGCCGCCGCAGCGCGCGCGCCACGACCCCCACGACCAGCCCCACGCCAAGCCGGTGAGTGACCCACTATCTGAACTGGGGCGTGCGGCGGCGCCTGCTGAGCGAGGAGCGCGAGGAGCGCGAGGAGGCCGGCGCGCCCGAGCGCAGCCCGCCGCCGCAGCGCGCGCGCCACGACCCCCACGACCAGCCCCACGCCAAGCCGGTGAGTGACCCACTATCTGAACTGGGGCGTGCGGCGGCGCCTGCTGAGCGAGGAGCGCGAGGAGCGCGAGGAGGCCGGCGCGCCCGAGCGCAGCCCGCCGCCGCAGCGCGCGCGCCACGACCCCCACGACCAGCCCCACGCCAAGCCGGTGAGTGACCCACTATCTGAACTGGGGCGTGCGGCGGCGCCTGCTGAGCGAGGAGCGCGAGGAGCGCGAGGAGCGCGAGGAGGCCGGCGCGCCCGAGCGCAGCCCGCCGCCGCAGCGCGCGCGCCACGACCCCCACGACCAGCCCCACGCCAAGCCGGTGAGTGACCCACTATCTGAACTGGGGCGTGCGGCGGCGCCTGCTGAGCGAGGAGCGCGAGGAGGCCGGCGCGCCCGAGCGCAGCCCGCCGCCGCAGCGCGCGCGCCACGACCCCCACGACCAGCCCCACGCCAAGCCGGTGAGTGACCCACTATCTGAACTGGGGCGTGCGGCGGCGCCTGCTGAGCGAGGAGCGCGAGGAGCGCGAGGAGGCCGGCGCGCCCGAGCGCAGCCCGCCGCCGCAGCGCGCGCGCCACGACCCCCACGACCAGCCCCACGCCAAGCCGGTGAGTGACCCACTATCTGAACTGGGGCGTGCGGCGGCGCCTGCTGAGCGAGGAGCGCGAGGAGCGCGAGGAGGCCGGCGCGCCCGAGCGCAGCCCGCCGCCGCAGCGCGCGCGCCACGACCCCCACGACCAGCCCCACGCCAAGCCGGTGAGTGACCCACTATCTGAACTGGGGCGTGCGGCGGCGCCTGCTGAGCGAGGAGCGCGAGGAGGCCGGCGCGCCCGAGCGCAGCCCGCCGCCGCAGCGCGCGCGCCACGACCCCCACGACCAGCCCCACGCCAAGCCGGTGAGTGACCCACTATCTGATCTGGGGCGTGCGGCGGCGCCTGCTGAGCGAGGAGCGCGAGGAGCGCGAGGAGGCCGGCGCGCCCGAGCGCAGCCCGCCGCCGCAGCGCGCGCGCCACGACCCCCACGACCAGCCCCACGCCAAGCCGGCGAGTGACCCACTATCTGAACTGGGGCGTGCGGCGGCGCCTGCTGAGCGAGGAGCGCGAGGAGCGCGAGGAGGCCGGCGCGCCCGAGCGCAGCCCGCCGCCGCAGCGCGCGCGCCACGACCCCCACGACCAGCCCCACGCCAAGCCGGTGAGTGACCCACTATCTGAACTGGGGCGTGCGGCGGCGCCTGCTGAGCGAGGAGCGCGAGGAGCGCGAGGAGGCCGGCGCGCCCGAGCGCAGCCCGCCGCCGCAGCGCGCGCGCCACGACCCCCACGACCAGCCCCACGCCAAGCCGGTGAGTGACCCACTATCTGAACTGGGGCGTGCGGCGGCGCCTGCTGAGCGAGGAGCGCGAGGAGGCCGGCGCGCCCGAGCGCAGCCCGCCGCCGCAGCGCGCGCGCCACGACCCCCACGACCAGCCCCACGCCAAGCCGGTGAGTGACCCACTATCTGATCTGGGGCGTGCGGCGGCGCCTGCTGAGCGAGGAGCGCGAGGAGCGCGAGGAGGCCGGCGCGCCCGAGCGCAGCCCGCCGCCGCAGCGCGCGCGCCACGACCCCCACGACCAGCCCCACGCCAAGCCGGCGAGTGACCCACTATCTGAACTGGGGCGTGCGGCGGCGCCTGCTGAGCGAGGAGCGCGAGGAGCGCGAGGAGGCCGGCGCGCCCGAGCGCAGCCCGCCGCCGCAGCGCGCGCGCCACGACCCCCACGACCAGCCCCACGCCAAGCCGGTGAGTGACCCACTATCTGAACTGGGGCGTGCGGCGGCGCCTGCTGAGCGAGGAGCGCGAGGAGCGCGAGGAGGCCGGCGCGCCCGAGCGCAGCCCGCCGCCGCAGCGCGCGCGCCACGACCCCCACGACCAGCCCCACGCCAAGCCGGTGAGTGACCCACTATCTGAACTGGGGCGTGCGGCGGCGCCTGCTGAGCGAGGAGCGCGAGGAGCGCGAGGAGGCCGGCGCGCCCGAGCGCAGCCCGCCGCCGCAGCGCGCGCGCCACGACCCCCACGACCAGCCCCACGCCAAGCCGGTGATTGACCCACTATCTGAACTGGGGCGTGCGGCGGCGCCTGCTGAGCGAGGAGCGCGAGGAGGCCGGCGCGCCCGAGCGCAGCCCGCCGCCGCAGCGCGCGCGCCACGACCCCCACGACCAGCCCCACGCCAAGCCGGTGAGTGACCCACTATCTGATCTGGGGCGTGCGGCGGCGCCTGCTGAGCGAGGAGCGCGAGGAGCGCGAGGAAGCCGGCGCGCCCGAGCGCAGCCCGCCGCCGCAGCGCGCGCGCCACGACCCCCACGACCAGCCCCACGCCAAGCCGGTGAGTGACCCACTATCTGAACTGGGGCGTGCGGCGGCGCCTGCTGAGCGAGGAGCGCGAGGAGCGCGAGGAGGCCGGCGCGCCCGAGCGCAGCCCGCCGCCGCAGCGCGCGCGCCACGACCCCCACGACCAGCCCCACGCCAAGCCGGTGAGTGACCCACTATCTGAACTGGGGCGTGCGGCGGCGCCTGCTGAGCGAGGAGCGCGAGGAGCGCGAGGAGGCCGGCGCGCCCGAGCGCAGCCCGCCGCCGCAGCTCGCGCGCCACGACCCCCACGACCAGCCCCACGCCAAGCCGGTGAGTGACCCACTATCTGAACTGGGGCGTGCGGCGGCGCCTGCTGAGCGAGGAGCGCGAGGAGCGCGAGGAGGCCGGCGCGCCCGAGCGCAGCCCGCCGCCGCAGCGCGCGCGCCACGACCCCCACGACCAGCCCCACGCCAAGCCGGTGAGTGAATCTGAACTACCTGGATGACCGAGCTTTGCTCGGGTTTTTTTTTTTGGTAAATCGTGTTTTTTGGAAATTATATTTAAATACGAAAAAAAAACATCTGGACTCCAACCAGGGTCTTCTGGCTTCGGGACCGCCCTATTTCCCACCTGAACTATTATACCCCTGTAGAGGGAGGCGAAATTTACCTTCGTATTTTAATGATATTGTAGCAGTTTTTTATTGCATGAAAACACAGATAAAACGAAGTTTTCTAAAAATGAAACCTAGCTAGATCGATTTATCACACCCGAAACCCCCCGGCATACTGAAAATCGTTGGAGCCGTTTCCGAGATTCAGATTATATAATTATATATGTACATATATACAAGAATGCTCGTTTAAAGGTATTAGATACTGTTCGTCGTCTTCATCGCTACTTTCTATTTATTCATTACCTATTAACAATAATTCTTCTCAGATCCCAGATGAAACCGCTTTTATTCCGGTACTTATCTTTGCTACGTCGGGGATAACTTGACATTGTTACGAACGATCGACAATCAAATGTATCAACATCAAACAAACTTTATTTCGATCAAATGCAAAACAGATTGCGGTGATACAATTAGCTTTGTAGTCATCGGTAAACAATAGCCACATTTGAATTTGTCCACTGAAAGAGTACGCTGAAAGAATTATCCGACTTCCTTAATATTGTAAAAGCTTCACTAATAACATCGACGACCCTCAGATATGTATACTATGCAAAACAGTATTTCGAGATATCGAAGATACAAAGCGAAAACATTAATCGAAATAACGGAACAGAGCTAATAAGGTTAAAGTCAAAGCACGAACGAGCAATTAGCGATCCAACAAGTGGCTTATTGCGACTTTGAGTTCTTTTACGAGATCGAGCACAAACGAACGTAACGTAACAAACTATATCTATCTATCCTTGAACTATCACCAATCGGCTACTAATTATTGAACTATTTGTAATTGAAGTGAACTAAGTGACGTGTAACTGTACGGGAGAGTCGTACGAGTGTGTCGGTTGTGCATGTGCAGGGACACGAGGACTCGTCGGACGAGGAGGCGGGCTGGGAGGAGGGCGCGGCGCGGCCCGACGGCGACGCGGCGGGCGCGCACGACCTGCCGCTGCGCGCGCGCGCGCACTCGCTCTCCAGCGCGTCCAGCGGCGAGCCCGACGGTGAGTGACCTCCCACCCGACCCGACCCGACCCGACCCGACCGACCCGACCCGACCCGACCCGACCGCACGTTACGCTTTTTATTTTTAAGTGAAACTTCTTTAGCACCGCTGTGATTTGAAAATTCGACGAAACGATAAAGCGACACCAAAATTCTCTCTTACGTGCCAGGAGTCCATAAGGTGACAGGAAGCCGTTTGAGATCCCAAGCGCTGCACAAGTGACAGAGAGGGACAAACATATTATGTACATATGTATTTCCTACATATTTAAATAGGATTTACCTGCGCGAGAATGGATATAGGATACAAGTCGGTTTCCGTGACGACCGCTCTGCGTTCTACGTTTCGTTTTTGAACTAATATAATATTTTGGAGCATTGGAATATGAGTTTTTCCCCTATGCCGCGTGCGAATTGCACACGGACATTATTTGATTGATATAGTATGTGCGGTGCATTGTGTGTGTCAGGGGAGCGCGGCGAGCTGACGCCGGTGCCGGGCGCGGTGGGCGCGGCGGGAGCGGCGCGCGACTCGTGGCGGTGCTCCGTGGCCGCGCTGCTGCGGCACGGCGCGCAGCTGCCGCCCCTGGCGCTCGTGCACCGGCTGCACACGGTGGTGAAGGTGAGGAGCGCCGTGCGTGTGGCGTGTGGCGTGTGGCGAGTGTGCCGGTGCAGCGTGTACTAGCGTGCGTGTGCGGTGCGCAGGAGGTGACGCTGAAGACGGTGTCGCTGTGCGGCGGCGGCGGCGGCGGCGCGCTGGCGGCGGGCGGCGAGCTGGGCGCGGTGCTGGAGCGGCTGGGCGCGGAGGAGCCCCCGCTGCTGTGGGCGGGCGCGGCGTGCGCGGACTGCGCGCGCGTGCGCGACGCCGTGCGCTACGCCGCGCTCGAGATCAACGAGCACCTCGAGACCTACTTCGACAGGCGCGACCACGCCTTGGAGGTGAACCACCACCACCACCACCCTCACCCTCACCCTCACCCTCACCCTCACCCTCAACCCTAACCCTAACGTTTAGGCTGCGCACGCACCGCGGTTAAACACGAGCGGTTAACCGCAAGTCTGAAACCGCAAAAAATGTAACACATTGCTTTCTATACAAGCGCACGCATTAACGACTTTTTTCAGTGACTGATTTTAAAAACGTAACTTGCTACATTTGGATCGCGGTTTGTAAACGCGGTTATTTTTGTGTTCCATAATAATAGTATGGGGGCGCACGCACTGCGATTAATCGCTTTCGGTTTTTATTCAGTCTCCAGTAGGCGAGCGCAGAGCCACAACACATGCTGTTCCCTAGAAATCCATGGTGGTACTGAAATATAATTAAGCAAAACGCCAACCGCAGTGCGTGTTTGTACGCGGTTTGGCGATTTCAGCTTTTCCTAAAACGCTTTTTCTAAACCGCGGTGCGTGCTCAGCCTTACACTTGGTGATGATGAAGTTGGCAACTTCAACTTCCTCACTAACCTCTCAACTGTCAGACGCTTCGCAAACAAACATGGCGTGTCGCGCCATCTAGTGTCTGATTGTAATTAATTGTTTGCATGCAAAGAAGTATATAACTTGTTACCCGTGTATATAAGTACACACCTTTTATTAATTAGACGAACGAACGAACACCGAAACGCCGCGCTCCCAACTTTCAGTAACAGCTAAAACACTAACGAGCTCGTTCAAAAGGAAACTAAATCGACAAATTCTGACTGCTACAATTAAAACTTTAAGTAAACTAACTCGATACCTGATCTGACAGAGTACTGCGTTGTAACTACAAAAGCTATCCTAATATCACCCACACGACATAGATTAGATTAAGTTGAATTTTTATGGTAACATCTTCAAAATTTCATTCAGGTAATGGCATCCATTCCACCAGAAGTTTAAAGCCTTTGACAGATATACGGGCGGACGGTCAAAGTTTGACATTTTCAAATTGTATACACCTGAATCCAATTTGCAATATGTACAACTTTGACCGTCCGTCCGTATTGTTGTATTCGGAGATATCTCTTTGCTTTCGATCAATGTATGGCCGTTAGCTAACAGTCTCTCCATCCAATTCTATTTAAATCTTGGGCTTCGGAGCGCATAGCAATTAACTAACTGCGTCAGGGTGGTTTTCGTGTATGCCCCGCTGATTGATATTGCGCTTGGACCTTCTCACGTTAACATCGGCGTGACGTCAGACGGAACTAAAATATACCGTCAGCAACAAAAAAATTGATGAAGTGATGTTTTTTTTTTAAAAAAAAAACATGACTCATCATCACGTTCCACGTGCAAGCATGAGCGCGGAACAAGCGATAGAAAAGGCACAATCGGCCTAAGCTTTCGACTTGTGACGCATCTATGTATCTCTTTGTTTTCTTATGACGTTATCACGTAAAATTATCGTCCGTAAACCGAATTTACTTAATTTTTTTAGAAATAAATTAAACCGAATGTCAAATAATTTTCTGCTTTTATATTTTTTAATAATAGCAAGTACCTAATTCTTCAACTCCGCTGATGTAATCACGTTCTTGTAATTCGGATTCGAATTTTTTTTCAGTCTGTTGTATCCGAATCACTACAATTTTTTGTGTTAGTAATAAATAACTCGTCAATTAATCTGTCTTTGCGCCAGTATTAAACAACAATAACAACAAAGTGTGTATATTTACAATAATTATTCAATACTCGATACGCGTACTCTGCCAACAGTTTTGTCAACGGTACCGATGTGTCTAGACCAATGCGCGAGGCTCATACGACAGAATGAACAAATTGGTGGTTTATGGGCGGTTGATTTGCCTCATGAACGACGTGTGATGTCACGTTATTCCGGGTTCTAAGGTGCTTCTCTACTACCGGCTATACCACTATCGGCCGTGGCAACTTAGTGTAGCAGTTCACACGCAATGAATACAAACTTTGTGTTACGACAAATGATCCGATCGATGATTGTCGATCGGACTCGAAGGTGCTTCTCCATTTCCTCGATCGGCCTCGATCGTTGAAACTAGTCACCCCCAGCGATTACGAGTATCCTGTTTGCTTTCAAATGTGGGACGACAGTGGATCGATATCGATGGGATAGTGTCAGGAAGCACAGATCGCCCCCGATTGATGAGTGTAGGGGCGACCCTCGCGGTATATCAGCCGGATGGACGGAATTGCATTTTTCAAATTTTACAGAGATTTAAAATTGTGAAAAATCTAGAAGCCCCTCGAACTTTGAGTCTCGAATTTTTTCGACCAGCAGAGAAGGTTAATTAATGTACACGATTACATCATTTTAGCAAAACGTGCAAGATTACATTCAAAAGAGTGTTGAGAAAAAAAATTGATTTCCTACATTTAGCTAGATGATACGTTCATCTGGTTGGTATACCGCGCCGTACGGATCGCTCGAGATAATCTATAGTATCGATCGACCATGCCGATCGACGCCGATCGATCAGGTGGAGAGAGTGTGTGGGTTTGCGCAGACGTTGGAGCTGTGTCGGAGCGCGGAGGAGACGGGCCGGAGCCTGTACAAGCTGATCTTCCAGCTGCTGTTGCTCCTGGAGACAAATAACAAGATGGTGGTCGCCGTGTACCACGCCGCGCTCGACAACCGCGTGAGTATTTATTCATTTATTTATTTATAGGTAGTAAAAAAGTGAACATAAATAACAGCATAGTTTTTAGACTAAGGATAAACTGTTGCAATTTGCGGTCCAAACAGGCCGTAGTTTGTGGCCTACAACTACGACCTACCCTCATATTGTGTACGCCGCCGCGCCGCACTGGCATCCATACAGACAACTTAGCGTGACGTAAACACGCGTTCATCAATAAGTTTAGAGTTTAGTTTTCGTTTAGAGTTCATCAGTAAATCAATTTCGGTATCTACGAAAATATTAATTTGTACAACGAGAGAGAAAAGTTAGTACCTATTATTTGTCGCGAGTGCTAAGATTCGAACGAATAAAGACTTGAAAATTTGAAATTGCTCATGAAACGTTGTTACATACGAAGTTTCCGAACGTTTCGTGAGACAACGGGATTGGAAATGTCATTTCGCCAATTATAAACACTTTTTAACTTTATAACCAGTTCGCGAGCTCGTGTTCCACACAATAAAACCGACGAGCGAGTTGTAAATGTTATTTTACCGTAATGTGTTCGAGGACTCTGTACACGGGCATCAAAACAACCCTTCCTCTCTAGTATAATACATTTAAGCACTCCCCAACAATCCTGCTAACGGCGTCACAGAAATCTGTCTATGAAATTCACCTCGACTTTGAAAATTGGAAACAAAGAACACAAAAGCTGGATTAAAGTGCAGTTTGCGGGGCCGCGCGCCCCTTCGCCCCCCGCCCCCTCGCCCGGTGCGCGCTGCAAGCGGCGGTGGGGGGCGGGGAGGCGGCCCGGGTGACCTTGCCAGCTCACGTCAAGGGCAGGCATTTGCAGAACGCCGTTTTCTCTAGTTCAGTGGGTGAATGCAAGGAAATCGATTTGCATGAAACGTCCTCATACTTACCTATAATCGTGTTAGAAGAACATTTTTGACGTGATAACGTCTTATAAATCGATGACCACCGGCTACACGCACGAAAAAGTATGACTCATTTTTACGTTCCGCGTGCAAGCGAAAGCGCGGAACAAGCGACAGAGAAGGCACGATTGGCCGGGTTCGGCTTGCGACGCATCTATCTCTCTTTGTTTTCTTATGACGTTAACACGTAAAATTATCGTTTGTAAACCGACTATACACATCGACAACCAAATTTTTTCTGACGCACGTCATGCTTAATCAATAATCATATTACTACAATACATTAATTGCTTTTCACTTTTTACAATCGTCATCTGAACAAGCCAATATGGTTGAAGAGAATTCTTCTACGTCGTTGCCTCATGACTGAGGGTCGTGGTCATCATGAGCAGCTTCGACTAATGACTTCCAGGCTTTTCTGTCATGTGAAAGTCGGATGGATGCGTGTATGCTGGAGTTACACGCTTGTTTAACAGTATCGGTCCAGCGGGTTGGTGATCTCCCTCTACTTCTCTTTCCTTCCACGTGGCCGACCACAATTAGTTTTTCTAAATTATCAGGGTCTCGTCGAACCACGTGACCGAAGTACTTGAGAACCCTGCGCATACATATAGTAGAGAGACGGGTTCGGATTCTGAGTTCCTTCAGTATTGACGCGTTGGTGCGATGCGCAGTCCATGGGATACCCAACATTTTGCGCCAACACCACATCTCAAACGCGTCTATCCTGCTTCGTACTCGAGACTTCAGAGTCCAGGTTTCAGAAGCATAAAGGAAGATAGAGAAGACCAGGGTGCGCATAAGCTTTACTTTGACCCTTCTGCTTATTCCTCTGCTCTTCCATATCCTCGACAGCCGTTTAACTGCTGCCTTTGATATCTGCGCTCTACGGATAACCTCTTGTTCGCAGTCACCATTACTTGTGATCAGCGAGCCGAGATACACAAACTGATCCACTGCATCGAGATCTTGAAGCTCGTAAGTTCTTTGAAGTGCGTGAGCTCGGTCAACAAACATCAGCTTGGTCTTGTTTCGGTTTATCCGTAGTCCGTATTCAGCGCTTACGATTTCTACTCTTTGCAGAAGTTCGGCAAGTTCCTTTTCATTAGCGCCTATAATGGTGGTGTCATCTGCAAATCGTAGGTTGTTAATCTGATGTCCGCCCACACGGATGCCCCCCTTCCAGTCATCCAAAACTCTACGCATAATGTGTTCCCCAATTAGGTTAAACAGTTGCGGTGACAATATACAACCCTGTCTGACACCTCGTTCTGTCCTGAATGGCTGCGATTCGGTATTATCAATTAAAACCTTTGAATGACCTTCTAGATAAAGATTTTGGACAAGAAATGAAAGATGGTTAGGTATGCCCATCTCTTTCATGACTTGAAACATCATTCTCCAATTAATACAGTCAAAGGCTTTGGCGTAGTCAATGAAGCAGAGAGCCATCGGTATGTTAAATTCTCTACTTTTTTCAATAAGCTGTCTTATATTCAAAATCTGTTCTCGTGTACCTCTACCTTTGACGAATCCTGCTTGTTCTTTCGCAATTAGACCGGAGATATAATATTCAAGTCTTCTATTGATTATATGCAATAGTATCTTGCTTGCGTGTGATGTTAGAGAGATGGTGCGGTAATTTTCGCATTTTCTTGTTGAACCTTTCTTGTGTAAGGGTATCACAATTGATTCCATCCAATCAGTCGGCCACTGTCCCGTTCTCCAAACTTTTTGGCATATTGAGTGGAGAATCTTAGCTCCCTGCGGCCCCAAGTTCTTTATCATCTGGGAAGTTATTCCGTCGCCACCATTAGCTTTCGGTTTCAAGCGTGCAATAGCTGTTTCAATTTCTTGAAGCAGGATATCGGGCTCTCTCTCCGTGTAATCGAACCTTTCTTCATTTGTGTTGTTATTCTCACAGTATAGTTGTGTACAGTATTGCCGCCATCTTTCTACAATCTGGTGCTTTTCTAAAACCAATTGACCTTTTTCATCTTCAACAGCCCAATTCTTCATTTTAAATTCCTTCGTAAGAAGTCTCACCTTTGCAAACATGTCTTTGGTGTTGGCCGTCCTTGAGGTATTTTCGATCTCCTCGCATATATCGTTTATGTATTTATTCCTGTCTCTCCTACAGATGGATTGTACTTTCCTATGGAGATCTCGGTACTTTTCCTTGTCGGAAGCCGATTTGAAACCCGCTTCTTTGACAGCTTTTCTCTCCAAGATTACTGACCATGCTTCTTCGCTCATCCAATTTGCCCTAGGTAAAGTCTCCTGCGCAGTCTTTGCTAGTTTGGCTGTTTCCAGCGTCATGTGTTTTAATTTGTCCCAAGAAGCTTCAGCTGACTCAAATGGGTCTAGATCTAGTTCCTTTAGACGAGGTTGCACAAGATGTTCAAAATGCTTCTGTGCTGCCGGAGTCAGATGGTAAGTTTTATTCGGACGGGACTTATTAGCTGCTTTTAGACGTACATTGATATTTCCTACCAACAATTGGTGGTCACTTCCACAATCTGCACCTGGTCGTGTCTTAACACAAGAAATTGAAGATCTCCATCGTTTTGCGATTATGATATAATCAATTTGGTTCTTATACTTTCCATTCGGGGATGTCCAGGTATAAAGTCGCCTCGGATGCTGTTGAAACCAGGTATTCATTACACTCAGATTATTTTCTGTGCAAAAGTTTAGGAGGAGTTGGCCACGTTCATTTCGGCTTCCTAGCCCAAACTTTCCAATTATTCCCTTCAGGTGTTCATCGCAAGGGTTATTCCCAATCTTAGCATCTAGCACTATCATCAAAGCATCAAATCTCCTAGCACTATTGTTACTTGCTTGCTTGGTATCTCCTGGTACACTTTCTCTAACATGTTATAAAATTCGGTGATGAGTTCTTCTGTAGCATCGGATGTTGGTGCATATACTTGAATTAGGTTAATTGGTTCTGGGTGGGCGTCGAGCTTCAGTTTCACTATTCTATCGCTTACGGTATCAAAAGCTAGCATTCTTGAAGACATCTGTTTGGAAATTAAGAAACCCACTCCACTGTAGTTGTTATCAGCTTTTCCGGCATTTATCATGCAATTGCCTCGATCAGTAACCATTTGGCCAGTATCTTTTAGATGAGTTTCGCTTAGTCCCAGTACATCCAGACCACACCGTTCCATTTCTGCCTCGACTATCTCTACTTTACCGGGTTTTAGCAGACCACGTACATTCCATGTTCCGACTTTCAATCTGTTCTTTCTTCGCGCCTTGGTATCTTCACCAACAGTAGCCCAATTTCTGCAAGCTGCCTGCTGGTGCACAGACTTACAGCCGGTAGCCAATTTAACACCAGTCGACCCGGACTCGTCCTGGCGCCGGGTGTCAGCCGGGTCGCCAAACGAAATCTTTCCTTTAGTGACTTTCCTCATGATGACTTTCTTGGGAGATATAGTAACGGTAGTTTCCCATTCCTTTCCGTACCAGTCTTTTGGAGGTTACTTCTGGTCCTCACGGCCACTGAAGCCGCCCTGCACGCAGGGGGTCGGGATATTAACCGCCGCCCGATACTCGGCGTTGCTGCCCATTTAGCACCACCCGGGGGGTACGTACAGGGTTATAGAAGGTAGTTCCTGTGGACGCGAGCAGCTTTATCCCCCTATATTGAAGAGAATTACGTCATTCATAAATAAAAATACTGAATGAAGGTGATATTGGCTTAGAAGTGTTTTATGGAAGTTTCTTAAACAACAGTTTTTAATTTTCATTTAAATTTGCTGACGAAAAGAGGGTACATAACGTTTTTCACTTGACGCCTAATATTCTGCCCTGATACCGATAGTTTAGAAGGTTTTTTTTTAAATTACAATTCTCATAAAGTTTTGTTATGTAATACCCTCAACCGAACCAACTTAATTTGAGCCCTGTAAAATCGATACAGCCTCCCGGGAGAGCGTCTACATAACATCCATAGAACTATCGTTCATATTCAATGTCGCGCTTGGGGTGGATGTATCGATTTTGCCGCTTGCACGATGCACCCTAGTAACAGGTTTACCTCCAGGACACCCTCGGCTGCCCCCCGGCAACACCTGACAACTCGGAGGGCCCCGCGCCCCCCCTCGCCTCTCGGCCCTGCCTGTAAACCGCCCGTTATGTAACTAAATATACTTAATGCTCTCCAAACTTCCTATTCATTACTAAATGAAACAGATTTTCGGACAAAATATTCAATATATTCAGTGCACTCTCATTCGATGTAGTTTTACCTACTCCGCGGTGTCATTACTCAATGTGTACTGAATTCGCTCACATACTACTTTAGTAGATTATTATCAATACATTCCTAGTAAATATTGGTTCCTTAAGAGCTGTTTCTCAGATTCGATGTTTTTCAACGTAACGATTCGGAATTTCTTTTTACATTGACCCATAGATACTATAGGATGAAGGTTGGGACTACACGCTAGCCAATGGAATCGACGGATTCCGACCTCTTACATATAGGTGGAGACTTGAGAGACACGATTTCTTGTAGGCGAAGTTTTTACTCACTATCTATCTATGATAATATAAAGAGGCTTGTCCTGACTGACTGACTGACTGATCATCAACGCACAGCCTAAACCTAAACACCTAGTTAACATATACGAGTACAAGTTTTGTATTTAACTTGACTTTCATAAACTTAGCGCACAAACGGCACAAAATTGCATTCGCGTTGTTTACACTAAGTTTATGCAGAGATAGGCAAAGTGACGACTAACTTGTTCACAAGCACAATTACGAAGTAAGCGTTCAAGCGTAAAGTAATACCTCCATCCCACTGAGTTTGTAAAACGTAAACTAATACACCTCAACTTACTTTGTACAAGTGTCCTTTTGTGTGTAAAATGCCTCGGAGGGATTCCTTAGAGGTATATTAGCAAGTTGTTGATGTGAAAAATAATTTGATTTTGTCAAAGCAGTAAATCCCGGGAATTTCCGAACTCATGCTCTTATTCCGATCACAAAGGCAAACTCCGAGAAAATCTTAATCCAATGAAATGCTACAACCGAGGCTTGTTAGATTAATATCTATAGTAATATTAAAATGTAGCTACATTATTGCACAGTGCACTGAAACCCGTAGGCTACGCGTTATGTAGCCCTTTCCTGTAATAAAGGATTTTGTAATCTCTCTTTGAGATAGCCTGCATTGTGTTCAAGGCCCATTGTCGACCGAAGGAAGCTCTTATTTTTTAATAACGTAGATAAGATACTAATCATTAATTTGTGAATTGACCGTCTGACAAAATACAGAGCAAAGAATGTATCAATTTTAAGTTATTTACTATCCTAGTTTACTAAACAATTAATGATGAACACCTTAAGTGTAAAACAGAGTGTATCTCTTATACCTATATAAAATTCTCGTGTGACAATTTTCGTTCCCATACTCCTCCGAAACGGCTAGACCGATTCTCATGAAATTTTATATGGATATTGAGTAGGTCTGAGAATCGGCCAACATCTATTTTTCATCCCCCTAAATGTTAAGGGTAGTCCACCCCTAAATTTTTTATTTTTAGACAAAATTTTTAGTTTTTATTTTTTTATGATACAACATACAAAAATACATACAATAAATTTTCACCCTTCTATCACCAACCCCTATTTTTTAATTGCGATATTAGTACTTTGATGACCGGGTAGGTTGCACTGATGTCAGTATGTCACCGGGCAGGACGACGTTTGCCGGGTCCGCTAGTAATGTATATCTTTATATTTATACACATATTACCTCAATAATGAACATTTTGACAGATTTTACTACAAAGAGACTTACTTTAAAATCCCTAAAACATTGCTTTGGTAAAAATTCAGTGACCGGGGTCCGGGATGTGGGTGACCCGTAGACCTATTGCCCTACAGAAGGGTGCATCGGAGAGCTGTCAACGTCGCCTGCCGCCTGCCGCGGATGACGGGGTGTTCGAGTGACCTAAATATAAGAACCTGTTGATCTAACCTTAACCAGAGTTCCTGGTTAAGGTTAGATCAACAGGTTCTTGGTTGCCCTAGTTCTACTTTGTGCTAGTAATCGAGTTACATCAATATCCTTTATGGATGGCCTTCCAGAATATTTAATTATAGCTTCAAAGCTGTCGAACGTACAAAAATAAAAATTAGAAGAAAACCATGCTAAGGATGTATTTCACTTTAATTTTAATACAAAAGCGGGCAATATTAATCTAGTTTCTGTTAAAATCTGACAGTTGCCATTAAAGCAACGACTAAACGAAACATTTCCTAATCTGATCCTAATACCAAGGTAATAGGTATTTTGACTATATTATGTTGTTTTTATTATTCCGTAAATGGATATCTGCTCACCGAATATTTTGTAAATAAAATGATAACATCATAAGCTGTAGTTCTCGTTGCTCTAATAATAAACTATCATATAACATTTCTTGCAATTTAATCTATTGTGGCCTTATTATCGAATCGAAACGCATTGATATGTTAAACTGTTGATTAGCTCAGAATGAAATCTGATCATCCCAACTCCATGTGATCTTGTCCGTCTTACATCTGCAGTGATTTTGTAATGCGCGAAGTCAGAAATTCGTGATGGATTTCCTAAACGAACCGTGTCTGCGAGATCGAACGAGCCGCCGACTTCTGTAGTGCATATTTAGGACAGTTATAATATACTTTATGAACACAATTCGATGAGCATTTATCCGTTTAGGCATTGCATTGTAATCTTTCGTCAATAAGTACATTTGTGGTAAGCGTTTGAATACAAGGCTACAGCAATGTTCCGCACGCTTGTGTCAGGGCGTGGAGATGAGCGGCGCCGTGCTGACGGTGCGCGCCGCGCTGCTGGCGCACCTGGGCGACTCGTGGGGCGAGCACTCGCCCGCGCCGCACGACGACGCGCGCCTGCTGCACCTCATGCAGCGACAGAGGTACGAGTTACGACGTGCACCCCTCCTAGCGCTCCTGTAGCCCACCCAGCGACGCATGCCACGTGCTGACGGTGCGCGCCGCGCTGCTGGCGCACCTGGGCGACTCGTGGGGCGAGCACTCGCCCGCGCCGCACGACGACGCGCGCCTGCTGCACCTCATGCAGCGACAGAGGTACGAGTTACGACGTGCACCCCTCCTAGCGCTCCTGTAGCCCACCCAGCGACGCATGCCACGTGCTGACGGTGCGCGCCGCGCTGCTGGCGCACCTGGGCGACTCGTGGGGCGAGCACTCGCCCGCGCCGCACGACGACGCGCGCCTGCTGCACCTCATGCAGCGACAGAGGTACGAGTTACGACGTGCACCCCTCCTAGCGCTCCTGTAGCCCACCCAGCGACGCATGCCACGTGCTGACGGTGCGCGCCGCGCTGCTGGCGCACCTGGGCGACTCGTGGGGCGAGCACTCGCCCGCGCCGCACGACGACGCGCGCCTGCTGCACCTCATGCAGCGACAGAGGTACGAGTTACGACGTGCACCCCTCCTAGCGCTCCTGTAGCCCACCCAGCGACGCATGCCACGTGCTGACGGTGCGCGCCGCGCTGCTGGCGCACCTGGGCGACTCGTGGGGCGAGCACTCGCCCGCGCCGCACGACGACGCGCGCCTGCTGCACCTCATGCAGCGACAGAGGTACGAGTTACGACGTGCACCCCTCCTAGCGCTCCTGTAGCCCACCCAGCGACGCATGCCACGTGCTGACGGTGCGCGCCGCGCTGCTGGCGCACCTGGGCGACTCGTGGGGCGAGCACTCGCCCGCGCCGCACGACGACGCGCGCCTGCTGCACCTCATGCAGCGACAGAGGTACGAGTTACGACGTGCACCCCTCCTAGCGCTCCTGTAGCCCACCCAGCGACGCATGCCACGTGCTGACGGTGCGCGCCGCGCTGCTGGCGCACCTGGGCGACTCGTGGGGCGAGCACTCGCCCGCGCCGCACGACGACGCGCGCCTGCTGCACCTCATGCAGCGACAGAGGTACGAGTTACGACGTGCACCCCTCCTAGCGCTCCTGTAGCCCACCCAGCGACGCATGCCACGTGCTGACGGTGCGCGCCGCGCTGCTGGCGCACCTGGGCGACTCGTGGGGCGAGCACTCGCCCGCGCCGCACGACGACGCGCGCCTGCTGCACCTCATGCAGCGACAGAGGTACGAGTTACGACGTGCACCCCTCCTAGCGCTCCTGTAGCCCACCCAGCGACGCATGCCACGTGCTGACGGTGCGCGCCGCGCTGCTGGCGCACCTGGGCGACTCGTGGGGCGAGCACTCGCCCGCGCCGCACGACGACGCGCGCCTGCTGCACCTCATGCAGCGACAGAGGTACGAGTTACGACGTGCACCCCTCCTAGCGCTCCTGTAGCCCACCCAGCGACGCATGCCACGTGCTGACGGTGCGCGCCGCGCTGCTGGCGCACCTGGGCGACTCGTGGGGCGAGCACTCGCCCGCGCCGCACGACGACGCGCGCCTGCTGCACCTCATGCAGCGACAGAGGTACGAGTTACGACGTGCACCCCTCCTAGCGCTCCTGTAGCCCACCCAGCGACGCATGCCACGTGCTGACGGTGCGCGCCGCGCTGCTGGCGCACCTGGGCGACTCGTGGGGCGAGCACTCGCCCGCGCCGCACGACGACGCGCGCCTGCTGCACCTCATGCAGCGACAGAGGTACGAGTTACGACGTGCACCCCTCCTAGCGCTCCTGTAGCCCACCCAGCGACGCATGCCACGTGCTGACGGTGCGCGCCGCGCTGCTGGCGCACCTGGGCGACTCGTGGGGCGAGCACTCGCCCGCGCCGCACGACGACGCGCGCCTGCTGCACCTCATGCAGCGACAGAGGTACGAGTTACGACGTGCACCCCTCCTAGCGCTCCTGTAGCCCACCCAGCGACGCATGCCACGTGCTGACGGTGCGCGCCGCGCTGCTGGCGCACCTGGGCGACTCGTGGGGCGAGCACTCGCCCGCGCCGCACGACGACGCGCGCCTGCTGCACCTCATGCAGCGACAGAGGTACGAGTTACGACGTGCACCCCTCCTAGCGCTCCTGTAGCCCACCCAGCGACGCATGCCACGTGCTGACGGTGCGCGCCGCGCTGCTGGCGCACCTGGGCGACTCGTGGGGCGAGCACTCGCCCGCGCCGCACGACGACGCGCGCCTGCTGCACCTCATGCAGCGACAGAGGTACGAGTTACGACGTGCACCCCTCCTAGCGCTCCTGTAGCCCACCCAGCGACGCATGCCACGTGCTGACGGTGCGCGCCGCGCTGCTGGCGCACCTGGGCGACTCGTGGGGCGAGCACTCGCCCGCGCCGCACGACGACGCGCGCCTGCTGCACCTCATGCAGCGACAGAGGTACGAGTTACGACGTGCACCCCTCCTAGCGCTCCTGTAGCCCACCCAGCGACGCATGCCACGTGCTGACGGTGCGCGCCGCGCTGCTGGCGCACCTGGGCGACTCGTGGGGCGAGCACTCGCCCGCGCCGCACGACGACGCGCGCCTGCTGCACCTCATGCAGCGACAGAGGTACGAGTTACGACGTGCACCCCTCCTAGCGCTCCTGTAGCCCACCCAGCGACGCATGCCACGTGCTGACGGTGCGCGCCGCGCTGCTGGCGCACCTGGGCGACTCGTGGGGCGAGCACTCGCCCGCGCCGCACGACGACGCGCGCCTGCTGCACCTCATGCAGCGACAGAGGTACGAGTTACGACGTGCACCCCTCCTAGCGCTCCTGTAGCCCACCCAGCGACGCATGCCACGTGCTGACGGTGCGCGCCGCGCTGCTGGCGCACCTGGGCGACTCGTGGGGCGAGCACTCGCCCGCGCCGCACGACGACGCGCGCCTGCTGCACCTCATGCAGCGACAGAGGTACGAGTTACGACGTGCACCCCTCCTAGCGCTCCTGTAGCCCACCCAGCGACGCATGCCACGTGCTGACGGTGCGCGCCGCGCTGCTGGCGCACCTGGGCGACTCGTGGGGCGAGCACTCGCCCGCGCCGCACGACGACGCGCGCCTGCTGCACCTCATGCAGCGACAGAGGTACGAGTTACGACGTGCACCCCTCCTAGCGCTCCTGTAGCCCACCCAGCGACGCATGCCACGTGCTGACGGTGCGCGCCGCGCTGCTGGCGCACCTGGGCGACTCGTGGGGCGAGCACTCGCCCGCGCCGCACGACGACGCGCGCCTGCTGCACCTCATGCAGCGACAGAGGTACGAGTTACGACGTGCACCCCTCCTAGCGCTCCTGTAGCCCACCCAGCGACGCATGCCACGTGCTGACGGTGCGCGCCGCGCTGCTGGCGCACCTGGGCGACTCGTGGGGCGAGCACTCGCCCGCGCCGCACGACGACGCGCGCCTGCTGCACCTCATGCAGCGACAGAGGTACGAGTTACGACGTGCACCCCTCCTAGCGCTCCTGTAGCCCACCCAGCGACGCATGCCACGTGCTGACGGTGCGCGCCGCGCTGCTGGCGCACCTGGGCGACTCGTGGGGCGAGCACTCGCCCGCGCCGCACGACGACGCGCGCCTGCTGCACCTCATGCAGCGACAGAGGTACGAGTTACGACGTGCACCCCTCCTAGCGCTCCTGTAGCCCACCCAGCGACGCATGCCACGTGCTGACGGTGCGCGCCGCGCTGCTGGCGCACCTGGGCGACTCGTGGGGCGAGCACTCGCCCGCGCCGCACGACGACGCGCGCCTGCTGCACCTCATGCAGCGACAGAGGTACGAGTTACGACGTGCACCCCTCCTAGCGCTCCTGTAGCCCACCCAGCGACGCATGCCACGTGCTGACGGTGCGCGCCGCGCTGCTGGCGCACCTGGGCGACTCGTGGGGCGAGCACTCGCCCGCGCCGCACGACGACGCGCGCCTGCTGCACCTCATGCAGCGACAGAGGTACGAGTTACGACGTGCACCCCTCCTAGCGCTCCTGTAGCCCACCCAGCGACGCATGCCACGTGCTGACGGTGCGCGCCGCGCTGCTGGCGCACCTGGGCGACTCGTGGGGCGAGCACTCGCCCGCGCCGCACGACGACGCGCGCCTGCTGCACCTCATGCAGCGACAGAGGTACGAGTTACGACGTGCACCCCTCCTAGCGCTCCTGTAGCCCACCCAGCGACGCATGCCACGTGCTGACGGTGCGCGCCGCGCTGCTGGCGCACCTGGGCGACTCGTGGGGCGAGCACTCGCCCGCGCCGCACGACGACGCGCGCCTGCTGCACCTCATGCAGCGACAGAGGTACGAGTTACGACGTGCACCCCTCCTAGCGCTCCTGTAGCCCACCCAGCGACGCATGCCACGTGCTGACGGTGCGCGCCGCGCTGCTGGCGCACCTGGGCGACTCGTGGGGCGAGCACTCGCCCGCGCCGCACGACGACGCGCGCCTGCTGCACCTCATGCAGCGACAGAGGTACGAGTTACGACGTGCACCCCTCCTAGCGCTCCTGTAGCCCACCCAGCGACGCATGCCACGTGCTGACGGTGCGCGCCGCGCTGCTGGCGCACCTGGGCGACTCGTGGGGCGAGCACTCGCCCGCGCCGCACGACGACGCGCGCCTGCTGCACCTCATGCAGCGACAGAGGTACGAGTTACGACGTGCACCCCTCCTAGCGCTCCTGTAGCCCACCCAGCGACGCATGCCACGTGCTGACGGTGCGCGCCGCGCTGCTGGCGCACCTGGGCGACTCGTGGGGCGAGCACTCGCCCGCGCCGCACGACGACGCGCGCCTGCTGCACCTCATGCAGCGACAGAGGTACGAGTTACGACGTGCACCCCTCCTAGCGCTCCTGTAGCCCACCCAGCGACGCATGCCACGTGCTGACGGTGCGCGCCGCGCTGCTGGCGCACCTGGGCGACTCGTGGGGCGAGCACTCGCCCGCGCCGCACGACGACGCGCGCCTGCTGCACCTCATGCAGCGACAGAGGTACGAGTTACGACGTGCACCCCTCCTAGCGCTCCTGTAGCCCACCCAGCGACGCATGCCACGTGCTGACGGTGCGCGCCGCGCTGCTGGCGCACCTGGGCGACTCGTGGGGCGAGCACTCGCCCGCGCCGCACGACGACGCGCGCCTGCTGCACCTCATGCAGCGACAGAGGTACGAGTTACGACGTGCACCCCTCCTAGCGCTCCTGTAGCCCACCCAGCGACGCATGCCACGTGCTGACGGTGCGCGCCGCGCTGCTGGCGCACCTGGGCGACTCGTGGGGCGAGCACTCGCCCGCGCCGCACGACGACGCGCGCCTGCTGCACCTCATGCAGCGACAGAGGTACGAGTTACGACGTGCACCCCTCCTAGCGCTCCTGTAGCCCACCCAGCGACGCATGCCACGTGCTGACGGTGCGCGCCGCGCTGCTGGCGCACCTGGGCGACTCGTGGGGCGAGCACTCGCCCGCGCCGCACGACGACGCGCGCCTGCTGCACCTCATGCAGCGACAGAGGTACGAGTTACGACGTGCACCCCTCCTAGCGCTCCTGTAGCCCACCCAGCGACGCATGCCACGTGCTGACGGTGCGCGCCGCGCTGCTGGCGCACCTGGGCGACTCGTGGGGCGAGCACTCGCCCGCGCCGCACGACGACGCGCGCCTGCTGCACCTCATGCAGCGACAGAGGTACGAGTTACGACGTGCACCCCTCCTAGCGCTCCTGTAGCCCACCCAGCGACGCATGCCACGTGCTGACGGTGCGCGCCGCGCTGCTGGCGCACCTGGGCGACTCGTGGGGCGAGCACTCGCCCGCGCCGCACGACGACGCGCGCCTGCTGCACCTCATGCAGCGACAGAGGTACGAGTTACGACGTGCACCCCTCCTAGCGCTCCTGTAGCCCACCCAGCGACGCATGCCACGTGCTGACGGTGCGCGCCGCGCTGCTGGCGCACCTGGGCGACTCGTGGGGCGAGCACTCGCCCGCGCCGCACGACGACGCGCGCCTGCTGCACCTCATGCAGCGACAGAGGTACGAGTTACGACGTGCACCCCTCCTAGCGCTCCTGTAGCCCACCCAGCGACGCATGCCACGTGCTGACGGTGCGCGCCGCGCTGCTGGCGCACCTGGGCGACTCGTGGGGCGAGCACTCGCCCGCGCCGCACGACGACGCGCGCCTGCTGCACCTCATGCAGCGACAGAGGTACGAGTTACGACGTGCACCCCTCCTAGCGCTCCTGTAGCCCACCCAGCGACGCATGCCACGTGCTGACGGTGCGCGCCGCGCTGCTGGCGCACCTGGGCGACTCGTGGGGCGAGCACTCGCCCGCGCCGCACGACGACGCGCGCCTGCTGCACCTCATGCAGCGACAGAGGTACGAGTTACGACGTGCACCCCTCCTAGCGCTCCTGTAGCCCACCCAGCGACGCATGCCACGTGCTGACGGTGCGCGCCGCGCTGCTGGCGCACCTGGGCGACTCGTGGGGCGAGCACTCGCCCGCGCCGCACGACGACGCGCGCCTGCTGCACCTCATGCAGCGACAGAGGTACGAGTTACGACGTGCACCCCTCCTAGCGCTCCTGTAGCCCACCCAGCGACGCATGCCACGTGCTGACGGTGCGCGCCGCGCTGCTGGCGCACCTGGGCGACTCGTGGGGCGAGCACTCGCCCGCGCCGCACGACGACGCGCGCCTGCTGCACCTCATGCAGCGACAGAGGTACGAGTTACGACGTGCACCCCTCCTAGCGCTCCTGTAGCCCACCCAGCGACGCATGCCACGTGCTGACGGTGCGCGCCGCGCTGCTGGCGCACCTGGGCGACTCGTGGGGCGAGCACTCGCCCGCGCCGCACGACGACGCGCGCCTGCTGCACCTCATGCAGCGACAGAGGTACGAGTTACGACGTGCACCCCTCCTAGCGCTCCTGTAGCCCACCCAGCGACGCATGCCACGTGCTGACGGTGCGCGCCGCGCTGCTGGCGCACCTGGGCGACTCGTGGGGCGAGCACTCGCCCGCGCCGCACGACGACGCGCGCCTGCTGCACCTCATGCAGCGACAGAGGTACGAGTTACGACGTGCACCCCTCCTAGCGCTCCTGTAGCCCACCCAGCGACGCATGCCACGTGCTGACGGTGCGCGCCGCGCTGCTGGCGCACCTGGGCGACTCGTGGGGCGAGCACTCGCCCGCGCCGCACGACGACGCGCGCCTGCTGCACCTCATGCAGCGACAGAGGTACGAGTTACGACGTGCACCCCTCCTAGCGCTCCTGTAGCCCACCCAGCGACGCATGCCACGTGCTGACGGTGCGCGCCGCGCTGCTGGCGCACCTGGGCGACTCGTGGGGCGAGCACTCGCCCGCGCCGCACGACGACGCGCGCCTGCTGCACCTCATGCAGCGACAGAGGTACGAGTTACGACGTGCACCCCTCCTAGCGCTCCTGTAGCCCACCCAGCGACGCATGCCACGTGCTGACGGTGCGCGCCGCGCTGCTGGCGCACCTGGGCGACTCGTGGGGCGAGCACTCGCCCGCGCCGCACGACGACGCGCGCCTGCTGCACCTCATGCAGCGACAGAGGTACGAGTTACGACGTGCACCCCTCCTAGCGCTCCTGTAGCCCACCCAGCGACGCATGCCACGTGCTGACGGTGCGCGCCGCGCTGCTGGCGCACCTGGGCGACTCGTGGGGCGAGCACTCGCCCGCGCCGCACGACGACGCGCGCCTGCTGCACCTCATGCAGCGACAGAGGTACGAGTTACGACGTGCACCCCTCCTAGCGCTCCTGTAGCCCACCCAGCGACGCATGCCACGTGCTGACGGTGCGCGCCGCGCTGCTGGCGCACCTGGGCGACTCGTGGGCGAGCACTCGCCCGCGCCGCACGACGACGCGCGCCTGCTGCACCTCATGCAGCGACAGAGGTACGAGTTACGACGTGCACCCCTCCTAGCGCTCCTGTAGCCCACCCAGCGACGCATGCCACGTGCTGACGGTGCGCGCCGCGCTGCTGGCGCACCTGGGCGACTCGTGGGGCGAGCACTCGCCCGCGCCGCACGACGACGCGCGCCTGCTGCACCTCATGCAGCGACAGAGGTACGAGTTACGACGTGCACCCCTCCTAGCGCTCCTGTAGCCCACCCAGCGACGCATGCCACGTGCTGACGGTGCGCGCCGCGCTGCTGGCGCACCTGGGCGACTCGTGGGGCGAGCACTCGCCCGCGCCGCACGACGACGCGCGCCTGCTGCACCTCATGCAGCGACAGAGGTACGAGTTACGACGTGCACCCCTCCTAGCGCTCCTGTAGCCCACCCAGCGACGCATGCCACGTGCTGACGGTGCGCGCCGCGCTGCTGGCGCACCTGGGCGACTCGTGGGGCGAGCACTCGCCCGCGCCGCACGACGACGCGCGCCCTGCTGCACCTCATGCAGCGACAGAGGTACGAGTTACGACGTGCACCCCTCCTAGCGCTCCTGTAGCCCACCCAGCGACGCATGCCACGTGCTGACGGTGCGCGCCGCGCTGCTGGCGCACCTGGGCGACTCGTGGGGCGAGCACTCGCCCGCGCCGCACGACGACGCGCGCCTGCTGCACCTCATGCAGCGACAGAGGTACGAGTTACGACGTGCACCCCTCCTAGCGCTCCTGTAGCCCACCCAGCGACGCATGCCACGTGCTGACGGTGCGCGCCGCGCTGCTGGCGCACCTGGGCGACTCGTGGGGCGAGCACTCGCCCGCGCCGCACGACGACGCGCGCCTGCTGCACCTCATGCAGCGACAGAGGTACGAGTTACGACGTGCACCCCTCCTAGCGCTCCTGTAGCCCACCCAGCGACGCATGCCACGTGCTGACGGTGCGCGCCGCGCTGCTGGCGCACCTGGGCGACTCGTGGGGCGAGCACTCGCCCGCGCCGCACGACGACGCGCGCCTGCTGCACCTCATGCAGCGACAGAGGTACGAGTTACGACGTGCACCCCTCCTAGCGCTCCTGTAGCCCACCCAGCGACGCATGCCACGTGCTGACGGTGCGCGCCGCGCTGCTGGCGCACCTGGGCGACTCGTGGGGCGAGCACTCGCCCGCGCCGCACGACGACGCGCGCCTGCTGCACCTCATGCAGCGACAGAGGTACGAGTTACGACGTGCACCCCTCCTAGCGCTCCTGTAGCCCACCCAGCGACGCATGCCACGTGCTGACGGTGCGCGCCGCGCTGCTGGCGCACCTGGGCGACTCGTGGGGCGAGCACTCGCCCGCGCCGCACGACGACGCGCGCCTGCTGCACCTCATGCAGCGACAGAGGTACGAGTTACGACGTGCACCCCTCCTAGCGCTCCTGTAGCCCACCCAGCGACGCATGCCACGTGCTGACGGTGCGCGCCGCGCTGCTGGCGCACCTGGGCGACTCGTGGGGCGAGCACTCGCCCGCGCCGCACGACGACGCGCGCCTGCTGCACCTCATGCAGCGACAGAGGTACGAGTTACGACGTGCACCCCTCCTAGCGCTCCTGTAGCCCACCCAGCGACGCATGCCACGTGCTGACGGTGCGCGCCGCGCTGCTGGCGCACCTGGGCGACTCGTGGGGCGAGCACTCGCCCGCGCCGCACGACGACGCGCGCCTGCTGCACCTCATGCAGCGACAGAGGTACGAGTTACGACGTGCACCCCTCCTAGCGCTCCTGTAGCCCACCCAGCGACGCATGCCACGTGCTGACGGTGCGCGCCGCGCTGCTGGCGCACCTGGGCGACTCGTGGGGCGAGCACTCGCCCGCGCCGCACGACGACGCGCGCCTGCTGCACCTCATGCAGCGACAGAGGTACGAGTTACGACGTGCACCCCTCCTAGCGCTCCTGTAGCCCACCCAGCGACGCATGCCACGTGCTGACGGTGCGCGCCGCGCTGCTGGCGCACCTGGGCGACTCGTGGGGCGAGCACTCGCCCGCGCCGCACGACGACGCGCGCCTGCTGCACCTCATGCAGCGACAGAGGTACGAGTTACGACGTGCACCCCTCCTAGCGCTCCTGTAGCCCACCCAGCGACGCATGCCACGTGCTGACGGTGCGCGCCGCGCTGCTGGCGCACCTGGGCGACTCGTGGGGCGAGCACTCGCCCGCGCCGCACGACGACGCGCGCCTGCTGCACCTCATGCAGCGACAGAGGTACGAGTTACGACGTGCACCCCTCCTAGCGCTCCTGTAGCCCACCCAGCGACGCATGCCACGTGCTGACGGTGCGCGCCGCGCTGCTGGCGCACCTGGGCGACTCGTGGGGCGAGCACTCGCCCGCGCCGCACGACGACGCGCGCCTGCTGCACCTCATGCAGCGACAGAGGTACGAGTTACGACGTGCACCCCTCCTAGCGCTCCTGTAGCCCACCCAGCGACGCATGCCACGTGCTGACGGTGCGCGCCGCGCTGCTGGCGCACCTGGGCGACTCGTGGGGCGAGCACTCGCCCGCGCCGCACGACGACGCGCGCCTGCTGCACCTCATGCAGCGACAGAGGTACGAGTTACGACGTGCACCCCTCCTAGCGCTCCTGTAGCCCACCCAGCGACGCATGCCACGTGCTGACGGTGCGCGCCGCGCTGCTGGCGCACCTGGGCGACTCGTGGGGCGAGCACTCGCCCGCGCCGCACGACGACGCGCGCCTGCTGCACCTCATGCAGCGACAGAGGTACGAGTTACGACGTGCACCCCTCCTAGCGCTCCTGTAGCCCACCCAGCGACGCATGCCACGTGCTGACGGTGCGCGCCGCGCTGCTGGCGCACCTGGGCGACTCGTGGGGCGAGCACTCGCCCGCGCCGCACGACGACGCGCGCCTGCTGCACCTCATGCAGCGACAGAGGTACGAGTTACGACGTGCACCCCTCCTAGCGCTCCTGTAGCCCACCCAGCGACGCATGCCACGTGCTGACGGTGCGCGCCGCGCTGCTGGCGCACCTGGGCGACTCGTGGGGCGAGCACTCGCCCGCGCCGCACGACGACGCGCGCCTGCTGCACCTCATGCAGCGACAGAGGTACGAGTTACGACGTGCACCCCTCCTAGCGCTCCTGTAGCCCACCCAGCGACGCATGCCACGTGCTGACGGTGCGCGCCGCGCTGCTGGCGCACCTGGGCGACTCGTGGGGCGAGCACTCGCCCGCGCCGCACGACGACGCGCGCCTGCTGCACCTCATGCAGCGACAGAGGTACGAGTTACGACGTGCACCCCTCCTAGCGCTCCTGTAGCCCACCCAGCGACGCATGCCACGTGCTGACGGTGCGCGCCGCGCTGCTGGCGCACCTGGGCGACTCGTGGGGCGAGCACTCGCCCGCGCCGCACGACGACGCGCGCCTGCTGCACCTCATGCAGCGACAGAGGTACGAGTTACGACGTGCACCCCTCCTAGCGCTCCTGTAGCCCACCCAGCGACGCATGCCACGTGCTGACGGTGCGCGCCGCGCTGCTGGCGCACCTGGGCGACTCGTGGGGCGAGCACTCGCCCGCGCCGCACGACGACGCGCGCCTGCTGCACCTCATGCAGCGACAGAGGTACGAGTTACGACGTGCACCCCTCCTAGCGCTCCTGTAGCCCACCCAGCGACGCATGCCACGTGCTGACGGTGCGCGCCGCGCTGCTGGCGCACCTGGGCGACTCGTGGGGCGAGCACTCGCCCGCGCCGCACGACGACGCGCGCCTGCTGCACCTCATGCAGCGACAGAGGTACGAGTTACGACGTGCACCCCTCCTAGCGCTCCTGTAGCCCACCCAGCGACGCATGCCACGTGCTGACGGTGCGCGCCGCGCTGCTGGCGCACCTGGGCGACTCGTGGGGCGAGCACTCGCCCGCGCCGCACGACGACGCGCGCCTGCTGCACCTCATGCAGCGACAGAGGTACGAGTTACGACGTGCACCCCTCCTAGCGCTCCTGTAGCCCACCCAGCGACGCATGCCACGTGCTGACGGTGCGCGCCGCGCTGCTGGCGCACCTGGGCGACTCGTGGGGCGAGCACTCGCCCGCGCCGCACGACGACGCGCGCCTGCTGCACCTCATGCAGCGACAGAGGTACGAGTTACGACGTGCACCCCTCCTAGCGCTCCTGTAGCCCACCCAGCGACGCATGCCACGTGCTGACGGTGCGCGCCGCGCTGCTGGCGCACCTGGGCGACTCGTGGGGCGAGCACTCGCCCGCGCCGCACGACGACGCGCGCCTGCTGCACCTCATGCAGCGACAGAGGTACGAGTTACGACGTGCACCCCTCCTAGCGCTCCTGTAGCCCACCCAGCGACGCATGCCACGTGCTGACGGTGCGCGCCGCGCTGCTGGCGCACCTGGGCGACTCGTGGGGCGAGCACTCGCCCGCGCCGCACGACGACGCGCGCCTGCTGCACCTCATGCAGCGACAGAGGTACGAGTTACGACGTGCACCCCTCCTAGCGCTCCTGTAGCCCACCCAGCGACGCATGCCACGTGCTGACGGTGCGCGCCGCGCTGCTGGCGCACCTGGGCGACTCGTGGGGCGAGCACTCGCCCGCGCCGCACGACGACGCGCGCCTGCTGCACCTCATGCAGCGACAGAGGTACGAGTTACGACGTGCACCCCTCCTAGCGCTCCTGTAGCCCACCCAGCGACGCATGCCACGTGCTGACGGTGCGCGCCGCGCTGCTGGCGCACCTGGGCGACTCGTGGGGCGAGCACTCGCCCGCGCCGCACGACGACGCGCGCCTGCTGCACCTCATGCAGCGACAGAGGTACGAGTTACGACGTGCACCCCTCCTAGCGCTCCTGTAGCCCACCCAGCGACGCATGCCACGTGCTGACGGTGCGCGCCGCGCTGCTGGCGCACCTGGGCGACTCGTGGGGCGAGCACTCGCCCGCGCCGCACGACGACGCGCGCCTGCTGCACCTCATGCAGCGACAGAGGTACGAGTTACGACGTGCACCCCTCCTAGCGCTCCTGTAGCCCACCCAGCGACGCATGCCACGTGCTGACGGTGCGCGCCGCGCTGCTGGCGCACCTGGGCGACTCGTGGGGCGAGCACTCGCCCGCGCCGCACGACGACGCGCGCCTGCTGCACCTCATGCAGCGACAGAGGTACGAGTTACGACGTGCACCCCTCCTAGCGCTCCTGTAGCCCACCCAGCGACGCATGCCACGTGCTGACGGTGCGCGCCGCGCTGCTGGCGCACCTGGGCGACTCGTGGGGCGAGCACTCGCCCGCGCCGCACGACGACGCGCGCCTGCTGCACCTCATGCAGCGACAGAGGTACGAGTTACGACGTGCACCCCTCCTAGCGCTCCTGTAGCCCACCCAGCGACGCATGCCACGTGCTGACGGTGCGCGCCGCGCTGCTGGCGCACCTGGGCGACTCGTGGGGCGAGCACTCGCCCGCGCCGCACGACGACGCGCGCCTGCTGCACCTCATGCAGCGACAGAGGTACGAGTTACGACGTGCACCCCTCCTAGCGCTCCTGTAGCCCACCCAGCGACGCATGCCACGTGCTGACGGTGCGCGCCGCGCTGCTGGCGCACCTGGGCGACTCGTGGGGCGAGCACTCGCCCGCGCCGCACGACGACGCGCGCCTGCTGCACCTCATGCAGCGACAGAGGTACGAGTTACGACGTGCACCCCTCCTAGCGCTCCTGTAGCCCACCCAGCGACGCATGCCACGTGCTGACGGTGCGCGCCGCGCTGCTGGCGCACCTGGGCGACTCGTGGGGCGAGCACTCGCCCGCGCCGCACGACGACGCGCGCCTGCTGCACCTCATGCAGCGACAGAGGTACGAGTTACGACGTGCACCCCTCCTAGCGCTCCTGTAGCCCACCCAGCGACGCATGCCACGTGCTGACGGTGCGCGCCGCGCTGCTGGCGCACCTGGGCGACTCGTGGGGCGAGCACTCGCCCGCGCCGCACGACGACGCGCGCCTGCTGCACCTCATGCAGCGACAGAGGTACGAGTTACGACGTGCACCCCTCCTAGCGCTCCTGTAGCCCACCCAGCGACGCATGCCACGTGCTGACGGTGCGCGCCGCGCTGCTGGCGCACCTGGGCGACTCGTGGGGCGAGCACTCGCCCGCGCCGCACGACGACGCGCGCCTGCTGCACCTCATGCAGCGACAGAGGTACGAGTTACGACGTGCACCCCTCCTAGCGCTCCTGTAGCCCACCCAGCGACGCATGCCACGTGCTGACGGTGCGCGCCGCGCTGCTGGCGCACCTGGGCGACTCGTGGGGCGAGCACTCGCCCGCGCCGCACGACGACGCGCGCCTGCTGCACCTCATGCAGCGACAGAGGTACGAGTTACGACGTGCACCCCTCCTAGCGCTCCTGTAGCCCACCCAGCGACGCATGCCACGTGCTGACGGTGCGCGCCGCGCTGCTGGCGCACCTGGGCGACTCGTGGGGCGAGCACTCGCCCGCGCCGCACGACGACGCGCGCCTGCTGCACCTCATGCAGCGACAGAGGTACGAGTTACGACGTGCACCCCTCCTAGCGCTCCTGTAGCCCACCCAGCGACGCATGCCACGTGCTGACGGTGCGCGCCGCGCTGCTGGCGCACCTGGGCGACTCGTGGGGCGAGCACTCGCCCGCGCCGCACGACGACGCGCGCCTGCTGCACCTCATGCAGCGACAGAGGTACGAGTTACGACGTGCACCCCTCCTAGCGCTCCTGTAGCCCACCCAGCGACGCATGCCACGTGCTGACGGTGCGCGCCGCGCTGCTGGCGCACCTGGGCGACTCGTGGGGCGAGCACTCGCCCGCGCCGCACGACGACGCGCGCCTGCTGCACCTCATGCAGCGACAGAGGTACGAGTTACGACGTGCACCCCTCCTAGCGCTCCTGTAGCCCACCCAGCGACGCATGCCACGTGCTGACGGTGCGCGCCGCGCTGCTGGCGCACCTGGGCGACTCGTGGGGCGAGCACTCGCCCGCGCCGCACGACGACGCGCGCCTGCTGCACCTCATGCAGCGACAGAGGTACGAGTTACGACGTGCACCCCTCCTAGCGCTCCTGTAGCCCACCCAGCGACGCATGCCACGTGCTGACGGTGCGCGCCGCGCTGCTGGCGCACCTGGGCGACTCGTGGGGCGAGCACTCGCCCGCGCCGCACGACGACGCGCGCCTGCTGCACCTCATGCAGCGACAGAGGTACGAGTTACGACGTGCACCCCTCCTAGCGCTCCTGTAGCCCACCCAGCGACGCATGTCATCACCACCGCCTTTCATAACGGCTGGCGTACATTATTTCAAATCTAATTTATACATAGAAGGAGAGTACGTAACATGACAAAGTAGCATGGAAGCAATTGGTCTTGCATTCAGCTGCCAACAAGATATTGTATTGAAGATTTGTTTTTTTTTACATTTGCATGATAAGAGCGGGGTGTGTGTGTGTGTGGCCAGGTGGGGCGCGGCGCTGGCGCTGGTGCGCGACCGCAACGCGGAGCGCATCCTGGAGCGCGGCGAGCTGCCCGAGGACGACGTCACCAGCCTGCTGCACGTGTACTGCCGCGGCCTGGCGCAGGCGCAGCCCGGTGCGTAGCCCCGACACATAACACGAATAACTCTTTGAACAATACTTAGGGCGCGTCGCATCTACATACTTCAACGGAGATGTAACATTTGAACGTGACACTAACGGGGCGTCTCCGTGATGCTACACTTGACATTTGCTACGTGCTACGTCTGCTGCGACGTTTGCTACGACATTGCTACACTAGCTTGATTTCGATCATTACTTATAGAAACGTGGGGAAAGTAGATACAGTGCGTTTTTACCTGAAAGTGCATTATTTAAAGTATAGACTTTTAAAAATAAAGTTAAAAAATAAAAATATACGTATATATATTCTTAGAAAGAAACATATTGGGAGAATTTCATCGTCTATACCCAAAATTAAGAAACGATTCAAAAATCTTCAGACATAACATGTGGCGTGTTACTATGTACTTCCGATAACTATAAGTCTGAAATATCTGGAATTCAATCAGGAACCACAAATTTTAATCTCTTATAGTCTGTAGGTAATGTAAATCCGGCGGCGTCGACCCTCGCCGCACACACAAAGTGTTCTGTGTGTGCGGCGCGTCTGTCTGTCTCGCCGCAGACTGCAGCCTGCTACAGCCTACATACGTACATACAAGCCGCTGGCAAGGGTTCAGGGGATGCTGATCGCGTCGGTCGCATCAGTGGGCGCTTACCCGTTCACCTAGAAACAACTAAACGATAAACATAATACGGCGCAACGCGAAAATATCAAACAGTAGCCGAGCCTTCGCGTGGCCTACGTTGTCGCGTAGATAAGTTTGTCATTTTCTATGATAGTTCTCCATAGTCGTATCGCATCGCGTCGCGTCGCGTCTGTTTTTCACCATTTGTAGGACAGCGGGTTACGTAAGACCCTCTAACGAACGTTGAGTCTAATTAAATTATTCACTATATGTTAGTGCTAACGTCCATTAGTAACTTACTAGCTTACCGAACTGACCAAAGTTGTCACTCGTCTTACCAAAGTTTGCTTGCGAAAGATGGCTCAAACTGATAAGACCACCTTTGCATGCGAAACTGTAATGACTAAGTTGTCTTCAGCTTTTCCGTGGGTGCAATAAAGTATGCTAAAGAAAAGTAACCTGTACGTTACCCGACGCTTTCATTTGGTTATCGTTAAGTTTTTATTTGATACTTACTCAAAAGTGACATTTAAAAGTGTTGTTCGGAATCGATTGTATCGAAATCGATTCTTTTTAGTATGAAAGAGTCGGATATAATGTATTCTTGATCTGTGAAACAGTGATTAATGTTTGCTGATGAAAAATCAGTATAGTAAAATAAAAAATAGTAAAATAGTCTGGTCTCAAAATTTTCAAAAAAAAACATAAGAAGAAAAATAAATTAAATCCCAATAGAGATGGGTTTACTTTTTTTTTTATTTAGCTACAAGTTAGCCCTTGACTACGATCACCTACATACGAATTTGTAATTTAATTGTGGCTATAATTTATTAATCATATAAATTGATAGTTTAAAAGGTAGTTGCACTATTTTAAGTTGACCCCTTGCGATTGATGAAACTTTTTAGTTTTTGAGATAAAAATAAATTATTAAATTTTTTTGAATGAGCGATCTATACCATTAGCATTTTTAGATTCGTATCCGGTACTTTCGCAAAACGCAAAATGTAATCATTGGGTCTGTTGCCGAAATATATATTTTTTAAATCTTATCTATCTAAACGAGAACTTGGTTCTAAAATAATATACCTACCTACCGAAAACTCCCGTACTATTTTAGTTTCAGTTGCTCAATTGCTATTTTCATAGCTATATTGTCAAGTTGTTGTTGACAAAGCATCCTGACGCGATAACGTATGCCTGCCCCTAAGAGCCATATTAGACGGTGACATCGTTCATTTTTGCGGTGAACGATGCACGATACGATATTTACTATGGCAAAGTGCCTGTGAACGATGAACGGTCGGTGTTTAGACGGTTCATTTTTGATGATTTGAACCTCGAAAATGAAAGCAAAAATCTCTAAAAATGAACCGTCTAATTTGGCCTTTAGATAAGTACTACCGCAAAGTTGCAACGCTAGATACGTAATTGATGAAGACTTATTGCTACTGTCAATCTCTCAGAGACAGTGAAAACTCAAAGACAATGGGTCATATAAGAGTGATTTTAGCTCTAGTAGGTAATGGAGATTAATTACTTCCAGAACACCCGGCGGCGTAAGAGAAGTGTTTAAGAGCCACACGTGGAATCACTTCGTGTTGAGAGTTTAGCTCATCTTAGCTCTATTAGAAAAAGTTTCCGAGTTCCCCCTGGTCACCTGGTTGTTACTATTTTTCCCCTTTCCGAACAGAATTTGCGGAGGGTTAGGTATCTATTAAACTTTGTGTTCTTGTAGAAAAAATATATAAAAGCAATTAGAAATGCCTCGCCTAAACGTATACTATACGATAGCCTAAACGTGAGTTTTGTCTTACTTTGCTTATTATGTCAAGTGACAAAGACAAAAGTTGTAGATAGCTATCGGATAACGCAACAATGTTGCAATGAAAAAAACGAAAGCGGCGCCCCTAGACAAGGTTTTTTTATTTTTGTGGTCAGGCATTATTTTAAATCATTGCGTAATTTATTTATTTTGCGCACTCTACTTCGTACAGCGTGGTACAGCGCTCCGCAAATTCTATTTGGAAAGGGGCGCGGCCGCCATTAGCATTCGGGCGGAGCGATATGAAATGACTCGATTGTATTGGTGGGTTTGTTCGGGGCACGCCCCCGTGCACCGGCGTTGGAGGGGAGCCGGATCACGAGATTGGTCGGTTGTTGCAGATATGGTGGCGATCACTCGGCCCGTGAGCGAGCTGTCGGCTAACCTGTCGTTCATGATGGAGAGCCTGTACAAGGCGTCCGTGGCGCTGCAGCGGCAGGAACTCTGCTGAGCGGATGCAACCCGCCCACCGATGACGCCAGAACGATGTATTGCGCGTGCTCTCTGCGCGTCTCTCCAACAACTTATATTATTATCGAAGCTTAATTGAACCTAGCCAAACGAAAACTCTATCGAAAATACAATCAATCTACGCCCACAGAATTGTAAAGTAACAGAAATGGTATTTGTTATTCGTATGGGTCCATTATCAGGACAGCGTTTCGCCGATTTTAAGTTACTCACCCTGTCGTTCGGCTTTCAGTTCATAACGCTTTCACTATCTCTAACATTCAAGTAGGTAATGTTAATGAAGAGGACGTTATACAAATACGTCCGTTTTTACAGTAAATCGCCCTGATTTTGAGTATACACCTCTATTTGGAACACACAGATGTTCGAGCTATAATAACGTACCTACCTAAAGAACGGTCGAAGATATAATTTAGTTAAATACTTTTTATTTAAGTATTAGTAGTAGGTACCTATTAAAGTACGTTGTATGATAACTCGTATTAAATTAACCAAACGATATCGTATTTACAATTTTGAACTTTTAATAAACTAATTAATATTTATTTAACGTTCCTATTATCTTATTTACTGTTCTCTTTTATATTCTCACTCGATTTTCTGTAAAGTAATTTATTAATTTGTAATTTATATAATAATAAATGTGTAGATAATATGGAAATGTTCAATCCGATCCGAAAGGGGCACATAGGTATCGCAATAACATTGGACATTTTTTGATACCAAATTATCCCAATTTCCTTAGAATTTAGCTTTTCATAATCTAACAACACCATCGTCGTTTCAGTTGAATTCATCATGCGGGGTGATCACTGCATACTTACATGATATTTTTGTTTATTTTCAATACATACATTACCAAAAAGATCATTATGTAGTTTGAATGAAGATGATTTGAAAAGCAAAATTGCACTTTTCAAGAATTTGCACATAAACACATAGGTATATTGAAACGGTATTGGGTAAATAGTACACGAAAAACTCAGATGTTAGGAACTAATTTATGCACCGAACTTATAATATATGTAATATGTATGTAATATGTATTTAATATGTATGTGTTGTGAGGTTTTGTTTCTCTCAACGGGCGAATTGGGTCTTTGAGCCAAACACTTTGTGTGCTCGACTGTTGGCACTGCTTATTCAAAAGTTCGCTTAATGTTCGGCTGAAGCCTGCACGATGCACCCGCTGACCCGCTGACCCACATGCCCCGCTGACCCGCTGACCCGCTGACCCGCTGACCCGCTGACCCGCTGACCCGCTCACCCGCTGACTCGTATGTCGGGCACCATGAACTACACGCTTAGCTTTTGCATACAGGGATTTGACAACGACTTCCCACAACGCATTAAGATTTTTAAGTCCATTTATAAGACATGTCTATTTAGAATTTTAAAGTTAAACTTACTTATTATAAAATATAATTAATACTATTTACGCACCAAAAGTTTATTCTTATCTTTATAATATATGGGTATTCATTTATACTCGTTTATAGATAATGGAAATTTTAAACCATTAAAAATTTTATGAAAATCGAAACTGGCGATCTGAAGATAAACACGTATCTTTTTTCGATTGTATAAAAAATTCAAGATTCAATTAGATGGTAAAATAAAGTTCGTTAAAAATCTATTTCGAATACCAAGAGTGTTTACCTGAGCTTAATATGTATTAATAAACCAAAAAAAATATATATATAGTATAACTCAAATAAGTTTATAATATTATGTAGGTATTTATAATAACATTTTTGACATAAGTTTGTGTATTATTATTGTCATAAAATAAAGAAAGCCGCAGTAGGTCAATCGGTCAAACCGGACACGTGGTTCCAACACCAACCGCTCGACTGTTGTCGTGACGTCTTCTACAAGAAGAAAGGGAAGAATGAATATTATTCATGTATAACATGACTAGTGTTCTTTCAAAAATGAAATTGTTTTATTATTGCTGGCTATATTTTTTACGAAATAGATTTACGGCTGAACTATTACTAGACACAGTGACGTAACTATACGGTTTAAGGCCCAAACCGTATAGTTACGTCACGGTTACGGTTACGGTTTGTGGCAAATTAATTGGGTGAGGCCTCTCCTGCCCAATGTAAATCTCAACCAACGTTAAAGTTTTTATTTTAAAATAAATAAGGGGGCCCCTCCCGGCTGAGGGCCCGTGGCATTTTGCCAAAATGCCACCCTATAGTTACGCCACTGACTAGACATAAAGCTAATCGCACGTAAATAAAAAATACGTTCGTGCGCCGCCAGCTTCGATAACAAGACGTGTCTGTCGAAATAAGTTCTCACCTACGAAATAACTATAAATATACATTTTCTTCCGAACTTTTTACATCGTCTGATGTGTTCATTTTCTCACTGAAAATTTATAGCGACAGCACATCTTTCCCGAAACAATTTTAAAAATCTCGGGAAAAAATCAATACCAAATAAGTATTTAGTATACGTTACATTTGGAACTGCAGCTCGTGCGACTCAGTGTGCGATCGATTATATCTTTAAGTCGATATTTTTGATACTTCATCGGTGTCTATGTCAAATTAATCACAACTCTGTGTACGTTAGTCATATTAGAAGTTTAATGCTATACATGCAGCACATATTACGTCACACTACAACGTGTTTCAATTAAGTTTTCTTTAGAATATTTCTTGTACGATTTTTATTTTGTATGTTTGACATTAATTTTACTTTGCATATTAATCTTATATTAAGAAAAGCAGTACTCTTTCCTTTATAGAGAACCTACGCCACCGAGAACAAATACTCAACCCAAGTGTGACGTAGTGTGCGTGACATACAAACTGAGGTATCTGCGGTCTATATACCCCTTTGTGTACGCTTTATGTTCTTTATGTATAGTGATATTTTATCTTAATAATTTATATATAAAATCAGACATTATATGTACAAACCCATTTTTAGGACAAACAGTTTGTCGTAGTGAACAAAGTAGTTTTCTTTGGTGTAATATTTTTACGGGCTAACCGAAGCTATGAAAAGCTGAAAATCTTCCAAGATTTATGAGATTCCTTGAAAATTAAATAAACAGGTTTTTAGGAGCTGTGTTGAGACGCAGTCTTTAAATGATAAAAACTTGAAATGACCTTTATTTACTTTATCATACCTACGATGAAAACAAACTCGTAGCGCGGTTCGTGTTTTATTTTCATTACATTAATTTCAACTGAGTATTGCCACATATAATTGAATAACACATTTCTTTATTGTTCCTCTTATTTTTTTACGTATTGTTATACCTACTTAGTGTTTCTTTAAAAACACATTACTTCTGTATAAAATATGGGAAATAAAACCAACCACCACCACTACAACTCTTTAACATTTATCTGTTTGAGCAGTTAGTTGTAAGTAGTTATCATGAAGATGCGAGGTGATCCCACTCTTCTTACTTCCTTACTTATTCCCCTATTATTAGGAATTTTGCTCTCCACTCCTTTGGATGTTTTATAGTAGCTTAGTTTCAATGTTATTCATAATAATTAAATGAATGTTTTCCATATCATATGAATGTAATCGTGTCGTAGGCCCGTACCGGCGCACGACGTAGCGAAATTAGTTAATTGATGTTTAGGTAAGTAAGTGTACTAACTACCAGTACATGACGTTATTGTAATCTACCGACTAACTCTCGCTTAGTTTTCAAATAACTGATCTCAACTAGGTTATTGTTAACGCACGCGCTATTGAAGAATTAAAAAAAAAATAAAAAAAAACAAAAATGTTTTAAAAGATATTTTATGCGTAACTATTGCTGCTAATTGGGTTGAACGTGTGGACTAAATCGACAGCTCTGAACGTAACGCTATCCTTTTCCGTAGGGGCCATTGTGAAAGGGATGGCATTATTTTTCGACCTGACAATTTAGTGTAATTAGAGAATGTCGGCAACCAAATAAGGTATATTATTTTGCTTTCGTGTTGATGTTAGTTGATTTATAAATGATGTTTAACGATAGCGCGTGTACGCAACCAAATATTTTGTTTCTTTTTATTTTTGTATGCATTACTGAAGAAGCTTGCGCACATCACCTTTACAAAGACCTACTTATTTTTCAATGAACAAAATCATACCAAAAAAATTAAAAGCATGTTTTTCCTTCCTCCGGATTTTTCATTAATTAATAAGGCCATTATTGATCATTGGCGTGTGCGGCGGCTTGGCAACATTTGAAAACTTAGGAGAATTGCTACCGATCGTTATTCCATCCGAATTATAAAATATATTCAATCTAATCCATGACAAATTTCCTCGAATATATTATATTATCTAAATTTGCAATAGCTAGTTATTCAAATTTTTGTCGGCATCAAAGTCGTGAAGCACAATGAAATCTGCGTAGAGATGGAATGTACATTGTACAGCTTGAACAGATAAATAATGATCCTACTGTAGAGGCTTTACGTTCGCGTTTTCTATTGCAACAGTGTAAGGCCGTGTGCCCACTAGGCGAACAGTGAGCGGCTGACTCTGAGCGGCTATCGGTCGCGACCCATAGCTCTGGATCTCTTGGTATTGGAGGCATTTGGGAGCGAATCAGCCGCTTACTGAATAAGTTGGCAAGCGAAACGCCGCAAATTGCGTATATTACGAGCTGTATAGACACTCCATTTAAATATAGCGAAGCAGATGCAGTTAGCCGCTCACTGTGGCTAATTCTGTTGTACACAATCTCTAAACCTAAACTTAAATGACAGGCCTAAATCTATTGCTATCCTTTTCTGAAGTGAGCACTGTGAAAGAGATAGGAATAAATTTAGACCTGTCATTTTAGTTTAGGTTTAGAGATTGTGTACAACAGAATTGGCCACATTGTTCGCCTAATGGGGATACGGGCTAAGTCTGAGTCATGACATTTAATTGATTTTCCGCGACGTAACAGAGTTGTTAACTTTCCTGGTCGGGCTGTAGAGGGTAGCGTTTCTTCCTGAGCTGACTCGTGCTTGTCAGAATATAATATATTGTTAATTATATACTTCATGATGGTTTATTATACTCATGTGTTACCATGATCGAAGCAGTTGAGTTTCTTAGAAAACTATTTTCGTTTTTACTCGATCTTGTTTTACCAAATAATGCATAATATTGTTTTAATTGCAAACTTACTCAATGCTTTTTGTGATAAACGTTTTCAATTTAGATTTGTGTTACTAGTAATATAACACAATACCTACCTACGTATTTATTGTTAGTTTAGTTCCATTCGTCGTGACGCGCCCTGCGCATTGTAAAGCGATGTAAAAACTACTAATATTTGTAATAACCGTACTTGTATTAAAAATAAATGGATATTAAACTCTTTCAAAATGTTTTTTTTTAAGTTCTGGAATCTACTGCAACCTTGTATAATCTCTAACCTAACCTTGTATAATATAAAGCATCAACATTTGTCGCTCATATGGCTGACAGTACAAGCATATCCATTCCACGTAGTGATTTATATACTCTTTGATCCATTCCTATGGAAAAATGTTTCTGGTTCGATTCACGGTGGGTTAAATTATTATTCACTAGATTCTGCCCGCAGCTTCGCCCGCGTGAATTTCGGTTTTTCACAAATCCCGAGGGAGGGGATTTCGCGGGTTCTCGTTCCCGCTCCCTTTTCCAACCTTTATACTTACTATCAAGGAAGTTCGCTATAGTAATCTACCTATAGCTGTAGCCATAGATTTCGGTTTTTTCAAAATCCCGTGGGAACTGTGCATTTTTCCGGGATAAAAAGTACCCTATGTGTTAAGTCAGGGGATAAGCTATCTCCATTCAAAACAGCCAAATCGTTGCAGCAGTAGCGGCGGAGAAGAGGAACAAACATACACACACACAAACTTTCGCCTTTATAATACTACTAGGGGACCCGGCAGACGTCGTCCTGCCCGCTATTAGCGCCACCTACCGGGTACAATTTTTCAACTTACAAACCTTCCTCTTGAATCACTCTATCCATTAAAAAAACCGCATCAAAATCCGTTGCGTAGTTTTAAAGATTTAAGCATACATAGGGACAGAAAAAGCGACTTTGTTACTATGTACCTATACTTCGACTTTTAATTGTATGCACTAATGTGAAGTTTCGTGGGTTGTCACTTTTTAACGAAAATAAAATAGGGATGGGGTACAAGTGATTGATTTGAATCATTCAATTATTTTATTTAAATTAAAGTGTATATTTTAAGTAATTAGTATATTTTATGTACAAAGGTTACATATATATATGTATATAATATAGTATATATATAAATACATATATCTTTAATATATAAAACAAAGTCTGGTTAGTTTGAACACTTATAACTCGAGAATGGCTGGACCGATTTTCATGGTTTTTGATTTGTTGTATTTGTCTCTGGCCCGAATAGCAGAATAGTTAACTGTTAAAAATATTGGGAAATTGACGAAAAAATAAAAGAAAAAACATTTTCCCTTACAAAATGTTCATCGATTTCGTAACTGTCAAACATTGAATGTTCATCCCGTCGATATGGAACTCTCTCACCCGTACCGATATAATTCTTCTGTACTTTGTTCTAAAGGGCTGGACTGATTTGGATGAAATTTTGTGTGTAGGTATATTTCAATGGGTTCCTGGATAGTTTGGAAACACCATTACCCGCTAAGTACAGCTAACCTATTGGGTCTTGGTAGGTGGCGCTGATATTGGTATGTCACCTGGCAGGACGACGTCTGCCGGGATCGCTAGTATATATAGATATATATATATATATATATATATATATATATATATATATATATATATATATATATATATATATATAGATATATATATATATGTGAAAAATGAAAATGTCGAATGACAAACGAAGAAATTTTCGCCGAGCGTCAGTGTCAACAGCGTCAACAGCAGCCTGAAAAAGCGTAACCTCGGTCATCGGTGTTTAAAAGGATCGACATAAAGAACCTTTTTAAAGGACTGACTGAAGAAAAAGGAGGTTATATGATCTGGTTTTCAGTTAAATGCTTTGAGTAATAAGTCTTCACTCTTCAAAAATTATAGTTATGGACCCGTATTTAAAACGTATTGTTTTCTTTAGAAATACCTAGTTAACAAAAGCAAGTTTTTTTTAAAGCTCACAGTTTAATCAATAAAATTACCTAAAATTATACAAAAAGTATTTCACATTGTTTGTTAGTAAAATCACAAATTAACAAAAAAAAATTTAACTGGCGTAAAAAAAACATGTCAAGAAACCAGTACACTAACGCTGAGTTGTATACTAACGCTGAGTTGTACAAAAGAAATTTCCATCCCCTCTTCCAAGGAAATCGTGCTGAACTAAGTAGATACAGACAAACAAGAATCAAAACAAGTAGTTTTGGCTTAAGTATCGATGAATTAATTGGAAGTCATCTTTTAGTTATTTATGTAATAACTAAAAGATGACTTCGATGATAATAAACGTAACAACACGATAAAAAAATTATGCAGATTGGCCGGAAGCATAAACAAGTGTAAGTCTAAAATTACAATTTGGTACGTTTATTTTTACGACACTATGAGCCTGTTTCACCACCTTGTGATAAGTATCGGATAGCTATCTACAACTTTTGTCTTTGTCACTTGACATAAAGTAAGAAAGTGACAAAACTTACGTTTAGGCTATCAGACACTTATCAGAAGGTGGTAAAACAGGCCAACAGGCTGTTATACTGCAAATAGAAAATAGTACTTCTTACTTTTTTTTCAATTAAAGCTCATATTATCAATTGTAAAATAGGATGCGTTTGCCACAAAAAAGTCAAGATGACAAAATTGTTAATTTGGCTTTTATACGTAGGAGCCATCAATTTACTTAGTAGATAAATAAAATTATGATGATAATGAAAGAGTCACTTTGAACGAAACTTTTGTGAATGAAATTGAATGAATTGAACGTATCACATCACTATAGAAATGGGGTTGGTAACATTATTTTACGGAATGACATTAGGTAACGTCAGATTACTGCAGATAATTAACCTTTAAGTACCGACGTGTGGTCTGACAGACACCTCGAGAGGTCGAAAAGTCTGATTACCTATGTTAGCGAAAAAGTATCCTCCTGTGCTTCTCTCTACCCCTCGGAAAGTCGCCCAGCAGCGTTCCTGCAGAGTGGCAGTGTTGGCGCGTACGATTTCGGTAAGTTTTGATTTTTATAAGATCACGAGTGGTCTGTCAGACCACTCGTCGGTACTTATGTAACTTTTTTTGGATGCAACTTTTTTCAGATTATATTGTTTTCTCTTTTATTTTCAGTCAGTTATAACAATGGATTAGCCAGGTTCTTCAGGCATGAAACGGTCAGCCATAAATAAAAATAAATGTGTTCCTATAGGTAAGAAAAGATATCAAACACTGCTTCAATATAAAGACCACCAAGAACTTTTAGTGGAATGGCTAAATGAGAGCTCAGAGTCTGAATCTGAGGTTATCTACCCAAATTTTACTGCTGGAGAGTGACCATAATTCAGCACCTGAACAGACTGTGATACTTGTATTAAACACATGTGCCTAAAATGCAGTAAGCCTATGCAAACACTGTTTGTAAACTTTGATAATTCCTGCAATTTCATACTTTGTGATTTTTGAGAAAACGGTTGATTATTAAGGTTTTTTTATTTTTTATTATTTATCTAGCTATTAATCTTTAAGAAAAAATTGTTTTTAAGAAAAAATAATAGTATTACTGATACATATGAATTATTAAGATAAAAGTTATTTTTTTCCAACGAAGTATCTATTATTTCTATATTAATGCTTATAATTAGTAATAAATGTGAAAACTTCTACATTTTGTTTAATTTATACAATAAGTAGATATTTAACAATACATAGAAACATTTTTTTTTGGAGAATAATAAGAAACACAAAAGTTTTCGATTGGAAAACTATGGTGGTCTGGCAGACCTCACGTCGGTACTTATGTAACTAAAATAGTATGTCGGTACTTAAAGGTTAAAAGTCGAACTATAGTGATTATTGTGAACTAGCTGATGCCCACGACTTCGTCTGCATGGATTTAAGTATTCGGAAATCCCGTGGGACCACTTGAGAACGTGGCATTTTTCGGGATAAAAAGTTGCTTGTTTCCATGTAGAATTTGCAAGCTCTCTGTGCCATACCTATGTCGTCAAGATCCGTTCAGTGGTTGAGCTGTGAAAAGTTAACAGACGGACAGAGCTACTCTCATGTTTTAATTAATAATGGATAATAGGTAGGTACGCACCAAAACCGCCGGCTTTGGTGTTTGACCGGGCTGGATGAACGAGTGACCGGAGGGTCGGACAGGGTTACTTCGACTGCAACGTTGGTGAACCGACCTAGTACTAAGTGCTCATGCTAGATTACAAATCCCGCTGGAGTGAGTTCTATATTTATGAAATCTATTGATTAGTGGTAAGCTATTCTGTGCTTGATCACGGTGGCTGGGCTTGAGCAAGGACTAAGACGGTGTAAGTACTACGCAGTGGGTCACGCCTAATGCCTACCTGCTCTGGGGTTCTAAGGTCAACGGTTTATGATCTACCTCCGCGCTCTTGATGCACTTGCTGGGGCTGGGAAGCTGTGGTCTTCGCAGGCCTGGCAGGGCCTCGGAGAAACCGCGAGCTCGCGTGCTTGGTTAAGCCAGGTTTTGTTTAAACGGTGTGGAGAAGTGGATAAGAATAAATGGTTTCATTATCCACGACCTGTGTTCTTATTCTAACCAGCAGGGCGATTCAGAACACTTCGATTCGGTTTCGGTTTCGACAACTACCCTGTCGATACGGTTATTCTGAATTAAAAATACATCTTATCGTACGGTATAAGTAATTCAGAACACTTCGATAACGTAACTATCGATCGATTCGGTAAGTTATCGTACGATAAAATGTATTTTCAATTCAGAATAACCGTATCGACAGGGAAGTTGTCGAAACCGAAACCGAATCGAAGTGTTCTGAATCGCCCTGCTGGACTAAGTAGTTTACTTCTGTTGGCGTACGACATTACAACACGTGTAAAAGTATCTTGCACTTATTATAAACTAGATGATGCCCGCGACTACGTCCGCGTGGATTTGGTGGTTTTTAAATCCTGTGGGAACTATTTGCTTTTCTGTAATAAAAGTTTCCTTTGTAATTTTCTGGCAAGCTACCTCTGTACCAAATTTCATACATAAATCGGATAAACGGACCTTTAAAAATCCCGTGGGAACTCTTTCATTTTCCGGGATAAAAGTAGGTATCGTCCGCGGGACCTAAGATTTTCCGGGATAAAAAGTATCGTCCGCGGGACCTAAGCTAATTCTGTACCAAATTTCATCGAAATCGGTTAAACTATTGGGCTCACGGTCCAACAGTTGCTAGCAAACAGACAGACACATTTTCGCATTTATAATATTAGTATGGATTGAACACGCGTACGCGCGAGTTCGATGTATACGTTGTACCGACATACATTGTTGCCTGCAGTGGCCTTGCGCCGCGCACTGCCGGCCGCACATTCATACCTACCCACATTATCCGTTAATGGATGTACTTATAACGGATATATGAAACATTGGGACACAAATCCCCGCATAAAACGCATTATGCAACTCATTGTCAAATAAATATAATTGCGTAGCGATACAGTTCGTAGGTAACCGGTATGTATACCCAATACCTCGCTATGAGAGGTGCTATGCGAGTACCGTGCTTTCTTTCTTGCTTGCTTGCTATTGCTAGTAAATGAGATACGGCAATGCTTCAATGATACTGAATAAACATCGTAAAATGTACACATACATTTTATTCTTTGTATATTTGCCGGCAGCGGTAAGCGGTGATAGCTTTACGATTTCCAAACCATTTAACGTTGGAGTTAGGCTTAGCACGCACCGCGATTAAAGGCGAGCGGTTTAGGAAAAGCTGAAATCGCCAAACCGCGTACAAACACGCACTGCGGTACCACCATGGATTTCTAGCGAACAGCATGTGTTGTGGCTCTGCTCTCGCCTACTGGAGACTGAATAAAAACCGAAAGCGATTAATCGCAGTTCGTGCGCCCCCATACTATTATTATGGAACACAAAAAAATCGCACGTTTACAAACCGCGATCCAAATGTAGCAAGTTACGTTTTTAAAATCAGTCACTGAAAAAAGTCGCTAATGCGTGCGCTTGTAAGAAAGCAATGTGTTAAATTTTTTTGCGGTTTCAGACTTGCGATTAAACGCTCGCGTTTAATCCCGGTGCGTGCTCAGTCTTAACGTTAAGATGGAGTTGGAGGGACTTGTCTCTAGGCGTAGCCTAGCCCGCACTGCGAAATTTATTCGCAGATTTTTTTCGCAGAATTGTGTGACATATGAAAATGTATGAAACTGCATGCACTTGCGATTTAAAATTCGCGAAAAAAAATAGATTAAAATACGGAAAATAAGTCGCGCGAATAAATTTCGCAGTGCGAGCTAAGCCATAAAAAAAGAATCGCTTTTGCTATTCATAAATCTTTTATTTATCTGAAATATATTATACAAAACCAGCATTCGATAATACTCATCATTGTATTATAGCTATATTCTGCTGTCAAGTTGAATAAGAATCCTTGGTGTCCCACCTTTGCAGATTTTATACATGACCTTGCGCGCATCGTACGCGCCGCACGCTAACTCGCCTACTACCGCACATTTATTTGCGCGCGGCGCGTTCACAACGTACGATTAATTAAAAAATAATCAATGGTTGCGGAACGTACGGTGCCGACAAAATGCGCTTTTGGGTTTACACAATCCATTAATTACTTAAACATTATAATTAACATTCATTAAAACATTTATATAAACATTTATTTTAATTGTATAATTAAAAAGGTATGCATAATATAATTATAATAAATTGTAAAAGGTTTGTCGGTGTACAATCTTAATAATACGATCGGAAGAACAATAATAACAGAATTGATCGCTTGGTTCTCGAGCGCCTGCGACGCGCGCGGTCGCTCGCACCCGAGCTCGTTGCAACGAGTGACGACCGGCCGACAGTCGACACCCAAGCGCCCGAGCCGAAAATCAAATACATTGGCTCGTATAGTTTCACAGACCCCGTCAGTCAACACGCCGGACGAGAGTAGGTGAGGATGTGAAGGTAGGGAAGCGCAGGAAAGGTTGATTGACGAACCTATAGCGCGGCGGAACAGACACCCCTCTCACGCCGCACTTATTGCGTCAGAATTGACCACGTTGTACCGAGATTAACGATAATAATATTAATAATTATTGCAATGATCTCAATGAAATAATCACTTGTTGCTTACTCCTAGAAAACACAATGAAATATAAAAATATGAAGTGATATGTGCAATGCGACGGTCAGCGCCCACCGAGCGTAGCTAATACATACTACATATAGTGTATAGCGTATTCCAAGTATTATTGCGCAACAATCTCGCTCAGCGTTCATTTGTATGGACACACGTTCACACTGAGCTATACTATTACACCTAGTACCTAGTAATAGTAAGTATAGAGTAGTTTGAACTACGCTCAACTAACACTGATACATTTATTTCGGATCAAAAGTGAAACATCTATAAATATTGCACTATTTTCTTCAGTTCATTATTAAAATACATTAATATATGTATTTTGATACACATTTAATTAATAAAACGACATTATATACACAGCATTTACATTGTAGTAGATAATTATAACGTTCGACATTTCGAAATTAGTGCATTTAATAAATTTAATTTAGTTATTTAGAAATTTAATATTATGCTTTATAAATTTCAATACTGCCACTCGCGACGGCTTAGGCTCAGACGAATACTATTTGTTTGTACATTTAAAATCTCATATTATGCCAAATATTATTACTTATACTCCTAAGTAAATCAATCGAAACAGAGTACGATTATTCATAGTAAACGTCTAATAAATAGAATATAATTATATACTTTAAGCTTCTTGTCTTAAAAGCTTTGATTTTTAAAAGACTTGAGTCTTGAAGTTATCTGATGACAAACCTCTAAAAAATTCAGTATAATTCCAATAGAATAACACTGAATTTCTTATATACTAGTGATACTGAATAATACTGAAGTTCAAACAAATTTCATCAATCCTATAATTAAATTTAAAATCTGTTGTTACGTAACATATTTTCATCGTTTTCCGTGAAAAAACGTACCCTGCTACGTTTTTTTGTTTCCCAGTTTTTCAAATAAATTAATAAGATATTATAATTAATACATAAATAAATTAGTATGTAAAATTAGTTAAAATAAATATTATTATGCATATCTTCTTTTACACAGCTGCCAATTTTATTAGGTTAAAATATTGTTAATAGAGCTGCGAAAAAAAATAGTGACAGTTCGGAGCTGAAAAAACGCATAGAGATAATAATAATAATATAGAGTTGCCCTAATGTCCTATAGAAAATAGTGGATCGGAAAATAGCTCAAGCTTACCAAAATTTTCATAAGTGTCACATTACATTTTTGACATAATAATAAAATAGTTTGAGGCAGACTGAAAACTAAAGATGGCCTCCCTAAAATGTATACATGAACACTCACACACGCACAACTTGAGACATCACAATGAACAGGCGCCATTTTATGTTTTCGGATTGTGCGTGTATGATACCTAATCTAAGCGTGTGTGAGTGTATTTTTGACACGTTTTTAAAGTAGGTATGGCTGCTCCATTATTATTATTATCTCTATGAAAAAACGTCAATTCTCAAATATTCAATAAATAGATTAATAAAACGTATGGTTTTTATATTAATCCTATCATTACAAGTTTCGATGAAAGATTTATAGGATTCGACTGAATTCTTTCGAGCGTCTTCTTTTAATGAATCATTGAATCATATAAAGTTATAATTTACAAAGGTCTGCACAACTAGTTCATATCCACAGAGGTACGGTCGAGAGGAGATTTGCAGTTGAACAATAATAGGCCTTAATTTTTATCCAGATACATATTACATACAATCACATTTTACATTATGAATAAATCATGTAAAAGTTTATTAATTACAATTAATAACAGTAAAATAAATAAAATAATGTCAGTATTAAATAATTATTAAAAATTCAAAAGTATGTCATACTTTATGAATAAATCATATTAAAATTAATTAATATTCCATTAAAATGATTAACAATTAAAAATAAATAAAATAATGTTAGAATTAAATAAATATAAAAATGTCAACTTTTCTGAAATAATAGCATTTTATACATGAAAAGTAATACAGCCTAATAAGGCGTGAAAGATCGGTCACAAATATATTCTTATTTTATCAGTGTATTACAACTTACATTAGTTATTACATTACATAATTAATAATTACAATCTTTACACCTGATTTCCTATTAGCAAATTACGGTATGTTTCAATAGAAGCATTCCAAACAGTACAATATTGTTAGTATAATAAATTATTACAGATGTCAAGCTTTTATAATTAGTATGAATCGCGTTTGGTGTTTAGTTCCTATTGAAACGGAATTTACTTATGTTATAGTCATAAAATAAACGTTCTAAACTTCTAAATAATATAGTATGCAGTGGAGAGGAAAAAACAGTTTCTATGATACTAGCTGATTCCTGCGACTTTGTTCCCGGAGGATTTCTTTTCCGGGATGAAAAGTATTCAGGACCGTTTCCTGGGTGCAAGCTATCTCTATGCAGAGTTTCACCTCTATCGGATGAACGGCGAACTAACGCAAAAGATGTATAATAGTTACATGGTTAAATGTGTTTAATGGTGTCCAACTAGTTTAAACTATGTTTTGATATTTATGATTATATTAAAAACAATTTGTTTTTAATATACATAGTTCATACATATTACATACACATAACTTAATTGCTACGTCAATACACCGTCGCTGTCTTCACACAATTGTCACTACATCATTCATGATAATCATTAAATAATTTCACTATATATTAAAATAACGTTATTAATCAAGGAAGTTAAATAGTTAACCATTTTTCGCAATTGTCAATATAATAGTGGACAGAACAATGTATATTAATATTTGTCAGAATGTCATAATAGTGAACATTGAAAATGATACATGAATTGAATGAACATTGATCACGAATTATTGATAAATAGTGAATTGTAGCTATCGAACGCACAAAGGACGAACAGACGGACTAACATTTCTTTTTATTTATAAACTTTTACCGATTCACCGTATCGGACATTGTGGCTAATTCTGTTGTACACAATCTCTAAACCTAAACTAAAATGACAGGCCTAAATCTATTGCTATCCTTTTCTGCAGTGAGCACTGTGAAAGAGATAGGAATAAATTTAGACCTGTCATTTTAGTTTAGATTTAGAGATTGTGTACAACAGAATCGCCCACATTGTCATACCTTTCCAGAATTTTGGTGTTTTATAAACTATAGTATAAGATCTCGTGTGTGTGGAACACGGCTAGTTGTCGACAGTGCAGCACGCCAGCTCGAACTCTGCATCGAAACCGTCACACAATCAATTGAATAATACAGAGTTAGGATCTTCATTGTCCATCTGTTTCACGTGCCTCAGAACATCCTTTTTCGTTATAACTCCGAGAAGCCGCCTGGAAGAGAAAAACACTATCTTACAAACTTTGCGTTTGGTTTGGTTGCAATTCACAATGCAATATTTTGCCACCTTGTCTGATACTGGCTGTGTACCTGTGAAACATGACAGGCGCGTATATAGAACGCACAATATCGAACAGGAATATTGTAATGCAATTACTCAACTTAATATGAAACACATTGTTTAATGCAACGGATCAACGTTGTGGCTAATTCTGTTGTCCACAATCTCTAAATCTAAACTAAAATGACAGGGCTAAATATATTCCTATTTCTTTCACAATGATACCTTCGGAATAGGATAGTACTATTTTTAAACCTGTCAATTTAGTTTAGTTTAGAGATTGTGTACAACAGAATTAGCCACAATGTCATGTTTATTTTTAATTTTCAAACATCTCGTTGACTCGTACAGCTTACATTAACTGATTTGATTGATTGATTTGATTTTTAAATGTCTTTATTTAATCATAATTTCGAGAGCAGTTATACAATAGATAAAATGATTCTTGTTGCTAACTTATTAAGATAATTTTAGTTTTTTAGGCATTTAATGCAAGTGTTAGCCCGACACAATACATCTGCTAGGTGTTGTCAACGTCCGAGCTGCCCGCCGTCAACTGTGGTGGAACAATTCATTTTCGTTCTTCGTAAAACAAAAATAATAAAATTGTTGCCGTCGGTTATCCATTAAAAATGCTTCAAACCAAACTACACAGACAGACGGGCGGAAGAAGCGCGAATTCACTCAAGCCTTGAACATTGGCTCTATGAAGTTCTTTGCTGTCTATAAAAGGGTAACTAAAATATATTAAAACGAGTTAAAGCCCGCGACTTCGTTCGCATGGATTCTTACAAATCTTATATACATTTTCAAACACTTTAACTCCATTAGAGGTTGAATTTTCAAAAATCCTTTCTAAGCGGATGCCTAATAACAATCTGCATGGCTTTCAACACGATCCGGCCAGTGGTTTGACCTGTGCGTTGATAGATCAGTCAGTCAATCAGTCAATAAGTCACCTGTTCCTTTTTTATATTTATTTAGCTAACTCGGTTTCACGGTACATTGGTATTGCAAAATATTTAATATAAATATGTAGTGTTATGGCTTAGTGTTGCGGCGCTCACCCGTTGTGCGTGACGAGCGTCTGGCGCAGGCCGAGCTTGCGGAACATGTCGACGACGGTCTCCATGGGCGTCTGGTCGGTGACGGTGATGGGCGCCATGTCCAGGATGCGGTTGAGCGGCAGCACGGGCGCGCCCACGCCCGGGAGCGCCGGCGTGGGCGCGCCCGCGAACACCACCACCGACTGCCCCGTGATGCCGTCGAGCGTGCGCCGCGCGTTCGCTGTGCACACCGACACACCATACTCGTTAGAAGGGGAACCATCAGCGTTCGAACGGCGCGCGGCGATGTGCGGGGCGCATCATCGCAGTGGTAGAAAATCATAAGGCAGACCCAACGCTTTTGATGTTTGTTGAAGGCACGCGAAGTACAGCCGGGACAAGCCGCGTCATTATTATTCAAATTGCAAATTGTGCCAAAATAAATTAAGCGCTATACTAATATAGATCCTAATCGATCAGCCAATGCGTTGCGCTGTTGCCTAGTGTGACAATTAGAATCACACTTGTAAAAGTTTATCTAACATAAATTTAAAAAAATCTATTCTTTTCGCACAGTGAAAAGTTCCATTAAAATCCAACACACAGACCTTGTGCGACTAGCAAGCTTATTATGTGGCAAGAGTGCTTGCGTACTGGGGCATGAGTATCACTATTATGTGGCTAGAGTGCTTGCGTACTGGGGCATGAGTATCACTATTATGTGGCTAGAGTGCTTGCGTACTGGGGCATGAGTATCACTATTATGTGGCTAGAGTGCTTGCGTACTGGGGCATGAGTATCACTATTATGTGGCTAGAGTGCTTGCGTACTGGGGCATGAGTATCACTATTATGTGGTTAGAGTGCTTGCGTACTGGGGCATGAGTATCACTATTATGTGGCTAGAGTGCTTGCGTACTGGGGCATGTGTATCACTATTATGTGGCTAGAGTGCTTGCGTACTGGGGCATGAGTCACTATCACTATTGTGTGGCAACTGGCAACAGTAGAAGCGAGCGTTGTTCTTGTCAGTGGTAGGTGAGTGTCGGGGGCGTGAGTACCTATCGCCAGGTTGAGGTCCCTGCGCAGCACGAAGCCGACGAGGTACTGCGACTCCTTGGAGACCACGACGGGGTAGCCGTTGTGCTCCGTCTCCTTCAGCAGCGTCTCAACGTCGTCCACCGTCATGGAGTCCTGCGTGATGACCGCCAGCGTCTCGTTGCGTCTGAAATTAATAATACATTTCTCTATTCAGGCGCTGCGCTAAGACCAAATTTGCCATCCAAATTGTGGCGCAACTGCTATGACGTTTTCATATAACTTCAAGCAACTGCGCAGACATAGCAACTCTAGTTTAGTCGCTGTAATTAGCAACCGCGATGGAAAGTGGTAAAAAGTTGACAATTCAACTAAACTCGTCTTCAACTAAAGTTACTATGTCTGAGCAGCGAATTAATGTAAGGTATTTTTATAAACTTGTGGATAGAAATTTTGAAAAATAATAATACAGATACTGTAGTATATTATAGGCAATTATAGCCTAGGATGTATGATATATTAATATATAATTTTTCATGTGGCAGGAAATATTTCTCGCGCATAATACAAAAAGCGCTCAAAGGCCACTGCATTATAATCACACAAAGCAAAGAGGAATTTTTAGACTGGCAATTTAGTTTAATTTAGAGATTGTGTACAACCAAATCAGCACCGATATAGTGTTATTAACAATCGCTTAACACGGTTAAATATAATAAAAATAAAAACAATATGGTTACAAAAACTTGCATATAATATAATATTGTATAGGTATGATTGTGATCCATTCTAGTAGACAATAAAAACAACTGCTGTGCAGCATCTAAACATTTCTTAAATAAATGGTAGGTTCGCAGTGCAATAAAAAAAATATAATTTGCCACAAAACAAAAATGATAGATAAAGTCAATATTAAAACATTTCACGATTGTGCATTTACAATAATTCTGTTTTCAAAGCGCCACCTAAGGCTAGCTAAAGCTAAAGCTAAAACTGTAAGGCTAGGTCCAGCGCTGCAGCAACATTTTTTTTACGTAAATAATAAGTATATTTTTAGCTAGTAGTTTTTTCTGTTTCAATCTTTTGTTGTTGTTCAACACTTGCTCAGTATAATAAAGATTGCCAAATAAATATTAGCAAACTATTTTTTTAATTTGTGAACATAATATAAAAGTCGAAAGAACAGCTGTTATATAAAATACGAGATCACGCGCGCAGCAAAGTGATTCATTGTTATAATTTATTATTTCGTATTCAAGATTGTCAATTTTCGCATATTTGATAGATACAATCAGCAGTTGGCCCATTTTATTTATTGAAAAGAACGAAATAATATTGCCTTTGCACAATTTAATTCTTTCAAAGTATGTCAATAAAATAACTCTTCTCAAAATAGTTCATGAATAGCGTTCGCGCACATTTGTCTCGATAGCAAAGTCTGCACATGTGTATACTGTATACGGTGAGTTGGTGACATCCTGGGAGCGTACTCAATGACCAAATTAACTCATTAATTAAATCCTAAGCAATAACGAACACACGGGTAAACGTAGATTCACTATGTGATAAGATGCCCCGTAAATATCAAATTAATTGAGGCCGTCAGCGCAAAAATGGCCTAAACCTGAGACAGTTACTCAATCATTGCTCAAATAAAAGACGAAAATAATGAAATACAAAAATGGATTTTGTTGCGCCATCTATTACATAACAGGATAACTATAGTTAAGCCATTTTTAGGCAAAGAATTATCATCTTTGTAATCAGTTTAGGTCTATAAGTAAGAACTTAAAAAAATGTGGGTTAGGCCGCTTATGCGCTGACGGCCTCAATTGATAGTATGAATCTCTGTTTGATTCGCTTGTCAAACAACTCACACTTAGCGTCACGACAAGAGAAAAGGGAACGAGACTATTAGTCTACAAGCTTATCTGACGGTGGCGGAAAGTGGAATTAACGACGCCACTTTGAAACTGACAACATTATGTGCGGCGAGCGATGTTGTCACTGTGTCAGATATTATGTTAGTAGGACTATACAAGTAGGGCAAGTTCGTCGTTCGTCGTCGATCGTTTACACGACAGACATAAATGTAGTTTGGCAGTTTAATTTGATGAATGACGTTGGACAAATGAGGGTTTTGTGATATGGTGTGTGGTGGTGTGTGGTGGTGTGTGGTGGTGTGTGGTGTGGTGTGTGGTGTGGTGTGTGGTGGTGCGGCGCACTCACTTGGGCTGCATGACGTCGGCCGCGAGCGAGGTGTGCTGGAACTCGTCCTTGCTGTCGAGGAAGGGGTAGCCGTTGAGAGCGATGTGCGCGTCGTAGATGCCCTGGCGGCCGAGCGCGTCGCCCACCCACTTGGACGCCATGGCGGCCGCCATCAGCGGCACGATGTAGCGCACGCCGCCCGTCAGCTCGAACATTATCACCACCAGCGACACTGCCGGAACAACACCACATCACGTCCGAGCTCTGAGCTCGGAGCTTCGAGCGAGAGCGAACTCGCGCAGGTTCGTGCTAGCTCCGTCCCTTTCTGTCCGCCCACTGATATCTAAAATATGCTGATGCGATGCGTCCTGCGGCTATATTCAGAGGCGAGTATTTGTTTGGCATCAACTATACAATGCTAACCGAAACTATTTGTAAAACGAATCGAGGTGTTAAACATTTCGATTCGCTCAGATGGGAAATCGTTCCACTAAAGTATGGCATTAGCCATATAGTTGCCATTATATACAGTGTGTCCGGGATCGAACTAGCGATATTTTAGGTACATATTCTACAACTCATTACCTCTCTGAAAATACCACTTATTAGGGCCTGCCCCCCTCCCCCTCCCAGAGACAGCCATTTCAATTTGGTGTACGTTTTTGTGGGTATGTGCGCACAAAAAATGTAATAACTCGAAAGTCTGCTGATGCACAGATCTTCAAATGACCTTATTTGATTGGATACAATATTTTCCATCACTGAATACCAAACAATAGAATAAAATGTTAAAATAACTCGATCAAAAATGCTTCGGAAATCTGCATGCAACTCTGGGATTATTTGACTATTACAACATTCTAATTAGGGCGTAGCCAAAGGGGTGCAGGTAGGGGCTGCTGCCCCCCCCCCCCCCGCCGCTAGAAAAAAATATTTGGTGTCCTGATATTGTTTTAAAAAATACTTGAATAAAACAACTTATATTTTAGGACTTCGATCCGGCAATCTCAGAAAAATCGGTGACCAATTAGTGGCATATGTGTACATTTGTGCGTGTATCATCGTATATAAGAATGATAACTAGGTGTGTTATATAGCTTCCTGAAAGTGTGTAGATAACGATAGTGAAAAAGTCATCAAAATCGGTTCACTGTTTTTTGAAATAATCGCGAACCTCATTTTTTGAAGTCGGTTAATAAATAGAAATGTAGCTGACCCGTCATCCTTGTGACGCCGCCCAGCACGGCGGCAGCGCCCACCATGGCGTACAGGCCGGGCGTGATGCAGTCATCCCCGGTGGAACACTCGCCGGAGAAGATCCAGATGTTCTGGTAGTTGTACGCCAGCTGCTCCATGCCTGCCCGACCAAACAAACTAACTAAGAACCAGAGATTCTACTGGACCCTAGTCCATGAACAGAATAGAAGAGTTTTTTTATTCAAATAAACTTTTACAAGTACTTTTGAATCGTCAATTGAATTTATCACTGGTTCGGAATGGACTCTCAACCCAATTATTGGGTTTTCTCATCGATAAATTCTCGGTAACTGGCCAGAGTTGGGACTTTAGTTGGGAGTTGCCTCAGAGAGCACACAAAGTTGTCGGTCTTGCATCTGATTTCCCTCCATGGCGCACTGGCGTCCCATCGGACTATGAGAGGGAAGCAATACAGAGGGCACTTGTCTTTACACACTCTTGCGAACTATACATCCTGAGCAGTTGGCTAGTTTCCGTTGAGACGGCGCCCATTGGTCCAGCACTCACCGATGCCCACGATGCGGCCCGCGATGGCGCCCAGCGCCAGGCTGGGGATGAACAGGCCGCAGGGCACCTTGATGCCGAAGGTGAACACCGTCATCACCAGCTTGAGCAGCAGCGCCAGGAACAGCAGCCCCATGGCGTTGTACACCTCGGGCGTGGCCGCGGCGCGCTCGATCGCCGAGTTCACGTCCGTGAAGTTGCGGTTGTAGCGGCTGCAATTGCATTTCAGAGTTCACCAACTGTTTAATACCTAAGACGTTGTCGTCTCACCCGAAAATTCCACCGCTAGACAGGTCTGCTGGAAAAATCCCCTACGATCTAGTGTCCAGCGGCAGCCAACGAGTCACTCGACTTGTCTATCCGCCCTTGAAGCGGTTTTCAACGCTGGATTCCCGGTGGATTCCAACGTCTATCGGTTCCTCGAGAAATGTGCACCGCCCATTCAGTCATCGTGAGTCTTCTTATGAAGCCCATTGGTGGCGACCATGTTTCGGATCCGTAAGTCATCAGTGGAACCTAGGTTCCTCTGATGGATCCGATGGTCACAAGCACGTCGATGACTCACCACAGCGGGTCGGAGTTGGAGATCCCGCACTGGTTGAACAGCAGGTATATGAGCTGGCTGGTGTTCATGCGCGTGTAGGGGTTGGGGTACGCGATCACGGCGGTGATCAGCGTCACCACCAGCACCTCGGTCACCGGGTACTGGCCCAGCTTAGAGTACTTGCGGTACCGGCACCAGTAGATGTTGGCCTTGATAAATATCGTTGCAATCACTCCCTGCCAACAAAACTATACATTAATACTCGGTTTCTATATAATTTGACTTAATACTTCTCTACGCAAGGTATTTTTAGGTTAGGTTAGATTCTTGTGTCGCTCCGCATTACTCCCTATATTGCAGGAGCACCAACACTACGAGGCCTTTTGTGGCGAACGCAATATAGGACGATCGCCATTAAACATAAATGAATACCCAGCTTTCAAGTGGCCCTAATTTCGTTGAATACTAATGATTTTATTATTTACTAATTCTTTCAAGTTAGTTTGGTTCAAGCTTTGTACTGAACGGCAAAAACCTATCCTCTATTAATACAGGTATGCTGGACAAGTTTTATCAAACAAAGTGAGTTTTTTTTTGTGCTGGTTCAAAGCATTATACTGGGAACTAAATTTGACATTTTCGTATACTGAGATATACAGATATCTCGATAAAGCTTTCCTTCACCTAACATCGAATTATTATTAATGTCCCATAAGCATTGAAGGCTTTCAAAATCAGATTAAAAACAAAAAAGGAGCACTAGAGTTTTGAACGGGCAATAACTCACGCCGATGATGCCCAGTCCCACGAAGGGGATCAGCTCGAAGAATATCCAGGGCTTGTTGTACTCCACGAAGAACAGCACCGAGTGCTCATTGCCAAAGGGGTTGATGGAGCGCAGGATGAAGGCGGCGATCAGCGCGCAGAAGAAGGACCGCCACAGCGTCTTCAGCGGGAAATAGTACGACACCTGCGGGACAACTTGCTGTTAGTGGGCCTACGAGGAAGCAACGGTCCGGTCTGAGTGCCACAACCCAATTGCGCGGCCAGTCGCGGGTCGTCGCACAAGTGGGTTTCGGCACTAAGTATACGGTCTAAGATAATAAAATTAGCCTCAAATATCTCTGCAAGATCGATTTGATAGAACTGATCTGATCAATGAGCAGGTCTGTAGGAGAAAAACAGCTAATCACATCAATTTCAAGCGAGTTGCTAGCAGCTTCTGCTTCTATGGTCATCCATACAAGAGATCTATGTCCATCATTGGGCATCTATCGGTCGAGATGTATACATTTCCGCAAGGATCACATCGGGCACTACTTTCAGAAGATAATATATGGATCGTACCTCCTCCAGGCTGAAGAGCACGCCGCCGATGGGCGCGCCGAACGCGACGGACACGCCCGCGGCCGCCGCGGCCGACAAGATCTCTCTCTTCTTCGCCTCGTTGCGCCCGTACTTCGGAAACAGGTACGACAGGATGTTCCCTGTTCCCGAAAAAGGCAAATTTCATATACTGTGACCCAACCGTGGACAAATCTAGTGGACAACAGCACGCGTGATCTTTAATCCGCGCAGATAAGGGCGCTTTCAAAACATTTCCATGATTCCGCTAGATTTGTCTCTGAACTCGACACGCGGCGATAGCGTATCCTTCATTATACTGTTAAATGTTCTCACCTAGACAACTGGCTATGTGCACCATGGGTCCTTCCTTGCCCAGAGACAGTCCGGATGAGACGGAGAGAATGAGCCCAACGACCTTGATGATCAGGGTCCATTTGCCCAAGTAGCCCCTGATGATGAAGCCGCTCAGGATGGTCTTGATCTCCGGGATACCTGACCAATGCGGAACATAACAATACTTGTCAGGTGTCGTTAACAACAATGTCGAATTCAGCACAGTTTACAGTTTATTATTAATAACAAGCTTTTGTCCGGAACTTAGTCCACCTGGAGTTAGGTTTCTAAAAATCTTGCGGAAAATGTTTGTTTTACCGGAACAAAAATACCTAAATCACACTCCAGGTCTTCAACTATAGTCACGCAAAAATCATGTAAATCCATGGCTCTTTTCAACGTCCACAAAGCAACAAACTCTCACATTCATAATATTATTAATATCTGGAATAACTTTTGCGGCATAGTTCCTAATAGATTCTGAATCTTTACTTCCAAGTCTGATAGAAGCATGATCCAATTCGTCCCGGCTACTGTCACAAACATTTGATTACAATAGTCAAATGATACTTTAAAATAATTAGAGAGCGTTTTTAAGGGAGTTTCGGATAAAGGGATAGGTACCGGAGCCGCAGGCGTACGGCGCGAACATCCGCACCAGCGAGGCGGAGAGCGCGGCGAACAGAAGCGCCCACACGATGTAGAACAGGTAGCTGATGATGTACGCGACCGCGCCGTCGCGCGACTCGCCGAACAACTGCGGCCACGTCATCCACTACGGAGCAAAACCTTCATTGAAAGCGTGTTAGCGTAGCGTATAAACATCGGCACGAACATCGAACGCTGAAGGAAAGTGGAAGGGGTAAGTTATTGTATTACGTGCGCGACAGTTCCCTCCACGTTTCGTTCAGCGTTCGATGTACTCTGGTTTTTCTGCCAATAGGGTCATATTCAGGTGAGTATGCTTCTGATCTCAGACAAGGATCTGAGACTGCATCATGAGCACCAGGTGGGATCTCAGTCAAAGGATAAAGTACCTGCGAGCAATTGCTGTGGTCGAAGGTAATTTCGTCGTTGGACCAACAGCATTGTTCGCGGTTGAACCAGAACGCCTGCGGACAAATGCCGAACTTGAGGTCCGTCATCCACGACGCACCGATGTCGATGACGCCGGCCACCACGCCCGTACACACGCCCACTAATAGCACGCACACCCATCCTGACCACGCGTCGTGGGCGCCCTGGAAATAACATAACATTAAAAAAATTCGGTTTACAGACGATAATTTTACGTGATAACGTCAAAGAAAATGAAGAGAGGCCAAGCCGAATGCTTAGGCCGATCGTGCCTTCTCTGTCGCTTGTTCCGCGCTCTCGCTTGCATGCTCAGCAGGCGGAACGTGACAATTTTTCGTGCGTGTAGCCGGCGTTTATCAATTTATAAGACGTTATCACGTCAAGAAGCAACCAAAAATAAAAAAATCACGTAAAACCCTAATGTAAGTAGTTAAAAATTTCAAAGAAGCTACTAGAAGAAGACAGGCAAAGTAAAGAATTATATGTCTAAAAAGTGATGGTGAACAAATAGAATAGAATAGAAAAGTTTTTTATTCAAATAAACTTTTACAAGTACTTTTGAATAGTCAACTGAATCTACCACTGGTTCGGGATGCCATTCCAACCGAGAAGAACCAGCAAGAAACTCGGCGGTTGCTCTTTTCCAAATTTACAATATCAATATAACAATTTTATGTTAAGTACATGATTGAATTGCCGTCTCGCGCATTGCTGGAACGAGTCAAATCCACGCCTTTTTATCATTTATATAATCTTCAATTTTATTCAGATAAACTTTCACAAGCGCTTACGAAGACCAGGTGGGCTATTCTGTAACTTAGTTAGCAACTGAAAATGGTTGCCAACAAATTAGTTCTATATACATTGCTGCTTTTCTGTGTGAAATTATGAAAACACTTTATATTTCACATAGTAAAGCAGCAACTTGTATATCAAAGTAATCCGTTGGCAACTATTTTCAGTTGGTAACTAAGTTACAGAATAACCCTGCTGGGAATCCACTGCATTATCCCAAGAAAACGCCTACCATTATGTGATTAATAGAAAGTCATGACTCGCCACGGTCAGTAAAGAGAATATATTATGTACTTATGTATATATATGTACTTGTGAAACAATGTCCTATGATGTCCTGTCACATTTGGTGACTCATATTAGTTTGTTCTGAAGTAAAGTAGAAGATGTTTTTCATGTGTCCACTGGTAGACAGATCCTCAAGTACATTATTCAGCTATAGATTAATCAGAACAAGAAACAATAGTCACCTTAATCAGATCCCATATAGAGTCCTGTCGTTTCTTTACGATGTACCTGTGCCGCATACGGTCTCGAGCGATGTCACGTTGCCAGTCAATTGTGTGGAAGTCATCATACTGACCGATGCCAGGGATTTCGTCTGCATCACCTGACCAACAACTATTCTGCTACAGTTTTTTATTTTTTCCAATTTCAAATCTTAACTTTTGGCTATGGGGACATAATATCATAATATCTATTGGCATTGTCAAATCCTTTAAAGCACTTCTTAACAAAAAAAGTTGTAAACATATTATGGGAACAAAAACATAGTGATAGCAAGCTCAATAAATGAATTTAAAAATAGCTTACACAACTATATAAAGAATTGCAGCATGTATAGGTGATATAGATCAGCGAAAACTGCTATTCTATTATTAATATTAATTCTACAGTAATATTACCACATAAGTTACAGTAATATTACCACACAAGCAAGACGGATTGACGACTTGCAAACATACCCAAATAATCTTGCTTCAGTCTGTCAATTAATTGTTTCTCTTTAAATTCATTAAGTCTCTACTCTAAATTTTTTATGTTAATAATTATTTATGTGTATTTATTTACCTATTACAAACTTTTAGTCATTTATTTGCATATACTTTTGGTAACAAACTAAATAGACAAGAAAATATATAGTTGTAAAACTGAAGTCATATGACCTTAGTCTCTGAACGAGAACTGCAGGTTACATTGAAGAGTTAGTTTACAGTAATCATTATGTTATAGAAAGCGACATGTAATATTATAATATATGTTAAGAAGCACTTAGGTTAGGAACAAAAATGACGAAACACGATACGTACCTTGCATTCCGGAGAATATAATCGCGTCCCCTGTAAATAAGTTTTATATTATTTTAATCAGCTAAACACTAACACTTGCGAAGAATACACTAATAAAGTACATCGTTTTGAACATTATTTAACATAACTAGTTTAACATAAAGTTCTTTATATGGAAGCGTATTTATTGAGTCTTCGTGGAACATCGAATTGAAACATATTTCTTTGTTAAAAAAAGTAGTGAAAGCAAACAAAAAGAGATAAAATTAAACACAGCAACGATAATGAACAACAAGTGCTTAAATGTCAACGTGACGTGACTGTGACATTACATGATTACTGACACTTGACAAACAAAACATTTAAGTGTTGCCATGCTCAAAAATTTTGCGGTGGTTTTTAGGCTGTCGAATTATTAAAAGTTTTAAGTGGTATTTTTAAGCCCCGACGCAAAAACGACAGGGTGACAGTTATGTTTGACGGCACAAAAAAGCACAAAAAAATGATGAATAGTTTTAGTTAATAGTTGTAACTGTATGTAAGTACAAATAAGGTCATAAATAACAAATGATCTACACAAAATGATAACATGTTGTAAAAATCGATAAACGAAATTTAACTGGATATAATTTTATTTCGCTGTACATACATAGGTACGTAGATCGAAAAATATACTATAGATAGGTACTTCTTAGGTGTACTTATTTGGAAAAATTACTCAATAATAAATAGTATTGCACATTTTACCTACATAGCCGTGATCCACGAGGGGTACTGTGTCGTCTGTCTCAATGACCGCTGCGGATTCCATTTTTAGGGACCCGTAATCTATTATTCACAATGTAAACATCTAACAATACCCAATTTTGCCTCATGACTAAACAGACAAAATTTTTAATCATTTTTTTTATCTTATCATGACACGAGTATTTATTTGGTATGATTTTTAAAGCTGAACAATGCATTGTTGATTCGTTCGACATTACCCAACAATATAAAACTTTCATATGAGACAGACCATTCGTCTTCGGAGAAAATTACACACTCATATAGGGAGTAGAGACTTTCATATAATAAGCAGGATATCTGAACGTATCTGAATGTAGCTAATAACAAGTATCTACCTAAATAAATTAAGGCACCAAGAAGGTAACTCCAAATTGTGTGAGAGAGCATGCTATACTTGTAATGTACGTTGTTTATTCTTAGGATAACTTGTTTTTAGGGTTCCGTACCCGAAGGGTAAAAAACGGAGCCCTATTAATGTCACTCGGCTGTCTGTCTGTCTGTCTGTCTGTCTGTCTGTCTGTCTGTCCGTCTGTCCGCCGGTCACAGGTCTCTAGCTCGCAGACGAAATGAGTTACAAACCTGAAATTTTGGTATTTAGTGTAAAACGTTAACCCAAAATCAAATATTGAATTAGAAATTGAATTAAATTATTTTTCAGGGGGGCTCCCGATGATGAAAAAGGAGCCGGAAAAAAAAATTTTTTCTTTACCCTAGCTTGTGGGGTATCATTGTTTAGAGCTCATTAAGTAGAGTATAAATATATATTTTTTTAATTTTTATCTCAAAAAATAAGGGAATGGGAGGCCATCAAAGTTGTCAGTTTTAGACCATTTTTGTGACGGGGGCTATTTCAAAAACTAAACTAGTTGGGAATATGATATTTCAGTATATTATGTACTATATGCTCTATTTAAACAACAAATATTTCTTAGACCCAAAATATTATATTGTTCATAATTATATACGGAACCCTGAAAGAGCGAGGCCCGACTCGCACTTGGCTGATTTTTTTGTTAATAATGACGAAACGTAACGAATGCATCAATATTTGGTTAATTTCAGATCTAGTAGGATATTAAATAATAATAGAATAATCAGAATAATAGGTTTGTATGCAGAAGCGCACATATTCACTTTTATGTCAAGTTAATTATATTTTAATACTGATCAAAAATTTGTATGATATCTACCTATTTAGGCATGATTGAGTGCACTAAGCAAAGAAGTTGAAATTTTCTGACTACTTGTAATGGATGATCTCTAAAATAAAATTATAACTATAAAGGAGCTGGACCCCAATGCCAAGAACGGTCTAATAGGTTAGAGGTCAGCATTCCTCTTTCACTGTAATCTATGCTAAGCGATTTGATCGGATCTGTGTATCTTTAACGAATTAACCATTAGACATGTTTCGTCCCAAAATATATCAGTATGAAATGACGTTCAAGTAACTTAAGTGGGGCAGTGGGAGAGCGAGTCACTACTCGACCTGCTTTACGAGCATTTTAAAGATTTTATGTCATTTACGTAGGTTATTATAGTCCCAGTTAGTGGCGAAAGCGGGTAAGGCAAAAACGGCAAGTTACGCGACCCGTGGTTAATTCGTTCAAGCTTACCACACACCGCACCGACGACAAGACGGAACAAATGACGCGTTAGTGAACGTTTAACGATGAACTCTACATTTTTGATTGTGGGATTGAAGTCAAGATTAGAAAATGGTTTCGTTACTTAAAATGATTCTTGTTAATACGCTGAAGCTAACCATACATGTACAGGCGGATAATTTGACATTGAAAGCTAAGCTACATTATTGGATTATAGATTGGAAATGTGAACACTAACGCATTCCCAGTTGCCCTTACCGGCTGCCGAGTTGAAGTATTGAGCGATGTATGCTTAAAACAAAAATAACAAATGTTACGCTATTTAGAGAGAGAGAATAGTAGAGAATTAGGTGTACAGAGTAATCTCAAAGGCGCGTGCATCGTATATGTAGAATTTTTTTGGACTATAGCCTCTAGCCCAGGACCCAATAGGCCTAAATGCTGTACCGTAAGTACGTACTATTTAAAAGAGTTAGGTACTTTTTGATCAGGAAGATAATATTCTGTTTGACAATTTCCTAAGGGCCTTCTAAAGTCCTAGCTAACGTTGAATAATATATACGAGTATATCAAGCCCTAAGTGTCTCGAAAATATATCAACTATATTATAATCTAACAATGACTAAAAATTATGTACCTACTATGTATTCTACAAAATTACTTCTGAATTTTTTTTGCCATAGCTGCCCAAATCTTTAGTCTAATGGACCACGGCCATCTTCGTCTGGGCAAATATTATTATCACAGAACTGCTTGTTGAATCTAGGCATCTACTCGCTTTCTTGATCCCCTTGAAGGAACCTCCCGTGAGGCAAACTGCACTAACAACGTTCCTTAGAGATTTTCATTTATAGTGGGATGTAGCATAGAATGAATGATGTATTTGATTGTAATGTAATGGTAATGGCAGTGGTACTCACAGCTGCCGCTGGCGTTGCTGCCCCGGCCGCCGTGCTCATACAGCTGGAAGGTGCCGTGGCTGGTGGGCGTGGTGTCGGGGGCGCGCTGCGGGCCCGGCGCGATGTCTACCATGTCATCCTCCGCCGCGCCGCCGCGTCCATTGCTGGTGCCTGTACCCTGCAACAACGAAACGCGATCATCGCGTCGGAATCATAAGGCGCCGGCCCGGCCCGGACCCTAGTGGGAGCGAAGCGAAGCGGTGTCGCTGGACAATGAGAACTTCGCTTCGCTCTGTCCTTCGCAGTGTGAATCGTAGCATGAAAAGATGCGGTAGCGGCGTGAGCTTTCGCTCCCAATGGGGCCTACGCTTAAGGCTCACTTCAATTACCAGAAGAGTTCATCATCATCATCAACCCATTACAGACCCACTACAGGGCACGGGTCTCCTCTCAGAATGAGACGGGTTTAAGCCGTAGTCCACCACGCTGGCCGAGTGCGGAATGGTAGACTTTGAGAAAATCATGCAGAACTCTCAGGCATGCAGGTTTCCTCACGATGTTTTCCTTCACCGTTAAAGCGAGTGATATTTTAATTGCTCAAAACGCACAGAACTGCGAACAGTTGAGGTGCGTGCCGGGGAGCGAACTCGGTCCCTCCGAAAGAGAGGCAAAAGTCTTAACCACTAGGGCCTTAGCCTTAGCGTAGTGACTATAGGCTATCACCACTTTTTAGTAGCACCGCGAGTAGAGGTCACACTCAATGAAAAAAAGAAAAGTCTGTATCTTTTTACCACACTGCGCGAAAGCAAACACGGTTATAGTTATCGCGCGTACCCGGATAATTCGATATTTAATCTTTAATCTATAAAACAAAGTCGGGTTTGTTCGAACACTTATAACTCCAGAACGGCTGGACCGATTTTCATGGTTTTTAATTAATTGTATTTGTCTCCGTCCCGAATCAGAATAACTATTAAAAACATTGGAAAATTGACGAAAAAATAAAATAAAAGAATATACATTTTCCCATACAAAATCGGGTCCTATGACGAGGTTCGCTTGCCGTGTACTACCCATGCGAAGCCAGGCCGAGTCGCTAGTATGTTCATCTTAAAACTGGAGAAAAATCTACATTTGGACCATTTAGAGATTTCACTCTAAAAATAATTTTGCAAATCGACCCAGAAATCTCTTAGAAAGAAGCCAGTGCACATATAAATATATTCCTATGAGAAATTGCAGTCGCGGAATCGTAGTTTAGACTATGCATATAGTAGCTATACATTTAGGTACTACTCACATGTCAAACATCACGTGAAACTCTGCCGATTTACAAACAGAGCACAGAGTAGCGTCCAAACAGGCACGTATTTCAACGATTAGTAGATATAATCAGGTGTGTTTTAGTTTATAGTATCAGCAGTAATGTATCTCGGACGTAGATTGCACCCGAGTCAGCCGAGTACGCATGGCTAGCGGCCGAGGGAAAATCAATAGCGGGATGAAGATTCCACAGACTGCATACGCAACATTGCACCAATGAGCGCTGACTTGGGAAAATCTATGTAACATATTACGTATAATAAAATCGTAACTTGCCGTGTCTGTACATTAAAGATTCTTACAAAATATTAACTGGGGGGTGTTAGGGATAACATTGGAGATAAGTAATGAAACCAAAAAAGCTATTTTTGCATGACGCAAAAACGGATAGAAATGAAACTTGGCATGATATTTTATGTCCATACTACGGAGTAACATATACAATACTATTTATCGCGAAATCCAGCACGATTCCCTTGTGAGAGGGGATGAAAGTTGTAATTCATTAACGAGCGATCCGATTTCATTCATCCTTTTTTTGTTAGAAATTAAATTAAACTTTAGATTGTTCCGTAAATATTTCAAGGTTTTGTAGTTCAGAAATTACAGTTATCACAACCCTCAGTATTCCATATAACTTGGAACCCGGATTGTACAGGAACCTTTGAACGTTCGGATTATCATCTGGAGTATATTAAAATTTATGTTTGTATACTCCAGATGATAATCCGAACGTTCAAAGGCTTCGAAATGCTGGACCGATTTTGACGAGATTTTCATTGGAGAAACTTTAGCGCCTTTAACTTTTTTGGGAAAGAGCTATAAAAATTAATACTTATTATTACTGTACATTTTAATGAACGACTTTTAACATGAGCTCAAAGGAGCTTAGGAAAAACAAAGAGTTCCCGCGGGATTTTTAAAAATCTAAATCCACGCGGACGAAGTTGCAGGCATCCTCTAGTAACTACTAAATCCAAACAATTCTTAAAAGCCAAATATTCAAATAATTAATTATCTACAATATTAGTTTGTAATGTAATAAAAATAAAACCATTATATTTTTTTATTCCTGTACAAGTTAGCCCTTAACTGATATTTCACCTGATGGTGAGTGACGACGGAGTCGTAAATGGAGGCGACCTAATCTGAGCCTTATTTTAATTTAGATTTTAAAACGCTAAGGTATTTTTTTATTAAATTCATACCCCTGATCGATTAAATCAACGCTAAATCGCTTGGTGGCATGGCTTTATCGGTAGGATGGTAACTAGCTATGACTGTAGCTTCCCACCAGACCTAATACAATTTAGAAAATGTAAATTCAAAAATTGCCTCTGCCGGGAATCGGACTCAGGTTCTCCCACTTATTAGACTACGGTGCGCATTAGGAAGGTTGTCATACCATAATTTGATAAAGTACACCTATACATATACCTATTATTCTTAATTAACTAGTACCCGTGACTTCCGCTGTGAAACCTTAAAGTTACTCCATTAATTTTTCCACATCCATTCCATTTTTCTCGATCTAGAATTTTGGACCTTTACGCGCATGGAAAGTTCGATGAAAAAGTCGTATACAAAGTCAGAACATGGTATTTTCCGCGAGGTTAAGATAAAATATTGTGTAGATAGATATTTACGTAGCGTCTTACGTTCGTATTAGCTTTTCATTATAGCAAAGGAAATGGATTCTGCCACCGGCAAGGACGGCAACGCGACAGTCGCAAACGCGATGGAGCCGACTCGACTAAATCACAATGAACGATTCTGCTGCGTAAATTGATCAAGTGATCAATTCGAATATGCGAATATATATCGCTAGATGTGCGATATTACAGCTATGTGTTGTTAAATACATTTGTAAATATTGTTTCGTACCAACACACTACTTTTCCGTCAATGTGCATATTATGTGATGCGGACCACGCAGCCGGGGTGTCCCAAATTGCAGATTTTTTTTATAATATGTATGCTACAAGTGCGCCTATTGTATTGACGCTTCATACGATGAGGCTGAGCGGCCTATTGGTACTTTAAGTGATTAAAAACCTGTTTTGAATATCTCGTGACACAATTCAGCAGAAACAAAACATTCCGCAATATATGTTATTTCTTAATCGAGCATCGATAAAAATACCAACTTGTTTATTTTATTTTGAGTAAATAAGGTATTTGTATAGGTTTCTGTATAGCGACCAAAGCGCATCGACATTATAGTGGCGAACTGGTGGGAAATTTTGAGGAGGTGCTTGATAAATTTAAAAACCAAAGTTTATATAGAGTCTTCTATGACATGAAACATGGACATACGACTAGTCCAGGCTTACGACGAAAGGATTTGAAAAATACGTAACTTTTACGCAGACCGAGTTGCGGGCAATTTTTTTACAGCCTTTTGACGTCCCACTGCTGGGCACAGACCTCCTCTCTCATAGGAGAGATGAATAGCGTGTTCAAACTTATTTACAATCGTAATTATCAGACTGTGGACGTCCATTGTTGGGCACTGGTCTTCAATAATAAGCGTCACTATATCCGATCCTCAGCATTCCTCATCCAGCCGCTTCCCGCCACCCTCTTTACATTGTGTCGATCCAACGAGCCGGAAAGCGCCCCACACTGCGCTTTTTTCAGCTCCAACGGCCCTAACTATTATGACAAGTATGGTATGGCCCCTGTCACTTTAATTTAACTCGGTTTGGGCTATGTCAAAAGATTCGAAGATTCGAAGATATTTATGAGTCAGTAACCTTCGTTCTGCAACGGTTCCTTAGGTGAACTCCTAACACAGTCAGTTTACTGCTTAAAATTAACTATATTCAATTCATAAACCCCTCAAGTGGAACCAAACGTTGCAAATCTAGTGAGGCTTGCAAACTGCACCTCGTTGCGGCCACTAGAGATTATGTTATGTAATAATTAATGATATACAATATCTAGTTACAAGTACTACATAAACGCCGATTCACCATGTTCAGCTATCTCTGTACGATAATAATAGTCTAACCGCGTAATAAGACTGAAAATGTTTCAAACGAAGTGAACTATATACTCTGATTTTTAATTCTGTGGAATTCTGACGTTTCTTAATGTTACCAGAGATAAAACAGTTCCCACAAAAAGATAATAAATTCAAAACTTAAATTAAAAAAAAAAAAAACAATAAATGCCGCATGTAGATACGACACATGCCTGACAGATACTTCAGGTGCTTTAGTTTGGGGTAAAATCGAACTTCAGGTTGTAACCCTGTTTTTCATACAAATAACTCATTCTACTTTTAAATGACAACTGTCAGAATTCTACCAAATTAAAAATCAGACTATAAGGACGGGCCCGAATTGCAAAATTTCTTCGTGCGATTTTTTTCGCAAAATTCTTTGACATATGGAAATGCATGAAGCTGCATGCACTTGTATTAAAATGCGGAATATAAACCGCGCGAATAAAATTCGAATAAATTACGAAATTCGGTTATGACGTCATGAAAAATTAAATATGGCAGTTATTACAAATAAAAATATACTTATTGAAAATAAAAAAATTTGATTTCTATTGAGTTTTATTGTGTAGATGTTGTGGGATCTTTGCTCAATGAATTGGTGGGTAGTCTATAAAATTATTTGACTGCATCAATTCTTGTGTCGACCATCGTCGCTGAATGCGCGAACGCCGCCGGCAGATAGCCTCGCGGCGCGGAACGAAGCAGTCACATACTGTCCTGCCGTGCAGTTTTCTCCACGTGGAACGTTTTCACGTGCCTCTTGTGTCGTCGTCGATCTCTGGACGTTCCAAGTGTCGGTGGCGTTGAGAAGCAGATCAAGACTGTGCTAAATCTACATAAGCAGATAGTGCGCCGTGCGTGGTGTCAGCTGTTCACCTCATTCGGGGCGAATGTGGATGCAAGGTTAGTGCAGTCTAGATTACCTATTGATTTGGGCAAAGATCTTTACATACTTCTCAATTACACACATTATATATTAATACAGTACACTTAAAATAAAAACATTAGTAACCAGTGTATAGATCTACCAGAATCTCATGAAAAATAGGAAAATTAAATGTTGTAGTAAGCAACACTAGGTTAACTCGGCTGCCCTAGTGATAAACAAAGTAATTACATTCAGAACACCTTACCTGGGATCGTGTCACGAAACGAAAAATCAAGCAACTGCATTTTAAATACAAAAACAAAGTAATCAACATCCAATTAAGTACTTTGTTTTTGTGTTGTGCTTGTTGTTTACTTGGTTTTTGCATTTATATTCCGGGTTAGTGAGTGCAGTTACTTTGTTTGGGCAATTTAAATTTCAGTAAACGGTTCAAGTTATTTGAAATATTAAACTGTGGTAAAAAACTACTCGACATAAAACTTTTGTTAATGCAAAAAGTCAATTTCACAAAAAATTACAGTTACTTTGTTTATCGCTAGGGCAGCCGTAGTGTTGCTAACCTTGGAATTTCATTTCCCTATTTTTCATGAGATTCTGGTCAATCTATAACATTAAATTTGTGTCAAAAACCGCACAGATGTCAACATCTATAAATTATCTACTATATAAAAATAAGTCGGGTTTTCCTTCCTGACTATAACTCCAGAACGCACAAACCGATTTCCACGGTTTTGCATTCGTTGGAAAGGTATCGGGCTCCGTGAGGTCGTGAGGTGAGGAGAAAAACACGCGAACGAAGTCGCGGGGGTCAGTTAGTTATAGTATAAAAAAAAATTATTATGAAATTATTTGAATTGTTAGTTTGCGGTAGTATTTTTAAGAGTAGAAGTTGGGTTTTGTTTACTAACTTTGTCTTGTTTTACTAAAATAAGATAAAATAGAGCTTGATGTGAATGCATTCTCATTGTCTGTAACAACGGCTGTTTTTATACGGGACAGTCTTAAATAATCTATAAAAAAACTCTGCTTTAACATTACAAGGACCTTTACTATTATCCTCCAAGAGACTTATTTGCATTTGACTTGCACAAATGTCAAAACATTCACAATGATCAAATCACAATTGGCACGTTAGCAGTTCTATTCAACTGTGAATAGGCGTATTCACTTTGCGACCTAATAATCAGTGTACGTTGATGACCTCCACGAGTACATATGTAACCCTACTGCATCCTAGTTTTAATAGTTTGCAAAATTCGAAACGAAAAAATCGGTTTTATCTTACTCTACTATTTAACTCTATTCAAAAACCCATACTTTCTATTCATAGGAGGCTCACAACAAACTGCTGGATATCTGTTTTGTTATGTATCAAAACTAATAAAAGCATACTACCAAAAGTCATTGGCATACTTTTTTTATTTTATATGATCAAGTCTTGTGTAAAACATTTGTCGGCCTAAGGTTCAGTAGTCAGTACTTATCAGTCAGCACATAATCTTGCTAGGTATTTTCTTGGTAGGATGAGTATTCTGAACAAGTAATAGATTGATTTGGCAAATTATAAGGCAATCTAATAAAAAATTATTTGAATAAAAAAGTTTATATTTATATTCTGCATTAATTATTATCAACTAACTCTTGAGTAATCTATACTAATATAATAAAGCGGAAGAGTTTGTTTGTTTGAACGCGCTAATCTCAGGAACTACTGGACCGAAAAATTATTTCACCGTTCATCATATGTACGTGATCCTTGAGTGCTATAGGCTATATATTATGTACCACGGGCGAAGCCGGGGCGGACCGCTAGTTAGATATAATATATAAAATTTATATATGTTACCTTTTTGTAGACGGATTGATATGTTGTACCCATTTTAGATACTGAAGACTTCAGAGGAAAACGCTCCATTCTCTGTTTCTGAGAAAAAAAAGAAAATTGAAATGAAGAATCGATTAGACAAATTGCAAGTTACCACTACACTACACTACACTGAGAATCTCCCAGGCTATTAATGTGGTTGAATCGTCATATTATGCACTGCAGCACATATTATGTAATCTAGTTATTCACCATAAATGCTGTGTTTAACAAATCACAGGATAATAACCAAATGAGCATAGCTACAGTTTTCAATATTTTTGACGAGAGTTTAAAAACTGAGAAATTAACCTATGTGTGTGTGGTGAGTGGCTGGCCACTTAAATTTTAGCAGTCTCTTATTATATATTTTTGACATAAGAAAAAAAAAGGACATTATAAAATTGTGGCATAACATACAGGACTATATCCAAAGAGAGTTAAGAGTAAAACGATTTACGATATTTTACATATTGAAAATCGTTTTCATTTGTTTCTTATATCGCAGAATAATTGTGACTGAGCCACTATTATCTTATTCTAACACTGAGATTCAGTGATCATGACATTGTCTCATTGAGTTGCCAAAGTAAACCAACAACAAATTATGAGTTTGATAGTTATAATGTATTCACAACTAATAATCAAATCCACTGAGGATATATGAAATAGGAATAAATAATATAATTTATATAAAAATATAGTTCCCATCCAGACGGATTCTGGAAAAAGAATTTGAGTGTTTCAATAAATCTGAAATATGGACATCTTTTTCAACAAATTAGTTAGGTATTCATTTGCACAGGCCTGTCATAGCTAGTTTGTTACAAAATTGTACAGGGAGGAAATGCTGATTAGGTATATACATGTGTTTATTTTCTCAATATAACATAACATCCAGTAATTTTACGCTTTGATGCATCTATTTCTAATAGGGATATGTTAACTCATATACTTAAATAAAGCGATACTTAAATGGTATTCATTCACATATTTTGTATTATTTGATACACAAATTTGCATGAATTTGGTTTCATGAAAATGTTTTTCCATGCAAATTTTTACCAATCTATTTCACCCCTTTAGACATGGAATCCCAAAAACCCCCCCTACAGTAGACTTCTAGGATACTCGAGGAATATTTTCTCCAAATTTCAAATCCTTAGGTTCATCAGCTTAGGCTCTGCACTGTTTATTAATATTATAGAAGATTGTGTAAGGGTGGATTTATCTTAAAACATTTGTATGCCCAGTTGGAACACAGAACTATTGTACCTGGTATGACATCACATGAAGTAATTCATGCTACATCTGTGTTTTACCATGTTACTAAGTTTAATCACGTGAAAAGTACGTAGTTTTTATGTTTTTTGAATCTAAATTCTGCTGTAAAACTTGCCTAAAATTAGAAACAGAGGGCGTTTCTGCTTTTTTACCATGACCACAAAATTTACAAAAAAATGTTATTTGTTTGATATAGTGACCTTAGAAAACATTCTGTTTGCAATAATAAAATATTATTCTAGTTAAACCATGCTGAAAAGTATCTGTATCATAGAACTATGTGTCTGCGTCTCTGACGAACATTTTAATTAGCTAAGTAGGATGGAAACTTGATGCACTAACCTAGTAATTTGTAGACATTTTATATATTAGCTGTACGAGCGGTTTAGGGTTTGTTTCAATTCAACAACGACACTGGACACAGCGGAAAGTTTTTGACGCAAATTACTATTTATCGAGTAAAATAAAACAAGCTTTCGTAAAATGAAAGCAAGCAGCAGTAATCACAGCAGTGATGTTGTGAATTTTGATTGTCAAATGTCAACTGTCATTTATTGACTATTGTCATCATGAACCATAGACCAACAAGAAGAGGACTTGGCATAATGTCCTATAGAAAATAGTGGATCGGAAAATAGCTTAAGCTTATCAAAATTTTCATAAGTGTGTAAGAGACAACACTACATTTTTAAACATAACAATAAAACAGATCGTGGCAGAAATTTTATTGCACTTCCCTTAAGATGGCCTCCCTAAAATGTATACATGAACACTCAACACGCACAACTTGAGACATCACAATGAACACGCGCCATTTTAGGTTGGGGGATTGTGCGTGTGTGAGTGTATTTTTGGCACGTTTTTAAGGTAGGTATGCCTACTCTACTTATTATTATTATCTCTATGTCATGAACCTATATTGTCATGATTGTCATTTAAGGATGTCAAACAATATTTATTTTTTTCCTCTTCGGGATAGGCAAAGATCTATGAGCATTCGGTGCGAAAGAAATATCATAATTTAAATTAAAACGTTCCCCACACAGAGCTAAACACAGAGATTCATATACACTGAGCATGTACAGATGTGGAGAAATTCAAACACATGACCGCAGATCGTATTTGGAGAACGGTTAACCCTGCATTAGGCGCGCACCGAAAACTCACGTAATTGGTCGCGCGGATTACATGTGTATGCCATTTTTAAAAGCGAAAATAAAACTGAAATTGGTCTTTTATGATATATATTTGTTTGCTAATGTTGTCTTCAAACTATTTTTTATTAGAAATAATTAACAAAAAGTAATTAAATATTGTACATTATTAGCAATCCACTAAATTATCAACTTTTACCTATTTTCTAAGAAAAATCACTCTTTGAGATGTAAGGTTACAAAACCCATGAAACTTAGTACTATTTTCTAAACAGGAATAACTAGCATTTGTAGGATGATGTGGACAAATGAATTTTTGACATGAATTGCACACTTTTGGTGTGGTTCATCTTCGCCAGGACTGACATCATAGGTCTTTCCTGGGATACCTTCCACTTGCTCAAATTCAGTTTGATGATGATCAGACTCCTCAAGTAGGTCTACTTCATTGTCCGACGAGCAGAAATTATCACTTTCAATCAGTTTATTACTTTTTTCCAACCACGACCCAATTTGAGCCACTAGTATGCATATTATTTTCTAATTTCATTTAACAGAAAATTCATAAAAAATATGTGAAAATCAATTTATAATAGTCTTATTCAAAATATATAATAGTCAAATAATAATAATATTATGATAAAATAGGAATTATACAAAGAAAACTAAAATGGGTATGTCACAAAATACTTACGTAATTGGTCGCGCGGATTACAGTAGTAATCCACGAACTTTGTGAGCCTCCTGCTTCACACCCAAAGCAACCGGCGATGCTCGCGTAGCATTAATAACGTTGTTTAATTATCGAGCCGAAAGTACCTAGAGGCTCAAAGCGTTAACTTTTCCCGATTTTAAGATATTTAAGTTTGAACATGTCTGGATTACATATGTAATCCGCGCGACCAATGCAGGGTTAAAGGCAAAACCATAATAATTTTAAAAGACGTTTATTAAAATGATATTTTTTTGCAAAATAACATTAATTTTACCGTTACTGAAGTAACACTTTACTTAATTTAAACATCGTAAACAATTGAAAATATATTATTGTTTTGTATCGAAAATTATTATGCAGTACTAGTAACGGTTAATAATAATCTCAACCAGTGCCGGATTAACCACGTAGAGTAGCAATTGTTAGGGGCCCGCGCGAAAGGGGGCCCCGCATATTTAAACCCACTCATCTTTGCAAGGGCGTAATGTTTTGAGTGAAACTTATTAAGATGTGGTAGGTATATTGAATTTTCTTGATGACACAAAAACGTGAAATGTTAAAATTTTTGCTACTAAGACAATCCACGTCAAACAGTCGGTAACCGACTATTTCCTTGAAAATTTGCTACGGGCCCCGCGCTTGCTTAATCCGGCACTGATCTCAACAGTATCAAAATGAGGTTATTATTATGTTTTCTTCTCACCCACGATAAAATACTGTGCTAAGTACCCTGAACGTTACAAATTAATTGATAGAATTAATAAGGTATCACATAGAAAAATTAACGTTATTTATTATGATGCCTATGCCAAAGTTCCTCCCTTCTGATTACATTGTTATACTTAGTAACCAAATAATAATAATAAAGAATACTTTAAAATTATCTAAAAGCTAATTCTTTACCTTTATCCAGACCGAGCACTATCTAAGAAAAGTAGCTCGCTGAATGCGGCAACGAAATACCGAAGTGTGTATGCGACTACATACAAAGACGTGTTAGAATAATGATGCCAGACTCATAACTTTTACCCGATTAATGGAAAAAAATATTTTATACAGTCTAGTGTTGCTTAGATAAATATACATGCGTAACTTATAACTACATAATTAAATGCATATACCTATATTTAACTCGTGTACGCCAATATGGCGTACCTTTTGTAACCGCACTTCGCTGGTACGCGCTGCTCCTTCTAGGTCTTACCGCAGTGGAGACCAATATTAATTCTATGTTTAGCCTATTCGGTCTACCTTAACCCTAGAGTGCTCGCGCTATGAGCAGGGCATACATTACATACCCTTTTCTAACTTTTTAAAATATATTTTTTCTATCACAAAAGTCGAGTCGATCAGATCAACTCCTTTGGTATACTGTTACTTCAATCTCTTCTACATCTACACTATGGCACCCCCATGGGCCCCTAGTTGGCGTGGGGCCCCTAGGCAATTGCCTAATCCGCCTTATGGATAATCCGGCCCTGGCTATGAGCATTTTGCCGCCCGCGGCACAATATTCGTATTATTTTGTGCATGTTGCATTTGTGAAGGGCAAGCATCCTAGTAGCTGCCCCTGTTCCTCACCTCCTTATTTTAGAAATTAAAGTGAATTCAGTGCGCTGGTAATCACAGGAAACAAAGATTGTTGTTTTCATTGCGTATAGTATTATTTTGAAGTACTTATATATCGTATTAAAATTGATTTTTGGTTACTACTACTTCTACTACAGCCTTTTTTACGTCCCACTACTGGACACAGGCCTCCTTTCTCATAGGAGAGAGGGATTTAGAGCTTAGACCCGCCACGCTGCTCCAATGCGGGTTGGTGGGCTTTAACGATTACTGTCACATGATAGTGATAATAACCGGGAGTCCCGGTTATTATCACTATCATGTGACACTACCGGTTATATCACATCACTATATATAATTGATTAATGCCCAACACTGACCGGGACAGGCTGCTTAACGTGCTCTCCGAGGCACAGGGGTGAGATACCGCCAACTACCAACTCCGGGCTGGCATTAAGAATTTCTTGACAGCAAAACCCAACACCTAACAATTATTTGCCCAACCCGGGAATCAAACCCGGGACCTCGTGATTTGCAGTCGAAATTGCTAGGCAGATTTTTAATTTGTTTTGATTAATTATTTATATATTGTTTTGTTTTGCTCAGATCATTTTATATCTTTTTTCAAAAAAAATTCCCTGGCTATGACTAGATCACATATCATTAGAAGATCCAAAGTAAACACATTGCACAAACAACTGAGAAACCAAAATCGTCCAATGTGTGCCATCGGGTCATCAAAATATACCTTCAGGTAGGGAAGGTAAGTATATGCCCGTCCAAGAAAAATAGAATGAAAAAAGGGTGCAATAGATATGCAAAGTTACTGTGCAACGAATATTGTATGTACATGTGTCATGATTATTTTGCTGAAATGGTCGTAGATGATGAAAACGTGTAATTTAGCTATTAAGTTAAATTTTTGTTTTTTTTCTATATTAATAATTGTAAAAAGGTTGCAAAAAGCCAAGAAATTTCACCTAAGATTTCCCAAAGCATTATTTTCTAAACTTTAAGCATAAAACTTAAATAAATGTTTCTTATTTCGATAATTTATGTTTAATTCTATCCTTTAAATATAAATGAAGAAATATGTAACTCCTATTTTCTACAAAAAATCGAATTAAGTATAGGCGGCAAAATGCTCCCCACGCGATCACTCGCGTTTTACGGAAAGGCGCGACTACTCTAGGGTTAATTGGCTACGTATCATGAGTGTCTGAATTCGAGTCCCTGCTTGGATTCAAATCAATATAATTACTCACTTTTGGGCTTGGGCTTTAACTATTTTTATCCCCCGACGCAAAAACGATGACGGGATGTTATAAGTTTGACGTATCTATGTGTGTGTTTGTGTGTGTGTGTGTGTGTGTGTGTGTCTGTTCTTGTTCGCTCAAACGGGTGAACCGATTTAAATTTGTATAAAAAACTTTTCTATTCTATTCTATTCTAAATGCGGTTTTCTTTTTGTTTGAAAGGCGGGAGTGCTATGTTTGATGAAAATCGGTCTAAGATGGTCGCCGCAAAATCGTTTGATTTTCCTAGTCCTAAACTACTATCTTTTTCAGCAATTTTATACAAGTACCTATAGCATACAATCAAGGGCGGATCCAGCTTTGGTGCCAGGGGGGGGGGTCACATAGAAAGATAAAAAGTTATAATTTAATTTTATAATCATAGATGATAGATACAAGTAAAAAGTAGGTATTTTATTAATGTACTACTGTTGCCCGCGACTTCGTCCGCGGTATTATATTTTTCAAAAGTCCCACGGGAACCCTTTGTTTTCCCGGAATAAAATAGTAGCCTGACAACTCTCCAGGTCCTGAACTAAAAAAATGCAACTGCATAAAATCACGTCAATCTGTAGTCATGTCCGATAATAATTAGTATCTACAGGATCTTTGTATTATTGTATTTAAGTTCATAAACTGATGTCGTAATATACATGTCATAATATACCCCCTTTGGGGTGGATTTACGTAAAATTTTTAGCTGAAGCCTACCTCCTAGAAAGAACCTAACTTTCAAATTTTAAGTTAATAATATAGGTATAGTCAACAAGTTCAAAAACGTGAAAAATAGAGATTAAGGTCCTAAAAATATGAGCGATAGCTCATTCGATTCGGAATCACCTCTAAAAAATGTTTTTGAAGTATTTTGGTGCAGGAAAAAAAATTGCAATTGTTAATAACAAAATAAGATGAAAAAAAAAAACATATTTCGTTTTTTGTTAATAACTCGAAAAATATTTATATTTAAGCAATTATGAAAAAAGTTTATTAAAGAGGAGAAAATTTCCGATTTTTTATCGGAAATTTTCTCCTCTTTCTAAAAGTCTCAGCTTTTGAAACTCTATCTTCATTATTTATAATTTTAATTTGACGTTGAAAATACGTTTCCACGCGGCTGTTACGGCATGCGCGCGCGAGAGTTCAGCAATAAAAATATTTTTTTTATATCATAAAATGTGATTTTAAAAATTCGAAAAAATTCTAGTATCTTCTTAATACCGCCCCGAATCGAGCCCCGAAGAAAAAAGTTTATCACCATTTTTCAATAAGTAATTGAATTGTTAACTAACAAATTTTTTCCCAATCTCCGTTGGCATAAACAATGTGATGAAAGCTATAAATAATAATAATTGGCCTAAAAATTTTAAACTTCGTGGAGCCCTTCTGATATATATATTTCATAAGATCCTGCGATAAATTTTCATAAAAGTTTATTAATTTGTTATGATTTTTTTTAAACTATTGAAAAATCATAATAATCATATAAATCTTATAGCTATAAAAAATCATAATTAACAAATTAATAAATTTTTATGAAAATTTATCGCAGGATCTTATGAAATATACATATGTATATATGTTACAGCCAAAGTAATTAATTAGCTTTTATTCATAATGACTAGCAATTATAAATAATATCTAAATTGTCCAGATATTATTCATAATATCATTTCAATCCAGACATTATTCATAATAGCAGGTGAACGTTGGTCAAAATGATAAATACGGGCCGACTTGCTTCCCCTCCCGCATCTCATTCCTTTGTGGTGTGGCGTGATCACCACGATCTCGTAATCTAAACTACCCTATCCTAACCTAACCTAACCTAGCCTAAAATTTCTGATGTAGACCGTGCCAAAACTGATGATAGAAACATTATAAGCATAACTGTTGTAATTTCTCCGGAGACACCTCAGGAGATAAGTACCTGACGAAAATAAGTATTATTAATTAACTAGTGGAGACCTGCCACTTCGCCCGCGTGGATTTAGGTTTTTAAAAATCCCGCGGGAACTCTTTGTTTATCCTAAACTCCTTTGAGCTCATACTGTTAAAAGTGGCGCATTAAAATGGAACTACAGTAATGAGTATTAATTTTTTAATAGTTCTTTCCCATCCTAAATTTTTCCCAATGATGTCCCATCAAAATCGGTCAAGCATTTCGGAGACCGTCAAACACAAATTTAAATGCACCCCAGGTGATAATCCAGACGTTTAAAGGTTCCTGTGCAATCCGGGTTCCAAGTTATATGGAATACTGAGGATTGTGATTCTGAACTACAAAACCGATGACCTTGAAATATTTACGGAATAATAGAATAGAATAGAACAGTTTTTTATTCAAATAAACTTTTACAAGTACTTTTGAATCGTCAATTGAATCTACCACTGGTTCGGAATGCTGTTCCAGCCGAGAAGAACCAGTAAGAAACTCGGCGGTTGCTCTTTTTAAAAATAACAATATAATAACTTAAATCATGCCAAGTTTCATTTAACAGACCACGTAGTTTTGTCTGCCCTGCCCCTAGAGTATTTTTATAAAGCCGTAGGCGCGAAGGGAGAGCAGCCCCCGCCCGCCGTAGCAAATCGCAGGCACTCGTGCGAACCGTAGCGGATGAGGCAGGTCGCCGAAGGCGACCAGCAAGCCGAAGCTGCGGAGGTGAGCGTGGGTGCCTGGGATTTGCTACGCAAGGGCGATGGGGCTGCACTTCCCGCAGCGCCGAAGCCGTTGCAGAAGTAACTAAGTATGTTTTTGGGTGGTATAAACTGTTTATTTGACGTTATATTTTGCAATATCTGGTGATCAGTTAAACATAAGTCCTTGTTTTATTACTTTATCCAAGTCTTGCAAGATATTATATAAAATAGCTGAATATTATTTATAATAGCTAGATAATTTTAATAATTCTGTGTCAATTATTACTTTATCCAAATTGAGTTGATATTATTTATAATAGCTGGATAGTATACATAATATCCTTATTTATTACTTTGGCTGTAACATATATATCAAAGGGCTCCACGAAGTTTCAAATTTTTAGGCCAATTATTTATACCTTTCATCACATTGTTTATGCCAACGGAGATTGGGAAAAAAATTGTTAGCTAACAATTGAATAATCTATAGCTGTGATAGCCTAGTGGTTAGGACGACCGACTTCTAATCGGAGGTCGTGGGTTCGATCCCGGGCACGCACCTCTAACTTTTCGGAGTTATGTGCGTTTTAAGTATTTAAATATCACTTGCTTTAACGGTGAAGGAAAACATCGTGAGGAAACCTGCATGCCTGAGAGTTCTCCATAACGTTCTCAAAGGCGTGTGAAGTCTGCCAATCCGCTTGGCCAGCGTGGTAGACTATGGCCAAAACCCTTCTGACTCTGAGAGGACACCCGTGCTCTGTAGTGAGCCGGTAATGGGTTGATCATGATGATGATGATGAATTGAATAACTTATTGAAAAATAGTGATTAAACTTTTTTTTCTTCAGGGCACGATTCTTTCAAGTGTTAAGAAGATAAAAGAATTTTTTCAGTTTTTAAAATTACATTGTACGTTACAAAAAAAATAATATTTTTATTGCTGAATTCTCGCGCGCGCATGCTTTAACCGCCGCGCGGAAACCTATTTTCAACGTCAAATTAAAATTATAAATAACTAGAAAATGCCCGCGGCTTCGCCCGCGTGAATTTCGGTTTTAAACAAATCCCGAGGGAATCGTGGATTTCCGGTTCCCGTTCCCGCTCCCTTTTCCAACCTTTATACCTACTATCAATGAAGTTTACTATAGTAATCTACCTATAGCTGTAGCTATAGATTTCGGGGTTTTCAAAATCCCGTGGGAGCTGTGCATTTTTCCAGGATATAAAGTAGCCTATGTTTTAAGTCAGGGCATATTCTATCTCCATTCAAAATTTCAGCCAAATCAGTTCAGTAGTTACGGCGTGAAAGCGGAACAAACATACAAACAAACTCACTTTCCCATTTATAATATTAGTAAGGAAGTAAGGATGGAGATGGAGTTTCGGAAGTTGGGACTTTTTTATTGGAAATTTCCTCCTCTTTAACGGAATTTTTTTTAAAGTGCTTAAATATAAATATTTTTCGAGTTATTAACAAAAAAATAAATATCATTTTTTTTCATCTTGTTTTGTTAATAACAACTGCAATTTTTAACCTGCACCAAAATCCTTCAAAAACATTTTTCTAGAGGTGATTCAAAATCGAATGAGCAATCGCTCATATTTTTAAGTCCTTTATCTCTATATTTCACGTTTTTGAACTTGTTGACTAGACTATATTATTAACTTACTACTACTGTACAAACTTCCATCCCCTATTTTACCAACCTTAATTTAAGTAGGTTTTTATTATTTAAAACTAATAACTTAAGTACATGCCGATTTCAGTATCTGTAACTTCAAAAACATACAACTTTCATGTTACCCATTTTACCCCATAGAGGAGGAAATATATATACATACTAGTATGGCGCGTGGGTGCGCGGCCCGCAAGCGGACCGCGAGGATTCGAGTAGTTTTTGTTTGAGCACGTCCCACCTATCTTCAATACCCTCGCCGTGCTCTTCATCCGTCTCCAAAATCTTCGATCATCAGCTCTTTCCGTATTTTTCCATCAATAATTTTTTTTTGTGTAGAAAAATAAATTCCGCCATCTTGTTTTTTTCTGTTCATCAAGTAGACTTTTAGGTCTTGATCATCTTTTTCCCAGAAACCACTCTTCCATCTTTTATGCTTGGTGAGATAGACTCTGACGAAATTTGTATAGCCGCCGTCTTGAATCCGCCATTTTGTTTTTTTTCAGCTCAGTGCCAATTGGATGAGGTTTTGAGTAATTTTTGTTTGAGCACCTCCCATCTATCTAACATACCCTGCCCGGGCTCCTCATCCATCTTCCAAACCCTCAATCATCATGTCTTTCCATATTTTTCTTTGAGAGTTCTCCAAAGAATCGCATCAAAGCCTTGCATAGTTTACAACTTGTAGTCTCTTCAATATTCGCCATACATTTTCTATGGAAAAATAAATTCCGCCATTTTGATTTTTTTTTCAATTCATCAAGTACACCTTTGGATCCTCATCATCTTTTGCGAAGAAACCACTCTTCCATCTTTTATACCCTCCGAGATGGAGACCGATGAAATTTGTATGGCGGCCATCTTTTTTTCGCCATTTTGAATTTTTTTTCAGCTAACTGCCAATTGGATGACGTTTCGAGTGACATTTGTTCGAGCACACCCCACCTATCTTCAATACCTTAAGCGTGCTGCTCACCTGTCTCCGAAATCCTCAATCATCAGCTCTCTCCATATTTTTGTTCCGAATGAATTTTTGTCCTCTATACGAAACCATTAGTGAAAAAAAAATTTTTCATACAAAATTTTACAGGAGGGGTGATCAATCAGTGAGTCAGTCAATGAATCAGCACGAGCAGCTATATATATATTAACTAGTATGGCGCGTGGGTGCGCGGCCCGCTAAAGCGGACCGCGAGGTTTCGGTTTTGGGTATTTTGGTTTGAACAGCCTCCACCTATCTCTCCCATATTCCTAACCCTCGATCATTATCACTCTCCATATTTTTTCTCCGAATCATTTGTCAGAATGAGAGTTCTTCCATAAAAACAGATTTTGAAAAGGAACTGTATCAAAGTCTTGCATAGTTCCCATTTTGTATTCTCTTCAACATTCGCCATATATTTTGTATGGAAAAATAAATTTCGCCATCTTGTTTTTTTCTGTTCATCAAGTAAACCACGTCTTGATCATCTTTTGCCAAAAAACCACTCTTCCATCTTTTATACTCAGTGAGATAGACACCGACGAAATTTGTATGGCCACTATCTTGAATCCGCCATTTAGGATTTTTTTCAGCTCACTGCCAATTGGATGAGGTTTCGAGTGACTTTTGTTTGAGCACCTTACACCTATATTCAATACCCTGGCTGTGCTCGTCACCCCCCTCTGAAATCTTCAATCATCAGCTCTCTCCATATTTTTTCTCCACATAAATTTTTGTCTTCTATACGAAACCATCAATGAAAAAAATTATTTGTGTGGAAAAATAAATTCCGCCATATTGATTTTTTTTCTGTTCATCAAGTAGATCTTTAGGTCTTGATCATATTTTTCCAAGAAACCACTCTTCCATCTTGTATACTTGGTAAGATAGACATCGACGAAATTTGTATAGCCGCCATCTTGAATCCGCCATTTTGGGGTTTTTTTCAGCTCAGTGCCAATTGGATGAGGTTTCAAGTAATTTTTGTTTGAGCACCTCCCACCTATCTACAATACCCTGCCCGGGCTGCTCAACCGTCTTCCAAACCCTCAATCATCATGTCTTCCCATATTTTTCTTTGAGAGTTCTCCAAAAAACCGCATTAAAGCCTTGCATAGTTCACAACTTGTAGTCTCTTCAATATTCGCCATACATTTTCTATGGAAAAATAAATTCCGCCATTTTGAATTTTTTTTCTTTTCATCGGGTAGACCTTTGGATCCTGATCATCTTTTGCGAAGAAACCACTCTTCCATCTTTTATACCCTCCGAGATGGACACCGACGAAATTTGTATGGCGGCCATCTTTTTTTCGCCATTTTGAATTTTTTTTCAGCTCACTGCCAATTGGATGATGTTTCGAATGACATTTGCTCGAGCACCTCCCACCTATCTTCAATACCTTAAGCGTGCCCGTCGCTCGTCTCTGAAATCCTCAATCATCAGCTCTCTCCATATTTTTCCTCTTAATGAATTTTTGTCCTCTATACGACGCCATTATTGAAAAAAAAATTTTTCATACAAAATTGTTCAGGAGAGGTGATCAATCAGTGAGTGAGTGGTGAATCAGCACGAGCAGCTATATATATATTAATTCCAGTATTATTTTTGTTTTAGCAGCCTCCACCTTCTTCTATCATTTTCAGCATCTTTAACCCAGGCCGTGCTCCTCATCCATCTTCCAAACCCTCGATCATCATCACTCTCCAAATTTTTTTCTCCGAATCATTTTCCAGAAGGAGAGTTCTTATATCTTATTAAAACAAAGTCTTGTATAGTTTCCCAACTTATAGTCTCTTCAATATTCGACATTGTATATTTTGTGTGAAAAAAATAAATTTTGCCATCTTGATTTTTTTCTGTTCATCAAATTGTAGATCTTTAGTTCTTGATCATCTTTTGCCAAGAAATCACTCTTCCATCTTTTATACTTGGTGAGATAGACACCGACGAAATTTGTATAGCCGCCATCTTGAATCCGCCATTTTGTTTTTTTTTTCAGCTCAGTGCCAATTGGATGAGGTTTTGAGTAATTTTTGTTTGAGCACCTCCCATCTATCTGCGATACCCTGCCCGGGCTCCTCAACCATCTTCCAAACCCTCAATCATCATGTCTTCCCATATTTTTCATTGAGAGTTCTCCAAAGAACCGCATCAAAGCCTTGCATAGTTTACAACTTGTAGTCTCTTCAATATTCGTCATACATTTTCTATGGAAAAATAAATTCCACCATTTTGAATTTTTTTTCTATTCATCGGGTAGACCTTTGGATCCTGATCATCTTTTGCGAAGAAACCACTCTTCCATCTTTTATACCCTCCGAGATGGACACCGACGAAATTTGTATGGCGGCCATCTTTTTTTCGCCATTTTGAATTTTTTTTCAGCTCACTGCCAATTGGATGACGTTTCGAGTAACATTTGTTCGAGTACCCTCCACCTATCTTCAATACCTTAAGCGTGCTCTTCACCAGTCTTCGAAATCCTCAATCATCAGCTCTCTCCATATTTTTGTTCCGAATGAATTTTTGTCCTCTATATGAAACCATTAGTGAAAAAAAAAATTTTCATACAAAATTTTACAGGAGGGGTGATCAATCAGTGAGTCAGTCAATGAATCAGCACGAGCAGCTATATATATATTAACTAGTACGGCGCGTGGGTGCGCGGCCCGCAAGCGGACCGCGAGGATTCGAGTAGTTTTTGTTTGAGCACGTCCCACCTATCTTCAATACCCTCGCCGTGCTCTTCATCCGTCTCCAAAGTCTTCGATCATCAGCTCTTTCCGTATTTTTCCTCCGCATGAATTTTTGTTTTCTACACGAAACCATCAAAAATTTTTTTTGTGTAGAAAAATAAATTCCGCCATCTTGTTTTTTAGTTCTTGATCATATTTTTCAAAGAAACCACTCTTCCATCTTTTATACTTGGTGAGATAGACACCGACGAAATTTGTATAGCCGCCATCTTGAATCCGCCATTTTGGTTTTTTTTTTTCACCTCAGTGCCAATTGGATGAGGTTCTGAGTATTTTTTGTTTGAGCAGCCCCCATCTATCTACAAAACTCTGCCCGGGCTCATCAATCATCTTCCAAACCCTCAATCATCATGTCTTCCCATATTTTTCTTTGAGATTTCTCCAAAGAACCGCATCAATCGCCTTGCATACCTAGTTCACAACTTTATACTCTCTCTCAATATTCGCCATACATTTTCTATGGAAAAATAAAGTCCGCCATTTTGAATTTTTTTTGTATTCATCGAGTAGACCTTTGGATCCTGATCATGTTTTGCTAAGAAACAACTCTTTCATCTTTTATACCCTTCGAGATGGACACCGACGAAATTTGTATGGCGGCCATCTTTTTTTCGCCATTTTGAATTTTTTTTCGGCTCACTGCCAATTGGATGACGTTTCGAGTGACATTTGTTCGAGCACCCCCCACCTATCTTCAATACCTTAAGCGTGCTCTTCAACCGTCTCCGAAATCCTCAATCATCAGCTCTCTCCATATTTTTCCTCTTAATGAATTTTTGTCCTCTATACGAAACCATTTGTGAAAAAAAAATTTTTCATACAAAATTTTACAGGAGAGGCGATGAATGAGTCAGTGAATCAGAACGAACAGCTATATATATATTAACTAGTATGGCGCGTGGGTGCGCGGCCCGCAAGCGGACCGCGAGGATTCGAGTAGTTTTTGTTTGAGCACGTCCCACCTATCTTCAATACCCTCGCCGTGCTCTTCATCCGTCTCCAAAATCTTCGATCATCAGCTCTTTCCGTATTTTTCCATCAATAATTTTTTTTTGTGTAGAAAAATAAATTCCGCCATCTTGTTTTTTTCTGTTCATCAAGTAGACTTTTAGGTCTTGATCATCTTTTTCCCAGAAACCACTCTTCCATCTTTTATGCTTGGTGAGATAGACTCTGACGAAATTTGTATAGCCGCCATCTTGAATCCGCCATTTTGTTTTTTTTTCAGCTCAGTGCCAATTGGATGAGGTTTTGAGTAAATTTTGTTTGAGCACCTCCCATCTATCTAACATACCCTGCCCGGGCTCCTCATCCATCTTCCAAACCCTCAATCATCATGTCTTTCCATATTTTTCTTTGAGAGTTCTCCAAAGAATCGCATCAAAGCCTTGCATAGTTTACAACTTGTAGTCTCTTCAATATTCGCCATACATTTTCTATGGAAAAATACATTCCGCCATTTTGATTTTTTTTTCAATTCATCAAGTAGACCTTTGGATCCTCATCATCTTTTGCGAAGAAACCACTCTTCCATCTTTTATACCCTCCGAGATGGAGACCGATGAAATTTGTATGGCGGCCATCTTTTTTTCGCCATTTTGAATTTTTTTTCAGCTAACTGCCAATTGGATGACGTTTCGAGTGACATTTGTTCGAGCACCCCCCACCTATCTTCAATACCTTAAGCGTGCTGCTCACCTGTCTCCGAAATCCTCAATCATCAGCTCTCTCCATATTTTTGTTCCGAATGAATTTTTGTCCTCTATACGAAACCATTAGTGAAAAAAAAATTTTTCATACAAAATTTTACGGGAGGGGTGATCAATCAGTGAGTCAATGAATATAAAATTATTTTGCTATAATCCGCTAACAGTGACAAATTTGTAGGCACAACACCACACAATCTTGTAGGCACAACACCACACAAATTCACCACAAAACAAACTCGACGATCGTTTCGCTCCGACACCGGAGCATCTTCAGGAGATGTCGACTTCACAACGGACGATTGCAAAGTGAGTTCGTGTCGAATGAGCGGTCTTATATATACTATCCCCGCTTAGTCATCTACCCTCCTTTCTCTTTCTCTCTGGCCACGCCCCCTAAATATGTTGAGCAACGGTGAAGATGACACATTTATTTGCTCATTCAGCAATTCGACACTTCTACCGCTGTGCCCAACTATTTCCAATTGTTCCAACACGCACAGTCTTAAACTTTTACAGCATGTGTGTAAAATTTCAAATGTATGACCCTCGTCTATCCTATGTCCACTATCCAAAAGATGTTTTGCGAAATGAGATCTTTGAGGCTGGTTGTTTCTAAAGGCAGCCATATGTTCTTTATATCGAGTTACAAAATTGCGCCCAGTTTGCGCAATTTTGTAACTCGATATAAAGAACATATGGCTGCCTTTAGAAACAACCAGCCTCAAAGATCTCATTTCGCAAAACATCTTTTGGATAGTGGACATAGGATAGACGAGGGTCATACATTTGAAATTTTACACACATGCTGTAAAAGTTTAAGACTGTGCGTGTTGGAACAATTGGAAATAGTTGGGCACAGCGGTAGAAGTGTCGAATTGCTGAATGAGCAAATAAATGTGTCATCTTCACCGTTGCTCAACATATTTAGGGGGCGTGGCCAGAGAGAAAGAGAAAGGAGGGTAGATGACTAAGCGGGGATAGTATATATAAGACCGCTCATTCGACACGAACTCACTTTGCAATCGTCCGTTGTGAAGTCGACATCTCCTGAAGATGCTCCGGTGTCGGAGCGAAACGATCGTCGAGTTTGTTTTGTGGTGAATTTGTGTGGTGTTGTGCCTACAAGATTGTGTGGTGTTGTGCCTACAAGATTGTGTGGTGTTGTGCCTACAAATTTGTCACTGTTAGCGGATTATAGCAAAATAATTTTATATTCATTGTATATCATGGAATTCCGCAAAGTAACGCCTGCTTCCATTCAACAATCAGTGAGTCAGTCAATGAATCAGCACGAGCAGCTATATATATATTAATATATATGTATATATATTTTGTAAAATATTTTCTAGGCTGATATTATATCTACGATCTAGAAAGAACCTATCTTCCAAATTTCAAGTTAATAATAACAATAATTATTTCACATAAAAACTTTCATCCCCTATTTTACCACCCTAAAGGGGAGATTTTCAAAAATAAATTATACAGGTTTTTATTATTAAAAATTTATAATCTAAATGCCTATTTTCTTATATGTAACTGTCGAAAACATAGAACTTTCATATGACCTTCCTACTCCCATTTTATCCCCTTAAGGAAGGATTTTAGGGATATTAAACAGCCTTCCCTAAAAATTGTACTACGAAATGCGAATTTCTCAAATCCGACAAGTACGTCCAGAGATTAGCGCGTTCAAACAAATAAACAAAGAAACTCTTCCGCTTTATTATAATTATCAAGTATAGATGTAAGTAATTACTGTACATAAAAATACCTATATTTGAATAACAAACGCGTTATCACTTCATCTACTTCAATGGGTAAGTTTTTAAGGATGTGGAGAAGTACCAGTCCGGTTAGACGTTCTTCAATCATTGAAGCTCTTAGCCACGATTAGATTCTCATACAAAGTATTATATTAAATTGATTAAATATTGAAGGAACTTACACTAAATCTATATTGTGACAAAAATATATAAAAACATTATGTTTAACAATTTTTATTAGTGGTCCACTTAGGTCCTGGACACAGTCCAGGGGGGGGTCATGACCCCTATGACCCCCCCCCTGGATCCGCCCCTGCATACAATGGGCCCATGGGGCTATTTTTATCAATCTTATGTAGGTACTTGGTACGTATAGTGTCACAAGGAGTAATTTCACAGACTGAACGCGATTGTAAACACGAATGTAACTAAGACATTGTTGCTTCACGTTTAGATTTGGAATCCATTCAAGAGATTCATTCCATCTCGCTTATAACAGCGGACGCCACCATGACGCGTTCGGAACTAGATACCAATAAGTAAATAGCTTCGCGCGCCTGCCAAAAAAAATGTCACCATAGCTGGCTGCAACTTATGACAGTGGTCGACCATTGACATAGATGTAGATAGGTACGACGAGTAGATAATTATGATTCTTGAATGGTACGAGCACGTCGAGTAAGTAGCAACTGGGCCCACCACTCCACTCCACCGTCCACAGTATTGAGTATCCAGTTAGTCAAGAAGACTCGCGGTGTGCGGCTGTGTACCACTGTCACTACTCACTAGGGAGCGGCGACCGCGGCGCGGTGAGTACAAACGGACACTAGAAGCCGTACAAACTACAATTTAGCCTATTGATATTGGGTACCTATTTAATGGGCGCACAGGAAATAGCCTGTGTACTGGCTACTGGCACTCCGACGCTCCTAATAAAATATAAAACTACACTTCGATCGGTATCAATGTAGATTTAGGGCGAGTTTTTGTGAGTTCCGACATTTTTTCATGTGAATCGACTAATTTATGAATATAATGAGAATATATTTTAGATATTCCACTATTTCAAAAGGTTTTCTCATACTGAAAACAACGATTTATTAAATAGTTTATAAGCTGTGACCAAAACAAACGAACTTATTTTGCGTTTTTCTTTCACGGTTTCTTGCGATGTCTAACTCGGAAATTAAATATTTCTTAGACCCAAAATATTATATTGTTCATAATTATGTACGGAACCCTGAAAGAGCGAGGCCCGACTCGCACTTGGCTGATTTTTTAATAAAAACAAGATAAAATATCAACACCGATGAATTGAGATTTAAGTTTATTTTGTTTCTTAGTTGAAGCAAAATGTCGAAGAAAAACAGTCTGGAAGCGGCCATGGTGCCTGGCAAGTCGGAGCCCACGGAGTCCACTCCCCTGGTGCCTAGAGTTGTAAGTAATGCGGTTACTTCTCTTCTCACGCTATACACACTAGGTCTCGCTATACATTGTTTTGTTATATAATAACTATCTGAAAGGGATTAGGCAGTGTTTTAGAGGAAACCTCCCAGGCGGCTTGACTTTTTCCGACATAGGTATTCAACAATAACGTCATATAATTTCAACCAATTTACACAAATTATACACTTAAGTCTTAAACCTTCCTCCTGTCTATTGGTGGAAACTGCATGAAAATCCGTTCAGTAGGTAGGTAGTTTTTGAGTTTATCGCGAACAGGCAGACACACACGGCGGGGGACTTTATTTTATAATAATGTACCTACTTAGTGATCCACCGACTACTTATTGAAATTTTTTAAATCAGATCAATAATTATTCAATCCGATCTAGGTCTACTTTGGTAACATTATTTTCTCTAGCACTATCTTCCAAGGCTCTACCGCGCTCTACCATGTAAAGAGTGCAGCCACGGGCCGTCCGCGCCTAACCCTCTCGTAGAATGTAGACAAATTCAAATTACCTACCTAGGTACCTATTTACTTTTCAAAATTAGTGCACTGTAGGTAGATACAGTTTTTAATGTCAGGCAATTTTTAAGTAGGTAGACCGTATTTATGGTTGGCAAGGCAATGGATTGGTAATAATTATGTACAAATCACGGCAAATAAGTCTTGCATTGACCTTCAATGCGCAGAAGTTGAAAATGAGGTATCTCGGGGTGTGAGGGGGTCGCGGGGAGGGCGTGGGGATCGTTCGTAAGCACTGAATAGCTCTCGCGGATCCCTCGTAAGCGCTGATTGGCTCTCCAATCGTATTGTGTCCCGCTCACTCATACGACGCTGCGCGCACTTGAAGGTCACCGCTCGACTTACGTGCCGGGGGTTATACGACAACTTAAAAGTAATATACCGAGGGTTTCAAACGAACCCTGGTCTGAGAAGAGCGCACAAACAACCTCTGTCAGGTACAAATACCTACATAGCTTTCCAAATATTCTATGTCCAAAGTGTAATAAAATATGTCCACGGTAGGTGTTTATGTGTGTGTATGTAGTAACACGTAGGTGTAGACGAGGCGATGGGGGAAGCGCGGTCTTGTAGATCGGAAACCGGTTTAGTAGTTCTGTGATAATATTAAAACAAAAATAGCGTTACCTCAACTCATATTATTATAATTAAGTAGTAGCTGTGGTAGTAGGTAGATAGGCATGCTTTAGCTTCAGTGCTCTTGCGCAATATTTCCTCCGGCGCGCGGCAAGATAGCAAAGTTGACAACTCTTTGAAAATGTTCTGATAAGTAGGTAGGTAGGTACTAGGTACCTATGTACTGTCGCACTCGCAACTTGGCGACAAATCCTTTCAACCTGAATGAATTACGTAGGTAGGTATATCTACATTTTAGGTATCTGTTTAGTTAACAATTATTTTATAGGGTGGATGCTCCTTAGGCCGGCACCCCCCCCATAAGTCAAATTTTAAAAACGTGCGTTCGGGTTATCTCTCAAATATTTATGTGATCCTAATAAGGGGTAAACTTTGTGACGTTCCAATTTTATTTATTTGTAGGGACGAGAAGTTCAAAACACAATTATCGTAGTTACTGTCGCGTAGAGAAGACAACGAGCTACGACGAACATGTTTACCTTCGGATGGTTCGTTTCATTAGAAATAAGTAAATGGATGTTGGGTACTTACTACTATAGGTACCTAGTCGACGCTTAGTTGTTAGGTTTCGCAAAGTACCTACATAGTTATGTCCTGGTTATGTCAGATTAGGGTTAACAATTTAATGTACCTAATAGCACTCGGAGTATGTATGTACTATGTTATAAAGGCCACTTGCAGAAGCCCGGGCTATCTTTTAACTCTGAGTTAACTGCTTATTACAGGTTAAACTGATAAATCGTCTGCGCTCTACACTGCCAAGAGTTAGGAGCAAATCTTGAATATTAAATCGCTTAGGTACTAATCCCTGCTTATAGCTGTCACTAAATACCTACCTAAATTAATTTCTCATCAATCGATCCAATAGAATCTGAAAAGAGCAAAAGCTAGTAGGTAGGTAGAAGATCTAATGTGTTTCAACTTATAAGTGTGCCTAAATAGTCCGATTTATAATTGTGTTTTATAATAAGTAAGCAAAGAACGGAAATGGAACATGAGAAATATAATATAAAAAGGTATTTATAGTCGTTATACCTACTCAAGGTTCATAACATGGGTTCATGGGCACAATTGAAGTTTATTAGACAGGTAAGTACCTACGTAGTTATTTCTAAAGTTATTTACTCACCAGCCTCCCCTCCAATTGAGCCAGACATTTTAAAGTATGTATTTTATTCTTTATGACAATTTTTTTTTCAATATTAAAAAAAGTTAACGTTAATTGTGCGTAAATCTGTCATTTAGGTACTTAGTATCGGTTTAAAGATTTATTTCTCAAAAAAGAACTTTACTGTTCACTTACAATGAGATTATGTAGTAACTAATTAGTACTTAGTATGAAGATTTTAACAACCTACTGATATACATATTTACAAATACACATACTTATATATTTTTTTAATAAATGTATAATACATAATACCTACATTATTATAGGTATACTTACATAAATACACCCAGACTCAGGACGGGAATCGAACCCGCAATCCCGGAGCGGAAGGCAGGGTCACTGCCAACCGCGCCAACGGGTCAGTCCTAGATTCGCTCTAGATGATTTCTTATGTCATTCGGACGTGGATCCCTTCCACAGTCACAGGGACGTACGGACTTGTCTAGTTCCCCCCCAGTCTAGTGTAGACCTCAGCGTCCCAACGCGACGTCACCCCAAGCCCAGATCCGAGTTTTACAGTAGGCGCCTTTATAACGACGCTCCCCTCGATTTTCTTCGAGCCCTTCAGCTAAAGTACGTCTGACCGACGAAGCTTTTGCGCTCGCCCACACCCCCCAGTGACCAACGGGGTCCAAGCAGATAATATACTAAGGAAATAAATTCTACTCTAGAGCAGCATTAACTCAAGAAGCATAAATTAAAAAATTATTTACCCCCGATATTCGCCATTTTGTGGTGGCGGCCATCTTGGATTTGAATTTTATCATAGTGTATTTTACTAGTCAATCACAAGCACACACACACACACATACAGACAAACACACACACAAACGTACACGCACACGCGTACGCTTCGTGTTTCTTTCAAGCTTAACCGAAAGCTAGAGAGCACAATATTAGATAGACCGTACCATGTAGATTGTAGAGTCAAGCAAGACTAGTTAATACACGTATAATTTGCGGTTTGGTTACTCCTGTCGGTCTGTGATATTAATTACAAGTACCTAGGTAGATGCCAACCTCAGAACAGTAAGGTAGGTACTTTATCTGCTATGCGATGCCGAGATAATATTATGTACCTACCCTTTCTACAATCTAGGAACTATATGCTCGTTAGTCTAGTGGCTAGCTTTTTAGATTGCAGATCCTAAGGTCCCAGGTTCGAGTGCCGGGTGACGGGTCGTGCCCAGTGCCGGATTAAGCAAGCGCGGGGCCCGTAGCAAATTCTTTGATAAAGACTTTGATTTGCTATGGGTTCTTAAGTATAAAGTGGTAAAAAAAAACAAACTCAATATTCAATTATACGAGCAAATTTTTGTAGAACTAGTACGTTTACCATATGAAATTTGGTGTTTTATTTACGCTTAGCCAAGGAAATCCAAGGAAATATTCGGTTACCGGTTGTCTGACGTGGATTGTTTTAGTAACAAAAATTGTAACGTTTCACGTTTTTCTGTCATTAAGTAAATTCAATATAGTTACTTACTAACCGCATCTTTTTTTTGCATCTAAATAAGTTCCACTCAAAAAATTACGCTCAGGCAAAGATGTGTGAGTGTGTGTGTGAGTGGCAATATGCGGGGCCCTCTTTCGTGCGGGGCCCGTAGCAATTGCTACTCTTGCTACTATGGTTAATCCGGTACTGGTCGTGCCTAAAAGAGTCCTTTTATGTAGAGAAATTTTAGAAGCAGCCTGGAGCAAGCGGTGCTGTACCATGCCCCGGAGATAACGTAGGTACTAAAGCAACGTCGTGTTCGTTTTACACTTGTGACTGTGTCAGCTAAAGAAATAAATAAAAGCTTTGCTATACAAATTTCATACTACCTACCTACCTCAACATGTTTAGAATAATAACGTTAGTATTCACAGAGTATTTTTTTGCCTTCACCTTTTTTTCACCTTTACCAACTAGCATTGCGACTCAGGAAGTCAGGAATGAAGCCGGTAACAACTCACTAATTTATATATTATATTTAAATAGAAGTTTAGATTTACATAACTAAGATGGTTGCAGAGTGATAAGATGATAACATGTTATCGTTCGCTGCAACGTCTTTATTCGCACGACTTGTATTGGTTTGCCCATACATATTTTAAGGTTATTAGAAAACATAAATTTATGTTTTGTAATTATAGAAATGGTTGGAAACTACCTAGTCTGCATTTGAACTACAAATGGTAGTTTTAATAATAACGTGCACAATTATAATAGGTAGCATTTGAGCATATTATCTATCTACTCCTTGAATAATGTTATTACCCGGCAATTTTTTCTCAAAATCTATTGGATCGATTTTAGTGATTATTTTTATATTTTTTTTAAATATTTATCCTACTTAATATTATAAATGTGAAAATGTGGATATTTGTTACTCAATCACGCAAAAACTACTGAACCGATTTGGCTGAAATTTTGAATGGAGATAGATTACCTATGCCCTGACTTAACACATAGGCTTTTTTATCCTGGAAAAATGTACAGTTCCCATGGGATTTTGAAAAACCCGAAATCTATAGCTACAGCTATAGGTAGATTACTATAGCGAACTTCCCTGATAGTAGGTATAAAGGTTAGAAAAGGGAGCGGGAACGAGAACCGGAAATCCACGATCCCCTCGGGATTTGTTTAAAACCGAAATTCACGCGGGCGAAGCCGCGAGCAGATGCTAGTTTCTAATAAATATTTATCGGCGAAAATCTCGGAGATGAATTTGCGTAATCACGTGATATCTTATACTCTGTGTACCTATCTATACTAAGAGAAATTATACCCCACCCCCTCTTCTTCCCTAATCTATGTCACCCATAATATTATGTCGCCACTTCAGTTATCTTGTCAGTGGTAAGTAGGTAGACATACTTACTTAATTACTGTAGAAAATAACTTACAGAAAGACCTTTATTATACTGATAGATAAGGATACCGCTGCTTGTTCAGTTGATTCACCGCCATATTGATACTAAGAGAAGATAATTAGAACAAGAAAAATACTGTCTCAAATGTTTACAAACAACGCTAAATACCTACCACCCGTGCGAAGCTGTTAGCTTTTTATTTAAACAAGCTGCCGGCTTCGCACCGGTGCTCATTATGAAGCTAAAGACATCTACTGTTGCCTCTTGCCTCGTTGGTCCCTCTACCTGTTCTTGTACCCAGCGGCTCTCTGGTCCACCTAGTGGGGGTCTGCCAACAATGCATTTTGCGGTGCGGGGTCACCATTCTAGCACCTTGGGACCCCAACGTATATCGGTTTAGCTTCGCAACTCGCTGAGCTATGTCGGTGGCTCTGATTCTTCTACGGATTTCCTCATTTCTTGTGCACAGATTCAAGATTGGCTAGTTTGGCCCCAGAGCACAGAATAAAGTTCAATTCAGGTTACAGTAGCGCAAACTACCTACCGGTATATTAACCTTGACTTTGCCTCTCTTTCTATCGCGTAGCTCTTATCCGTTCTGACTAAGTAAGGGTTATTGAATGGACCCAACCAACCGGAGCACGCTAGGTAATTGTAGCGCATTGTATGTAATGCGGAGTGTGCGCCTGGGGCAGGCCTAGAGGAAGAAGAAGGTCATAAAATGTTTTATCGTATTCTAGAGCACAGAAAATGGCGGTGGCGCTGACGGGCCAGCCAAAGGTGACGATGGAGGGTTGTCGGTGAATCAGACCGCGTTCCTGGTGGCCGGGGAGATGGTGGGCAGCGGAGTGCTCGCACTGCCTCGCGCTCTCGTCAAAACTGGTAAGATGGCAATACTGTCCCACATTCATATTACCTCACCAAAAGTCTCCGAAAGTTCGTAGATGCCAGACTGTTTTAACTAGATCCCGTGTCCTGATCTGGCAGCTGGCTAAGCCTCTCAGGCTCTCAGCAGTCGAGAAAATCAAATATGCTGTTGTGTTTGATGCGGCATGATCCTGCGTTGAGCTTTTTTCAGCTTGTTCCACATACTTAATATTGTATTGTCGCTTTTATCGTGGCGCTCCTAAAGCTCAATGAGTCATTGAAACGCCAAGGTAAAACAACGATTCATGAAGTAGTTTGTAAGTTGCGACACAAACAAACGAACATTTTTTGAGTTTTTCTTTCACGGTTTGTTGCGATGTCTAGCTCGGAAATGAAATATTTTTTATACCTAAAATATTTATTATGTTGTTCATAATTATGTACGGAACCCTAAAAGAACGAGGCCCGCCTCGCACTTGGCCGGTTTTGTATATTTTTCAAATTGCGAATGTATTTACATAATATACTTTATTTATGTCAATGGAATATTATAATGGTACGGCAGCCGCCGATCAAAATTTTTAGTGATTAATAACAAGCTGAATTTTCGTGAGTAGGTTCGTTTCGACGAGACGACCAACTTTTTTATTTATGAAAATTCTCGATGGAGGTAGCTTCTTGAGTGGGGAGGTGTTAAAAATTTCGATTCGCTCGGGTGGGAAATCGTTCCACTAAATTTGTAGGACTATATGGCCATTTCATTATATAAGTATTTATTAGGCTGCATACAAAAAATCAGGTGGTTTGTAATAATATTCTACAGCGTCCTCCACTCCAAATATTTCCAAATAATGAGGTTATAAAAATTATAGTTCGTTCGGTAACTTAGTGTCGGTACAGGCGCAGGTGCTCTTAGTATTCTGCTTTTATTTTTATTACTTTTTTTCTGTTTGTAATTTTTTTCTATTCTAACAGAATCTCCGAATAGTCTGCCAATCCACACTTGGCCAGCGTGGTAGACTATGGTTAAAATCCTTCTCATTTTGAGAGAAGACCCGTGTTCATGATAATATTATATTTTATGTTTATGGTTATATTGTAATAAAATACGAATATAAAAAAATATAAAAAGGAAAGAGAATTTTAATATAAAAATATGAGTAAGTATAAAACTCCAAAACCCCTTGTACCTGTACACCCCACGCGGCATCTTTTGAAGTCGCAGGCGGTCCCTTTGACAAGACGCCGCGCGTGCCGAGGCGGCGCGATCAAAGGTGACCGTAAGAAAACGAACAGACTATAATAAACATTATTAATAACTAGCTGATTTTTTGTATGCATCTTAGTAAATACTTGTATAATGAAATGGCTACATAGTCCTACTGGAAAGATTTCCCACCCGAGCGAATCGAAATTTTTAACACCTCTCCACTCGAGAAGCTACCTCCATCGAGAATTTTCATAGATAAAAATGTTGGTCGTCTCGTCGAAACGAACCTACTCACGAAAAAATTTTGTTCGGCGGCTGCCGTACTATAAGGTGTTGTGCTGCTTAGTGGGCTGCAGTCCGCTGCGTCTGTAATTTGCGAATGCTTGAAATTCTACTTGCGATAGTGCTGTCCTCATTATTGTCAAGGAATGACAAAATGAAATAATGTTATCGGTGTTAAAACAAATCTCCAGGCGATGCAACAAATGCGAATTCTTCATTGAAAATAATGTAGGTAGATGGAAATTTTGAGTTTGCAACTAAGGAATGAATATGAGTTGTTCTGCAACTATCACGGATAAGTTATTAAACATTTTACTATAAGATTTCGTTTGATTCTTCTTTTTAGCACTTACCTACTTATGTTTCATAAAATGCTGTGAAAGTATTTTTTTATTATTCATCCCCTATTTAAGCCCCTTAAGAGTGGAATTTACAATAATAGAAAGCTACTGTGAAAACAAGTTTCTAGCTTCAGTGGTTTAGGCTGTGCGTTGATGATGAGTCAGTCATTCAGTCAATCAGTCAGGACAAACCTCTTTATATTATTATAGAAGATAGATAGATGGATAGATATGTAGGTATTTATTTATAAAAATTAATGGGTGCATGATATTTTTCAATCGTTTGTTGTGTTAAATGTCATTAAAAAAAAACCGCCACTTGAAAGGGCAAAAGTGGGGGTCACGGGTGGCTCTCTCTTTTTTTGTTTTTTTTTAACAATTATATAGTCCATCTACTAGCGACCGGAGCTTATAGAACAGCCTCCGGCCCAATGCAACACTGTAAGCACCGTGACCGCCACCCAACAATATAGGTTTGGATCGTCTACTTGACATCAGAAACTTGAAACTTCGATAGCGCGATCCAGGACTATGAATGGGAGCCGGGTGCGATTTCTGTCGATGCAGTCGTACATGTTATTATAATTAACAAGCGGACGCCCGTGTGGATATAGGTTTTTAAAACCCACGGGAACACTATTGTTTTTCCTAAGCTCCTTTGAGTTCATACTGTTAAAAGTGGCGCATTAAAATGGAACTACTTACTACTTAATTAATTAAGTAATTAAAGATAACTAATTTTTTAATAAGTAGCTTTTTCCCATCACTAAGGTTTTCCCAATGAAAGTCCCATCAAAATCGGTCCAACATTTCGGAGACAGACAAACGCTAATGCACGACAGCTTAAGACGATAATCCGGACGTTCAAAGGTTCCTGTACAATCTGGTTTCCAAGTTATTTGGAATTCTGAGGGTTGTGACAATTTTGTTTAATTGTCTTGGCATTAGATTCCGCTCGCTCTCAGCCTATCAAGCGGCACGGCGCATGATCCACGAACTGCATGGACCTGTGCAGAGTGCAAATAGTACCTAGTAAGGTATACTATTGATTATTCATTAATCAGGGTCCTTCCTTTGTGCCACATTACCTCAAAAATTTTTTTTTATGTCAGTGGATATAATTGGGGGATAAAAAATTTCTCCTGCCCATGATAGCCGTGCAGGGCAGGATGCAATGTTGACGTCTCTTCTGTAACGCATGACGCCGTGTATCACGATTCGCGATGTAGAATTTCGTTATATTGTTCTGTTGCAGCAGTTAATAAAATTTAGCCCGTGCGTGAAATGATCTTCTCGTAAAATTGTAATACAATGATAGGTACCTATTACCACTCTATGACTCTGTGATATCGCCAGTAGACCTACTCATGAATATGTTCAAGCATCAAACTTCTCGCTAGGTGTTTTAACAAGATTACAGATCGTGTGTAGGTAGTTTAACCGTAGTTTTTGACACGAGATGCTTGTTTTTGTCCATGTTCTGATGTTCTTATTTTGATGCCTTTCCAAACTTTGCAACACCTTCGTTTTCTTTCTTTCTTTCTTTGATATACCTAGCTGTAAAGTCTAATATGATTCGTAGATATTATAAACTGCTTGCGCTGCCTTCGTTCTCGTGGTTCTCGCGGTCGCGTCGGTAATTTGATCCACTACGTCTGTCGGACAAGCAATATTTTCTACACGTGACGCGAGGTTTTTGTTCCCACTTTATTATATTGTCGTTTGTGTAGGTACATAATAATAATATAATAAAATCGCCTGATAATGAAAACATTCATAATTCAAATTTTTTGAAAAACTTTTAAATAACCATTTTGGTAAGTGATTGTACCTACCTGGTAGGTAGGTATCTACTTTTATGAAAGGTTGATAGTTAAATAATATAATAAAGATTACGTTTTAAAAAATGTGTTCAATTTACAAATAACTAGATATCCTCAAAATTATAGTTCCAGTAAGTACCTACCTACCTATGATTTAAGTATCCTTACGCTATCCAAACTAATATTATAAAATAATTTGAACAGATACGGCAAGTCTACGATTTTATTATATTTACCTGTTAGGCTGTATCTGTTTGTCTATTGATTAAGCTTTGCATGGCTAAATCACACTGTCGTGGAAGCCTAAGCCTAAGCCTAAGCCTAAGCTTAAGCCTAGCGGAAGCCAAGGAATGAAAATTCGTAGGAGCCATAATATTTGAAAATAGATCATAACGAGGCTAAGTAACATCACTTCTTCATCCGTCATCTCATCCGTCCTATTTCCCCTATTTTTAACCGACTTCAAAAAAAGGAGGTTCTGTATTCGATCCGTATGTAATATGTACATATGTATGTAAGTATGTTCGCGATTATCTCCGCAACTAATCAACCGATTTTGATGATTGTTTCACTATCGTAATCAACATACTTTCAGGAAGGTTTTAGTGTATAACACATCGAGTTATCACTCTTACATACGAAGTTATAAGCATAAATGTATACATATGTTACTAATATGTTCTCTGATATTGCCAGACCTATTGCTGAAGTCTAATATTCTGTCCAAAGACTTCAAGTTTGAAGTCGGTTCATTTTTCTTTGAAAAAAATTATTATACTTACTTGTTCCTAGTTTTATATGAATTGACTACGAGTATAGTAAATATCTATATACCACTATCCACCTATGCACAAAAAACACACAATATTATGTTGTTTGTTTTTGGCTCTTACCAACTGTCACTTTTTTACTAGGTGTGTGAGAGAAGGATGGAGAGTCGGAACCTGTTATGAGTACAACCTCGTTATGATAATGAGCCAAGCTATCTGGTGTGTTCATCATTGAGTGAATTATAATAACTTTAACCCTAGGTCGGTCGCGCTAGTTTTTGTAACTTCGTCGGTCGCATGGGGTCTTTGAAAGCCCCGTTTTATATTATATTTTTTTATATAATTACTTCGTATATTCAGATTTTTTATTTATGTATTAATATTATGTATTAAGGTACTAAGATGTATTTTAAAATAAAAGTATTACAATCTTTTAAATCTTTATAAGATTACGTCAGTCTCAGTCCCACTAGAGAAAAACATTTTTGACTCATTTTCGGCAACTTTAGTTTAAATTAATATAAAACCAATCATTTATTATATTTTCTTTCTAAAATCAACACAAACTATCAAAATAAGACTTATTTTAACGAAATCACAAAAAACAACATGAATGAATTCATAAACATTAGTAAATTTTTACACCTCATTTTGCAATTTCAAACAGCTTGCGCAATTTGATGCTGCATGCCTCGGGTATATATTCTGGCGACATGAAAAGCATCCTGTCGAATATTTTCTATCAAATATATCGTGGACAATATGTGCATCTCTTTCTGGACATTTGTGGCTGATTTTCACATCGATTTTGCAGGACATCAGGACCAAAAAGCGCTTCATATGCTGCCACACCGGAGCGTTCTCGGGAGGGTGTTTATAATCATCAAAAAGATGAAATGCATGTGTTTTGAAATAGTATTCGCGTATCTTGGTCCTATTTGGCTAATTATATTCCAATATTGTCTCTGACTGAAGGATTAGGAGCAGTTTTTTTCCAGCTAAATATCGTTTCAGTATTTTGATGGCGTAGTTTTCCGACTAATGACATAATACGTGGTTGATGCTAAATACATAAATAAATGTTATTTGTCGAGCGAGTGGAACCTTATCCTCATCAACATTGTCTGAATCCAGTTATTCGGGCAGCTCAGGATGCCTCAGAATCAGTTTCAAGATAACTTTTTTCAATTAGGTACGTCAGGTCCAAAATCAAAATGTTTACCAATGTTTCATCGATCGTAACATCTACATCATCTTCGGACTGTTCTTCTAGCCTTCGGACAATCTGCTGTTTTTTAAAATATTCCATTTTCTGTTAAATTTAACATAATGTAAGTGTCTGCCTTCAAACAAAAAATGTTACACGTTTGGTCGCGTGGGGTCTTTTGAAGCCCGCGCGCAAAACAAACGTTTATCATGCGCAAACGCAGTGCGCTAAATCAGTGATAACTGCTCTATTTTATACTTAATTATATTTCAGGAAGCTACTATAAATTACAAGTTCGTATCATAACTATTAAAAAGAATATGACAGTTTTTGCAAACCCCGGGCTTTCAAAGACCCCATGCGACCGACCTAGGGTTAAAGTAGGTAGTAGATACCTTCTGCCTAGACGTATTAGTATAATATGTAGGGAATTTGTAAACTCAAACAACCAAACAGGCAAACAACAGCCTAATAATAAACCTAAGGCCTCGTGACTGAGGTACATATCTACATATTATCTATTTACCTACTTGCAAATAGATTTATGATGACATCCATATTTAACTCGTCGTCATAATTCTCTGCGATATAACCCGCGGCACATAAGTCGAGCGGTGACCTTCAAGTGCACAGAGACACAAGAGCGTGACACAATACGATTGGAGAGCCAATCAGCGCTTACGAGGGATCCGCGAGAGCTAATCAGTGCTTACGAACGATCCCCACGCTCTCCCTGCGACCCCCTCACACCCCGAGATACCTCATTTTCGACTTCTGCGCATTGAAGGTCACCGCTCGACTTACGTGCCGCAGGTTGTACTTCTTCACTGCTTGTTCCGTCAACAGATTTACATCAAACGTAGTTAAGAACAATCCCATCTAAATTCGATTTCGAATTAATCCTTCGAATAAAAACTTTATATACCTACCTACTAAAATTTAAAATCAGTGTGTCGCGGCATCGTAGTTGGCAGAGCGCGACGGCGCGGCGGCGACGCTGCGTCGTGTCGCGCCGGTGCAGCGGCGCGGCTCCCACGCGCACTTCGCAGTGTGAAGCTGTGAACAACTCGATGCATTTCCATGCATTTAATAGTTTCTAGGAGCTAGCTGCGTTGGACAACGTGTCGTGTCAACGCTGAGCCTTCGCGTGGCCTACGTTGTCGTGTAGATAAGTTTGTCATTGTCTATGGAGTCGTACCTATCGCGTCGCGTCGTGTCGCATTGCGTCGCGTCGCGTTTGTCGTCCCCTACATCTCCTAGCACAACGGGTCAGTCGACTGATTTCAAGTTTCGTGATGAAGCTTTACGACCTCGCCCTCGATTTAATAAAATATAATAAATAATGGATGACAAAAATAGGAAAATGCTACATTTACCTATCTGGGAATATTGACCATTTGCATTAATTCTGCGATATAACGTAAAATTTATTGATTAATATTACAAACAGGTATACCTACCTACCTACCTATTCTATTTAAGTTTCTACAAAAAATATTAATACTTAGTTAATATTTATTTTGTTGTATAATATCTAGTACTTACGCGTAGGTACCTTTTATTTTAAGGTATTTTAGATCCTATGTTTACTGTCGGACTAAACGTTAAAAATTGCTTGATATTATCGAAGCCTCAATAAATCAACGGTCAATGAGCCGACCACAGAAATCCAAATAACATGCCTAATTATTATCATATTAGGATTTCTGTGGAGTCGACAGATCAAACCCCGCCCGTTGTACTGTTGCCGTATCCACTCCAGCATAAGCTTATTTAGAGGAAATACGGGATTATTTAATTAGGTGTGTAATTATTATTATTATTACGGAGAGCGCTCACGGAGCGGTTTGGAATCGCGCCCGCCGCGGCTGCGGGAGAGAGGTTAGAGAGAGCGCGCTCACGAGCCCGCTTGTTTTTGCGGGACCGCAGCCGCCGCGGCTGCGGGCGTCGCCCGCCGAGTTGGCGGGCGACGCCCGCAAGACCGGCGGTTATAGTTATATATGAAGAGCTGGCGAACAAAATGTTATATGTATATGTATATGTAAATGTTAAATGTATATTTTTTAATCCGATGGTCTTTGGCTTGCTGAATAAGAATATCAACTTAATTTTACTTAAAACGGCCCGCAACTGTATCAAAATTGCATCCATAGGTCGTGGTTTCGATCATAACGGCATAATAATTACAATAAAGTTTCGAAAGATTTGAATAATCGAGCACGTTTTCGTTCAAAATGGATTAATTTCCATACTTTGTAAGATGTCAATCAAAATGATTATTTCTTTTTCGGAAGAAAAATTTGTTTTTTTTTTTACTAAGAATTTTTTTTTAATTAAAAAGTTTATCATTTAAAAACTTTATTCACTAATAAAGTTTTTAAACAATTTATGTTGAAATTGGCCTAAACTAACTTACAAATATTTATTATACACTGACTTACAAATGATAGATTATTGTTGAAAATTAATTAGAATTTTTAGAAATGGTTTACGAATTATTAATTTCATAATTGAAATAGGTTAGAATTAACTGACATTTGATTCATTCAGTGGCGCCGAACCGCCATCTTGAATTATTGGTATAAATACGGGTAATTCGAAGCCATGAATTGAGTCTCCTCCAAAGACTCAACCGACTATTAGATGCTTCAGCGTCTAGGTCGTGATATTTGATTGAGGGCTGCGATAGCAATCACACCCTCATCGAATAAATGCTGCCATTTTGGACTTGGCTGAGTGTAATTAATTAATTAGTATAAAATATATTTGAAAATAGATCTCAGTTAAACTAATCTCTGAGTTGATATAAATTGAGTTATGTGCGGGTGATAAACGCAGATATTTTAATAATAGTTTGATTTAGTTTTAATATTAATTGATAGTCTGCTTCTGGAGTTATGTGTTTACACAAACAAGTTATTGCTTGCAATATTAATTAATTATTGCTTCCGTTAACTTATATGAGATAGCAAACTGAATTTAACATATTATTATGTTCAATAAAGTCACAAACTACATATCTATACTTTTTTAATAAATAAAATTGAAGTGTCTGTCTGTAATATCGAAATAACTACCTCATATTAAGCTCATATGGTTATTTGAACGATACTATAACCGAATCACACGTTTTTAAAATTTTTGTCTGTCTGTCTGTCTGTCTGTCTGTCTGTCTGTCTGTCTGTCTGTCTGTCTGTCTGTCTGTCTGTTTGAACGGGCTAATCTTTGGAACGGCTGAACCGATTTTGACGGGACTTTCACATACAAGTAGAGAATTAACCAGGGAGTAACATAGGCTACTTTTTTTAACCGACTTTCAAAAAAGGAGGAGTTCTGTTTTTCTACCTATGTACACCGATATCTCCGAGATTTCTGAACCGATTTGCGTAAATTTTTTTTTATCGATAGAAAAACATTGCGACACTGTCCTACAAAAAAATTTGGATTCCAACTCCTCAATCCTGATGCTGTAGGGGATCTGATCCCCAAAACTAATGGGATTTAGGCACTGTCGGTTAATTAAATTGATATTGGGGATACCAATTAAAGACTTTATTGTTGAATGACCTCAAGTAGGTACATGTCCAACTCCTCAACCCTGATGCTGTAAGGAATTGCATTCAGAAATCGTAAGGATCCCACGGAATTTTTCCCTTTTGTGGATTTTTACAAACCTATATACACACGGGCGAAGCCGTGGGCATCATCTAGTGGGTAAATAAAAATCCACGCCAAAGCTCACTGTAAGTATGTCATTCAGTTTAATATTAATATTTAATAATTAATAGGTTACCTGAATCAATACAGGCCATGCCTCTTCAAACTTTTAAAGTAAAACTAAAGAACTGGCTCTTGGAGAAATGTTTTTACAATTTAAAAGAATATAGGTATGACATAAATTCTATTTATTGCAATTAATTTTATATTTATATCTTTAGAACTTTGACATGTATGCTACTTACGTCATTTTGTTTAGTCTTAAAATCAATAATTCAATTTGCACACTAATTTATTAGTTAAATGTGTTGGAAGACAATAAGCTTTAAGATCCATAATATTTGTACCACATTTTTGCAAATAAAGACTCTTACTCTTTAGTTTGATGCAACTATACCGTTTTGTTCGCCAGCTCCTATAAGAAAAATGCGATCGCGCCCGCCAAAAAACCGCAGAGCTTGCGGGCGACGCCCGCAAAGCTCGCGGGCGCCCGCTGCCCGCCTTCTGCGGGAGCCGCGAGCAACCGCCAACTCTGCGGGAGTAAATCGCGTCGTGAGTTTTGCACTCGACATTTGTATGAATTTCGAGTATTGCGGGCCTGCAACCGCGGCGGGCGCGGGTGCGAACCGCTCCGTGAGCGCTCTCTCTAATGTCATGCTGTGCGATAGTGTGTGTTTTATGATTACATATTATACCTGTGCTTTATAATATTTAAAAAGTAACACTCATTGATTGACATTGTTTCGAATCTCTACCGTTCGTAGCTAAGACTATGTAGTTTGTAGGGATATTGCCATGATTGTCGCCTGTCGGTAGGTAGGTATGGTATCCATGTAAGGTACCGACGCGACGCGACGTAGCAATGTGACTGTTTTGGTATTGTTTGTGTTGTTTTGTGTTTGGTCTGGTATTGTTTCTGTAATGGTATTGTTTGTGTCAGGATGGTTGGGCGTGCCCATCCTGGTGCTGACGTGCCTGGTGGCGGCCTTCAGCGGCAAGCGGCTGGGCGACTGCTGGACCATCATCGAAGGCAGAGACTCGGAGATGAGGACCAGAAAGCGGAACCCGTACGCCATCATTGCTGAGCAGTCTTTAGGAAAGTTTTGGAGGTAAGGTTCCCACAGAAACAAAATATTATGTAAATTACAAAATACACTTAAGCATATTATTCATAATAGGTAGGTACAAACTACAAACCATAGCTACGGATAGTCCAACAAGTCGGCTGCATGATGGTTTACCTGTCGGTTCCAACTTATACAGACTATAATAATTATCACATATTATGTTATACCCTAAGATAATGTAATATTATACTACTTAGATTGAGATTTTTTTAGTAAGTAAGTAGTCGCGCGGTGTGTATTATAAATTCGCTTATATAGTTTGTTATGCTAATTACTATCATTCCCCATCCCATTGAACAATAACAGTGGAATACAGTATAATATTATAGTATTACAGTATTATATATATACTCTAGGTATATCAAAATCTGCATCTTTCTTTTTTGGCGAAAGTCTTTTGGCGGATGAATGTGGAAACGTGGTGGAAACTTTTTAGGTGTTTCGGTTAAATGGTCAACATCAAATTCCCCGTCTCCATAGCATCCAGATTTTTGTGAATGTGAAAACTGCAAGTTAGACAGGTTGGACTTAAGAAGTTGGTACGTGTGTAGATGATAATTATGCTACGTCACAAATTCTTCCAAAACTGGTTACGAGCAAAACAAGTTTTTATCGGCTATATATTTTTATATGTTTCCTCCGATTAGATCGGAAATATCTACTTGGATTTGTCTAGTTTAAACTACATAAGTATACTTATTAAAATTTTAAAGGTCAAAGTATTAAATGCCAATCTCTTTTTACCCACGACATAACATATTATAATTATTCATATACTTACTAGCTTTTGCCCGCGGCTTCGCCCGCGTGAATTTCGGTTTATCACAAATCCTGAGGGATAAGTAGATTTCTGGTCCACCCGCCCCCCGCCGCGCGGCGGCGTACCGCGGTACCGCGTACGGCGGGCGCAGGGCGCAGGGGCGCGGCGCGGCGCGGGGAGTTCCATGCAGCGCGAGCGTGCGTCGGCCGCCGCGAGCAGCGAAAATACCTATCAGGGCGTTTTTTACCGATTTCAACACAACTCCTTTTTTGAAAGTCGGTTAAAAAAGTAGCCTATGTTACTCCTTGGTTAATCCTCTACTTGTCTGTGAAAGTCCCGTCAAAATCGGTTCAGGCGTTTCGAAGATTAGCCCGTTCAAACAGACAGACAGACAGACAAAAATTTTAAAAACGTGTGATTCGGTTATGGTATCGTCCAAATAACCATATGAGCTTAATATGTGGTAGTTATTTCGAAATTACAGACAGACACTTCAATTTTATTTATTAAAAAAAAATAGTATAGATTAAGTAAGTAAGTATTATTATTCAAAAATGCGTTTGGCGTTGGATTGTGTGCGCTTTTTTTTACCATTTTCCCAAAAAACTAATGGAACAATTTTGGCACGTATTTTTGCATTAAGTATGTATCAAAGCAGTGCACTCTGTGCAGCACTGTAAATCATAAGTATTTTTAATTTTCTATTTTTCTGAAAAACTACCCGTCTAGTCGTCTACTAAACCATTCTCAGTGAGCTTAGCGGTGGACAGTGGACACACGTCCAAAGACGATATCGATTTGCAGCAAGGTTTGTCTGTAACAATGCTTTGCAGAAAAGTTTTTCTGTGACAATTGCAGTACAGTTTGCCTGTGACAATTCTTTGCAGTAAGGTTTGCCTGTGCCAATGCTTTGCAGCGTGGCGGTGTCGCTAGCGATGATGGTGACGCAGTTCGGCGTGGCGGTGGTGTACCTGCTGCTGGCGGCGCAGATCGTCGAGCAGGTGTTCCTGTCACTGGCGCCGACCGTCACCATCTGCATCTGGTACCTGGTGGTGGTGGGCGCGATGACGCCGCTCATGCTCTACGGCACACCGAGGGACTTCTCGTGAGTACCAAACACCAAAGTAATTCGTCTTGTTTTGGTCCGACGTATTAGTAGCCAAAATATAACTTGTGGTCTCCATACTCGTCGCCATAAGTCGTCATCATTTCACTACCGGCACATTAAAGTGCACGGGTCTTCTCTCAGAGTGAGAAGGGTTTAAGGCCGTTGTGCATATTGTGTTGGCACGCTTGCCAAGTGCGGATTTGTAGACTTCACACGCCTTTGAGAATATTATGGAGAATTCTCAGGCATGCAGGTTTCCTCACGATGTTTTTCTGCACCGTCAAAGCAAGTGATATTTATTTAATTGCTTTAAATGCACATAACTCCGAAAAGTTAGAGGTGCGTGCCGGAGAACGAACACCGATACACTCGAAAGGGAGGCCCAAATTTTAACCACTAGGATATCAACGTTATTATAAGTACCTATAGCTACTGTTATAATATAGAATAGTATATTATAACAGTATATATTAGTATCACTACATAGTATAAAACAAAGTCGCTTTCTCTGTCCCTATGTCCCTATGTATGCTTAAATCTTTAAAACTACTCAACGGATTTTGATGCTGTTTTTTTTAATAGATAGAGTGATTCAAGAGGAAGGTTTATAAGTAGAAAAATTGGACCCGGTAGATGGCGCTAATAGCGGGCAGGACGACGTCTGCCGGGTCCGCTAGTATAGTATATATTAATATGGTTATACTGATACCTACCTGATATACCAACAATCACTACAACACAGTATGTTTGCATTTTTAATAAATTGTTATTCGACAGGTCGTTGGGAGTGATAGCGTTCTTCGCAGCGGTAGCGGCTTGCATAGTGTACTTCATCCAGATGATGAACGACGTGAGGCCTTTCGGCGTGTTCCGCTGGGGCCTCCATGGGTTCAGTGACTTTTTCCTGGCCATGGGCATCATCATGTTCGCGTTCGGAGGCGCCTCCACCTTCCCCACTATACAGAACGATATGACCGACAAGACAAAGTTTAACAAGAGTCTGCAGTACGGATTCACTGGTAAGTTTGACAGTAATTATTACGATTGCAGTACCTCATACCGCATATGCCTAACGCAAGAGCGTAGCCAGAATTTTCTTCAGGGGAGGAGGAAACCAAAATAAAGCGCGCGGTTATTTCGAGTTAGGCGTGGTAATTTTGAAAGTGTTCGATTACGCATTAGGTACTGCATCTAGGATGGGTGAAGCGCCCAACCGACGACTAAATCCATCGCCTGAGCGTCTAGCCGCTCCAGAGGCCAAAAAGAAACTGATAGCTTCTCTACGCCATTTATAAATCGCCACTGCTAAAAGTCAGTCGCTCAATGAAGAGGAGCAATCACACAAACGACAGTACTTAGTAGTCACTGGGTGCCCAGCCTTCGACAGCTTTGCATGCAAAAATCAAAACAGATTAAAATACGTAGGTAACATTTTGTTGTAGCGATGCTGGCCCTCTACCTCCCCATCGCAACAGCCGGCTACGCAGTCTACGGCGAGTCGGTGGGTTCCAACTTCATCACCTCACTGACTCCCACGGCGCTGACCCTCGTCGGCAACGTGCTGATGGCCATCCACCTCATCTGCGCCTTCATCATCCTCATCAACCCTGTCTGCCAGGAGTTGGAGGAGCTGTACAGTATTCCCAGAGGTTAGTGATTGCATTTCCGCAAATTGTTATCACGTTTGCCTAGTTTATTTGAAGCATAGCTTTATTTAGAAGTTAAATGATTTTTTAGGTCCATAGGGGTAATCAATGAATATCACATTGCATTCCTCACTTATAGGTCATTACATAGTTTTCTTTAACTTACTGCTACAATTTCTGTCTCAGCTGATTGCATAACATAGCGAACTTTTGAAAATACAGTAAATATTTTTTTTTTTGTGGTAAGTACCTTGTCAGTAATCATCACTACTTACTAGTGTCTTTGTTTCCGAGAGTAGTCCACCCTTACACCCTTTATGATATCTAGTATAGCCCTGGCCTAAATAATTTGATGAATGTACCTTCAGATTCCGTCGGCTACCGCGCCCTGGCCCGTCTCTCCATAATGGCGGGCATCCTCTTCATCGGCGAGAGCATCCCCCGCTTCTACACGATCCTCGCGCTGGTCGGGGGCACCACCGTAGCCTTCCTCACCTTCGTGCTGCCTTCCTACTGCTATCTCAATCTCGTCAGCCAACCACCCAGGGAGGGGCAGCAGGCGCCGTGAGTGTCAAAGCCTTATTAATAAACAATTTGAGCACAACTAAACGAATTAATAATATATGCATTGCGTTGCCATATTATAAAGTATTATAGTATCACTCCTATGAGTGAGGAAGCCGGTGCCCAGCAGTGGGACGTTAAAAGGTTGTACTCTAGCGGCACGCTATGATGGCCGGTTTGACGTTTGTCCGCTCATGAAGTTCCGTATTAATTGATAACGACTTTGAAGGAAATAATTGTATTACTTTATTGACGATAGTGATGTGCAGAGATTCATAAATTTTATCGAATGTAGTTTTAGGTTTAGGACTCAAAATTTATTTATTAAATTGATTTCTTAAATGTATACAAGTGTAGAAAAATCAGTTTGCACCATTTAAGGGGTGAATGTACTTGTGAATATGAACAATTTTCACTATGTGGACAAACCTCTGAAATCGCAAAAAAATATCAATAAATTTTTAAAAATGGAATCTAATACGATCGTCACATAGGATCGCTGGCTAGCACAACTACTACCTCCGGCAAACTCGCGTCAATGCTCAATGCAAAACAAAGCAGTTTCGAATTGACGTTGCTTCGAAAAGTATAAACTGTCAGTGCAATGCGATTGTGATATAGTTTTGACCTGGCTTTGGATTTCAAATATTGATACTGCATTACTGTTGACCCTTGCTCGTTAATTTGGACTCTGTTCAAGCCCTTTGTTGTGGATTTCGTCGATATGACCGAACGTACGCAGAGAACTGTTCTAAATAGTCAGACACGTGAGTTCGTAATACGCCTTCGTAACTATTTCGATCGTGAAGCTCAAAATGGAGGGCCAATTTTACCTATAACGTCAGTGGTTGAACGCGTAGCTGATGCGCTTAATATTGGACAACGAACTGTTAGACGGATAACTAAAAAAAAATATGGCGAGACTGGCACAGAAGAAAATAAACTTCACACACCAAAAAAGAGAAAACGAGCAAAACCAGTCGTAGGCATCGATAGCTTTGATGCCGATGCTATCCGAAGACATGTTTACGGCTACTATTTACAGAAGGAGTATCCAACAAGAAAAAAGTTGGTGCATTCACTGAAGGAAGCTGGATTATTCTTCGGTGGGGAAAGTTCTTTAACGAAGATTTTGAAGACCATTGGATTTCGATACAAAAAATGTAACAAACGCAAAATATTGATGGAAAGATTTGATATAGCGATGGCAAGGTATACTTTTTTACGGCAAGTGAAAGAAATCAAAAATTGGCAAAATGTTGTGTTCTTGGATGAAACATGGCTTAATGCTAACCATACTGTAGGCCGTTCTTGGAACGATGACACAGCAGCATCTACTTCCAAAGTTCCTGTAGGAAAAGGATCGCGACTTATAATTTGTCACGCCGGAACCATCAACGGGTTTGTCGAAGGTTCTCTCATGGCTTTTGCGTCAAAAACCACTGGAGACTATCATGAAGACATGAATGGAGAAAAGTTTACTGAATGGTTTACCTCAATGTTGTGTAGCCTCCCTGAACCATCTATTATAATTATGGACAACGCCCCATACCACTCGATGCAAATTGACAAGCCACCTGCCCAATCCCAAAAGAAAGCTGATATCGTCGCATGGCTTCGTAAAAATGGCGTAGATGCAAACATGAATATGTTAAAAGCGGAATTAGTACGTCTTTTAAAAGAAAACAAACCAACCAAGATCCGATACGTCATTGACGAAATAGCATTAGAACATGGGCACAGAGTTATACGGTTACCGCCTTACCATTGTGAGTATAATGCGATTGAGTTGGTGTGGGCTCAAATTAAGGGATATGCTGCAAGACACAATACAGAACCCCCATTTACCACAAAAAAAATGCTAAAATTATTAGAAGAAGCTTGTGAACATGTGACTAAAGGAGACTGGGAAAAGGTTGTGAATAGAACTGTTAAATTAATAAGGGAAGATTATGAAAGAGATGTGAAAATAGATAATATTATAGAAAACGAACATATAATTATTAATGTATGTGATGATAGCAGTGACGACAGTGAAAATAGTAGTATGGACGAATCTGATTAATTATGGCCTTTTGTGGCACCTTTTTTGGTATCTTTTGTATTCATATGTTTCTTGTGTGCATATAAAGCATGAAAATGATATAAAGTATGTATATTCATTTTCGTTCAAATATTCAGTTCGTTCAAATAAATTAAATAAACATATACATTTTTGTTTTATTAAACCTATTTAATCAGGTACAAAAACAAAACTTAATTGTTTTTTGTTCGAGAATAAATTGACATTCCACATCACTATTGTAATGTGTCAAACCGGCCATCATAGCGTGCCGCTAGTGTAGTACCTAGTGGTTTAGCTTAACAGGTGGTGGTGTTTTGTAAAGTATATTTTAGGAATGCTTGGGGACAAACATACTGACATCCAATCTTATGTAGATTTTTTGAGCCAGAAATCTTCGCGGGACTACGCAAAAGAACTCACAAAAACTTCACCACAATCGATTTAATAGTTTAGCAGCGTATAAAGGATATACAGACAAACATTGATTTTCAATTATATACAGATAGTTGTCCTTCTTTCGGGTCGGGGCATTATTAGCACAGAGTCAAACCAAATCGAAGCGTCAAATTCTTCACAAGTTACTCGAATCCTCGCGCCTTTTCGTGCGTAGGTATATAGGACTCGACTGATTCGATTCTCGTGGATTCGCTTGAGTTCGCGTCCATGCTCTCGAATTCAAACGAATGCGCGCGTATTAATCTGCGCTAACCGGGCATATTCTCGCGCATTCGCCCGAATTTTTTAATAGAAATGTATGCCTTGTTTTGTAGAGATAGGTGCTAATTATAGTTATGTGTTTTTTTTTTTCGATTCGTTTCGATGCGCTTTGACTCTGCGCAAATGTGGCCCGACAAGCATTTTTGTTTTGTTTCCAGCGAGGTGGCCAGCTGGGTGAAGTTCGTGTGCTGGGAGATTATCGTGGGAGGTGTGTTGGTCGGAGTGGCGGCCACTTACAGCGCGATCAGCGCCATCTTCAGCACCGCCATGACCACACCATGCTATTTGCGGTAGACGTCTGTGCGGCCTTTGTACACCCTTTGCGGAAACATTGCGACCGTCGCAATCGTTGCCTCGATGTTTGTTGTTAAGGATGTCTGTGTTTTAATAATTTGAGACAGTGTAGGGTAAGCTCACACTAAATAAGATACACCTCCCATAATAGAAAAACGGAGCCCATAATCAATTCAAAATTCATTTATTCTAAGTAGGTACACTGTACACTTTTTGAACGTCAATATATTGTAAAGTATACATGAAAGTGGTGATAATTACTACGAAAACTTAGTTTTAGTTTTAAGTTACGAGGGTTCCAATTTCCAAACGCGCCCTGATCTGAGAAGAGCCCACAACAAACTCAGCCGGGAATATAGGATCATACATGTAGGATCATACATATAGGATCATATTGTTTGGTTGTCTGTTTATTCCGTCCATTCATCTGAGTGACAAGGCCCTTATTCTCAGATACGGTTGAATATGAAATTCTATGTCTTCATACTACTGTAAAAATTTCGAGATTTTGTAAATGAAAATCAGAATCACATGTTCTTACAAACTATGTACCTATGTGCGTACCTATAACGCGTTTTGTTGAAAAAACAAATATCACAAATATTTAAGAAAAAGGAGGTTTATTATCAAAGACTCTTGTATCTTGTTTGGCTGAAGTTTAACCGTTACTGCCTTAAATGAAAAAAAAAACGTTTGGTATAATATCGGACATTTTAAGTATGTGTCAATATTGAGTATTATACCATGGTAAGGTAGGATATTTTACCCTACTTAAAATTTATTGAATTTATTGAAGCGAAGCTTCTCAACAGGACTGTTGCAATTTTTCGCTCAAATATATACAATGCTAAAGAAGTTTCGCTTCTGTCGGGTGTCATGACACCTCATGGCTTTTTTCTTACTAAATTCCTCTAATTTAGAACTAAATACATTAAGTTTTATTAGCTAAGAGTAGGGAAGCTATTTTGTAGGTAAAATTGAGTATAAGGCAGGTAAGTTGAATTTGTTCTGTTTACAATTTCATTTGTATGAAAATAATTTCAACCCGATTTAATAACCCAGTGATAGCCCGATTACCTTACTAACAATATCAGTTTATACTAAAGTTTTAGTCGTTAAAGTAAAAAAATTAGTACCTACCTACATAATATTGTATCTACTATACTTATAATACAAGAGTTTTATGATGAATATTATTATTTTTAATGTTATAATTTTACTATTTTAGATATAAATGTATGTTTCATATTAAATGTAATATTACCTGTCTGCCTTGTAGTTTCATTAATCTACTTCATTTTAAACATTCGGTAGATACTAAGTACCTACCTACCTACCAATTAACAGCTGAAATTAATAACCTTTAAAATTCAAAATAGTTTTATAGATTGAAGGTTGAAGCATATATCTTATCTATCTATCTATCTTCTATCCAATATCTTTGTTACTTAGACATCCATTAATCGATGAATATTCACAGCTGGACATAAGTCTCTCGTAGGAACTTGCCTAGGAACACGCAGCGATCTTGCGCCATTTGTGTTCAATGGTTTCAGTCGCAATGGACGAGCCATAGCAAATTCAGGTTCGCAACCAGTCGAACTATATCGGTCATAGACCGCCAATCCGCATTGGAGCAGCGTAGCGGGTCTAAGTTCTAAATCCCTCTCTTATAAGGGAGGAGGCATGTACCCAGCAGTGGAACGTTAAAAGAGCTGTACTGGTGGTGGACTTTTCTGGTACTCGGGAAAAACATTATTCAGTTATTATTAGCTTAACTAAGCTTAACTTCAATCGGCTTTTCTTTTTCATTCGAAACGAAAGATAAATATCATTATACCTATGCCCACGGATGGGCGTAGATCTCTCTTGCGAAGATCACCACAGAGCACGTTAAGTCACGTGTCGCTCAAATCGAAAATAGGTATTTTCAATGTCACACAATCAGTACACAATGGCCTAATGCACAAAGCTTATTTGATGTAATGAGATGCATTAGATATCTATTTGCCCAATGTGGCGAAAGAAAAGAAAAAAGTAACAAATACAACGAGAAGTATGTAGAGACACGGTTGCTAACTTTAGACCTCATAAGAAACCTCAGAGCCATTCAGCGAGTGATGACGGAGAGAATTATGCTTGGAGAGACTCTTTATAAGAATCAGAATCACCCAACGAGTGACGAAACTGAAGTAGCAATGGTAGGGGCACATTTGGATCCCAAGATGCTGGAATGGCGACCTCGCACCGGAAAGTGCAATATTGGCAGATCTAGCAAGGATTTAGCACTAGTTTTACACGCGGCTTTAAGACTAGTCGCAGGTAGTGGATACAAGCGGCACAAGATCGCAACGTGTGGAAGGTCCCAACAAAAGACCTATGTCTAGTACGTCGTCTATCGGTGGACATCAATGCCTATATATGAATATTTACTCTACATAATATAGTATGTTTTAATTTCCAATGCCCCTGCTCTATCAAGGGCACTTGTCGCAATAATTGTTGAATATTTTGTCAATAATAATATAATCAATAGTAGAGTTCATGCGAAATTACGTTATGGGTATATATTATATTATAAATAAAATGGATAATATGACGAGTAAATGTAGTCAGCCAGTGGCCAGTACCCACTTACTCAGTGAAGAGACAAGAGTCAAGACTAGCGAGAGATCGGCCGAGACACTCCGCATCTGTGCTCGCCTCGACCCGGACGCTTCTTCGCTGATAAGGTGAGCCGATGAATTATTATCACTATTATTTTTTATAATTATACTTACCTACGTATAAAGTAGAGGTTCCCAAAATTACGTTGATAAAGTACAAGTTAGTCACTCAATAATTCCGTGCCGAGCCCGTGGCTTTTATCAATTTGTATGTATGAAAACGCCGCAACGGCCAACAAATTGAAAGGCACAGTCCCGGTACGTACCTAAGATACCTTTAAATTAGTTCGATTAGTTGTTCTATCACCTAGTGCTTCTTCTTAGGTAGAAGTATAAAAAGTAGAAATTGGTATAAATATTAGGGGTTAAAGTATGAAATTGCCGATTTGTACTGAAAAATAAAAATTAGTTTTTTTTTTTTTAATTTAACTTACTTAATATTTATTTAACCAAAATAATTACCATTATTATCTATACATTGCTGCCATCTAATAGGAAGCTCATTTATGCCTTTGCGATAGAACTCTGGTGATCTAGATTCGACAAACTGTGTGAAAGCATTTTGCACTGCCTCCTGAGAAGAAAACTTTTTATCACGCAGAAAATTGTCCAAATCACGAAAAAAATGGTAGTCCGTTGGAGCAAGGTCTGGCGAATACGGAGGGTGACGAATGGTTTCTAATTGCAGTTCCTGTAGAGTTAAAACGGTTTCTCGTGCTGTATGAGGTCTCGCGTTATCATAGAGCAATAATGGTGAAGATCGATTCATAAGTCGGGGCTGTTTCACTGCTAGTTTCGCTATCATTGTTCGGAGTTCGGCGCAGTAGATATCTGCCGTTATTGCTTGACCAGATCGGAGAAAGCTATAGTGAATAACACCACGCTGAGACCACCAAACAGTTACCTTACTAAGTACCTTTTTATTGGTAAGCTTTGCTTTAGGACACTGTTGCGGCGTTTGACCTGGGGTCAGCCATTGCATTTTCCGCTTACGATTATCGTAAAGAATCAATTTTTCATCACATGTCACAATTCGATCCAATATTCCTTCATTTCTGTATCGATTCAACAAGGCAACGCAAGTTTCAACACGCGTTTCTTTCTGCAGATCCAGTCAAATCATGAGGCACCCATTTTTCATATTTTTTTATTTTATTGATTTGACGCAAATGAGTCAATATTGTTGGTAAGGTAACGTTAAACTATGCCGCTAATTCCTGTGTAGTTTGGCTCGGATCGGCTTCCACCATCTCTTTCAAATCATTGTTATTCACCTGTGTGGGCGGTCTCCCACGTGGTTCGTTCTTCAAATCGAAGTTTCCATCACGAAAGCATTTAAACCAAAATCGCACAGTGCGTTCATTAGCAGTCCCCTCTCCAAACGCAACATTAATATTGCGAGCTGTTTCTGCCGCGTTAGTTCCGCGTCGGAACTCGTATTCAAAAATCACACGAATTTTCGAAGTATCCATCTTTATTGTCTAAGCTGAATAAAAAAATCAGCCAAGTGCGAGTCGGGCCTCGCTCTTTCAGGGTTCCGTACATAATTATGAACAATATAATATTTTGGGTCTAAGAAATATTTAATTTCCGAGTTAGACATCGCAAGAAACCGTGAAAGAAAAACGCAAAATAAGCTCGTTTGTTTTGGTCACAGCTTATAAACTATTATATGAATCGTTGTTTTCAGTATTTGTTGTACAAATAGAGCATATAGTACATAATATAACGAAATATCATATTCCTAACTAGTTTAGTTTTTTAGATAGCCCCCGTCACAAAAATGGTCTAAAACTGACAATTTTGATGACCCCCCATTTCCTTACTGTTTAAGCAAAAAATTAAAAAAATATATATTCGTACTCTACTCAATGAGCTCTAAACAATGATACCCCACAAGCTAGGGTAAGAAAAAAAATTTTTTTTTCGGCTCCTTTCTCATGTATGGGAGCCCCCCTGAAAAATAATTTAATTCAATTTTTAATTCAATATTTGATTTTGGGTCAACATTTTACACCAAATACCAAAATTTCAGGTTTGTAACTCATTTCGTCTGCGAGCTAGAGACCTGTGACCGGCGGACAGACGGACAGACAGACAGACAGACAGACAGACAGACAGACAGACAGACAGCCGAGTGACATTAATAGGGCTCCGTTTTTACCCTTTGGGTACGGAACCCTAAAAAACAACTGAAAGTTGATAATCGAATGTTGCATATTTTTTAAAAGAAGAACTACATAGGTACCGTATGAAAAAAGTTTCACTCAAAAATCTCAAACCATGAAGGTTCTATGTCAATTCGAAGTACCTACTACAATAAAACGGCAATTTCATACTTTAAACCCCTATTAATTAAAAAATTGTCCGGTTCCTATATCCTATTACCTGTTATAATCAGAGTTTTTATTCTTTTTAATTAATTTTTAGGCTTTTCTTGCAACCCTTATATAAACATCGGCACGCACATCGAACGGTGACCGCGCGCACTTCCAGTGTACAGTCGCGTTCTTAATTGTATTGTTATTGCGGTTAATTTTTGTTGTTATATTTTGTTAAGATTGAGTTTGTTAATTTGTTAGGGTTCCGTACCCGAAGGGTAAAAACGGAGCCCTATTAATGTCACTCGGCTGTCTGTCTGTCTGTCTGTCTGTCTGTCTGTCTGTCTGTCCGTCTGTCCGCCGGTCACAGGTCTCTAGCTCGCAGACGAAATGAGTTACAAACCTGAAATTTTGGTATTTAGTGTAAAACGTTAACCCAAAATCAAATATTGAATTAGAAATTGAATTAAATTATTTTTCAGGGGGGCTCCCATACATGAAAAAGGAGCCGGAAAAAAAAAAATTTCTTTACCCTAGCTTGTGGGGTATCATTGTTTAGAGCTCATTAAGTAGAGTACAAATATATCTTTTTTTAATTTTTATCTCAAAAAATAAGGGAATGGGAGGCCATCAAAGTTGTCAGTTTTAGACCATTTTTGTGACGGGGGCTATCTCAAAAACTAAACTAGTTGGGAATATGATATTTCAGTATATTATGTACTATATGCTCTATTTAAACAACAAATACTGAAAACAACGATTTATTAAATAGTTTATAAGCTGTGACCAAAATAAACGAACATTTTTTTGGGTTTTTCTTTCACGGTTTCTTGCGATGTCTAGCTCGGAAATTAAATATTTCTTAGACCCAAAATATTATATTGTTCATAATTATGTACGGAACCCTGAAAGAGCGAAGCCCGACTCGCACTTGGCTGATTTTTTTTTTATTAAGTTTGTTTGTGACTTTGAACAGTGAATATGCCTAGAAAAATACTATTTTGAGAAGGCAGGCACGGAAAAAGGTGTATGACGTGTACTGTTTTTTTAAAAGAAAATCTACTTAATGACTTAATTGATTCTTTAAAACAAATCAAAAATTTGAAATCAAATTTGGATTTTTACGAAAACTTGTAAGTACCAAAATTTACCTTAATTTTCAACTTTTTTTATTTTTCGGAATTTTACCTTTACTTGATCTGTAAGACCTTGCTTTTGATCAAAATTAACAAATCTAGGTCAACCGGAAGTACCTTATAGGTTTTGGGTCAAAAATCTAAATGGTATTTCCAGTTGACCTAGAATTACGAAATTTGGCGAAAAGCCAGGTCTTACAGCACAAAATAAAGGAAAAAGTCCAAAAACTAAAAAAAGTTGGAAATTAAAGGGTGTCCCCATACAATACATAGTTGAGCCAATTAAGATAGACCTCTGAGTTGTATGAGTGCTCATACAATTTAGAGGCCTAGCTTAATTAGCACCTTACCTTTTAAGACAAACTAATGAAAAAAAGATTGTACTTATACTTCTGGAGTACGGAAGCCTCGGTGCGCGAGTCTGACTCGCACTTGACCGGTTTTTTAAATATATATATCTACTAAAAATCAGAACAAACTTTTCTAAAAAATGACATTGAAATGAAACCAGCTCATCACAATTTAGTAGTAGTAATACGTTACTAAATAGCTCAAGGCTGCGCTGAGTTCAATAGATCACGCACTGATTAACTACGACTAAATACTTATTATTACTTACTTAGTTAATAAAGAGTTGAGTTTGCGTAAAAACTTCAACTAGGTATGAGATAATCGACGGATATTAGTATTTTTTGTTTAAGTACAGGAACATTACTGAAATTACACAACAGTTAGTTAGCATTCGAGAATACAGTTGTTTTTGTGAAAAGATCCCGGGATACAATCAATGCAGACTATATTTTGACAGTCGTTTCACGTTTACGCTTGTATTCTTTTTAGGGTTCTGTACCCAAAGGGTAAAAACGGAGCCCTATTAATGTCACTCGGCTGTCTGTCCGTCCGCCGGTCACAGGTCTCTAGCTCGTAGACTAAAAGAGTTACAAATCTAAAATTTTCGTATTTGGTGTAAAACGATAACCCAAAACCAAATATTGAATTAGAAATTGATAATCATAATTAAAAAGCTGTGATAGCCTAGTGGTTAGGACGACCGACTTCTAATCGGAGGTCGTGGGTTCGATCCCGGGCACGCACCTCTAACTTTTCGGAGTTATGTGCGTTTTAAGTATTTAAATATCACTTGCTTTAACGGTGAAGGAAAACATCGTGAGGAAACCTGCATGCCTGAGAGTTCTCCATAACGTTCTCAAAGGTGTGTGAAGTCTGCCAATCCGCTTGGCCAGCGTGGTAGACTATGGCCAAAACCCTTCTCACTCTGAGGGAGACCCGTGCTCTGTAGTGAGCCAGTAATGGGTTGATCATGATGATGATGATGAATTAATGTACGGAAGCCTAAAAGAGCGAGGCTCGACCCGCACTTGGCTGATTTTTTAACCTTTCTTTGTCGTTTCTGATACCTTGGCGTTCTAATTAGTACTTAATTAAATCTTTTATTTCACAAATTTGATTCCTTTTCCATATTTAAATTTCATAGGAAAAAGACGCAATCATGGTGTTCAGCAGTGTGGTGCGGACTGTGAGCAGGGTTGGCAGATCGCGAGCTTCACATTGCTGCCGGAGAGCGCTCTACAGCACGGACAGTAAAGGTAATCACGATTTGTATAGCACGCGTCACGATACCATCAAATTACGTTTGAAGCATTCCGGAGCCATACTGGGATACAGGGTTACAGAAAGGGTTATAGGGAATAAGCTGTTAGGCCAGAAAAAAGACCAAAAGCGTTTTCGCTTTTTCGCTTTTATATTGCTAGCGAATTGAAGTCTATAATTTGTAGAATATAATTAAAAGGTTAAAAGGTATTTAACAGTAGTTAGTGACTAATATGCATATTTGATATAATACATCGCACAGACTAAAATCAAATCGTCAATTAATAAATCTACATATAAATGAAAGCACTATGCGAATTTATTTATCTAAATACATGAACTTACTTACATAATAATTACGTACGAAAAAGCTTGCAATGCAAAATGGCGAAAACAGTCTTGCTTATTTTTAACCCCCGACGCAAAAACGACGGGGTGTTATAAGTTTGACGTGTCTGTGTGTGTGTGTGTGTGTGTGTGTGTGTGTGTGTGTGTGTGTGTGTGTGTCTGTCTGTTCCCCTGTGGCGCTCAAACGGGTGGACCGATTTGAATGCGGTTTTTTTTGTTTGAAAGGTGAATTAGTCGAGAGTGTTCTTAGCTATGTTTGATGAAAATCGGTCCAAGATGGCCGCCGCTACAAAATGGCGGATGATATATTTTTTCACAACTCCCTTGATATGGGTATCAAATGAAAGGGCTTGACTAGTAGAATAGCACTATTGCAAATTCAAGATGGCCGCCGCCACTAAATGGCGAATGTCGGGGGTTTTTTAAATTTTCAATTTACACTTGTTACAATTTTCTTCTTCTTTAAATATTACTTAAGTAAGTTTAAAAGACGCAACTGGTATTTGTCTGTGTGTTTGCCTATAACGAAGGAAGGTTTATATTTGGTACGTTTGCGCGAGGCTTAACATTCGCACTCTCCTAATAAATAAATATTAAGTAGGTATTGTGGCTAATTCTGTTGTACACAATCTCTAAATCTAAACTAAAATGACAGGCCTAAATATATTCCTGTCTCTTTCACAGTCCTCCCTGCTGAAGGGGATAGCACTATTTTTAAACCTGTCAATTTAGTTTAAGTTTAGAGATTTTGTACAACAGAATTAGCCACATTAACTACTTATAACTCGCTGTAAGTAGATTCATAGTATAAGTTAGTTGAATGTTTTAGGTCGCTATTACACGAAAGACCACGAATGGCTGACAGTGGATGCGGGAGTAGGCACAGTCGGCATTTCAAAATATGCTCAGGTAAGTACTTATATAATGTACCTACTAACTGATACCCGCGACTGCATCCGTGTGGATTTAGGTTTCTTGAAAATCTTCTTCGTCCGGGAAAAATAGTAGCCTATATCCTTCTCCAAGGTCTAGTCTATCACTGTATCAAACGTCAAAATCGCTGCATAGATTTTGTGGTCTAGGCGTGAAAGCGTAACAAACAAACAAACTCACTTTCGCATTTATAGGATCTAGGTATTGCGCGAACCTTGCATGTACGCGCTTGTCATTTAGAGTTGCAAGTCCCTACTTGTATCCTATTGTTTTAAATTAATTTTAATTTAAAATTATGTTAGTTAAGTAGGTAGTTATTGTATAATTATATTAATGCAGTCGATTCAGTAACACTTAAGTCTAAACGAATATACGAGTACCTATTATAACAAGCTATATTTTAGAAAAAGAAATTACTTAAACCGCTTTCTGGATGCTGAACCGATGCTGAACCGAAATCAGTTTATTTATTTTTTTCTAAAATATAGCTTGTTATTATACCTACTCGTACATAAACATTGTACCATTCAAAAATCTATACTAATAAATAAAATTGAAGTGTCTGTCTGTAATATCGAAATAACTACCTCATATTAAGCTCATATGGTTATTTGAACGCGACCATAACCGAATCAGACGTTTTTAAAATTTTTGTCTGTCTGTCTGTCTGTCTGTCTGTCTGTCTGTCTGTTTGAACGGGCTAATCTTCGGAACGGCTGAACCGATTTTGACGGGACCTTCACATACTTACAAGTAAAGAATTAACCAGGGAGTAACATAGGCTACTTTTTAACCGACTTTCAAAAAAGGAGGACTTGTGTTTTTCTACCTATGTACACCGATATCTCCGAGATTTCTGAACCGATTTGCGTAATTTTTTTTTTAATCGATAGAGAAACATTGCGACCCTGTTCTGTAAAAAATTTGGATTCCAACTCCTCAATCCTGATGCTGTAGGGGCCCTAATCCCCAAAACTAATGGGTTTTAGAAACTTTCGGTTATTAAAATTGATATTAGGGGTACCAATTAAAGACTTTATCGTTGAATGAACTCGAGTAGGTACATATCCAACTCCTCAACCCTGATGCTGTAAGGAATTGTATTCCGAAATCGTGGGGATCCCACGGGATTTTTCCGTTTTGGGGACGGGTTTCTACAGATAAGCTACTTTTTGTTCTGGAAAATCAAAAGTTCATACGGGATTTTTAAAAACATAAATCAACACGGGCGAAGCCGTGGGCATCATCTAGTATTAAATATTAATGACGTATGGGTACATATTATGTGCGTGTAACTACATTACGTTACGTGTAACATACATTTGTATAATATGAACCTTCCTGAAAGTACGTAGGTATATAAATTAGAATAGTGAAGAAATAATCAAAATCGGTGCATTGTTTTTGAAATAATCGCGAACATACATACATATTATGTACATAGTACATACATACATAAAGACGAATCGAATACAGAACCTCCTTTCCTCCAGGAAGCTCTAGGCGAGGTGGTGTTCGTCCAGCTGCCGGAAGTGGGCGCGACGGTGGTCGCCGGCGAGGAGTGCGGCGCCCTGGAGAGCGTCAAGGCGGCCAGCGAGATCGTCGCGCCTGTCTCAGGGACCGTATGCATTTCTCTTTCAGTCAAATCTTCATGCGACCCACGAGAAAATTATGTCTACCTACTCATTTTATCGTCGAAGACAGCAGAACTAAACGAGAAAAAGAGAATCAAGGGCCAAGGCCCGTTAGATAATTATAATTTTCTCGTAGGTCGCATGCTAGCGCAACTGGTAACGGGATGTGCACCGTGGTCTTATGGGTGAAAGGTTGCGGAATTGTTCAATGGAGAACATCCATGGTGTTGATGTTATAATATCTAGTTATCCAGTTACTCAGCACTTGGCCAGCGGGTGGACTACGGCCTCAAACCTTCTCATTCTGAGATGAGACCCGTGACCGGTGGTGGACTGTTAGTGGGTTTATAATAGAGATGGGCCGACTAGTCGGGAAAGCCAACTATTCGGCATCTTTTATAGTCGGCGACTAATCGGCAAAATATGCCGATTATAATCGGCGCTTGACAAATACAATAAAACCAACAGGTAGTTTTTATAATATTTTGTCATTATTCTCCGGTAAAAGATACCAGGGCGAAACATTTTGAAAAACATTTGTTAAGTAGGTATTTGAATCGCTGTCATCATCGTCACTCATACTATTCTTTAGACTAAGTTGTAAAGTTTAGAGCTTCCAACAAAAACTGTGTGAACAAACATTGTATTAAAAAACTGCAGATGCACTTTGGATCGAGGAAAGTTACAAGGCTAGTGTATACGATCGGTATTGCCGACTAGTCACCCGACTGATCGGCAATTTGAATAGTCATCTAGTCGGCAAATGGCATAGTCAGTCCATCTCTAGTTTATAACGATGCTAATGAAGCTTATTCTAAGCTTTATCCTACTGAAATGAACCTTCGTTTCAGATAGTAGAAAAGAACAGTCCAGTGGAGTCATCGCCGTCGCTGATCAACAAGTCCTGCTTGGAGGAGGGCTGGCTGTTCCGGCTGCGGCTCAGCGCGCCCGAGCAGCTGGCGCAGCTGATGGACCAGGCGGCCTACGACAAGTTCCTGGAGGATTCGCACTGACATGCTGTTTCAGCTCGCACGTGACATGCGACGTAGGCGTGCCCAAACACGTCGCAGCACCAACAACTTGTAATTCAAGGAACTTGTTTTCATCTCTACATCATCTTTTTGCCTAATCTGTTGTCCTAGGTGAACAACAAACGCTACAACGTGACTCGAAAATATCATACAGTATCAGCCTTCACCTGCTCAGCTACTGTATGATATGGCTAGCATGCGACACAAGAGAAAATTATCTCTACACTTTTTCTCGTCGTAGACTATAGAGTCCGTATTATCTTCGACAAGAAAAAGTGTAGAGATAATTTTCTCGTGTGTCGCTGCTAGCCATACTGGCCTACGTTCTCGCGTAGATAAGTTTGTCATTTTCTATCGAGTCATATCGTTTCACCTTTCGTTTCACCTAGGCCAACGGGTAAGTTTTCATACATATCCATATCCTAACTAACATTATAAATGCGAAAGTGAGTCTGTTTCTTTGTTACGCTTTCACGTTTAAACCACTAAACTGATTTTGACGAAATTTGGTGCAGAGAAAGATCCTTGGAGAAGGACATAGGAAGACATTATTTTTATCGTGAGAAATCATAGAGTTCCCAAGGGATTTTTTTTAAACTTAAATCAATGCGGACGAAGTCGCGGGCATCAGCTAGTTCCTTATGGGATTTAGGAATATATCCTTCCGAGATCTATGTTACAATCTAGAGGTGATTGTGGTCAAGCGTGTGTCTATTATAGAGAAAAAAAACTATACGCAGGCGTTCACACTGGAAGAGCCGCATTTTTATGGTATCTAGGTATCTTCATACAGTTCTTCGTATTGTAAACCTAAAGCGCAAGCCACATTGGGAGCGAAACGAAACAAGGTTCGTTTCGCTTGGCTCATGTCGCTACCGCTTCTTTTCTACGGCCCAAAGGGCAAAACGGGACCCTATTACTAAGACTCCGCTGTAGCTGTGGGCCGTAGAAAAGAAGCGGTAGCGACATGAGCCAAGCGAAACAAACCTTGTTTCGTTTCGCTCCCAATGTGTATTAGTATAACTTTGACACTAATTTTGTAAACTGCAGTTGCACTGACACGGCTCTCCCGCTCTATTCTGGATGAAAAAGTGGTCATTGTGCCTTTAGCAATATCATGGTCCAACAAAGAAAGTCGCACCAGTGGAATCTGGATAGAAATCGAGGAAAAGAAAGCGTGAAAAAATCTAGAAAGACTTAAAAAACGAGTCATACTGTCTCTGAAATGTTGCGACTTCTTAGACTGAAATCTATAGAGCGTATTCTGACCTGTGTCGCACATGTTTATATCTCGTCTCGAGTTAGAGAATGCTCTATAGATCTCAGCCTAGAACACTGAAATCGCCTTTTAACAGACTTCCAAAAAAGAGGAGGTTTTCAGTTCAACGCGTATTTTTATTTATGTAAGTACATTTACATAAATAAAATTGTATTTATTAAATACAATTAGGTATAATTAATAAATAGTAAATCTTCTTGTTGGTTCGTATTTTTGTAAGATCTAATAGATAACTACAATTGATTAGCGAAATAAGATTTTTTTGTTCAATTTCTTATTGCATTTTTTAGATATTAAGAACGTAAATAAAGATACATAGCCTTGTTGTTTTAATTTACAAAAAAACATTTTATCAGAATATTATTAACACATTTAACATGTAAGTAGGTACTAAAAGGTATATAGGTACATAGTTTACACATTCGTTAACTCATAAAATCGGAATTATAACAGAAACCAATCAAATCAGTAAAAATAAAAACCTACGTATAACTGCAAGCTGTCATCTCATTTTGAAGGTAAGTAGGTATTATGTATTATTAGGTAGGTACCTAGTCGGATAGGACCAGTCTGCCTAATATATGCAGCTGTCCAGTGTCCAGCATTAGGTCTTCTCTCGTGACAAGAGATAACCACGGCCGAGTCAGTCTTACAGTCATTCACTTATCATATATTTATCTCTGAGTGACCCGTTGACCTGAACGACAAATACCTACGACGCGACGCGATACGACGCTGTAGAAAATGAAAAAATCTACGCGGCAACGTAGGCCACGCGAAGGCTCAGCTACTGGTCGATATTTTTGCGTCACGTAATAAAAAGTCATTTCCTTAGTAATTTTATTCAAAATTGGTACACTTTTTGAATATTTAAGAACATGAAAGTGGGGTTGATGGTGATAATTGAAATGGTTAATTAGGTACTTACGTACGCAAACTTAAAACGAGTCTTATTACGAGTCATGAAATACGATTTATAGTAGGTATGTCACGTCATAGCGTCGCGTCGCGTCACAATTGTCATTCACCTACACTACAACGCAGCGGCACCAGAAATGATCTCGATCAGCTCCCTGGTGATGACAGCCTGGCGGGTCCTGTTGAACAGGAGCGTCAGCCTCCTGATCATGTCCTCTGCGTTGTTGGTCGCGTTGTCCATGGCCGCCACGCGCGCGGACTGTTCCGACGCCGCGGACTCTTTGAGCGCGTAGTACAGCAGCGCAGCGAACGTCCACTCCGAGTAGCTCTCCAGCTCTTCTTCGTCGACGTCGTCGAAGGCGTTTATGTTCGGTGCTGCCTGTCAATTAAGTTTTTTTTAATTCATCTACAATCTAGCTCTTGTTTCAGGCTATGAGAAGATAGGTATATTGGCTTGGAGAAAGGTCTTCTTTCGTTCCTTTCTTCGTGATCTTTCGTTTTTGTTCTGATCGAATGTCTAAGAAAAGATCACGTACAAGCCGGTAGGGAAGCGATTATGAACTTTATTCGCTTATCATAAGCTTCTCTTTAACAATACAATGACTTTTTCATCCTGTATCTTTTATTTCCACCACTATCGGAGCAGCTGACGTTCGGATCTATTAATTATCTGTTAGGGGAAAACTAGTAGGTACCTATTGTTACGATTTTCAGTCGGTATAAAATGACTTGCTCAACTGTAGCGCTAAACCGTCCGTCTACGTCCTGTACTATACGTACCACAATGTGGAATTTGTTGAAAAACGGCATGATATTGATCTCGTACTTGACGGGGGTTAAATACTTGTTGAAGTAGATCTCGCCGACATCGTACATGTAACCCGACTTCACGATCGCCGCCGCCATAACGGACGCGTCGGCGAACACCGGAGCCACGCGACCCACCTGCGACAAGTGAACCACAGCGTCATCTCTGTACCATGTCCACCGGTGGACAAAGGGACAGGGGGACATTACATTTTATCCCGGAAAATAAAGGAAGGATTTTAAAACAAAATCCACGTTATTAGTCGCGAGCTTCAGCTTACGGCGTCAGAACTCAGGAAATCTAACTATTTATGTAAATAAGAGATAAAGTTCGTTAAGTAAAACCTGACCATTCTTAATACTTAAAATACTGTAAAATTTATTTTCTATCGCTTGGTATAATATTTAAATATTGTACTAACTATATTTAATTTATGAATTTAGAATTTTTTCCTCTTTCATTTGACATGCCACTAGATACAATAGCAAAAAAATCCCAGTTTTTTGGATGTACCTAACATCCGTTAGGTCGATTTTTTCATCTATAATATAATAAGACTGTAACAGATCCAATTCTGTACATTGAAGATATTTTGAAAATTTTTATTGCAGGGCATTCTATAATCGATACTGAAGCCAAAACTGCAATTTTTTTCATTTTTGTCTGTCTGTCTGTCTGTCTGTCTGTCTGTCTGTATCTTGGCCGCGCATCACGCCGAAACTACTGAATGGATTCGAATGAAACTTGGTACGATTTGAGCTTATACTCCGAGGTAGGACATAGGATACTTTTTATCCCGAAATTCAGCACGGTTCCCTTGGGAGAGGGGATGAAAGTTAAAACGTGTATTTAGCTGTAATTCATTAATGCGTTGTTCGATTTCACTCATTCTTTCTTTGTTAGAAAGGTAGTACTTTATATATTGTCCCGTAAATATTTCAAGGTTATAGGTTTTTTAGTTCAGTAATGACAGACATTACAACCCTCACTATTGGGTTCAAATAACTTGGGACCTGGATCTTTGAACGTACGGCTTATTTTAAACTGGTGTGCGCTTAAATTTATGTTTGTCGGTTTGTTTATTTGTTCCAGCTAATCTCCGAAACGGCTGGATTGATTTTAATGGAACTTTCAATGTTATAAGGAGTAACTTAGGCTACATTTAGTTTAGGTACATAAAAGAATTATGGGATCCGATCCGATCCTATATCTACGCGAACGAAGTTGCGGGGGTCAGCTAGTATAATAATATGTAGCCTATGTTATACGGACCATAACAACGAATCAACTGGCATCTCATCCATCAAAATCGGCCCAGTAGATAGATTAGGCGCTACGGTGGTAGTTGGTACAGAATATCATACAAAAATCGGACACAAACATACATACATACATACATACATAGACTGCTAAAATTATAATCCTCCACTACAAAGTGCCAGGATGGTGAGCAACTTCGGCGACAGTCACTTGAAGCGCCTACATTATTTTTATAGCAATATCAACAATTTCCAACATATCCTACTAATCTATACTAATAAATAAAATTGAAGTGTCTGTCTGTAATTTCGAAATAAGTACCACATATTAAGCTCATATGGTTATTTGAACGATACCATAACCGAATCACACGTTTTTAAAATTTTTGTCTGTCTGTCTGTCTGTTTGAACGGGCTAATCTTCGGAACGGCTGAACCGATTGTAACAGACAAGTAGAGGATTAACCAAGGAGTAACATAGGCTACTTTTTTAACCGACTTTCAAAAAAGGAGTTGTGTTGAAATCGGTAAGTACCTATGTTAAAAAACGCCCTGATAGGTATTTTCGCTGCGCGCGACGGCCGACGCTCGCGCTGCACTGCGCCCTGCGCCCGCCGTACGCGGTACCGCGGTACGCCGCCGCGCGGCGGGGGGCGGGTGGACCAGAAATCTACTTATCCCTCCCTCCCACCCTCAGGATTTGTGAAAAACCGAAATTCACGCGGGCGAAGCCGCGGGCAAAAGCTATATAAATATAAATGTGAAAGTGTGGAAGTTTGGATGTTTTGATGTTTTGATGTTTGGATGTTTGGATGTATGGATGTTTGTTACTCAATCAAGCCGCAACTACTAAACCGATTTGGCCGAAATTTTGAAATCAAAATCACAATCACAACCCTACTGCCTAATATTATAAAAATGTGAAAGTGTGGAAGTTTGGATGTTTTGATGTTTTGATGTTTGGATGTTTGGACCCTAGGTTCTAGAAAAATATCTGTTGGAAAAGCTTTTTCCAGAGTTCAGACTGTTTTAAAAATGTTTTAAACCTCGAGCCATTGAGTGAACCGGTGCTCATTTCGATCATAATATTATTGTAAGAATCGATACTGTATCGTGATTAATTTAACGTACCTATACGATACGTATCACGTATTCGTGAAATATCCGTTTTATAAAGGGTTTTAATTTTTATCATAGATTTTCATTGCAAACAATGTATTTATATATGCATCGTCTCTGACTCTAACGTCGTCAGTGCTGCCAACTTAGTGGATTCTTCACTAAAACTGGTGGTTTCTATAGATCGACCAGAATCTCATGAAAAATAGGGAAATGAAATTCTAAGGTTAGCAACACTACGGCTGCCCTAGCGATAAACAAAGTAACTGTCATTTTTTGTGAAATTGTCTTTTTGCATTAACAAAAGTTTTATGTCGAGTAGTTTTTTACCACAGTTTAATATTTCAAATAACTTGAACCGTTTACTAAAATTTAAATTGCCCAAACAAAGTAACTGCACTCACTAACCCGGAATATAAATGCAAAAACCAAGTAAACAACAAGCACAACACAAAAACAAAGTAATTGGATGTTGATTACTTTGTTTTGGTATTTAAAATGCAGTTGCTTGATTTTTCGTTTCATGAAACAATCCCAGGTAATGTGTTCTGAATGTAATTACTTTGTACTACTTACTTACTAACTTACTTTTACTATCACTAGGGCAGCCGAGTTAACCAAGTGTTGCTTACTACAAAATTTAATTTCCCTATTTTTCATGAGATTCTGGTCGATCTATACCTCCTTTTTAGTAGCGAAATATTATTGGTTTTAGTGGCTGGTGGATTTTTCTAGTGTTTTAGTAGAATTCAGTTTAAATTACTGTGAATTATTGCTTACTAATCGAGTGATGCGTGTGAAAATATGATCATTCCACCAATAAGCCACTACCTAACACGTTTAGAATCAAGTAGCGAAATGCAAATTTTGTGATACGATTTTACAATAGATATATTGATAGTCTGAAGGGATGTCAAAGAAACGTCTACAAAATAAAAAGGTAAAGGACTGTTTTTTTTATGTGTCCTGAGATCTTGAAAAATTGTTGATTTAGGTACTAAATAATAGTAATGTGTTGATTTACTGATTGTCACATACGTAATAATAAACGAAAATGACTATTTTACTTTAGTATTAATTTTATTGTTTTCTTTCATAAAAAGTAAAAATCTGATGGAGGGCTGGCTTTAATATAATAGCGTGTGATACGTTTTATGGACATAGGGCGTTTGTGCACTTATTCGTTTTCGATTCGTTTTCGTGTTTCGTGAAAACACGATTCGACATAGCCTTCCTTATAACTGTATGGGCGCTTGTGCACTTACTCGTTTTCGATTCGTTTTCGTGTTTTTAAATTCGTGAACTTTTCACATCGAATCGTTTTAAAATAAGGATGCGTGCGGAAAGGTGTGTGCGATATTCATAATCACTAACCTTAGTGTTACTGCCAGTATTTCTTCACAGAGTACATTGAATATAATTTTTTCTGCTGTTATGCATTCTCTAAAACGTATGTATGGCCGAGTAATCTGTTCTTTTACTTATATGTCTTTTACTCGAATGTCAAAAGCATTCGATTGCGTTGATCATGAGACTCTCTTACGAAAATTAAGCCACTATGGTATTAAAGAAACTGCACTCAGTCTTATTGCATCTTATCTCAGTGATCGTATACAGAGAGTATGTATCAATGATGTTAAGTCGTCCGGATCAGCCTCAGTAATGGGTGTTCCCCAAGGCTCTATTCTGGGTCCATTCATGTTTCTGGTTTATATTAATGATTTACCACATTTTGTCAAAAATGCTTGCGATATTGTACTATTTGCTGACGATACGTCTTTGATTTTTAAAGTCGATAGGACTAAGGACAATTTTGACGATGTAAATAATACATTATCTCAAGTTTCACACTGGTTTACTACAAACAATCTACTTTTGAATGCAAAAAAAACCAAGTGTGTCGAGTTTCTATTGCCCAATACAAGGGTTACTAGCAAAAATTTAAAGATAAGTGGTGAGCCATTGAAAACTGAGGACACAACTGTGTTCTTGGGAATAACCCTAGATGCAAAGCTTCAATGGGGCACCCATATAGCAACACTTGCTGGCAAGCTCAGCTCTGCTGCTTACGCTGTTAGGAAGATTCGACAGATAACAGATATAGAAACTGCAAGAATTGTTTATTTTGCATATTTCCATAGTATTATGTCGTATGGACTCATACTATGGGGTAAAGCGGCTGATATTGAAAAAATTTTCGTTTTACAAAAAAGGGCAATTCGCGCAATTTATAATTTAAAACCGCGGGATTCCCTTCGAGAGAAATTTAAAGAAATAGGTATTCTTACGGTAGCTTCTCAATATATCTATAACAATATAATTTTTGTTAGGCAAAACATTCACAGTTACATTAAAAAGTGCGAATTACACGACAGGCAATTAAGAAATAGAAATAGGCTCGTGATTCCTCAGTTACGCCTCAAGAGGGTCCAAAAGTCATTTGTGGGAATGGGCGTAATGTTCTATAATAAAATTCCACAAGCAATCTTAGACTTGCCTTTACACAAGTTTAAGAACTCTATTAAAAATATGCTCATAAAAAAAGCATATTATACAATTGAAGATTATATAAATGATAAAAAAGCATGGAGCAATTTCTCAATGACAGGTTGCTTGGAAACAATCTAAGAAAATTTAACTCATGTCTTAAAATGAGTATTTGATTATTGGTGTTCAATTCGATGCCTTGATCATGGGTAGCCTAAGTATGTCACGCTCTCTTTAAACATTTCTGTGGTGGTGTCGTGTGGTGCGGGTTGTTACGTTCCCTCGAATATGGTTGAGCGAAGCAATGGCTGGATCATGCGTCATGCTCGTGAACGGGTGCCACCGTCGGAAATGGGGCTACTTTTGTCTGCCCTTCTTCACATGTGTAGAATTGTAAGCACCATTCCGAACCTGTGGTAGATTCATTTGTCGATTCGTAAACGCTTGTGAAAGTTTATCTGAATAAAATTATGATTACTTATATAAATGATAAAAAGGCGTGGATTTGACTCGTTCCAGCAATGCGCGAGACGGCAATTCAATCATGTACTTAACATAAAATTGTTATATTGATATTGTAAATTTGGAAAAGAGCAACCGCCGAGTTTCTTGCTGGTTCTTCTCGGTTGGAATGGCATTCCGAACCAGTGGTAGATTCATCTGACTATTCAAAAGCACTTGTAAAAGTTTATTTGAATAAAAAACTTTTCTATTCTATTCTATTCTATATGGCACAATATGATATCGAAAGTAGCAACATTCATTCGATTGTAATTATTAAAAAAAGATTTTTCATGATATCTCAATAAGTGATGATCGATAAGTGCTCCTAGAATAGAAAATAATAGAAAAGTTTTTTTATTCAAATAAACTTTTACAAGTAGTAAGTGTAAGAGTAAGTGCACAAACGCCCTAAGGGCGTTTGTGCACTTACTCGTTTTCGATTCGTTTTCGATTCATGTTCGTTTTTTTTAATGAACATCATAAAAACGGATACGAAATTCACGAATGACATTTGTGCACTTAATCGTGATTTCACTATACGTTTTAAGCATTTCGTAGATAAAACCGTGTTCATAATGTGTGCTGCATTTAATCGTCGTCAGCTTTTTGCCCTTTTCTTATACATTCTTAGGCGCCGGAGAATGAAAAAATTCTGGATACATTGTAGTACACAAAAGTACTTGTAAAAGTTTATTTGAATAAAAAAACTTTTCTATTATTTTCTATTCTAGGAGCACTTATCGATCATCACTTATTGAGATATCATGAAAAATCTTTTTTTAATAATTACAATCGAATGAATGTTGCTACTTTCGATATCATATTGTGCCATATAAGTAAAAGAACAGATTACTCGGCCATACATACGTTTTAGAGAATGCATAACTGCAGAAAAAATTATATTCAATGTACTCTGTGAAGAAATACTGGCAGTAACACTAAGGTTAGTGATTATGAATATCGCACACACCTTTCCGCACGCATCCTTATTTTAAAACGATTCGATGTGAAAAGTTCACGAATTTAAAAACACGAAAACGAATCGAAAACGAGTAAGTGCACAAGCGCCCATACAGAACTTATAAGGAAGGCTATGTCGAATCGTGTTTTCACGAAACACGAAAACGAATCGAAAACGAATAAGTGCACAAACGCCCTAAGCAGTAAGCTGAAATTATAGAGAGCAACCTTTTAGTGTTACTTACAAGGTTCGAAATCCAAAACAAGTAGGTATAAGTATTAGTTTATATCTATACATATAAATATATACTGTATAATAATATATAATTATAAATATATAACTTATAATATAATTTATTTTGATTTTCAAATATACGGGAAAAAAATTTCAACGGTTGGCAACCCAATGTGAATAAAATCAATAAGACAACAAATGTAGGTACGGGAGAAAAATTTTTACGGTTGGCAACCCAGTGTGAATAAAATCATTATGACAAAATAGTAAATTAATCTATATTCTATTGTACTCTGTGACAAATAGGTTCATCAACCGGCAACCCTCAACAGGTGCATTTTTCTTGTTAGTTTAGAAACTAAACGATTATTTTTCAATTTAAATTAAAAGAAATAAGAGTAATAAAACCAAAAAAGACTCAAGTAGGTAAATATGGAAGAGATCGAAGATATGCTGAGGAATTTGCAAATAGAACAATATCAAAAGAATTCGGAACATTGGGTGAACGTAACACATATAATCGATCCTCACCACTTTTACACGCGTCTAATTAAACACAATGATGTGATAAAGAAAATTGAAACTTGTATCTCTTCATCCAGCCCTGACCCTTCCCGTTTGAACCCGCAAGATATTGTCCTGTTTAACATGAATGGAGATTCATCGAAATCGAAATACGCCAGAGGAAAGATCATCTCGTCGAGATGGATTTTAGAAGACAATGCAAAAAGTGATACCCTAGAATGTGAGTTATTCGCTGTAGACTACGGAAATTTTGAAAAGAATGTGACCCTTGAGCGCATTCGGGTTTGCGATGGATTATTTGCGAACATTCCCCCATTAGCAGTTCGCTGTCGGCTGGCATTCTGTGTACCGATCGGAGGTACCTGGGGTGAGGCTATAGAAGCTTTTAAGTATTATGTAGGAGACGAATGTGCTAAAATGATTGTTGAAGAGAATACAATAGACAATCTAATTGTCAAATTGTACAACTCGTGTCCAAGCGACATGGGGACTTTGTTAGTTCTGACAGGTTTAGCCAGCCTAGCCGGACACAATGACATCAGCAGGTTGCAGACGCCATCCATTCCAAGAACTGTAGCTCACTACAATTTCGTAGAATGGAAAACCGGTGCCGTGTTACATGTCAGAGTACTGTCTGGTAAATCCCTCGAAGCATTCTACGTGGCAGAAATGACTGACTACGCAAAATATTGGGAGGAGCGCGAGAACATCAATCTCATGTCCAGCTCAGCACCTGCTATTGACAAAGATGTAAAGTGTGGTGATCTTGTTTGCGTGGAAAATGCTCACGGCAAATATGAAAGGGGGGTAATACGAAGATTTGTTCCTAACAGTAATAGAGCTTTTGTACTTATGGTTGATTCAGGCCAAGAGAGAAATGTGGGTTTTATGTTTATAAAAAAGTTGCCTCAGTGTTTGGCAAGCAGGCCAGTGGTTAGCATCTTCTGCTCTGTGAAACACCAAGCCCCAGCCGAGCTTCACATCTTACTTCAACCGGGACGGCAGCATATCATTGAAATAGAAAAGCAAGGACATGAGTTTGAATCTCCCAACATTGTTAAGATTGTCAAGGTTGTTCAAATGAAATAAACCAAATTCCACAGAAATAATGTGCTATATATTCAATTTGAGTGAGTGTTTAGTATGTGTTTAGCTTGAAAGTTGTGTCTAGTGTTTAACTCGAGACTCGAGTCGATTTTTTCAAAACTTATGATTACTAGTTGCACTAATCACTAGTTCTTTGTGTCAAGTAGATCTGTTTGTAGATCCTATAAAATAAATAAAAATGTAGAAAACTTATTTCAGCCATTTTTAATTGTTTCTCTTTCCAAAAAAAAAAAAAAAAAAGTGAATCTTTAGAAGAAATTCAGTAATTATTTTGAAGTTTTATTACAAACTAAAAATTTAAGGAAAACTTAACAGTCATAAATATACTTACCAAAATAAATAATTGTCCAATATTTTGAAACTACCGAATGAAGTGAAGAACTGGCAAATAAGTTTAAGATTTACCAATATTAATGAGAACTATAACTAGAACTATAATATAATATTTTCCCAAATGAAAATTGTATAGTTTTCTTGTATAGGTAGTTGTGATAATTTGGTTTATATTGTTATGTCTGTTGTGAATTTAGTATTGCAATAAGGACCTCCTATTGTTGACTTAAGGTATTTTTTTATCAGCTGGTTATTAATAATATTCTACAGCATCCTCCACTCTGAATATTTCCAAATAATGTGAGGTTATAAAAATGATTGATAACTAGCTGATTGCTTTTTGCTTTGACTGCTTTTTGTATGCAGCTTAGTAAATACTTGTATAATGAAATGGCAACTATATGGCTAATGCCATACTTTAGTGGAACGATTTCCCATCTGAGCGAATCGAAATGTTTAACACCTCGATTTTACTCAAGTAGAGCTACCTCGATCGAGAATTTTCATAGATAAAAAATTTGGTTGTCTCGTTGAAACAAACTTATTCACGAAAATTCAGCTTGTTATTGTAGTTCTTTTCTGTTGTTACAGGCTGGTTAGTGTAGTATTTTTTACACTACTGAATCAATATATGTATATGAAAATGCTGTTCTCTAAATAAAAATGGTCACAATCCGATTAGGTATAGTTTCTTTGAAACACAATAGGTTACATAGGTATGTACTATGTAGGTACATATAAGGCCAGGGTTCCTAAATCCTCACCCCTTCCAGTACAAGAGTACAGTAGGTATAGACATTGAAAAGCTGGACCTGGAGTTCAATGATATAGTCTATGTTGAGTACTTACAATATGAATTCACAGTTTACAATTCATCAATCCTCACAGCTTAGGAGTGCAGTACCCTGCAGCATCAGGACGAAGGAGCTGGGACCTGCCATTCAGTGATGTAATGTATGCTAAGTACATAGGTACCTACAATATGAATTCACAAGCGATGGTTCCTACGTCTTCATGATCATGGCTTAGTAGTGCGGTAGCTAAGTATCTTGCAGCATTAGGATTGAAGAGCTAACCTAACATTCAGTGATGTTATCTATGCTACTGCTAGGTACCTACAATATGAATTCACAACCGACAGTTCCTAAATCTTCACGGCTTAGGGTGCATTACCATGCAGCAGCTGGGACCTGGCGTTCAGTGATAAGTAGTCTATGCTAGGTACCTACAATATGAATTCACAACCGACAGTTCCTAAATCTTCACGGCTTAGGAGTGCATTACCTACCATGCAGCAACTGGGACCTGGCGTTTAGTGATAAGTAGTCTATGCTAGGTACCTACAATATGAATTCACAACCGACAGTTCCTAAATCTTCACGGCTTAGGGTGCATTACCATGCAGCAGCTGGGACCTGGCGTTCAGTGATAAGTAGTCTATGCTAGGTACCTACAATATGAATTCACAACCGACAGTTCCTAAATCTTCACGGCTTAGGGTGCATTACCATGCAGCAGCTGGGACCTGGCGTTCAGTGATAAGTAGTCTATGCTAGGTACCTACAATATGAATTCACAACCGACAGTTCCTAAATCTTCACGGCTTAGGAGTGCATTACCTACCATGCAGCAACTGGGACCTGGCGTTTAGTGATAAGTAGTCTATGCTAGGTACCTACAATATGAATTCACAACCGACAGTTCCTAAATCTTCACGGCTTAGGGTGCATTACCATGTAGTATCATGACGGTGAGATGTGACCCGGTCTTCATTGACATAGTTTATGCTTGATACCTACATATGAATTCATAATTGACAGTTTTCAAATGCCCACAACTGGGCATACTGCATCAAGAAGTTGAAGCAAAAGCTTTTTATGGAATCATTTTCTATCTAATAATCAACAGAGAAAGGTTCACCAATTTGCGTGATTTTTTTATTAAAAAATCACGCAAATTGGTTCAGAATCTGAAATTTTCAATAAAAAAAATTGATTGTCTGTAAAGTCGGTTAAGGGACGATAATTTTAAGTGATAACGTCATAAGAAAACAAAAAAGATACATCACGAGCCGAACGCTTATGCCAATCGTACCTTCGCTATCGCTTGTTCTGCGCTTTTGCTTGCACGTGGTACATGACAATGAGTCATGCTTTTTCGTGCGTGTAGCCGGCGTTCATCGATTTAAAAGAATAGAATAGAAAAGTTTTTTATTCAAATAAACTTTTACAAGTTCTTTTGAATCGTCAATTGAATCTAGGTACCACGTTATCACGACAAAAAAATAAGCTCGTAAAATCCTAACTACTATAATAGTCCATTTTTATCTAGGTAGGTAAGCAAGTATGTACACACATAAGTATTGTAGGTACTAGGTAGGTATATAAAATTTTCCTAACAAAAACAAAAAATATTTCGATAAGAATTTCACATAACCTAATTAAAAATACCACCATTAGGGCCAATTCACACTGGAATGGCAGCGGCCGGCAGCGATGCGACGAGGCCAGCAGAGCCAGCCGCGGCATGCTCGCGCTGCCGCTGTGTCGGCAGCCACGGGCGGCCATGCAACCTTGTCGAGCTTTTTAAGCGATACTGGTCTTTTTGTTAAGTCGATAAAGTTTAAAATTCTTTCACACTGAAAGTGCTCACCGCGCCGCTGCCGGCCGCTGCCGATCCGGTGTGAGTTGGCCCTTACCACCATTACCTAAACCAATTATATCTGAGTCATATTTTATCAATTTGTGAATTACCCTTATCGTGTCTAAAAGCGAAATATCACTCACTGACTAATCACAAAATCTCAGGAACTATATTACTTAAGTCGGAAGGTCGGTTCCTTCTAAAGCGTAGACGTCAGATAAAATAAAGAGTTTTGAAAAAATCTAACTTTATGGGGGTGAAATGGGGGTTGTAAGTATAATGATCGAGGCTGACCGGGAACCATCACAATCGTTATATCTGCGATTGGTTTACCATTCGCAGATATAACGATTGTGATGGTTTCAGTGGACATGTCACATGGCGGAAATCGTGAGCTGGGTCCAGATAATTTCTCCGTTTCAATTGTCATGTTCCTCGTCAAGATGGACGGTAGTGTTGTGTGTCCACTAAAAACCCTCGAGTGTGTTAGGTTCATCAGCATGATGTCAGACTTATTTGCCAGAAAGTCCTGTTATTATCCATCCATATTATTATCATATCTTAATATTAATAACATATCTAAATGAGCTGAAGCCTGCGACTTTATTCGCGTGGATGTAGGTTTTGTAGAAAAGATCGGAAAATCTATAATCTGAATGTTGACAACAGTCTACAAAGTCCAACTATGGTTAAGAACCATCCAGGTGATCCCATAAGATACAAAAAAAATTATCAAATCGGTCAAGCCGTTTAGGAGAAGAAGGATTACGTACCTACAAACACACACCGGAATTTTCATGATGAACATGACTAATAGGTATTCCCCTTTCTCCACCAAATAAGCGAAAGCCTGTGTTAGGAGTGGGTACGACAATAGTGTAACGGGTGGGGTTTGTTTCGATCCACGCCCGCGACGATTGTTGCGCTGTTCAGGCTATGATGATAAGATGAACTAAGTATAAAGTATGGTTTACCTCTTTAAAATTGACGAGCATGTTCTCAGCGAAGACGCGCCTGAGCATGGCACGCGCCTTATCTCCGATGCACACCAGCCGGTTAGCGCCCGCGTCGCCCTTGCGCTCCTGCAGCGTGCGGCGAACGCGCCGCGACACGCCAGAGTGCACCGCACCGCACATACCTACGATTTCAGAATGTGGCAGGAAAAAAGAGCTCCGGACACAGTGGACGGCGTGACGTACCTGCAAATGGATTCTTTCCTCCGCGTCGACCGATAAATAGCTCACCACGTAAGTCCAAGCTCAGAGAACTCTTTAGCTGAGTAGGTACACAGTTATACCATGTATTAACAATAATGGAATTATCTATTGACCTAACGTTTAAATGAAATGGTTCATGAGGTAGCTGAGAAGTGCGAGAGGGTTGATGGACTTAACTTTACGTCAACTATCACCCTCCCGCACCGCGTTATAGGTACCTCACGTACCGGGTCTCAGACGTTAGGCCAAAAGTCTATGCCATAACTACAGACTAGATAAAATAACTCTGTCTTAACCTGTATATTTTCGCGAAGGAAAGTTAATTGTTAAAAGCAATGCGGTATTTCACTAGCTTGCGCTCGGAAATTCTTTGAGGTATATAATATCGAACCCGCGACCTTGTGGTACTATAGTACGTACTCAGTGCTCACCCCTGGGCTATCAGGCTTGTGAAAGATAAATTTTATTAGTGGGTTATCGTCATAATGAAGGCGAAAACATTTTTACGGTCCTCATGTTTATGTTACATTGGTATTTTTATAGGCAACTACATTCGACCATGGTACACGTTGGCCCACCAGCTCTACCAGTGTAGGTATCTACTCGGTCAGTCGGTCTTTCCAAATCGCTTGGCTTCACGTCTTTGCTGGTAGCACAGAACATTAGGTATTATCCAAGTCATTTGTATCAGAATATAAATTATGATTAGGTACCTATCCTATGATGTCAGTCAGTTTTACAAGTAGGTATATGGAATTATTAGGACACCCCTCCTACTCCCTCCTTTACCTATAGATATTTTCAAAATTGTACGCGTCATCTTGTAGGTACGCTGAGATGAGATGCACTGGCGCAGTGGCACGTCTGACCCCGGGCGCCGGGCGCCGGGCGGGGCGCGGGGTCAGGAGGAGATAGCGGAGTTATCGCTAGTGAGGCGCCGTTGATGCACCTCTGTTCCTTTCGTTTACTTGTAACATATTCACTTGAGCCTCATTTGCCTAGTACTAGTAGTAGAGCGTGTTTGGTGATATTCCGTCTTATCGAGGTCCTGGCTTCAAGTACCTTTTATCCCACCACCACCACTGCAGCCTTTTAATGTCTTACTGCTGGGCATTTCCTCTCTCAAAGGAGGGAGGGATTTAGAGCTTAGACCCGTCACGCTGCTCCAATGCTGGTTGGCGGGCTTTAACGACTATTGTCACATGATAGTGATAATAACCGGGACCGACTGCTTAACGCGCTCTCCGAGGCACGGGGGTAAAACACCGCCAACTACCAACTCCGGGCTGGCACTGAGAATTTCTTGACAGAAAAGCCCAATACCTAACAATTATTGGCCCGACCCGGGAATCGAACCCGGGACCTCGTGATCTGCAGTCGAATATGCTATCCACTAGACCAACGAGGCAGCCCTCTTATCACTTAGATATTATATCAAAATGATAGCTAAGAAAAACTACATAATGTACAATCTATTTTTCCTTAGCTGTCTGATAGGGTAATCAAGACCCCTTTCGCAGAAATGCGTAAGCGACGCATTGTGGCTGGCGCATAGGACGTTCTTACTGCGAACTAATAATGAAGCCATGAGATCTAAGTGAAAATTCAAATACAAGAACGTTAAAGCGCCGTGGAAGGAGCGTCGCTCACGCATTTCTCCGAGAAGATCTTTGTTTACCTGTTAAGACAGGTAAGGAAAAACAGGTTGTAGATTACCTCTATCAGAAGACACGGCCACGTAGAGTCTCTTGGTTGTCTGGGAGTCCTTGCCCTCGGCTGATTTCACTGCGACGACAGGCTCAGGTGTGGGCTCTTTGCCTTTCTCATCGCCCTTTTTCTCTATCTTCACTAAATGACTGGACTCGTAAAACTTTCGTGGGCCGTAGCCGAAAGGGCGAGCTGACGCTAATTCGCGTTCTGCTTTTGTGAATCTGAGAAAGGTAGTAAATAATTTTTATAACGAAGCTTCTAGAATTTTTGGGATGAAGAGTTAACTTGTAAAAAGTGAAATCAACGAATGCTGCGATGAAATGCTTAACGAATTGGCTAGGCTAGCCGGCCCATCAGCCGCGAGAGGCGTAAGGTAGACTTTGAGGTTGGTACGTGACCGCGACTAACGTTTGGGAGGCGACTTTTGCGTGATGCTTTGCTTTTGCTTTGCTGTGTATGAAATTATTGGAAACGATAGCGCAATAGCGCCTTAGGTGCGCCTTTCACAGAGTCTACCTTAGTTACCTTAGTTGTTAGGTCACCTTACTTGTTGGCCAGGGAAAATGTATTTACTTACTTGCTAGCTGATACCATCTTCATAGTTTTGGTGATCTTCTGTATATTTCGCACCGACTTCAGGCGAAGTGCGACTGTTTTTAACTGAACCATTTTGTGTTAGGAGGGTATTTTAATAATTGCTTTTTCTTTTAATTTTCGATATTTAGCGTTGTTTCTGTTAGTCTTATGATTACCAAGAAGAGGAGGTACTTATACTTTATCTTAGTGATTACCTGATTATTAATGTCACATTAACTACATAGATATCAAAATGTCATAATGGTTTTTGCAAAATGTCAATGTTTAAACCTTTGTTGGTATAGACCAAGAAGGTTACATATAAATATATTATATATTCTATAGGTTGTATTTATTCTAAGTTTAAACCAAAGATTGTATTCTCTCTCTGTATACTTTTGATCCTAGGTTTAAACTTAGGTATAAACAGACCGAGCCAGTTTAAATAAAAAATAAAAAATCGTCCTATGGCAAGTCTTACCGTAATAATGGGGTAAAATTAACTTTTGAGACATGTTTACAAATACCTACCTACCATAGATAAAATAACGACGTGTATTATTATTATACACTAATATTCTAAGCTGTGATAGCCTAGTGGTTAGGACAACTGACTTCAATCGGAGGTCGTGGGTTCGATCCCGGGGCACGCACCTCTAACTTTTCGGAGTTATACAGTGCGTTTTAAGTATTTAAATATCACATGCTTTAACGGTGAAGGAAAACATCGTGAGGAAACCTGCATGCCTGAGAGTTCTCCATAATGTTCTCAAAGGTGTGTGAAGTCTGCCAATCCGCTTGGCCAGCGTGGTAGAGTATGGCCAAAACCCTTCTCACTCTGAGAGGAGACCCGTGCTCTGTAGTGAGCCGGTAATGGGTTGATCATGATGATGATGATGATGAATATTGTAAGTGCAGTTTTCAAGCAAAGTAGGTACATACCTATATTAAAAAAAATATTAGTAGGTACCTGCTCTACTCAATAATATTTTTTTATTTAGATATTTAGGTAGATGATGCCCGCGACTTCAACCGCATTTAGATTAGAAGTTTTAGGTTTTTTTAAAACCTGTGGGAACTATTTGCTTTTTTATGACAAAAAGTAGCATATGTCTGTCCCCGGGATGTAAGCTACCTCTGTACCAAATATCATCAAAATCGGGCCGTGAAAAACTAGCAGAAATCTGTATGTGCACTAGCTCTTCCACTGCCTGTCCTGAACATACAGACACACTTTCGCATTTATAATTATACCTAGTATGGATTTAATGCCGCATGGCAGAAATACGTCTACCTATAGATAAAGTGCGCAGGCGACGAGGACAGTATGCGATAAGCTTTGTAGTAGAGATAGTGACGACTGACTTTTGTTTCATACATCACTTTAACAAAAAGGATAACGACTCACCTCCGTGATAGCATTCAGTTATTATCTATTGTAAATAATTTCGTAATAAATCATTTTGGCAACGCATCAATTTTCAATTTAGATTTTAGTTTATTTTATAAATTCAATAGTTATAATTTAAATTCCATCACCACCACCATTACAGCCTTTAACGTCCCACTACTGGGCACAGGCCTCCTTTCTCATAGGAGAAAGGGATTAAAAGCACCACGCTGCTCCAATGCGGATTGGTGGGATTTAACGACTATTGTCACATGATAGTGACAATAACCGGGACCGACTGCTTAACGTGCTGTCCGAGGAACGGGGGGTGCAACACCACCAACTAACAACTTCGGGCTGGCACTGAGAATTTCTTGACAGAAAAACCCAATACCTAACAGTGAACCCGGGACCCGGAATCTGCAGTCGAATATGCTAACCACTAGACCAACGAGGCAGTAGGTACACTATATACTCAAAATAAGTTAATTGTTTGTATTGAGTAAAAGTAACAGAAATCTCAATTCATTGACCTACGAACAATAATACTTAGTTAATATCTTTGTGTAATGGTTTAACTTTAAAAAACGCCCTTGAATGACGTTCGTAGAAAAACTCTGCATGCAACTTCATGCTCGTATTGCATCAACAGTAGCCATTTTATCTATGTTAACGAGGTTAAATAACAAATCTTTGCGCGTTTTTCTGGATATGCTTGACTGTACGATCAAATGCATATCAAACTGTATCAAGTGTTTGATACGGTTTGAGCGTGAATGGGTGAAGAACAGCTTCTCTAAGCCTTAGTACTTAGGCCTATACTATAGCCTTTTTCGAGTTATGCATATTTAATCAAGTGCAAGTGTACCCGCAAGTGTGCTCCTGATTCCGAACGCGAAGAACGCGGAGGCTTTGAGAGCTGAATTTTCACACTTGCGAGGCCAATACGCGAGCGTAATGAAATCCACGCAATATGTATAAAAAGGCTTGTACATATATCCTAGTGTTTGTGAAACGCTACATATCTATATATATATATATGCGAATCGTGTGTAAATCAGCCAAAGCAGCGCATGAATAGGTATGTCAAATAACGTTGTTTATTCGTCCACGCCCCGGGCGCAACGTGAACGCACCCCCACCCCCACCACTACAACCATTTTAACGTCCCACAGCTGGGCACAGGCCTCCTCTCTCATAGGAGAGAGGGATTTAGAGCTTAGGCCTGCCACGCTGCTCCAATGTGGGTTGGCGGGCTTTAACGTGAGTGATAATTATTTTGTCACATGAGTGATAATTACCGGGACCGTGATTACTATTAACTGATTAACGTGCTGTCCGAGGCACGGGGGTGAAACACCGCCAACTACCAACTCCGGGCTGGCACTGAGAATTTTTGGCAGTAAACCCAGTAGGTACCTAACAATTATTTGCCCGACCCGGGAATCGAACCCGGGATCTCGTGATCTGCAGTCGAATAGACCAAGGAGGCAGTTATACCTAATACGTGAATGCACACGTGATAAGTAGGTATCTATGCCATATTAGTAGGTAACAAATAACAATAGCTTGCAAGTTTGTTTTAGGTACCAAGGCCTCAAGGGCTAAGTCTGGGTCACATCTCTATAGTCTGGGATCATTGATTACACGGCGGTAGATACCTATATCTGATATCAAATTAAATAAAAAAGCACAAAGTCTGACTGACTCAACTACTGGTTCCGAATGTTGCTCAAATGTTGAAATCATTGGTTTTTTGTAATTGTTATCTCTATCAATGATTCTTATATTGTTTTGTCATATATATACACTAGTAGGGCGCTTGGCTGCGCGGCCCGCTAAAGCGGACCGCGGGGGTTTCAGTATTATTTTTGTTTTAGCACCTTCTTCTATCATTTTCAGCATCTTTAACCCTGGCCGTGCTCCTCATCTATCTTCCAAACCCTCGATCATCATCACTCCAAATTTTTTTCTCCGAATCATTTGCCAGAAGGAGAGTTCTTCCATAAAAACAAATTTTGAAAAGGAACCGTATCAAAGTCTTGTATAGTTTCCCAACTTATAGTCTCTTCAATATTCGCCATATATTTTGTGTGAAAGAAATAAATTCCGCCATCTTGATTTTTTTCTGTTCATCAAACTGTAGATCTTTAGGTATTAATAATCTTTTGCCAAGAAACCACTCTTCCATCTTTTATACTTGGTGAGATAGACACCGACGAAATTTGTATAGCCGCCATCTTGAATTCCCCATTTTGTTTTTTTTTCCGCTCAGTGCCAATTGGATGAGGTTTAGAGTAATTTTTGTTTGAGCACCTCCCATCTATCTACAATACCCTTCCCGGGCTCCTCATCCATCTTCCAAACCCTCAATCATCATGTCTTCCCATATTTTTCTTTGAGAGTTCTTCAAAGAACTGCGGTAAAGCCTTGCATAGTTTACAACTTGTAGTCTCTACAATATTCGCCATACATTTCCTATGGAAAAATAAATTCCGCCATTTTGAATTTTTTTTCAATTCGTCAAGTAGACCTTTGGATCCTCATCATCTTTTGCGAAGAAACCACTCTTCCATCTTTTATACCCTCCGAGATGGAGACCGACGAAATTTGTATGGCGGCCATCTTTTTTTCGCCATTTTGAATTTTTTTTTCAGCTCACTGCCAATTGGATGACGTTTCGAGTGACATTTGCTCGAGCACCCCCCACCTATCTTCAATACCTTAAGCGTGCCATTCGCTCGTCTCTGAAATCCTCAATCATCAGCTTTCTCCATATTTTTGTTCCGAATGAATTTTTGTCCTCTATACGAAACCATTTGTGAAAAAAAAAGTTTTCATACAAAATTTTACAGGAGGGGTGATCAATCAGTGAGTCAGTCAATGAATCAGCACGAGCAGCTATATATATATTAATATATACTATACCTATTTTTACCAACTGATTTCCGCGACTTTATACCCCTAAACTCTACCAGACAGATATGTACCTACCAAAATACCTAAACTGATTTTATTCATTAATGCTCCTAAATTATTTACTGTAAGATTAGGGACCTTTTTTGTATAGTTCATATGAGTCTAATATTTAAATTATGTTTTCCTGTTAATTACCTATATAGGTAGGTATTGTTTATGAATCCTAACTTCATGACTCAAAACTAATTAACCCAGTGAAACAGGGTTTTACAGGGAAAATTATATTGTGTTAGCATGTGCCATGGTATGTAATCATAACATTTAATACCTCATCCGGCGGGCCTCTCACCCGTAGGTACACAAAGCAACGTCATTTGACATTTAAAGCTTTTATAGCCTTGCCAACTTAGTTATCCAACTGCGGTCGGCAGCAGCTGCTTGTATTGTAGGTACGCCAACGCCGAACAGAGATTGAGTCCGTATATTCGGACACGATAAATATTTTGACACTTTTCGATTAATTTTCCACCAATTTTCCATTCTCAGCTTGACTTGCGCGTTTCTTTACTATGTTTTCTCACAGAAGAGAAATAAATTAATATTATGAACCTCAAATAAGAGCTTAGTTTGAAAACTGAAGTACCAGTTTAGAATTAGAACCTGCGATCTTTGGATTAATAATGCAATGTGAAATAGTTATGATTTCGATGAAAATCCGGCACTTATTATACTAAGACGTATAATATTATGAAGATTTAATTTTGATTGTGAGGCTCTTGCAGACAACGCCTTTTGCAGTGATATTCAAAGTGTCTGAATATTCAGGTAGGTATTTGATGAGGTCAAATGACAGTTATTAAGGCTACAGGGAGAAGTTGTTGTATTGTGCATCTAGGTTGCCAATCATAACTAGACAAAGTTTATCAATAACTGCAGCCAACAGAACAAAAGGTGTAATATGGATATATTCATATCGAAAATTAAATATTCCTAGTTAGCCCAATTAATTAGACCAGTCTCTAAATGTTTGTGCTGTGTTAGGTATCGTTGGGACGTATCCGCAGCAGACTTTTTCGCAGCTCTATATAGGTAATTACTAATTAATACCTACTTTAAAAAGATGAGATTTACTTACAAATGTAAGTCGGCACGTAATTGGAACATGCCTGTAGCCAACATGTTGGGATATCTATAGATGGTATAAACGAGCATAAAAGCATTGCTCGCCACTCAAGATCGTTTCTTAAATCGCGCGCCACCGTCCCGGTACAGTGTCCTAGGTTTCTACATTTGTAGACAATTAAATACGGTTATATTTAGAATTTGTCTAAATCTTAAATTTTCGAGTTTTGTGTTCTAATTATTTTTAGCGAAAATGGAGATGGTATCACCCAGACAAGAGGAATTACTGTTGAAAAATAAGGTAAAATAAACATTGAATTGTAGCTTTTAGCTGGCGATTGTTTATTTTTTAGTGCATTTTATCTTTAGGTACAAATGTTATAGTAACTACCATATCTCTAGTGTTATTTTCTACAATGGTTTTTTTTATTGTTGTCTGTTATGAATATTCTTTAAGTTAGGAATGTTCAATGTACTTAAGGTATGCGGACTTACTAGGTTTAATTTTAAAACGCAAATTGCTAACATTTTGTACTTTGTATTCATTGAAGTACTTACATTCCGGTAGTAATAGTTACCTAGTATCTTTAGATTCCGGTTTCAACAGTTTGTATGTACTAAGTGTTCAAGATCATTTTTTATATGTCTTTTTTATTATTTAAACCTTTCAAACGTTTCTTACTTATGAGTAGATACACCTATCTGTATAAAAAACTCGACACTTCAATGTGACTTCCTAATACTTAGATTACTAAGCTAATAAAGTAAAATACTTATACCCAACTTATATCTGCGTTTAATAAATAATACTTTTTCCTTTCCTTCGTTTAAGCGGCGGCACCACTGATAAAAGATTAATTTACCTATACAGGAAGTATAAATGATAAAATAAATAATAATAGGTACCTTGTAAGGTATGTATGTATGTATGTAGGTATAGTGTGGGCGATTCTGTTGTACACAATCTCTAAATCTAAACTAAAATGACAGGTCTAAATATATTCCTGTCTGTTTCACAATCCTCCCTGCTGAAGGGGATAGCACTATTTTTAAACCTGTCAATTTAGTTTAGGTTTAGAGATTGTGTACAACAGAATTAGCCACAATGTGGCTAATTCTGTTGTACACAAATCTCTAAACTAAACTAAAATGACAGGTCTAAATCTATTGCTATCCTTTTCTGCAGGGAGCATTGTGAAAGAGATAGGAATATATTTAGGCCTGCCATTTTAGTTTAGATTTAGAGATTGTGTACAACAGAATTGGCCACAATGTATACATAATTTTATACGAATTTTTTACGACACTAAACTGAAGCTTGAGCAATACTTGAAAAACGTATAAGGTATATAAAACCATACTTTTCACGGCTTTCATGAAATTTGGAAAAATTATTTTGTTATTGAAATTCTGTAATGCGTTGTTCTGTCTATCTCTTGCGCACGCACGTAGGTCGTAGGTAACGCGATGTGGATGTTTTGGAGATACCACGTTACAAACAGTCTGCTAATTTTAATTAATTAATTTTATAGGAATTACATTTGGTTCATAAAAAATTACAAATAAAACAGTACCTACCTACCTAATGATTGATTAAACTATTAGGTGGTACAAATCTATTGAGACATGTTCATTGTTCATCCGTAGTATCTTAAGTGACACAGCCACCGAGTCTATATTTAATCAGAATCTTATGAACAGTAAATATAATATTGTCCGCTTATAGATAAGATGTCGTCATTGTTTATGAAATCGGCTGTGAGGCGACCGGCCATCGACATCGACATCGACATGTCCCCCAGGTTATCGCCAACTCAAAACATAACCCGAATAATATTATGTTCGATATAGTTTATCTACTAATTTTATTACCAAACATTGCTACGCTTTAACATTCTCTAAAGATACTGCGATGTTATTTTTTTTAATATTACCGATTAATACCTACCTTCAGTACATCATTATGTACAAAATTATGTTTCCAACAAGTAACAAGCTATAATTTAAAAATTAAAAAACCCGACTGCCATGCTATAAAACGAACTAAAAAATTAATAAACTACCACCGTACCACTTACAGTGTAGAACTTGTTATTTATTTTGTTTTTCATGATTTGTCACTCCAAACTGATTTAAAACATATAGATTGTATACATTTTCGTACTGGCCTTTTAAAGCCCTTTATTTTGATACCCCACTCGAGGGTCTTGAGGGAAAAAAAAATTTTCAGTTCGTACATTAAAGTGCATAAAATCCGCCATTTTGAATTTTTATTAATTTTATGTACCCAGTAACATTTGCGCTGTTAAGACAAATCTAATGACGTATAATTTATCAAAATAGGTTGAGTCGTTGAGTAGTTACGAACTGACATAGGAAACGGTCATTTTCTGTGATTTATCACTCCAACTTATTTTCAAATATATAATTGTATACATTTTTGTATTTGCCTTTTAAATCCCTTCATTTTAATACCCCACTCGAGGGTCTTGAAGAAAAAATTTTTTTTCAGCTCGCACATTAAAGCGCATAAAGTCCGCCATTTTAATTTTTTTTTAAATTTAGGTACCCTATAACACTCGCGTCATTGAGACAAATCTAATGACGTATCATTTATCAAAATCCGTTGAGCCGTTGATTAGTTACACGCGGACATAGGAATGGACATACATACACACAGGTGAAACACATAACCCAGTCGGGTAAAAAGGAGTATCTTAATTATCCCAGGGTTATTATTTTTAGCACAACTAATGGTCTTAATGTTTACTCGATAATTTTCAGGATAATTTTCTTCGGAAGTCTAATCGCAGGCCATTTAAATACTATTATTTTGTACGGAACCCTTGTCATAGGCTTGTATCTATGTATATAGAGTCACTTTGCTATTGCGAAATGTCATTGTGTAATTGAATTGTATTTAAAAATGAACTCAAATAATAATTGACTTACAGAGCTAATATAAGTGTAACTATAACTAATCTCAGTTTGTTTATGCTTCTGCGTATAGCTGCAACTTATAGTGGCAGATGAACCTTATAAGTACTTATAAGTGTAAGTAACTATATGTAGGTATTCTTATTTGTGCCAGATGCTCTTGTGCGTAGCTTTTATAGGAAGAGTGAATTTCACTCAGACATTTTTTTTTAATTTTTAGAAATATAATAATTGTTTGCTAGCAAACGAAAAAAACCGACTTCAATGACATCGACAAGTAATAGGTACAACAAGTAGACGAAAAAAATTAACAAACACACTAGTCGTCACTACGATTTTCGAAAGTTCCCCTCGATTTCTCTCGAATGACATCATCAGATCCTGGTTTCCTTATCATAGTACCATATCTCCTTTCCAACAAAAAAAGGATTATCAAAATCGGTTTATAAACGACAAAGTTATACGCGAACACATAAAAAGGCATATATATTACACCTACAGCTACGGTTGAATTGAGAAACCTCCTCCTTTTTTGAAGTCGGTTAAAAATGATATAGTATGCTGTTCATCGAACATCATTCGTGCGCTGATACTCGTGTTATCAGCACGCCAGTAATATACGGTGACCTGAAAGCCTTATGACGCTCATTTCGTTTCCAGAGTAAACTTATTGATGGCGGTAACTACGTAGCCGAAGGTGCTAAATCAACATGGCTTCTGTTTTCCCCTGCGACTCCTGATGAAGCAGGTTCCTTGGCCAGGTTTCTTGGGATCTTATCCTCTCATGGCGTAAATCTAAGCCACATCGAGTCCAGGTCCTCAGCCAGAAGACCGGGATACGAGTTCATGGTGGAATGTGAGCATGGATCTGGGGATTTTGGCGCGGCTTTGGAAGAGTTGAAAACAATTGCTGGATATCTGAACGTTATTTCCAGAGACTATAAGGACAACATATGTGAGTTTTTAAATTCCTGCCATATGAAATAAAATAAACTGTTGGGTATTTTAATAATTTAATAGTCAGTATAACCTCGCGTATGTTAGTAATTCTAATATTAATTAACCGTTATTCGCCGAACCCGAGCTGTTGAACTACAAGAATTGTCAAAAAAAAAATGTTTGCCTGTAAAGTCGGTTTACGGATGATAATTTTACGTGATAACGTCATAAGGAAACAAAGAGAGATAGATGCGTCACAAGTCGAACGCTTAGGCCGATCGTGCCTTCTCTATCGCTTGTTCCGCGCTCTCGCTTGCACGCGGTAGGTACTTCGTGAGGGTATGTACGTGTTCACCGATTTGTAAGACCTTATGACATCAAAATAATAAATAAAAAGAGAGCAGCGAAATGGAGTTTGGCGCTAGAGGCGGCGGACAAACATGCACAATGGAGTGTTTCTTTGTACCAGCGATGCGGGGGCAGCGCCCGAGCTCCTCCGGGCCAGCTTCGGGTGCTTAGAGCAGTATGAACGTCTCCTAATTGGTGTCGTTTTAAAAACTGTACCTCTGACATTTGCTTCAAAAAAGGACACATTAGGGTTCAGTGCATTGGCCACCAACCAAGCACCCAAGGCTTAAAACGGTACGGGCCGCGCATAGAGCAAAAACATAATTTTCTCGACAGCGGTAGTGTTTCCAAATGTGAGATGTGTAGCTTAGGAGTTTGCGGTTTAAATGATCGTCCATACAGTGTTCCTGTACAGGTGAATGGACTATTGTTGGATTATGAACTGGACACCTGGCCGTAAGTTATCTACTATTAATTATGATTGTTACTATTGAACAAAAGTTTCGTTATATACGGGGGAAAAACTAAAAACGCGTTTTGGAAAATTATTTACATGATGTCTGTCTTAGAATAAAGTGTGAGAAATATTTATTTTTGCAAGACTATGTAACGTATGTTGGGTTTGTTATTGATGAACATGGACTACACTGTACCTACATCCTGCAGATCCGAACAAAGTCAAGATGATTGTTGATGCCGCCGCTCCAAATGATATAACGCAGCTGCGTTCTTTGTTGAGTTCAACAACGCTTCAAAATTCATGGAAAATAGTATTTAGTACGTTACTTGCACCTTTACATAAGTTGTTGAAGAAAAACATTGGTAGGTATTAGTGTGAAAAATGCAAAAATGTATTTAAAGCCGTTAAGAAAATAATGTTATGTAAAAACGAGCGGATACCCGCGACTTCGTTCGCGTGGATATTGATTTTAATAATCCCGTGGGAATCATTTTGATTTTCCTATGCTCCTTTGAGCTTAAACCTTACTAAAAACTGTTAAAAGTTCACTGGCGGATGTTTAGGTACATCAAAATGTAAACATCCGCCAGTGAAAGTCCCATCAAAATCGGTCCAGCTTTTCGGAGATTAGCCAGTAGTCTTTAAAGTATCTACTTTCTAACAAAAAAAGAATGAATGAAATCGGACCACCCGTTAACGAATTACAGCTAAGTACACATTTTGCCTTTCATCCCCTCTCCCAAGGGAACCGTGCTGAATTTCGGGATAAAAAGTATCCTATATGTTACTCCATAGTATTAACTTAAATCATGCCGAGTTTTATTTCAATCCATTCGCTAGTTTTTACGTGATGCGCGCACAAACATACAGACAAACAGACAAACAGACAAACAGACAAACAGATAAACAGATAAACAGACAAACAGATAAACAGACAAACAGACAAACAGACAAAAATTTCAAAAATAGCTTTTTTACGTTCTATTACTTATCCCTAACATCCCCCAGTTATTATTTTGCAAAAATCTTCAATGTACAGATACGGCAATTCTACGATTTTATTATATGTATAGATAGATGTATAGATTATTATATGTATAGATATAGATGTTCTCATGTACTACGACCCCAAGCTACCATTGGTGTTATCTGTCGATAGAAGTTCTTATGGCATCGGGAGTATATTAGTATGTATATCAGATCAGTGATGAACATCCTATGAAGGAACATCCTGTGGAATATCCCATCCTATTTTGCGTCGGGAACATTGAATAAAACCGAGCGCGAGTATACTAAGTAACGTATCGTAACTTGATTAAGGAGGCTTTAACTATTGTCAGTGGAGTGAGTAAGCATCACCACTATTATTGTGAGCCGTAACTTGATGGACCACAAACCTCTCTTACTTATTTTCGCCTCATAGTCACAAACAGTTGCCAGTAGATTGCAAAGATATCTGTCAAATTAGCAGCGTACGACTTTCATATTGAATTTGTGAAATCTAAAGACAACTGCACTTAGTTACGCTTTATCTCGTCTCCCTTTGCCGTATGAACATAGTGAATTGGAACTGGCTCAGATTGCTTATATTATGTTGAAGCTACTTGTGCTATTTCTGCTAAATAAGAATAGCTCTTTTTGTTTACTTTATAAGAACCTATTTTAAAAAATATTTATCAATATCTAGTCACTGGTTGGCCTTCTCAGGTATTTATTTATTTATTTATTTATTTATTTGCATTGAAGTCCATACATGCAGGTAGCAGAAGTAGAAAAGCTTTATTTTCATCGTAAGGACAGCTTGACAATCGAAATGGATTGTGTAATATAAAACTAAAGGTTTGTCATACCGGACGTTTTGCGGCGTTGCATGTTGAGCGAACTTCTCGAGGATCAGGCGTGGTTTGAATTAAATTTATTTCATGTTTATTGGTCCCAATTAGATAAAGAAATAGAAGATTTAGTTCGGGAATGCTCTGCGTGCAGTCAGCGTCGAGATGCGCCGCCACGCGGTCAGCTGTACCCGGGGGCTTTCCCGGTGAAAACGTGGAAGCGGTTACTTATTGATTTTGCAGAGTTCCAAGGTAAGCGTTATTTAATCACCGTCCATGCTCACAAGCAAGTGGATTGAGATACAGATAATACGAGGTAATGAGTGGCATCAAGGTAATCGGACAGGAGTTGCTTTCCTGGTCTGTGGGGACGATTCGATTTAGCCTTTATCGATTTAGAGATGACCGGATCTCTCGGACAAAAACCCTGAGCAGACCGACGCATTGAGGTATGTAGTCCGGTCCTAGCTCACTCTTATAATCCCAGGCAGAAAAAATGGGTACCAGCTGTGGCTTCAGCGCGGAAAACGCCCTGCACATATCGCGTCCGTTCGTCGGTTGTACGAAGTAAATTATCCAGGTCAGTCCAACGAAGGTCAATCCAACCAAAATATTGACTCACCACTATCTAATATTTACTCACTCTACTCACAGGCCAGTGTCGATTTAATTTATAAATCCGAACCAGTTCCACCACCGACTGAAAGTAAATCGGTAATCGGAAAATACGGAAAAAAAAATCTTTCTCAACTCTTTATACTTAGATACCTCCGTAGAATTTAATCTTAAATTGTATTAGAAGACTTAACAATTTCCTTTTACCGTTTTTTTTTCTTACATAACAATAAAATATAGTTACATAATTTACATTTTACATTCATACATAAATAAAATATAGTTTCTTACATAAATAGTTTAAGTAGTTTTCACTTGTTATTCATTTTAATTTTAGTTTAAGTATCATTTTTAGAAGAGGACGTGTTGTATATACTTGTATATATGTGGGTACTCTTACAATTAAATAAAGTCAATTGTGGCACCGACTGTCATTTTGTTGTCCTTGCGTATATTAATTACATTAATATTTCTGATATTTAACTGAAACCATATTGGTATGTGATCATCCGTTTGGAGCTAAGATATAATAAAATAAAATAACAAATGCCCATCAATGACACAACCTTCGTAATTTTCATAGTTGCGAAATAAAATAGTACATTATGGTATAAGTGTGTAATGTTGGTGATTACCGCTGAGGCGATATTGAGACCCGAGCCGTTAGGTGAGGGTCTTAAGATAGCCGAGGACGGTAATCATCAATACACACGTGTATCATACGACGTTTTTCAACACACTTGCGAAGAAAATAACACTAAAATAGATATTTTCCTTGGATATTTCAGGTAGTAAACTTTCCATAACTTTAAGGGCTTCACATATATCGGGCGGTGTACAACATAAATCATTTTCTTCATAATTAGTACTTGTAGATATTTTAATTTTAATTAATAAATAACTGTAATTTCAACAGTGAAAACGAGTTATGAAAATTTTCTCACAATGGCGGGAAAAATTAATCAGTTTTCCTATGCGCGCACACATATAAGTGCGATCGGCCATAGACTATATAGAATGAGGTTTGTTTTCTATGGCATTTTGCAATGGCGGGAAAAATTAATCAGTTTTCTTAAGCGCGCGCTATAGACTATAGAATGAGATTTGTTTTATTTGGCTTTTCGCGGATAGCGTTTTAGCCACGTACAAAATGGGGAATTTCAAGTTTTCTTTATTACAGAAAAAACAAAAGTTATATTTCAGTGAAAGTTTTATTTATTAAACACGTACAAGTTGAAATTATCTATTTAAATACGAAGTTGCATGAAATGAGCAAGCAAAAAGTATATTAATTTATTTGTACTATTGAATACGACCTTTTTGTATCGAAACTTTTTTAAGAACAAAGGAACCAACTCAACCAATAAATTAAAAATAAAACTATAATTCACTTGTGAATTATAGTAAAACAAAAGTCACATTTTGAGTAATAGGTGTAATTATCTGCCTAATTGCGGTGAACGTAGAGCTACTTTATGAGCAAGTGTGTTGAAAAGAATCTTATAGTCTAAAAGAGAACAAAGCTGCTCATAGACTTTACAGACGGAGCACTATCTAAGAAGGAATCAGTAGCACGCTGAAAGCGGCAACGCAATACCGAAGTGTGTATTGACTACATGCAACTACGCTTGTGTGCGTGTTAGAATAATGATGCCAAACTCATAACTTTTACCCGATTAATGGAAAAAATATTTTATACAGTCTAGAATGTTGCTTAGGTAAATTTACATGCATGACTTGACAACGAGACTAACTCGTGTACGCCAATATGGCGTATCTTTTTTTGCCGCAATTCGCTGGTACGCGCTGCTCCTTCTAGGTCGTAGCGCAGCGGAGACCAATATTAATTTTATGAAGCTGATATAGCAGAACATTTAAAGATCCGAAAGTATGCTTTGCTAAATCATCTTGCTTAGAAAATATAAAGTTGATTGTTTTTTACAGCCACTGTACCATGGTTCCCCCGACGTATCAGGGATCTGGACAGATTCGCTAATCAGATCCTATCTTACGGTGCTGAGCTGGACTCCGACCACCCCGGATTCACTGACGCGGTGTACCGCGCTAGAAGGAAGTACTTCGCAGACATCGCCTTCAATTACAAACACGGCCAACCATTACCTCATGTGGATTACACGAAAGAAGAAATTGCCACCTGGGGCACAGTGTTCAGGAAGTTGACTGAACTGTATCCAACCCATGCTTGCAAAGAGCATAACCACGTGTTCCCTCTGTTGATCGAAAACTGTGGATACAGGGAGGATAATATTCCCCAGTTGGAAGATGTTTCCAATTTTCTAAAAGGTGTGTATGTAAATCATTATTAGGTACCACCGGTTGCGTAGGACTGTCTAAGTAAGACATTCCCAAACAGTCTAAATTTTAAGTTTATAAGATAACGTTGCAATTGATTTAGTTTAGTAAGTTTAGAGTTACCTAAGCTTTAACTCTATACCCCTTTTCGGTAATTTATATATTTCCAACTATTTATTCAGTTTAGTTAGGATCGGTCCGGATAATCCGGATAAATCCGGATCGGACTGGAGGTAGGCAACCACTAAGGCTAACTGTACCATTGACGTCTAGTACCTTTTTTTTTTCCCTGTTTTCTCTGACCGTCCTTCCCGGTACTGCGGATTGCATGACTTCAGGAAGGGGGCTGTCTCAGCTCAGGCTTCGTTGCACCTTTGTCTGTCCCACTCGTCTTTCACTCTCTTTCCCATAATTGTTTGCAAAATTTCGGCGCCTCTATTCCACCTCTCTACGCTCTCCAGCATCTGTGGCACCAGATTGTCTCTGGACAGAGGTTCTCTATCCCCTAATCGTTCGTTTCTTAGTTGGGCGAACTCCCTGCACTCAAAGATTGCATGGTTCGGCGTGTCTTCCTCGCCGCAGTAGGTGCAATTGTCGTTGGCTGCCTTGCCAATAGCGTGGAGGTAGGTATTAAAGACTCCATGTCCGCTCAGTGCCTGTGTCATTAGTTTATCGACCTCGCCATGTTTTCTAGTCACCCATTTTTGGAGGTCCGGTATGAGGTCTCTAGTCCATTGCCCTTTTCCTTTTTCCTTCCATTCCTTGTCCCATTCTTTCAGCGTTCTGTGTCGCTCTTCTTCTGGAGTTTTTTGGTCTAGCCTTTTGAACAGCCTCGTTCTTTCCACAACTAACCTATCTACAGGTATTAATCCTGCTATTACCAAGACCGCTTCTTTGGATATTGTCCGGTATGCACCACAAATTCGAATAGCCAAACGACGCTGTATCCTCCCTAGCATGTCATTATACTTGGTCATCAGGAGTGCTTGGCCCCAAACTGGTGCTCCATACAGCATGATTGAGTGTGCCACTGATGCGAGGATCCTTCTTTTGCTGGCTCTAGGTTCACCTTTTCGGGGCATTAGCTGGCTAATTGCGGCTGTCAACTTTTCAGCCTTTTCTGCTGTTTGCACTATATGCTTGTCGAACTTCAGGCTGCGATCTAGCCACACTCCGAGATATTTTAATTTCTCGCTAGGTTTGATTGGTACTCCTTCGACAGTAAAAGTAATTGGGCCGTGCTTTTTTCTTCCGCTTAGGATTATTGCCTCTGTTTTCTCTGGGGCCAGTTTTAATTGTTTACTGATCATCCACTCGTTAATTTTCTGTAGAGCCCGGTTGGTCCTTCGCATGAGTAGATCATCTGTTCTGGCGGATATTACCAGAGCCAAATCATCCGCAAAACCAACGAGGTGGGCCTCTTCTCCAAGGTCTAGTTTAAATACTTCATTGTACAATATGTTCCAAAGCGTAGGGCCGAGGATAGAGCCCTGCGGCACTCCACTAGACACCTTGATTGTTTCAGTCCTTCCCGCAGCATCAGTTATGATAATGCTTCTCTGGTCAAGGTAACTGCTAATAAGGTTTCTGATGTATTCAGGGAATTTTCTCTTTTTACATTCCTCTAGAATCTGGTTCCAAGGTGCAGAATTAAAAGCATTTCTGACGTCTAGTGCCACAAGTGCACACAGCTTCCTGGTACGCTGTGTACCTTGCTTGGCTGCATTAGCAATACTTTTCACTTTTTCGATGGCATCCAGTGTGGATTTGCCTCGCCTGAACCCGTACTGCTCATCTGCTAGTCCGCCATGCTCTGGCAATAATTCCTCTATTCTATTCACGAGGAGTCTTTCCAACAGTTTGCCGTAGCAATCTAGCAGACATAGAGGCCTATAACCTGAGGGGTCATCCGCCGGCTTGTTCTTTTTTCGCAGCAGGAGTAGTCTAGCAGTTTTCCAGATAGTCGGAAACTCGCCAGTTTGAAAAATGTTGCACATAACCTCTCTTATTTCATTTGGGATCACCTTAACAGATAATTTGACGATTTCTGGTGCTATTTGGTCTGGTCCCGGAGCTTTCCGAAGTTTGATCTGGTTGACGGCTTTACTCAGTTCTTCGCTAGTAATTTTTGTAATCTGGTTTGATCGACCATTAGACCTGGCGAAGTCACTATGAGTGGGGAACAGGACTGATACAATGTCACGCATCTTCCCTAGGCTGATGGGAGCAGGTGGGGATCTTCTAAGCTTCTTTGTTACTATTTTATATCCCAGCCCCCATACGTCTTTCTCAACTTCTTCGCTAACTATTCTCCAGTGTTCTCCTTTTGATTTTTGAATTAGAATCTGTAGTTCCAGCTTTGCAGATTTGTACTTATTTTTAGCATCTTCGCAAATTATGTCTTGATTGCGCCTTTCCTCTTCTGACTTTTCCAATCTTTTTTTCTTAGAGTTCGCTCTCTGACTCTCTCTCGCTGACGTCTAGTACCTACTGTCTTCTGGCAAGACGTACTTCTTAGGCCAAGTGAACCTTTACCAGCTATTTTCCTTTGAATAAAATTTCCTTTATAAAGTAGGCAAGGAATATGGCAGGATTTTTCAAAATTCCCACGTGATAGGGAACTTCTAATTCCACTATTGTAAGTCATTAGTTTCTGATAATTGCGGATCATAGCAACCCACGCGCTAAGCTAATATAAGCACTTTGTCCACTTTGCTTTTGTTTTGTTCTCAGATTGTACAGGATTCACTCTCCGGCCGGTAGCCGGGCTGCTGTCCTCGCGCGACTTCCTGGCGGGGCTGGCGTTCCGCGTGTTCCACAGCACGCAGTACATCAGGCACCACTCCCGGCCGCTGTACACGCCGGAGCCGGACGTGTGCCACGAGCTGCTGGGGCACGCGCCGCTGTTCGCTGACCCGGCCTTCGCACAATTCTCGCAAGAAATCGGCCTCGCTTCTTTGGGAGCGCCTGATGATTATATTGAAAAACTTGCGACGGTTAGCAGCATAAAAAATCGTTTAATGAATTACGTAGAGATAAGAAGTAGAAAATTTTAAAACTAACCCTAAATCCACGCGGCCAAATCGTGGGCCTCAGCTAGTCATATGTGAATCACTCAAAATTTTCATCCCTCGCACTCACATCACTCGATTTTAGTTAGATTAGAAGATATGATCATTCAAGGTCTAAGTCCCTCTCCCCAGAAGAAAGAATGCCTGTGCCCAGAATGGGACGCTAAAAGGGTCATTTTAAAGCCTTCTTTTCTGGTTAACTGTACTTGGATTTCATATAATTTTCTGCACCCAGTCACACAAAATCACTCACTTTTTTTAGTGTTTCTGGTTCACCGTGGAGTTCGGTCTGTGTCGGCAAGAGGGGCAGCTGAAGGCCTTCGGAGCTGGCCTCCTGTCATCGTTCGGGGAACTGCAGTACTGTCTCTCCGACAAGCCCGAGCTCAGAGAGTTCGAGCCGAGTGTCACCGGTGATCAGAAGTACCCTATCACGGACTATCAGCCGGTATACTTCGTCGCCAACAGCTTTGAAAGTGCCAAAGAGAAAATGATGTAAGTTTTATATATAGCGTCATATAGTTTGCTGTCTGAGAATCTGTTAAAGCGCAGGCCACATTGGCAGTGAAGTGAAACGAAACGAGGTTTGTTTCATTTCACTCATGTCGCTAGACTATGAAAGCTCTCAAGTTCGAATCACTGCTTCGTTTAGCTCTGTAGTTCGCGATGTGAACCGTAGTATGAAAAGACGCGGTAGCGACATGAGCGAAGCGAAACGAATCTCATTTCACTACGCTTCGCTCCTAATGTGGCCTGCGCTTAAGAATAATTTTTAATAGAATACTCATCTGGAAACTGACGAATATTCCTAATTTCCATTCAACTAAATGCATATTCACGCCAAATCATAATTATAGATATACCTAATTGAAAAGTTTAGGTAGCAAATAAGTTATATTCAAAAAAAAATTTACAATGTGCTTTCGAATCATCAAAAAAAATCGTAAATCTGGTACTGGTTTGAATCGCCCTTGCTTCCGACAAGAACAAGCAAGAAACTCGACTGTTGCTCTTTCTGTCGATTCTATTTCGACGTGAAGATATACTTACTTATGTTAAGTGTTACGCAAAGAATAGGATAAGTCTCAATGATTCCAAAATTTTACCTACCTCTACCTCTTGGGATGTTAAGGCTTGTTTAGACCATGCCTGACCTAAATGACCTGCATTTACTGAAAAATAGTTCCCGGACGAGGTTATTATTCTACAATATTGTATTCATTAATAATTAATTTTGCAGAAAATTCGCTCAAACGATTCCCCGCGATTTTGGTGTGAGGTACAACCCCTACACACAGAGCATCGACATCCTGGACTCCCCGCGCCAGATGACAGACCTCCTCAAACAAATCCATACGGAAATGGAACTGCTACTTGGCACAATGGATAAACTGTAGACCAGTTTAAGACCTTTGTTGAGACATTCTGAATTAAAATTGCTCACCATGCACTATGAAATAATATCGAAATTGGTACGGAAATAGAAATGGTACAATTTTAAGTTACAATACTCGTATCTTTATATTATGTCATCATCACAGTCGAAACGTCGAGAGAAATACCTACTCTTGAAAACGATTAAAATTCAAACCCAGTATATAAGGATCTGTCATCCACTGAAGCGGAGCGGAGCCGAGACGTGCTCAGCAGACCAATAGGCAGTGACGTGGCGTAGGAAAATAGTATTCATTTGATGACCTAAAACGTATGGCTTCATTTGCCAAACGACTAATTCAATTGTGTATGGGCTTCATAGATGCTTTATGATTTGGATCGTTATTAATAAATTCAATTTTTTTTTTAATTTTTTGAGCTCATTGCACATTGCTAATGTCAAATCTTGTTTATACAATTCAAATTCGCCTTTAACGATCTATGACCTATGAATTGCTTGTATTTAAGAACTATCCATGAACAGCCTTACACAATCGCACCTCAGGTCGATAAGTGGCATGGTAATTTAATGAGATTGGTCCACTCAACATCGCTCTGCTCCGCTTCGATAGACAGGCACCCTAAATACTCATACAAGCTATTGTAACAAATTAGTTAGCTATAGCACGATATCGAAGTCGATTTGGCCTCTCACCCGTCCTTGTCAGAACGGAATATTAAATTAATATTTAAACCGCTTTCAAGAGTAAAGCGCAGGCCCCATTGGGAGCGAACCGACGTTCGTTTCGCTCAGCTCACGCCGCTACCGTGTCTTCTATATCTACTGCGGTTCACACTGCGAACGCGAAAGCGAAGCGAAGCGAAGTTCCCATTGTCTAGCGACATGAGCGAAGCGAAACCACTCCGCTTCGCTCCCAAATGGCTCTGCGCTTAAACGTGCTTTAATAGTAGGTATATTATTGTTTTAATTATTAATAAAATTGTATGGAAACATGACTAATAATAAATAAATCAATAGGTAGGTAAGTATAAAATATGTTAATCATAAATGTTTGCTGAATGCATGGTGTGTGTGTGTGTGTAAAATAGTATTTAATGTAAAAATTTATATAAATAAATAAAATATCGAGCTAGAGAAAGATCGATTTTGTAACATGTGAAAAGAAAAGAAAATCGTGAAAAATTATGGAATCGACCATATTGTATGTATGATGTATGTTAAGATTATAGAAATACAAATGACATTCCGATTTTCACGAGCCTGTTCCACTTTCTTTTAGTGTAGTTCTCTAATAAAAATATAGTAATTTAATAAAAACATATTTGTGTAACAATAAAACTTCCATCATAATCAACATAATATAATCAATAATTTGTACAGAATAAACTAAGTACCTAGTACTCGTTTTAATATAACTATATCTAAAAAATGACAAGATGGAAAGAGAAGTGGTGATTATTTATCGACCAATATTATTAATAAAAATCACTTACTTATATGAGACCTAAAATTTACAAATATTATGTATAATATTTTATTAAATTTATTTACAAAAAGCGATTGCTTTGTTAACTATGGATTATAGAGATTTAACATTTATAATTTACTTAATTGAATACCTAATTATAAAATAAAAGTTACCTACCATCTTTATGAACAAGTATGAAGTTGGTACCCTACATATTTATTTCGAAGATAGTTTCCTTACATAAAATACTTTAGATCGATGTTGTTGCAGTGATGTTACGAAAAGGATTCAGTAATCTAGCTTAGCCGAAGAACCGTACGCGGACGAACCCAAGCTAATTTTGCATTTTTATTTGGCTAAATTGATTCAACTTAAGGCCTGGGAATTGAATACCCTAAGGTGAAATCTCCGTCCTCTGAGCTATGGCTCAGATGATGATGAGATCACCTTCGTTAATGCTTTAATGCTTGTAACAAAATAGTTCGTCTTACAATTAATCTAAAGATTAGTCAAATAATGCAAGTGGGTCTTTGAGAATAGATTCTCATGGAAAATCGTTCTTTCACAACTTCTCTTATAAACACTGTACCTGTCTTCGTATTTATAAAAAAATGTTGGACGTCCATCTTACTACAAAATATGGTATAGATTTCAGACTTACATATGCGTTCCCAATCAGTGACCAAAACAGACCTACAAAATAAATCTAGCGATCAATTTAAAAGAATTGCTCTACAGGTAGTAAAAAGAGTTTATTTATTGTTGATTATTTTTTAGTAATGATGTACGAAACAAAAAAAGTAGAAATTGGGACTAAGAAAAGGGGTTTTGGAATAAATATAATATATAAGTAGTACATATACAACAAATAGTCGATATTGTGACAAAAAGATCGTTAGCATAAAATTTTACAAAAACAGTTGTTATTATAATAATTGCTACTCATATGTAGATATATTAGCTATCATACAACAGTAAGGATGACTTTTAACAACTACGTTAACGGTAAGAAAGACGTCTTTCTGAAATGGAATGTCTTTAATAATGTTGATATCTTTTTCACATTTCATATTAGATAAATAAATGTACCTACCTATTAATACATAAGTCCGAGATTATAATCTTGAAACTGTAACATATAAAGATTTATAATATTCTTTTACTTTATTAAAACTATTTGCTAACTACAGATTTTATAAGTTAAAATTTTAACAAAAAAGTTTCAAACCGGTAAAGAACTAAGAAAAATATATTTTACAAATACATTGTGTGATTGGATGTTTATTAGAAATTAAACATTACATGTTATAAATATATTGAAATATATTATTTTGGCACTAAGTAGTTCTATTTTTTAATTTCTATAGCGTAAGCCAGTATTGCCACTTTCAATGCAAAACTGTTTGACAATCCAAACAAATTACATTTGAACGTATCACAGCTGTTAAAATAAATAAATAAATTAATACAACTTTTTACATTAGGGGACACTCGATACCTTAAATAAAAGTGTTTTCAATTTGTATATAAATATTTTTACAAATGCGTGAGAATTTTTACAAGTTATTAAGCCTAATTTATTTACACGTTTCCCACTGTGTAAGTACTTATATATTAATTGATTACTAATTAGTAATTATAGTACTTGCTTTTATTTTGTCATGTATACGGTAATTCAGTAAACCAGAATGAAATGGACTTTTCCTGGGGTTGCTAAATATATATTAACAAACATAATATTATTTATTTTCTAAACATTTATGTCACCTACGATGGGCTACCTATCAAGTTTTCATATTAATTAAACGGGCGTTTTTCTTTATTTTATGGACCTCCGCTCCACTCGATCTTGTACTACGGGAGGTCGGAGTCCAATTTAAAAAGTCATTTTATACCGACTGGAAATTTTAACAATAATAGTTCAGACCTAACCCATCACAGCTCCGAACTTCAGCTGCCGCACCAGTGGTGGAGTTAAGAGTGAGAGCATGTGAAAGTGCTTGAAAATCAAACCGCTCCGAGTGATTTTATCCCGGACAAAAATGGTCTTAAATATTGTTTCGAACATTTTTGATACATAAACAATCTTCAGCTACACTGCCGAGGGTGGGTTATGCGTCCGCTACGCGCATGAAGTGCAATAATTAAAATTTTGAAAAATAAAGTTATTTTATACCTTATGAAATTTATGCAGCGGAATTTTCACACTTTTAAAATAATAAAAAAAAATCTTCAGCTGCACTTCTGGTGGGGGAACGACCTTCAGTCAGCGTGATAAACATTTTGCGCGCTCAGTGCATTTAGCCTAGTAAATCTAAGAAAAATATCCTATAGTTTTAAAAATTGGCCAAATGTATTTTTTGCATTATAATTACGAATAGCATTACGAATAGCATTATAATTACTTCTGACAAAAGTTTTTGTATACAATTTGCTACAACTTTGGTCTCCTTCATTTTTACGCTAAGTTTATTACTTTAGGAGCTATAGGGTGTTTAAGGGTATTTTAGGTCCCTTTTTCGTTTTTTTTGCTCATTTCTCGAAAATCTCTACTAATAGTATTATAATTAATTTTGCTATAGAGAACTTTTGTCAAAAGTAATTATAATACTATTCGTAGAGATTTTCGAGAAATGAGCAAAAAAAACGATAAAGGGATCTAAAACACCCTATAGCTCCTAAAGTAATAAACTTAGCGTAAAAATGAAAGAGACCAAATTTGTAGCAAATTGTATACAAAAACTTTTGTCAGGAGTAATTATAATGCTATTTGTAGTGATTATCGTGATATGAGAAAAAAACCGAAAAAAGGGACAAAATTAAAAATGGCGGCTGGTTATGCATCCCTCATATGGGGTTTTTTGATATATTCAAGAGGAAGGCACAAAAAATACATTTGGCTAATTTTTAAAACTATAGGATATTTTTCCTAGATTTACTAGGCTAAATGCACTGAGCGCGCAAAATGTTCATCACGCTGACTGACGGTCTTTCGCCCACCAGAAGTGCAGCTGACGATTTTCTTTATTATTTCAAAAGTGTGAAAATTCTGCTGCATAAATTTCATAAGGTATAAAATAACTTTATTTGTCAAAATTTTAATGCACTTCATGCGCGTAGCGGACGTATAACCCACCCTCGGCAGTGCAGCTGAAGATTGTTTCTGTATCAAAAATGTTCGAAACATTAATGATTTAAGACCATTTTTGTCCGGGATAAAATCACTCGGAGCAGTTTGATTTTCAAGCACTTTCACATGCTCTCACTCTTAACTCCACCACTGGTGCGGCAGCTGAAGTTCGGAGCTGTGATGGGTTAGGTCTGAACTATTATTGTTAAAATTTCCAGTCGGTATAAAATGACTTTTTAAATTGGACTCCGACCTCCCGTAGTATTGTAGACTTACTTCATTCACGACCTCCTTCGAGAATTTCATGGACCATATTATCTCGTGGAATTTTTACAATATATTATATTATTACTAGAGCTATGACTCTAATACCTATAGCTTTTGATGTTATTGGGTAAAATAAAGTTTGGTGGGCATTTATCCATTTATTAACCGACTTCCAAAAAGGAGGAGGTTCTCAATTCGGCGCGTATTTTTTTTTTTTTGAAGCTAAATGGATATTTATTTTAAGTTCGGAAAACAGATTATAAAGAGTAGAGCCGATCAGAAACATAAATAATTGATCTGTTCTCTTTTCTAAAATCAATGTTATAGATATTATACTTATGGTTCTTTGAATAAAATCCGTTTACATATCTATTATATTATGAACGATATTTTAACGACGAGAGCCAAAATAATTAATTTAACTTGCACCGATACGAATAGTTTTGTTGGCGTCAAAAAGTGATCTTCCCGGATTACAAAAGGCTTAGAGCCTTAGAATAAATAGGTAAGGAAAGGCAGTCGTCGACGCGGCGATAAGCCTTTTAGCAAGCCTAAAAGGCTATCGTCGCGTCAGTGCTCAAGGTACTCATGCGCTTGTGTGCGTGTCGGCAAATGTAATTACAGAGCACACATGGGTTGGTTTATAGCTTACGTTTCGAGCGGAAATTTGTTAGAAACTTCCATTCTAAGCGTAATAGTTCGATGCTTAGAGCAAAGCAAGCGGTGTTTCAGACACGGCTCTTAGAAGGCGTAATAGTGCAAGTGTATAAAGGCAAATTAATTAATAACGAGTATTCGTGGGGCCGTGAGCGGTGAGACGGCCGTCAGTTTTCATATCACTGGTGGGTTCCAAACCCGCATCCTGTACAGGGCAATAAATGAACAAAGGGCAGAATGGTCTGCGTCGGGTGCGCTCAAACTTCACTCTGCATGCAGTGAATAGACGAGTCTTCCGATAGCTCATCCATTGAAGAGTCCGTGAAAGAAGTGCCATCTGAAAAACATCATTGCGAAACATGAATCACTAGTGCAATTTATATTACAAACTTATGGTCCACATTCGCAAGTAGGTATCAAACGGAATACCTAATTATGGAATCACCTTGATGTTTATCTGTTCGTCAATTTGTCTAATAATGGCTGGTTTTTTTTCCAGAAAATATTAAAGGTATAATTGAGAGAGTTAAACAGTTACAGAAACTTGTTACCGCTGCTAAAATTATAACTAGCAAATTATAACGCTTTGTACCTACTCAAATTAAAAAAAACCCGGCCAAGTGCGAGTCGGACTCGCGCACGACGGGTTCCGTACAATTATCTATAAAAAATACAAAAAATCACGTTTGTTGTATGGGAGCCCCCTTCAATATTTATTTTATTCTGTTTTTTAGTATTTTTTGTAAACAGGAAAATTTTAAAATTTTTAAATCTATTTTTTTTTTCATCATCTGTGAAAATTTCAACACTTCATGAGATACAGCCTGGTGACAGACGGACGGACCTACAGACAGACGGACAGCGGAGTCTCAGTAAAAATTGTTTCATGGTATGTCTCACACAAGTCAACGTCGGAAAAGAAGCCTCTACAGCATCGTCGATCGAATACGTACCTATTGGGACGAAAGGCGGCTTGTTCTGGAAGGAATACGTAAGGTGGAGGTTGATAGGCCGGCCAAACCCCACCGAGTCCGCGTCCCGGGACATTGCTGCGAACAACAATCCACCAATGCTGTTCAGTATGCTCCGTGTAACCGCGTCGCAATCAAGCGCTTATGACCACGAAGAACCCAGTATTATGTTTAAAAAACTTTGTTAAATAAGAAATAAAAAATATTTTGAAACATTCGCAAAAAAATCCAATTCGCAAAAGATGTGAGTTTTATATCGCAAAAGCAACATACAAAATGGGAAGGATAAGTGCATAAAAATTTTCGAATTGTAAATATCGTTTCAGAAACAGTCACTTCATAAATAAATTAAACGGCAATAGAATTTAATTTGTGAACGATGTTACTAAATTATGCTATGACTTCATTCAAATGGCGACATTGTAGCTACTATGTGATGTTTTATCGAATAGCATAGTGACAGAATACAATCAAATGACAGAAGAGAGAGAATAAATACATCATCCTAGTTCAAATACGATATTCTGACACAAGCAGTAGCAAAAAAACACAAGCAGTAGAATAAGAATTCTACTGCTTGTGTTTTTTGCTACTGCTTGTTTTCGCGTAAACATTCACTGGCACTACTCTATTCGATACTTATACGGGATTTATCACCCTGAACGTAATCGTAACATAACGGTTAATAACATTTACTAATTCAAAACTTCTTTCGCATAAAATCTTTGTTGTTACCTACCTACAACAAGGTAGGGTTTCCAAAATGCCTCACCTTGACTTTGTTTTCCTTTCCCCGTGTGCTGATGCTTCTTCTGACGAGCTCGGCTGTTCTGAAACCACACTTGCGTGACCCGTTTGCTCAGACCCGTGACCTGCGCGATCCTCTCCAGGTCTTGCCCGTCCGGGTTGGAGTCCAGCTGGAAGTTGGCTTGGAGGACCTGCAGCTGTTCCTCGGTGAAGGTCGTCCGGACACGTTTCGCCTTGCTCTTGTGATAGCCCTCAGAGTCGCAGCCGTCTGAAGTTGAGATAGTACTTTGTGATTAACAGACCTTTGGCGGTTACACATGTCTAGATTCACATTATTATTCTTAAAGAACCTAGCAGATTGGAAGAAATTGGCAGGGATTTTAGAATTACTTTGTGGATTTAACTTTAACGATTTGATAATATAATATCACCAGTTACTTACATGATATGTAAATGTAATGGGTCGAAATATTGAAATTGTTACATATTCATATTATAGAGGTATTTATACACCAGTTGCGTTACAATGCGACCCACATGAAAATTATGTGTACTCATTTTCTCGTCAAAGACAATGAGAGATAAACGAGAAAATGCGTAGACACAATTTTCTCGCGAGTCGCATGCTAGCACATCTGGTTAGTACCTGTTCAGATCTGAAGTAACTTCACTTGAAAGTCAGCCGTTGTGCTTCACAATTCAGGAAAAAGTGTTAAGAGAAAAAAATCACCGTCAGAAGAAATGGATCCTCCGTCCAAGGTTTCCAAATAGTGCGGCTTGCAGAGCACCCTGTCCTCGTGCAGAGCGAACTGTTCTCCAGTGGAGAGCTGCCGGCCGCACGCGTCGCACGCGAAGCACGCCAGGTGGTACACCTGCTCCCGAGCCTTGCGCACCCAGTCCGAAGAGCTGATGCCCCGGCAGCACTTGGAGCACTTGGCACCGAAACTCCTGCGCGAAACGAACTTCAATTGACGAATTCGTAGTGATAAAAGCTGTCTACGATACACGATGCTACTTAAAATGCCAGTTCATTTGATTAATAATATCAATGTAAGTAAGTCAAGTAAAATTATTAGTAATTTAACAGTCCGCATTTCTACGTGGTACCTACTATCTAAACAAAACTAAGCAGGAAATTATAGCGTATCTTTTGCAATCCTTTTCCGCAAGGAGAATTGTGAAAGGATATCACTATTTTTATAGACTTATTGTCGACTTCAAAAAATGAGGTTATTAATTCGACAGTTTGTATGTATGTGAAAATGTATAACTATGAACGGATTGATGAAAATGGAATGTAACCAGTTTTTTTTTATTGGCTTACATTTACTCAGCTTAGGAAACAGTACAAGCTTCATCAAATTCGGTTCTGTACTTTTCAAGAAGATTAACTTTCAATCTTTTAGATTATTACTTTGTCAGTTTAGTTTTGTTTGGATATTATGTACACGGGGTATTACAATCGGTAATAGTATGTAGTAGGCAAGAAAGCAGGACGCTTGGACGTACGAGTAAGAAGCGCGTTGGACCGCCCGTATTCCCCACATATGCGTCCATAAGTCCCAGTCTTTTGCCTTGTCGCGTACCTACTGTAACATTTTGAGGACAGTGTTTTCATAAACATGCAATTAGTACAGATATTTTCTACAGATAACAACATTCGCAAAGGCTCCGCTCACACGCTTATTAATTAGAACTTTCGCTTGGCAGCCGCTCATTTCGCAACATGGGGCTATGAATAAAACAATAAAAAATTATAACTTAAGTACTTACCTTGTAAGAATGTGATGGGTTAATTATTATTATTCCCCTCCTACTGACCGAAAAGCTTTTACTATGAGTAGATACCTACTACATTAGTCCAAAGGGTAGGATTTCAGATTTCGGCCCCTTTAACCTATGAGCTATGAAGGGTATTGATTTTTTATTAGTACTTCTCTGGGTGCGCGGGTCAATGAATTAATGGCCACAGGGCATCCGGAGCGGTATTTTCAAATAGCAAGATATTTTTTTGGATATCTGCCTGAAGATGTTATCTTCTAGGATTATTTTTCTGAGAGCTTCTTTTTAACCCCCGACGGAAAAACGACGGGGTGTTATAAGTTTGACGTGTCTGTGTGTGTGTGTGTATGTGTGTGTGTGTGTGTGTTTGTGTTCCCCTGTGGCGCTCAAACGGGTGGACCGATTTGAATGCGGTTTTTTTTGTTTGAAAGGTGAATTAGTCGAGAGTGTTGTTAGCTATGTTTGATGAAAATCGGTTCAAGATGGCCGCCGCTACAAAATGGCGGATTACATATTTTTTCACAACTCCCTTAATATGGGTATCAAATGAAAGGGCTTGACTAGTTAGCATTATTGCAAATCCAAGATGGCCGCCACCACAAAATGGCGAATGTCGGGGGTTTTTTAAATTTTTAATTTATACTTGTATTCTGTTAAAATGTTAGAATTAAAAATTCTTGTGATTGTTCAGTTCTTCAACAATAAATATGACCAGATACGACCTTTGTGTAACACGTTCAAGTGATTATACGGTAGCATGGCTTTCCACGAGGCGAGGCTGACGTCCTTACACCACCCTCCTGCTCCAAATGTCAGAACCTTGATCACTATGACGTGTCTACTAAGTACTCGTCGAGATAAATCTTACCAAAAAAGCCTCATTCAAATCGATTCACGCGTTTAAGAACTACGGTGCGACAGCTGCATATATACATAGCGGTCAAACTTATAACACCCTTCTTTTTGCGTCGGGGGTTAAAAAAGAGTTTAGTGCCTTAGCGTTCGCCAGAGGTCATTCAGTGTAGCTCCTTATCGGCGGCGGGCGGCTGCCACTGTGCAAATCTCAATAATTAATTAATGAAGGATACGCGTGCAGCGCAGCACTCCATTAACACCGTATCATATCGTCCGCGCCGCTACATTAAAACACTTTTGTTTTTGCTCTTATTTTATACTCCTGTTGGAGAGCTCCGTAACTTTTGGTCCATCTGGGACCGCCATTATGATCACTTAAATCTGATAATAAGCGTTCAATCTGAGAGACGAAATCGTGTTCTCAGTCGAGGCCAAAAAAGAGGAGGTTCTCAATTCGGCGCGTATTTTTTTTATGGCAAGCAAACTCCAACGATTATGTAATAAATAGAAAGAATGATGACCCGGACCCGCAGTAATGGATTATACAATGCAGAGGGAGGATCTGGCACCACCAGGAATTTTCAACCTATCTGTATGAAAACTCTTGTATAGAGACTTCTATATACATACGTCTTGCTTGTCTTTGCTATGTGCGACTCGTTTGATGCCATCTGTCCATCCAGTGAGGGGTCTGACAACATTGTGCTTTCCGATGGGAGGTCACCATTACAACACCTTGAAACTCAAAGTCTATCGATCTTTCGTAATGCCCCACCCATGTTCGTTTCAGTTCAGTGGCGTAGCGTACCTTGGCGGGGCCCCGTATAAAAATTTGTTTGGGGGCCCTTATGAAGGGTGGATTTCTCACAAAAGAAAAAAAAATTGCATAAAATTAAAAGCAATATTTATTCATCATAATTGTTTATCTGTCACTTTTTCTAAAATTTTTACAAACATTTCAAATTAAATATATACTCTCCTTGCCTTTTTTTCGGCAAACTGATTTATTAAATCATTTATAGCTAAACTAGCGGCACGCTATGATGGCCGGTTTGACACAATATTACAATAGTGATGTGGAATGTCAATTTATTCTCGAACAAAAAACAATTAAGTTTTGTTTTTGTACCTGATTAAATAGGTTTAATAAAACAAAAATGTATATGTTTATTTAATTTATTTGAACGAACTGAATATTTGAACGAAAATGAATATACATACTTTATATGCACACAAGAAACATATGAATACAAAAGATACCAAAAAAGGTGCCACAAAAGGCCATAATTAATCAGATTCGTCCATACTACTATTTTCACTGTCGTCACTGCTATCATCACATACATTAATAATTATATGTTCGTTTTCTATAATATTATCTATTTTCACATCTCTTTCATAATCTTCCCTTATTAATTTAACAGTTCTATTCACAACCTTTTCCCAGTCTCCTTTAGTCACATGTTCACAAGCTTCTTCTAATAATTTTAGCATTTTTTTTGTGGTAAATGGGGGTTCTGTATTGTGTCTTGCAGCATATCCCTTAATTTGAGCCCACACCAACTCAATCGCATTATACTCACAATGGTAAGGCGGTAACCGTATAACTCTGTGCCCATGTTCTAATGCTATTTCGTCAATGACGTATCGGATCTTGGTTGGTTTGTTTTCTTTTAAAAGACGTACTAATTCCGCTTTTAACATATTCATGTTTGCATCTACGCCATTTTTACGAAGCCATGCGACGATATCAGCTTTCTTTTGGGATTGGGCAGGTGGCTTGTCAATTTGCATCGAGTGGTATGGGGCGTTGTCCATAATTATAATAGATGGTTCAGGGAGGCTACACAACATTGAGGTAAACCATTCAGTAAACTTTTCTCCATTCATGTCTTCATGATAGTCTCCAGTGGTTTTTGACGCAAAAGCCATGAGAGAACCTTCGACAAACCCGTTGATGGTTCCGGCGTGACAAATTATAAGTCGCGATCCTTTTCCTACAGGAACTTTGGAAGTAGATGCTGCTGTGTCATCGTTCCAAGAACGGCCTACAGTATGGTTAGCATTAAGCCATGTTTCATCCAAGAACACAACATTTTGCCAATTTTTGATTTCTTTCACTTGCCGTAAAAAAGTATACCTTGCCATCGCTATATCAAATCTTTCCATCAATATTTTGCGTTTGTTACATTTTTTGTATCGAAATCCAATGGTCTTCAAAATCTTCGTTAAAGAACTTTCCCCACCGAAGAATAATCCAGCTTCCTTCAGTGAATGCACCAACTTTTTTCTTGTTGGATACTCCTTCTGTAAATAGTAGCCGTAAACATGTCTTCGGATAGCATCGGCATCAAAGCTATCGATGCCTAAGACTGGTTTTGCTCGTTTTCTCTTTTTTGGTGTGTGAAGTTTATTTTCTTCTGTGCCAGTCTCGCCATATTTTTTTTTAGTTATCCGTCTAACAGTTCGTTGTCCAATATTAAGCGCATCAGCTACGCGTTCAACCACTGACGTTATAGGTAAAATTGGCCCTCCATTTTGAGCTTCACGATCGAAATAGTTACGAAGGCGTATTACGAACTCACGTGTCTGACTATTTAGAACAGTTCTCTGCGTACGTTCGGTCATATCGACGAAATCCACAACAAAGGGCTTGAACAGAGTCCAAATTAACGAGCAAGGGTCAACAGTAATGCAGTATCAATATTTGAAATCCAAAGCCAGGTCAAAACTATATCACAATCGCATTGCACTGACAGTTTATACTTTTCGAAGCAACGTCAATTCGAAACTGCTTTGTTTTGCATTGAGCATTGACGCGAGTTTGCCGGAGGTAGTAGTTGTGCTAGCCAGCGATCCTATGTGACGATCGTATTAGATTCCATTTTTAAAAATTTATTGATATTTTTTTGCGATTTCAGAGGTTTGTCCACATAGTGAAAATTGTTCATATTCACAAGTACATTCACCCCTTAAATGGTGCAAACTGATTTTTCTACACTTGTATACATTTAAGAAATCAATTTAATAAATAAATTTTGAGTCCTAAACCTAAAACTACATTCGATAAAATTTATGAATCTCTGCACATCACTATCGTCAATAAAGTAATACAATTATTTCCTTCAAAGTCGTTATCAATTAATACGGAACTTCATGAGCGGACAAACGTCAAACCGGCCATCATAGCGTGCCGCTAGAGTAATGATGACTTTAGTTTTTCTAAAGATTCTGCCTCTATGGACAACTTTTTGGACAACATTTTTTTACTTTTGTCATTTCTGTCATAAACAAAAATTTGGGAAGTTTTTGTTAATTTTTGCTTACGCACGTCGGGGGCCCCCGTGGCTTGGGGGCCCCGTATAATTGATACGGCATATACGGCGGTAGCTACGCCCCTGTTTCAGTTTCGTGATTGGTTGAGCTATGTTGGTTAATTCTGGTATCTTACTTCTTGGTATCTCCTAGTACCTACCTAACCAATTTGATCACGTACAGAAACGCCAAGCCCAGCTCTCTCGATCGCCCGTTGGGTCCTTTTCCTTAGTCACTTGCAAAAAACATTTTTTGCAAAGGCTTTAATTCTCAGGCTCGAAATTGTTGTTAGAAGGAAATATTTCAATCAAGATACCTCCAGGTTGCCAAAGACGTGAATGGTTGAACTGGGCTAAATAAAAACAAGCAGCTCGAAGTAAAATACTTGGGCCTGTTTCACCACCTTCTGATAAGTGTCGGATAGTTAATTCACACATTTTGTTTTTATCACTTGACATAAAGTAAGAAAGTGACAAAACTTACGTTGGCGGCACAAGATGTTGGTAGATTTTGTTATAAGTACGGGACCCTTGTCAGTTGGTATCGACTCGCACTTGGTCGGAGTCACTTTGGTTTTTGCTTTTTCAGAAGCCACTTTGCCGGATCATTGGAGATGAATAATCAGCGCCTTATCTGTGTGGCTCGAATCCGAAGCCAATAAGGTCTGGACATAAACAACGCGGCAGAGCACACTAAACGATCGAGTACGATTTTCAATACAAGGAACTGTATAAAATACTTACGTCAAACTGAGAAGCGTAACGGTAGCGCACCCAAATAATATTATTACTGCATAAAGATGACACTCACGACCCTCACGACTCAAGATGGGAGAGGAAGGAGGACCGTCCTCTCCCATCTTGCCGATGACGGATGCCGCTGTTTTTGTTCTGCTCGATTTACGTTAGTGTGTCCTGTAAGTATATCAGCACAACTAGCTGTCGGTCGGTGCGAATTACGCGTCATATAAGATTACGCGATAGAAAGAGTGGTAATGAGAGATGCATTATTGGTAAATATAAAGTTTAAGCATTCATACCTGTGCGAACTAAACTGCACTTTATTGCGTCAAATGAAGAGGCGGTTTTTATTTAAATATATCTGTGGAGGGAATTTTGCAACAATCGTATAGGTACTATTAAATATTCTGTGATGTTACCGTCTCGCGTTTTATATGTCCAAAGCCTGTATTCTGAGTGGAGATAATTATAGGGGTTGTAATAAAGCGGTCCGTGTTTTTAAAATGGTTTGTGTGTCGACGTATTAATGGATTTGCAAGTTTAGAATGTAGGTACTGATGTATTTCGACTGTTTTTTTAGACCGATTGTCGTTTTTTAAATCGGTTTCCAGATGTTACTCGCTGATGTGCACACGAAAAACTAACTATTAGGTACAAGGATGAAAAGTATAGTCATAAGCATTAGTTATGTCCTTTGTATTACTTCTCCAGGTATTATTTTAAGCTTTTTTATTCAGGAAAACTACGCGAAGTTAAGGCTTCCAAAGTAACCATGCAACGCCCAACGGACACACTGGATTTATAACGTGAACATGGAAGAGAGTACAGGAACAGCTCGCAGTCGCTGGACCACCCGAAACAGCGCATGAATAGTCAAACGTCGGTCGTTTATCGCGCCTACCAGACATCTTCATTACCGCGAGTGTTAAAACTTGTTCATCTGTCACCGCGTTAATTACTATGCGGGAGCCGCCTTTAATTGATTCAGCCGGCGACAAAATGTTAATAAGGTGTGATAACGGTAGCGAAACCTTCCCCGTTCCCGCTTTACCCCTCTCCCCTACCCCATCCCCGGGCGATCGGTCGCCCCCCCCCCTCGTTTCCTCACCCGCGCAAACACCGCGTTTTCAAATGCAAATCGCGTTAAAACATTGCCGCGGATAACGTAGATACCTACGGTAGGATCGGACTAAGGGCTTACCGACACGCTCCAACTCGGTGCAATAATAGATACATTACCCGGCTCAATCGGACAATATCTTTGGTTTCTCAAGGGACTTCTCTACTCTACTCTTTCTTTCTCTGTGACACCAGAAGTAAGTGTGGAGCCATTCTTATTAAAGGGGCGTATAAAAATTTATTCACACCGATGACGCTGCATCGCTTGTGGTTTAGCTGTACTGTACTTAATCTATGTCAAAAATTTACACACTTCCTAATTTTTTCACTACCCGCCTCGCTGCTCGGCCTTATACAAAACGCAAAAGTCTCCGGTAGGTATAAATAGACCTTTTCTCACGGACAGTTAAATGGAATTTATTGCATCGATGCATATAATTATTTCTGGTTGCACCGCAGTTGAAAACGCATTTTCCTTGAGTTAAGTGTGCATACCGCCGTAGATATTATGTATTTGCTAATTAGATCGGTTGCATATGCGTATATATGCGTAACATAACTGTACTCTTAGCATTGCATAATACTTGTAGCAAGTCGGCTGCCGGACTAAGTTGGAGGTGGATATCGGTATGTCTGTAGAGGCTATTTACAAATGCAAATCTCGGATAAGGCGGCCGCAGATACGTTGGGATCAATTAATATTCGTGCTACACGCGAGTCCGCACTCTAGCCGGTAGCTGGTCACCGTCCGCTCCCGATAATGAGATACACACCTTGATATCGGTTCGACCGATGTTGATAAAATATTCATTCATATTTTGTTAAACTTGCAGCTTGTTTAGGTACAGTTGTACATCAGGCTGTTAGGGCGTTTGTGCACTTACTCGTTTTCGATTCGTTTTCGATTCGTGTTCGTTTTTTTAATGAACATCATAAAAACGTATACGAAATTCACGAATGACATTTGTGCACTTAATCGTGATTTCACTATACGTTTTAAGCATTTCGTAGATAAAACCGTGTTCATAATGTGTGCTGCATTTAATCGTCGTCAGCTTTTCGCACTTCTCTTATACATTCGTAGGCGATCATCACTTAATGACATGACATGACATCATGAAAAAACTTTTTTTAATTACTATCGAAAGAATGTTGCTACTTTCGATTTCATATTGTGTCATATAAAAAAAAAGATTCCTCGGCAAGACACACGTTTTAGAGAATGCATAACTCTAGAAAAAATGCTGGCAGTAACACTAAGGTAAGTGATTATGAATATTTCACACGGTACGGTTAGTATCAAAATTATCTAAGCATACGTCATATATTTTGTGAACATCCCAAGTGGACATTACGCTCTTGTAAGAAAACAATAACAACTAAGTATCAGAAATGATATTTTTTATGAAATGTTCATATTTTGCTGATAGTTTTTGACTACCAACCACAGGTATGGAAAATTTGATTATACTACAATATTTAGGTATTTTACTCGAAGTAAAACTAATTTGAATGAAACAAACGATTTATTTTAATGACAAACTAAGTAGGTATTAACTTTTAATAATAATCAACTGCTTCGAATCATGTTTTGTTGGAATTCAAGAAATGCAAACGTTTTCCAAATACCTCACAACATCAGGACTCATCTCTGCCCTCTTTCCACACACCATTCCACACGCGTCCTTATTTTAAAACGATTCAATGTGAAAAATTCACGAATTTAAAAACACGAAAACGAATCGAAAACGAGTAAGTGCACAAACGCCCTTAAGGTGATTTCTTGATTGATTTTTTGATTGGCCACCAAATAATAAATTCAAACAGTTCTTTAATTTTCTACCAAATTTTTCTCCTCAATTTTTACAATGGATGCACGAATAATGATTTGTATAATTACTTGTTTTTTGATATAGATATTTAACTGTAATTTTACTATAATCGCCTAACTGCCCTTAGTACTTATAACAAGTGAATATGATTAAATAGGGTAGTTAATCATGTAAAATAAGGAAAAAAACTATGTGAATCCAGTCTGCTACAGCCCTTAAATAACGTGCCACTGCTGAGCACAGGCCTCCTCTGTTACTTAAAGGAGAGTAGGATTTAGAGCTTGGACCCGCAACGCTGCTCCAATGCGGATTGGCAGGCTAAAATAAGATGAATATTTGATCAAAACGCTCATGAAAAACTTGTACTTCTCACGGTAGTCATTCAATTATAACACTCGTTTTGCTGATACAACTTGTAAGGTTAGACATGATATTCGGTGTTTTATTTCGCTGACTTGAATTTGTCATCCTGCCTCTTGAACAGTTGATGCGTCTAATTTAAAAATTGATCTCTAATCTCTATACATATATACATTTTAATGTTGACAAATGAACAATTGTATAGTGATTTATCAAACTTAAAAGTTCCATTAAAATAAACACAACCAATGTAATGCGATACGAAAACAATCGATAACAAACGCGAGCTCGACCGCAATAACTCAATATAATAATAACAGAAAAGTAATTACGGCGTGTATATAAAGCTATCAGTCAGACGATGACCGCGTACGGGCGAGTTGTTAGCGCGCATTGTGCGCCCGCGCCGTCCGCGTCGCCCGCGGACACACTCCCAATAAACGCATAATATTCCAATGAATCTCGTTGGTGTTTCTAAAACAAACAATTTAAATCATATAATCGAGAAAGGGTGCACTCAGGCGCCAGATAGATCCTTGCAGGTACCGAAAAACGACGTAATGCTTCATGTTACAGTCAATACTGGAAGGAAAACACTATTGCTAAGCGCAGAATTATAGGCAGCATAATATTATATTACCGGCCCACTACAGGGTACGGGTCTTCTCTCAAAATGAAAAGGGGTTAGGCCGTAGTCCACCACACTGGCCAAGTGCGGATTGATAGACTTAACACGCCTTTGAGAACACTATGGAAAACTTTTAAGCATGCAGGGACAAAATAAGTCCCTGAAGACCAAAGTCTTTGAACTGTGCGTGTAGCCAGTGACGACAATGTCATCGCTGGCTATCAGTGATGACCATGTCTAGGAACCATAATATGTCATATGGTTCCTAGACATGGTCTCTGACTATGGGTCTCATAAGAAGGCTTAAAGTCAGTCAGAGAGTGATGGAGAATGCTATGTAAATAAATGCTCGGTATTTCTCTATGTGATCAAATCAAATCAGGAGATCAGTAGTCTACCAGAGACCAGAATAATCGACATAACACGAGTCGCGATACTGAAGTGGCAACGCGAGCCGTAGAGTGGCCCGTTGGCGCGGTTGGCAGTGACCCTGGCCACCTCTCCGGATCGCGGGTTCTATTCCCGCCTCGAGTCTGGGTGTATTTATGTAAATATACAGGGTTAATCGTAATTTACCAACAACCTCCTACCCGTAACTTCTATGCATGATACTGAACAACATTTGTTCAACGACTTTTCACGTAACTCAATAAATTCACCAAAAAAAAATTTCTAAGTTTTTCTTCAAGAGTCTGTAATTTTTTTAACTCTATGGTCATTTTATGTAATGCCTTTCCACACCTGCGACTACTAATAACCGCCGTCCGAAGTTATCGCTCCGCTGTCGTATTTACAAATGCTTTGTGATGTGTATTACTAACATCGGGCTAAGCTAACGTCTGCAGGTCAATAATTTCTTCCTAGATTAACGTTTATCGCGAAAAACAAAAAAACTTCTCGCGGCGACAGACGTGAGTGTCGGACCGGCATTAAGTAGGTAGGTACCTACCTACATACACGCACAAAGTAAGCACGATTGTTTACTTGGCAATTTCCCGCGCTTTTTACAGAAGGGCAAAATTATTACCTATCAATCCTTTATTAGTTTATTTACCTACCTACCATCTTCACACCTACCCTAGGTACCTACAAAACTCTCAACATTCAACACGAACCTACATAATGCTTCAGATACCTATCAATCTAACTTGATCTAACTAACACTTAAAACACCACCTAACTTGCGAAGGTACCTAACATCGAACCTACCTACCTAACGCATTACCTAACTACCACCTATTTACCACCTAACCTACCTACAAACACCTATCTGTAGGTACAAGACTTGAATATTTTAAACATCTCTCTATGCGTCGTATTCCTCATTGTTGAGGGTCGTGAACCATTTTCATAAATCGAAACGATTTCCTAAGGATCATGCGGCGAATTTCCAGTTTCCACTTTCAAATTGGTAGGTACCTACCTACTTTCCCATACGGCTCAAGGAAGAGTATAAGGTAGAACATACCTACCTAAATGATGTCGATTTACTAGCGATGTTATTATTAACAGATCAGATGTTAGTGATAAAAATTAGGACAGTTTAATTTGCTATCCGAGGCATGGAAGAACGCATGAAAGAAAAACAACTGCCTCGGTGGTCTAGTGGTTAGCATATTCGACTGCAGATCACGAGGTCCCGGGTTCGATTCCTGGGTCGGGCAAATTATTGTAAGGTATTTTGTATTGGGTTTTTCTGTCAAGATATTCTCAGTGCCAGTTGCGGATTGGTAGTTAGTGGTGCTTCACCCCCGTGCCTCACGTAAATCAGTCGGTCCCAGTTATTATCAATATCATGTAACAATAGTCGTTAAAGCCCGCCAACCCGCATAGGAGCAGCGTGGTGGATCTAAGCTCTAAATCCCTCTCTCCTATGAGAGAGGAGGCCTGTGCCCAGCAGTGGGACGTAAAAAGGCTGAGTGGTGGTGGTGGCATGGAAGAACCAAAAGTAGGTAGGTCTTAAAACGGACCTCCAAACTTCCAAAGTCGGTTACCCCTCCGATGCAAAATGCGGAGTTCAAACTAGGCTACACAGTACACATCTACCTATTATCCACGTCATAACTAACTTGTAAGTACCTTAAGTACCTACTCTGTGTCGCATTCGAATAATGATGGACCGCGTGATGGACCACCTGATTAGGTATTTACTTACTATCCTTGAGACTTCAAACGGCGCGCCGCGCCGCGGCCTCGCGCAGCCGCTAATGAAAACTATTGAAATGATATTGAAACATTGAAATGGTTGATTACATTTCTACCTAGGTAGGAACGTCTACATACCTACTTGGAATTTACCATTTCTTTGATTTCTGCCGCATAATAATAATAATTTATTGCAATACACAGGTACGCAATGAGAGGCTAGTAATTACCTAAGTAAGGTAGTTAGTTACCTACAGTCAATTAAAATTAAATTCACTAGTAATCTGTGTTAAATAAATAATTTATCAATTTATTTTATAAAATGTAAAAAAGTTAGGTAGGTAGGTACTTACCTACTACCTACCTATTAAAGTTCAATTAAACTGGGAGTTGGTCACTGTATTGGAGCGGACTGATTATTATTACTTACCTACCTACTTTCTAGGTTTATGAGTTATGCCTAGCCAACAAAAAACGCGTGTAATAAAACTAATTAAGTACTTATCTAGGTAAGCACTTACCTAGGTACATACTTCCTAAAAGTGACAATTTCTTTGACCCGATGAAGATGAAAAGCGTAGGTATGGGAAATACATTGTGGATGACGCGGACGCTCCAAGCAAAGTACCTACTGCGACATCTTTGGACTGCATCGCTGGATTATCTTCAAAAATTGTAATGTTTTCCTCTTCACACACTGTGTGCCTAGGTGGCCCGACCACAATCCCTAGCTGATCTACTAGGCTGGAATTGCCCTTGATCTCTTAATCGCTGAGGCAGCTGGCATGTGGCTTGACCTACGCGACGTAGGTACGTTAGGGAATCGCCTTGCCAACTTAGGTACTGCAAGCTTCTGAAACGTTATCACCACATATCACGAGCACTCGAACCATTTCCATGCATTCAATGTTAGAATAATGATAAGCCATCGTTTAAGCACTAGGCAGTAGGCACAGAACATAACCTACGTTAAGTTGCGAACACAGTAGGTAGGTACATATGGCGAATATCAACGGCGCGTGCGACCGAGCGGATTAGCGGAAACTACTGAAGCGCGCCGCGCGGCCGTGTGGTTTTCGGTTCCCCGCACGCCGCGCCCCGCATGCCGCTACGCACGGCAGGGTCAAGGGCGACCCGACGCGACGGTTCCCTGACTCCCTTTGACAAGTGCCGCGTAGAGTTTTTAAAATTTTAGATCAGAAAAATAAATATTTTTATTTTTGTATGAAAAAAATTTTTTTTTTCTTTTAAGAATTTTAAAAAGTCGTGGAACAAAAGTTATTTACTTTGATGCATAGAAGTTGCCGTTAGATGGTTGTTGGCATTTTACAATTAACCCTGTATATTTATACATTTATTAAATATATATATCTATAGATATATGTAGTATATGTAAATATTTATATCAGTCGGTTGTTAAAGTCTGTTCGTTTACTTACGGTCAACGTTCGTTTACTTACCACGCTGGCCAAGTGCGGATTGGCAGACTATTTGAAGATTCTGTTTTATTCTTAGAATAAGTAGAAAAAAAAATACAAAGTGTAAAAAATAATAAAAATAAAAGCAGAATAATAAGAGCACCTGCGCCTGTGTGGCACTATGTTACCGAACGGTCTTTACCTATAACACAAGCATTAAGTTGCCTACTTTAGGAACAGACGACCGTGTGTGTATTTATTTATTATTATTTATTAATCAGGGGAGCACCTAGCGGAACACCCAATACGTTACATCTACATGTTGCCGATAGGAAGATGTGAGCATCCGCTTATTTCTTCCAATATAATGCTTATAAAGACAATAAAGCCAAAATATAATATTATTTGTCTAGGTCAGACGTCGAGTTTATAATGCGAACGTTTTTCTACGTATGAAGCCTTATAGGAAATCTTTTTCTTCGAGTCCACTGGTCGATAGTGAGGTGAAGCAATCAAGGCGTCGAGGATTTATTTCTCGCCCGAGGGGCAGCGGACGGCGCGCGGCGGCCGCGGCGGGCGGACCCGGTGCGGTGCGTGGATTTTGTCAACAGCCAAAACAGACCTGCCCGCCTCCATAGGCGAGGAATGTTAATTGATATCTATAAATCTGTTTTAACACTTCCCGGTCCGTTATGTTGTGTAGAACAAAAACTTTAGTATAAAGAACCAGTGTAAGTAGGATATGAGATTTATAAGTTTATGAATAGGTAATATTTGTTTAATATTCTGCCAAGTGCGAATCGGATCTCGCTCTATTAGGTTTCCGTAAATTACAAACAAACCAAATAACAAGCTGTAATTTAAGAAAAATTAAACCGAATTAAGGCAGGAGTTCACTATTTCATGACATTTGTCCATATCTTGGAAACTAATCAACCGATATTGATGTTTGCTGCAATGTTCCCTAAGTTAAAATCCGATTAAGACGTAATAGTTTTGGAGAAATGCGTGAACAAACATGTATGTATACAACTATACATATACATACAAACATACATGATACACCTATAAAATGTTGTACTTATATTTGTTTTGAAGCTCTAATAGATTATCATAATATGAAAACGTGTTACGGTGATACTGCACACATAAAACGACACAAACGTGTCGAATTAATAATCTCCATTTTTGAAGTCGGTTAAATATATTCCTTTGTTTTAATCACAGTTATAGTAGGTACCTATCTATCACAGCTACAAACTACGAGCAGGTAGGTACATAAAATATTATGATGTTATTTAATATGCACAATTGCACATAGTATATAGCATGGTATATAACTTCTAAAATATAATAAAACTGTAACAGATCCAATTCTGTACATTGAAGATATTTTGAAATTTTTTATTGGAGGGCACTCTATAATCGATACTGAAGCTAAAACTGCAATTTTTTTCATTTTTGTCTGTCTGTCTGTCTGTATCTTGGCCGCGCATTACGCCGAAACTACTGAATGGATTCTAATGAAACTTGGTACGATTTGAGTTTATACTCCGAGGTAGGACATAGGATACTTTTTATCCCGAAATTCAGTACGGTTCCCTTGGGAGAGAGGATGAAAATTAAAATGTGTATTTAGCTGTAATTCATTAACGCGTTGTTCGATTTCACTCATTCTTTATTTGTTAGAAAGGTAGTACCTACTTTATGTATTGTCCCGTAAATATTTCAAGATTAGGTTTTTTAGTTTAGAAATGACAGACATTACAATCCTCAGTATTGGGTTCAAATAACTTGGGAACCGGATCTTTGAACGTACGGCTTATTTTGTTTTTTATGTTTGTCGGTGTGTCTATTTATTCCAGCTAATCTCCGAAACGGCTGGATCGATTTTAATGGAACTTTCAATGTTATAAGGAGTAACTTAGGCTACATTTAGTTTAGGTACATAAAAGAATTATGGGATCCGATCCGATCCTATATAAAAACCTATATCTACGCGAACGAAGTTGCCGGGTTCAGCTAGTACCTACTAAATAATTTCATGGGAAATTGAATTTCTATTTCAATACATATTTGAATTTGGATAAAAATTCTCGCCAAATATCCGAATTTCAGGTCTGTCATTTACCGATTCCACTAAAGACCTAACAAGTGTAAATTGAAAATTTAAAAAACCCCCGACATTCACCATTTTGTGGCGGCGGCCATCTTGGATTTGCATAGTCCTTTTCTACTAGTCAAGCCCTTTCATTTGATACCCATATTAAGGGATTTGTGAAAAAATATGTAATCCGCCATTTTGTAGCGGCGGCCATCTTGGACCAATTTTCATCAAACATAGCTAAGAACACTCTCGACTAAATCACCTTTCGAACAAAAAAAACCGCATTCAAATCGGTTCACCCGTTTGAGCGCCACAGGGGAACAGACAGACACACACACACACACACACACATACACACACACACACACACACACACACACACACACACACACACACAGACACGTCAAACTTATAACACCCCGTCGTTTTTGCGTCGGGGGTTAAAAATGATTCGTTTTAAGATGATTGAACAAATCGCCAGAATTCACTGATCAATACTTAATTATCAAAATAATTTGAAATGGCAAAAGGGCGGTTAAATCGCCTTAGACGTGGGGTTGGGCTCATGCCCTGGCAGCTAACGTACTTGGGCACATGTGAACCTTCTTTTAAATTTAAATCATATTACAATGATATTTTAAATTTAAATCTTAATACAGTCCCGTAGGGACTAAGTGGGATCTTAAATGAGACAGATTTAGTGCAGCTCTGCCTCTACACTGCTTCCCGTCAAAGGCTCGTACCACCCGAACTAATAGCTTCAGAACTCCCTATTTAGACGCATTTTGATTCAAAACTCCGATAGCGCGATGTAGGAATTCCGCTCAAATGTACGCAATTGGTACGAACAAAAAATTGTTTTTTAACACAGAGACATTCTTACGAAAAATACTTCGTACTTCGACATTTTTGCGAATAATAATAATATAACTAGGTTTTTAAATTAAAACATCTGAAAAATGTCGTTTTTGATCCCTTTACTTTCAAGACTTGAGATTTAGGCACGCCATCTATGAGCACTTGCTCATAGTACATGTTGGACAAATAACAAGCCTCTTTATGTCGGATCACTCGGAACCAGAGTGTAATCGGCGCTCCGTTTTGCTTGAACCCTAAAAAATCAAGGTCCGACTCGCACTTGGGCGGTTTTATTTTAATTTAAGTAGGTATAGTACGGCAGCCCTGGAACAAATTTTTTAGTGATAAATAACAAGCTGAATTTTCGTGAGTAGGTTCGTTTCGACGAGGCGAACAATTTTTTTATCTATAAAAATTCTCGATGGAGGTAGCTACTCGAGTGCGGAGGTGTTAAAATTTCGATTCGCTTGGGTTGGAAATCGTTCCACTAAATTTGTAGGACTATATAGCAATTTTATTATACAAGTACTTACTAGGCTGCATACAAAAAATCTGCTGGTGATATTCTATAACAGCTTCCTCCACTCTGACTATTTCCAAATAATGAAGTTATAAAAATGATTAAAAATTATTAATAACTACTTAGCTGATTTTTTGTATGCAGCTTCGTAGATAGGTACTTGTATAATAAAATGGCCATGTAGTCCTACAAAAGGGGAACGATTTCCCACCAAAGCGAATCGAAATTTTTAATACCTCCCCACTTGAGTAGCTACCTCCATCGAGAATTTTCATAGATAAAAACTTGTTCGTCTCGTCGAAACGAACCTACTGACGAAAATTCAGCTTCACTAAAAATTTGTTCCAGGGCTGCCGTACTAGTACCTACTTAAATACTTATAAAAAATAAAAATTAAAAAATAAAACAACCAAAATACAATAATAATAATAATAAAGTACAAAAAATAAATAATTATATAATAGGTATATATTTTTTTAGGCTTAACTAATTAACTAACTATACTTGGTAGGAAACCATTCAAATATACACACAAAAGTGTATTACATAATAGGTTGGTATTCGAAAACATAATAGGTGGCGCTGATGTCGGTATATCACCGGGCAGGACTACCCGAGACCTCTACCGGGTCCGCTGGTAAAATATTTAAATTTCCCGAACCTGGGAATCGGACTCGGAACCTCCCTCAGAACCTCGGATAAGACTAAAGCGAAAGGGAGAAGTTATTTTAATTATCGAAATTATTTTATAATCGAAATTATAGGAGTGTGATATGCTGTCCCTGCTGCTGCTGAGCTGCTACGAAAGCGTAGCAGCTCCAGATACCCCCGTATAGGCTATCAGGAGAACGCTCTAGGAAACGAAGACAGGCAATAGTACTGATGGTTACTGATAAGATACTATAATAAAAACCGGCCAAGTGCGTGGCGGGCCACGCGCAATGTAGGGTTCCGTAGTCACAATCCTCGAAAAACAGATATAATTCCTTAACCTGTGAACCCTACTTAGCCATGATAGTTTTCCTTTAAAATTGATTATATATACTACTCCTGTGAATTTTTTCAAGTTCCTATATACTGCCATTTGGCTGATAGAGGGGGGGGACACTTGACTCTAATAAAAATTAGCACTTTAAAACATCATATTTTACAAACGGATTTAGAAATCGAAAAATGATGTTCCCACACCCACAGTATTTTAAAAGACCTATTCAACGATACCGCACACTATGGGGTAGATGAGAAAAAAATATTCATCCCCACTTTACATACGTAGGGGAGCTTCCCCTAAAAAAAATATTTATCAAAATTTTATTTCACCACTTTGTCGGCGTGATTAATATTTATACACATGCCGAATTACTGATTTCTAGCACTAATAGTCTCTGAGATTAACGGAGGACGGACAGGCAGACAGACAGACAGACAGACGGATGGACATGGCGAAACTATAAGGGTTCCTTGTTTACTACGGAACCCTAAAAAACGTGAAAAAAAAAACATTTTTACAAAAAGAAATAATTGCATTTTTGTGCAATACTTACCCGTTTTGGGGAATTAAACAGAACTGTAATTGCAAAAAAAATATTTCTTGTATTTTTTAAAGTTTGTAACGTAATTCAAATAAAATCAGCTGCGCTGGAAGTCACAAACATTGCGTTACCCACAAGTAGATACCTACCGTTGCACGCGATACCAACCCTATAAGGCATTGGCATGGCATGGTTATTGGTATTGGATGGTGTTTAGGTAGTATAGTAATAGCGCTGAGTTTTTGGAAGCGGTCTCCTTATACCCTGTAGGTATATCCTACTAATTCTATTCCTACTAATATTATAAATGTGAAAGTGTGGATGTTTGGATGTTTGGATGTTTGGATGTTTAGATGTTTGGATGTTTGGATGTTTGTTACTCAATCACGCCGCAACTACTGAACCGATTTGGCTGAAAATTTGAATGGAGATAGATTATGCCCAGACTTACAACATAAGCTACTTTTTATCCTGGAAAAATCCTCAATTCTTGCGTGATTTTCAAAAACCCGAAATATATATCTACAGCTATAGGTAGATTACTATAGCAAACTTCCTTGAAAGTAGGTATAAAGGTTGGAAAAGGGAGCGGGAACGGGAACCGGAAATACACGATTCCCTCAGGATTTGTGAAAAACCGAAATTCACGCGGGCGAAGCCGCGGACAAAAGCTAGTCTATCATAATACAGAGTCAGGCAATACAGGCTCCTCATTCCAATCACACGAGACGCAATCCGCCGAGTGTGCTCCCGTACAGATGGACATTCGCATACAAGGCGGTATGATTGCGCGGGCGCCGCATTGTTTAGTATGCAGGGTGAATCGATTACGGCGAGTTTATTTATGCGGCTAGAGATTAATTAAACCAGGGGCGACATGCGCCATTTACATAAGACATGGAGCGCGCATTTGGAGCCGAGTGGGCGCGTTCGCGTGAGACGTACCGGGCTAACTACACTGTATAGACCAGGGGTTGACGGTATCATTCTTATACTAGTGGATCCGGCAGACGTCGTCCTGCCCGGTGACATACCGACATCGGCGCCACCTACCGAGACCCAGTAGGTTACCTGTACCTACCCGGTAATTGTGTTTTCAAACCATCCAGGATTTAAATATACACAAAATTTCATCCAAATCGGTTCAGCCGTTTAGGAGGAGTTAGGTGACAAACACACGTGCGGAACAATTATATATACACGTATATAGGTGTGGGTGAGAGAATTTACCTTATCGACGCGACGGGATGTTAGACAGTTACGAAACCCTTGAACATTTTGTATGGGAAAAAGTTTTTATTTTATTTTATTTTGTCGTCCATTTTCTAATGTTTTAATAGTTATTCTGCTATTCGGGATAGAGACAAATACAACAAATTAATAATCATGAAAATCGCTCCAGCTGTTCTCGAGTTATAAGTGTTCGAACTAACACGACTTTGTTTTATATATACATATATAAGAAGATATTATATAAGATATAAAATATAAGATAAGATAGATATAGATAGATAGATAGATAGATATATAGAATAGATTACTCAAAGTTGACTTTATATGACTTTGACTTTATACTTATATTAAAAACGCGAAAGTGTGGTTATCTATGTAAGTATATGTAAGTAAGTAGTGTATACTTGTAAGATTATTTGACATTCAAAAAATGTATAGTGTACCGTATAGACGTCTAGAGCTAAACATAGGTCTTTGTGACTTTCGCACAGCGTGATCTTGTATCACTTGTATCCAACGGCGTCTTGGTACCTCAATGTTTGTCGGTTCTCCAAACTGTGTGCCTCACCTATAATGCCATTTATTCAGCTTCGCAAATTGTTGCGTCGCGTCGTCTAAGAATTAATTTTTGAAATTTCTATCTATCTGTCTGTTTGTTCATTACTTTTTGCACGGATTAACCTTTCTATCGATCTTGCTGACATTTGGCACAGAGATAACTTGCATTCCGGAGAGTGACATAGGATTCTCCGGAAAATCAGAATTTCGAGATTATTAAAAGTAAAAATCTGAACCTACGCGGAAGAAGTCACGAGCATTATATCAAGTAGGTAAACTAAATTGTATAAGCATCACTAGTTTGAAAAACGCGTTGATTTTCGATTTATCAAATGTGTTAGTTGTTTTTCCTTCGACTCCTGGTTTATATACCTTTGTAATAGAGCTTCCAATGTCCTTGTTGGAATGTTTTAGTATTTGTTATGGCCCAGGGACATGTATACCGAGATACACCCTACATGTAGGAAAATGTTTATCGATAATGAAGAGGCAAATTTTACTAATACTTATACTTCGTAGCTACTAGTGCAGTATAAGTAGGTATGTTTTTTTTTTTAATTATTATTTACTAGCTGTTGCGCGCGACTTCGTCCGCGTGGATTTAGGTTTTTTAAAAATCCTTTGGGATCTCTATGATTTTCCGGCATAAAAGTAGTATATGTGATCCTCCGAAATCTAGTCTATCTGTGTGTCAAACGTCAAAATCGGTTCAGCAGTCGAAGCGTGAAAATGTAACACATACATGGACAGACGAGAGTTGCTTTCTCATTTATAGGTAATATTAGTATGGGCAGTATAGAGTTCAGTGTCGGTAGGTAGGTAAGTATTACATTGACTTTCTTGTAAGTTACTAACTAGTTAATACGAAGTAATAATATTATGGTATGGTACATGCAGTAGGAGCAAGTCTGTCATTACAGTTTAGTTCCGTATCCATGGGAAGGTATTTTCCTTACTATGTGTAACTATTAAGTAAAGAAAAAGCCGAGAGGTGTCGCGGGACACCCGGCAGAAACAAAGTTCTATCTGGCTTCATAAGAGCAATAATACACGCTGCCCAGCCAACGAGGTGAGTTTCATGACCATATTCGTACACGACAAATTAGGTTGTTCACGAGTTAGGTTATTTTTCCATAATATGCCGATTAGGGAGTAGTTTTACTGCCTCATCAGTCTAGCGGCTAACTCCTGCAGATCATAAAATCCTGTTGTGGTGTGACCCACGAGAAAATTATGTCTACTCATTTTCTTGTTAATCTCTATTGTCTTTGACGACAAGATGATGAGACATATTTTCTCGTGGGTCTCATGTTAGCGCAACTGGGCTCCAATCTAAAAAAAATGTTATTGGGCTTTTCTGTCAAGACAATTTCAATAGCAGCCGTAGTTTGGAAATCAGCGAACGCAGAGCACGTAAAGCCGGTGCGGACTCTAGATTGACACCCATCGGAGCGAGAATGAGGGAATAGAGGGTGCACTTGTGATTGCGCACCCACTTGTGCACTATAATATCTCCTGCGCAGCTCCTATAGTTTTTGCCTCCGATGAGATTTTCCACCTTAGTCGGACATTTTCGACCATGGTGACCAATCTCAAGAATAAAAATAATTGGTTGTCTGTAAAGTCGGTTTACGGACTATAATTTTACGTGATAACGTCATAAGAAAATATTGCCTCTCTATCGCTTGTTCCGCACTCTCGCTTGCACGCGGTACGTGACAATAAGCCATGCTTTTGCGTGCGTGTAGCCGGCGTTCATCGATTTATAAGACGTTATCACGGCAAAATAAAGACATTATAATAATAATTGGTCCCTATCCCAAACGTGGATGAGTAAGCTGCGCTTCAAGACAAGTGGACACTTGTACACATTCAAAGCGAGCAGTCAACAAGCGGGTGGACAATCTGGCAGGATGTTAAAACAAAAGGCGCTCAAAAGGCTACCTTACAAAAAGGCGCGCTAAATAAACAATAAGCGCGTGATATATCAACAAAAGCAATTACAGCGGCAGCCGGCGGCGACGCCGGATTTACTGCCGACACTCGTTTATACTGTGTTATTTATACTGTGACTCGGAGAGGCTGTTAACGACCGGTGTCAATGAGCCTTTTTTATTAAAGGCTCTCTGGAGGCCCTATCTACAATCTACATAATTTTGGTACAGAATCAATTAAAACGAATTTCATGCATAGAGATTAACACGTTGTTGATTTGCAATTTACTCATGTGAGGGTGGAATTTGCAATAATCTTTTTTAGTGTGCGTCTACGTTATACAAGGAAGCTAAATACCTACTGTGAAAATTTCAAGTTTCCAGACAGTGGTTTAGGCTGTGCGATCAGTCAGTCAGCCAGTCAGGACAAGCCTTTTTATACCCGACAACGGCAAAGCCAAAAGGAAGGGTTATAATTTTAGCAGTCTATGTATGTACGTAATACGTATACATATTATTATGTGTGTAAATATGTTTGTATCCGATTTTTTGTTCCACCGCAGTGCCTAAACCACTGGGTCGATTTTGATGAATAAGGTGTCAATTGATTCGTTGTTGTAGTCCCAGTGACATAGGCTACACTTTATATGCGAAAAAATATCGAGAACTGACGTTCTCGGGACTAAGCTGGAATATTAAGTTATATTCAGAAAGACATAATAGATGGCGCCACTAGCTGCTTGTTCCGCGGTTTCTTCCATTAGTATGCAGTTACATTTTCTGAACACTAAATTATTATTTGATACTATTATTATTATGAGTTCTTGATTCTTGATTTGAGAATATTATTAGGTATTATAACTATTATACTAATTACTAGACTGCATCCAACGAATCACAGGACGCCGATGCATACAAGCGGCACAAGATTGACAACGAGGCATGTGTTTGACGACAATCATGCCTTATGGCAAGCAATTGGAACGCGCTTGCCGAAACAAGATGAATATGAACTTTTCTTTTTAACCCCCGACGCAAAAACGACGGGGTGTTATAAGTTTGACGTGTCTGTGTGTGTGTGTCTGTCTGTTCCCCTGTGGCGCTCAAACGGGTGGACCGATTTGAGTGCGGTTTTTTTTGTTTGAAAGGTGAATTAGTCGAGAGTGTTCTTAGCTATGTTTGATGAAAATCGGTCCAAGATGGCCGCCGCTACAAAATGGCGGATGATATATTTTTTCACAACTCCCTTGATATGGGTATCAAATGAAAGGGCTTGACTAGTAGAATAGCACTATTGCAAATTCAAGATGGCCGCCGCCACTAAATGGCGAATGTCGGGGGTTTTTTAAATTTTCAATTTACACTTGTAAACTTATTATTTCTTTCTTACGGATGTGATGAAGGAAAGAGTTTTTAAAGAAATTCCAACCACAGCTGCGCAATGGAAAGCGCGTGGTTTGAAGTAGGTATCACAATCGACGCTAGGTCACGCACGTCAGATCCACTCGTAGTTCGTACGACTGGGCCGGAGTGTGGCCACCTTGACGTGAAGTGCGATGGGTGAACATGTATTTATAGTACCGTCATTATAGCCTTTGTTGGCCGGAGTCTCGGGTCGGCCGAATCGCGTCACTTTGATCATTGATCATTGGCCCGCGATCGGTGATCATGATGTGCTGGGATTTCATTATATTATTCGTTCGACGTTCATCGGTAGGTAGGTATGTATATGTTAAAAACAATACGGGATGATGTTTTACACGGGAGGGTTGTGTCTTTACCAGTCTATGTGTGTATAATTGTGTCGGTTCATAGTTGCCAAGCTAGGTTACTCAGTAGATTTTAATAAAAAATAATAGGAATGATAAACTGCGATTTGTCTTGTTCTTGCTCAAAAAAAAAAGCGGATATTGGCTTTTCTTTCCTATCTACGTAGATAAGAAAGAAGATTTAGAATTAATCATCTTTCCTGCCTACGTACTTAGATATTAAATCACAAACTTACATAAGTTACATATACATAGTTAGGTTGCATATTGTAAGAATATATTATTATTAAGTAATTAATCAACCTTACTCACTACTTAAGCAACAAAAAAGCTAAAATTACAATATTTTAACAAGACTAATAGTTAAAAAAGTTTGTTAGTTTAGTGACAAAATTAGTCATCCGCCAAATAAGGTGTAGGCAGGCGCGTTGACAAATAACAATAATTTTTTCAAGCTTGTTAGTTACAGTGAATCTATTTTAATCAAATTAAAAATCGACAGGAGCCCAGGTGCCGGGTGTTTAATGTTAATAAATGAATATCCATCAACTCTGAGCCTACAAAGAAATATAATTTTGAATAATAATTTCAAGTTAATATTCTTGGGAAGATGAAATATTTTAAGAGCTGGGGCATAAATTAACAGATGAGTTTTCTTCTTCACCCAACGTAACGAAGCTTTATTAAGTATTTATTTATTTATACTTAAGTTAAAACTAAAGCTGCGAGGGTTTCAAATGCGTCCTGGTAGAAGCAGATGACTACCTACTCGTCTTCTTATATTATGTTAGAGGCAATGTCTGCAAAAAAAAAAACTAATGGCGTCACTCCCAGATGGACCAGGAACATTGGTCGGCCAAAGCTTCGATGGATAGATGGAGTAAACCAAGACGCCAAGCGGATTGGTTTAAAGAACTGGAAAACCAATGCTAAAGATAGAGACCGGTGGAAGAATCGCCTTGAGCAGGCCCGGGCCCACAAAGGGCTGTAGCGCCGATGATGATGATGAATGTCTGCAGAGTTTGAAGATTATTCGGGGTGTAAACTCATTGTAAGGACACCTTGACCTGATGTAGGTATGTGGTCTACAACTTTACCCGATTTTAAATGAAAATTCACATAGTGCCGGCGATGACCGCTAGAAGGTCATCGAAATCAATCACAAAGAGGCGACGTGTCCGAGTGACATCAAAAGGCTATCCTTCTCTCACAAGAAGCCGAAATATTTCATCGAAGGGTCCACCCGCACGCCGGCCGCAGCCCGGTGGTCGCGCCACGTCCGATCTTTACATCGATGGTCCGGATCGCGTTCCGATTCTAACATGATTCAAATGTGATTCAAATACAATATCGTTGCCGTCGTATCGACTTATCACAATCAAAATAAATGACAAATGAAAACGCCGGTGTTGCAAGTCACGGCACTCCGGAGTATTTTTTACGCTGACAACATTCCCCGTCGTCGCTTTGTTGTGCCACACTCGAGGAGGTTTTCAATAAAATCTTAAACTCTTAGGACATCGGCGTCAATTTTGTTTAATTTTTTTTATATTTAAATGATAGTTATTTCTCACGCACCTGTTGCTTTATTCAATATGGGATTTAATGGTGATGGTAGTGAATAAAATCTTAAAGAGTTTTACGTCATTGAACTATTTAAGCATCTACTTATTAAGTAACAATTAGGCAATTTGAAAAGTAATATTTACTAAAAATATACACCGCCCAAGTAATAGTTTAAAATTTAAATGGATATAGTACCTAAGAGACACGGCTATTGCCTAATGCAGAAAATTGCCAAAACATCATTAAATATTTGACATCTTAATAATTTTGTAGATGTTATAAAATTTGCTAATATTATAACTACCCTTCTGTGACCGCTAACCAGGTCACAATGTGTGCTTGTCTGTCTTCCTTTAAAATTTTCACGGTTCAACCGCTGAGCCGATTATGATGAAAGACACAGAGATACTTAGCTTGAATTATAGAGATGGCTTGACGATACTTCTAAATAAGTATTTCAGAAAATAAGAGTTCCCAGGATTTAAAAAAATCAGCATCAGGGCGTCAGCTAATTTTTGTTAGAAATAGTATAATAAGTTATTTTTTCGTTTATGGCAAATACCCAAGGTCACTGAAAAATATACATCAGGATCATTAAAAAAAACAGCCACGTGCTTTAGTCTAGTAGACCATTAGGGTCTAGCACATCATATTATGACCAACTAAAAAATAATTGTTTGTTTGAATCACATCCTACAAATGACAGTGTTCATTATTTATGTTGGTTTAGTACAGTAGGTACATAATAGGTATATAGGAATTTCAAATTGTTTAGTTTTTGAGATTTAGATAAACTCCGTAACTAAAATGGTCTAAAACTGACAACTTCAACGGCCTCCTATTCCTTTTTATTTCGAGATGAAAATATATTTATACTTATAAAGCAATTTAGAGAATGATATCCCACATGCTAGGGTAAGATTTTTTTTTATTCGGCATACTTAGACAGAAAGCAAAGTGACAGGAATAGGGCTCCGTTTTGCTCTTTGACTACGGAACCCTAACAACAATGAACGCGTTTGGTACCGGCGGTTCCGCGGTGCAAGATTCGCGGTAGTGAGTTAAAGATAAAAAAACCTGAATGATAGCCACAATAAAATTAGATTTTATCGTGTTCCATCAGGGTATTCGCGGTAACCGGGCTTGTGCAGCCCATAGTGCAGCGTCACGGCCACACAACGCGGGTCAGGGGTCGGCCGGGGCCTGCGCATCTCGCCGTGTGGTGCGCACCACACCGCGTGGCGCGTTCCACGCCGCGCCCCACGCCGCGCACCACCCCGCGCCACATACCGCGACCAGTCCACGCACCAAGCACAAACATTCAGCGCCGCCATCACCAACTCAACATGACATCCCATACCCTCAGACTACAGGATAAAGCTAAACTGCCACACTGTACTAGAAGTGCCATAGTAAAAAATTCGCCTGAACGGTTTTCGTTTCATTGCGTCGTTTTCCTCACTTCGTGGTGGTTCGTGATTCTTTCCATCAATCACATCATAGTAGTGTTTTTTTGCGATAATAATGCAGTGGGTTCCCAGATCCTTCCGCTAGGACTCAACTAAGAATTAGGTATGTGATTTCGACTAAGCTAAGCTTTAACGATTCTCAGGCAAATTGTAAATTTTTTGCTAAAACTGAACCTGTATTCTAAATCGGACGATAGAGTCGCATTCAAAAGTACTTGAAAAGGAAATATCAAGGACTTCAGAAAAACCTTTTTGGAAAATTTCGTGCAAATACAGATATCTCGGAATAATTGGTCTAAATATTCAATTGAAATCTTTTTCAGAAATGATTTAGAAAAAACTGATCGTGATGGCAACTAACAATAAGTATTCCGGCGCACGACTTGCTTCACTTCTACGATAATTCGTATGAGTTCCGACCCTGCAGTTCCTTTAGTCTGTGTAGATGACTTGGGAAATCGCCTTCTTCGAAGGTTAATTGGACGCGGGCAGTGTATTGTGAAGGAATTAATATAAACGATTATTATGAACTTTGAGATTATGAAAAATTGTTTCCGTAAGGTTTTGTTCCTCTACGCGTGTAGGTTTCACGTGTCAGCATTCTTGAAATGCTTATGTGATTAACGCATCGGCACGACTGAGTTTGAATGCGTTGCAATGTTGGAGCCTCTAGAGCTAAATGGTTTAGGGGTGTACTTAAAACGCAAAAATCGTAAGATCAAGTTCTATTGATTGTTGTTGTTTCTTATTGTCGTTCTTGCATGCTTCTAGCATATGCTTTCCGGTCAGTTGGAGGGGAATAGACAATGTTATTCATGTACATATTTAGGCTGAAATCACATTTATCAACATCGATACGCATTTAGCTGGATAGTTTTATAACATACATAAGCACATCGTGTGTTTAAGCATGCGTCTCTTTATGTTGACATGCGTAAGAATCTTTTAACATGTAAAATCGAGAACTTTACATTAATTGTGCCCGTTTCAAATATAAAAATGAGAGAATTGATGCAGAAGGGAAAATGGATCCGTGTGCTCATACAAAACAGGCAATTAGATACAGTGCGAATCAATGCTGACAAAGATTTCAGCCTTATTATCCCTAATGTAGAACAAGGCTATGCACAACTGATTTAGGTAGGTGTACATTGTACAGCCGATATGAAGGACACCGGCGTCCATCAGTGTGCGGGGGCGTGCGACTCACTTGGCATAGTCCTGCTTGCAGTATACTTGGCGGTCTCGCAGGAAGCAGGAGGGGTGTCGGTCGAGCTGCACGGCGCAGACGCAGCAACGCAGGCAGCCCGTGTGCCACGCGCCGCCGCCCACCTCCAGCAGGAAGCGGTCTGCGATGGGCTCTCCGCACGCGCAGCAAGTGCGGTGCTCCGTCTGCGGAACCAACAGTGTTCACATTACCAAGAGCCTGTCACTGAGGAACACGCTCCAACACCGACGACATCCTCAGGAAATGTTGTTTCTACAATGCATGTTTGTTAAGAGTAATGAGGGTTCTTATGGTGGTAAGACGTATCTACGTGTTGCGTATTGTGTATACGATGGCCAATTTCAACGAAGTGGAGACTATGCCAAATATTTCTGAGAGTTGTAAATCTTCTACCAATCACGAAATCGTTGTGGTTTCTTCGAATAGTAATGTGATAGGCGGCAGATTCTTTCCTCATAAGAGTATGATTGTAGCTCTTAGAATTAACGATTTTAATCCGCAGTGATAATAATCGGGTTAGATGGTAGGTACATTTTCCATTCCCTTACTGCCAATGCGACAAGACTGGAAAGAGATCAACCCTTGAACTGACAGTTTTAAGTGCTTTTCGAAGTACGGGGGTGTATCTAAAACCGCCAACTTTCCAACGGGCTGCTACTGAGAATTTCTCGACAGAAAATCCCAATGACTTTTTTTTGAACTGGAACCTGAGAGCTCATGATCATGATGAGGATGCCAATTAAGTTAAGTAGTCCTTGGACCAACGAGGCAGTTTATCTTGCGGCTAGCTGTACTGCGTCTATGCAGCACGGGCGGGGTGGTAACTTGCACCGCATGCGCATATATCTAGTTTGAAAGAGTTCTAACATCAAAACAAGCTTGTTGTGGGCTTTCGTGAAGCAACATTATGCTGCTTCTATCAAAAAATTTGCGAATCCCTCGGCAGCATTTAAAATCAAACACACGACTAATAGCATTGTATTATAAACAGTAATTGTAAGAATAGAACATTTTATTGACAACAATTCGGAACGCGACATGTGTTCAAAGGCGGGCCGCGCGACCGCGTGCGGGGGGGTGTGAGGGGGGGGGTTGTAATCCAATAGAGGCTTGCATAAATACAACACCCCTTCGCTTTGAGATAATCAAACGGACAAATTGATTTAGTCAAATATTTGCTACGTGACTCAAATAAAACTTTGCAATTGTTCAAAGTGTTGCACTCTTTATTGGCTCACCTATCGTGTACCTGCTGTTCGTATTCTTATTGTGGAGGAAACACGTTCGTTGCTCTAGTGTGTCAAGTTGTGCGCGTTACATTGCCGGTTTGAAAAATACTGAACACTAAACCACTAATACTACAAGTATACAACAAAATATTATGGTTATTGGTATTGGATTATGTTTGTGTAGTAAAATAATAGCGAAGTTTTCGAAAGTGGGCTCCGTGCATCATGCATGCATCCTAATAATAATACAGTTACGGTCCGAGTTTGACTCTGTGTTTGGCTTTTCCATAGTCGGGTAATAAGAAGGCATGTGCACGTAAATAATAGTCCATAAGTCACGCCCGCCAAATCTCCGCACAATAGTGATTCGGGCACGCCACTCATCCCTGCACCCGACTGACTCTTTGTCACGCCAACCGTCATTAGATCGCAATGATCCTCCAGAAGCGGTTACGAGTGCACTGAAGTATCATTTTCGGATTGTCGGCCTTTTGTCACTTTAACTGCGAGTTTATGGAGTTTTTAAGCTTGACAATCTTTTAATTGTAGCGCTTGGTGACTCGAATTGAAGATGAGCTATGAAGCCATTTTAGTGTAGGTAATTATTAACATCTTTATAGAATAGTTAGAAGGGCTATGTTGGGCTTTTTCGCAATCATACGCAATCATAGGATGAATAGCAATCCTAATGGGTGCTTTTTGCCAGAAAAAACAGCGTAATCAAAACAGTACAATTATTGTAATACCTGATTAACAGTGTGCGAAAAACCACAATTACTTTGCTATAATCCTCAAAAACAATTCCGCAGAAGAACCAAAGTCACCGACATAGCTCAACGGGTTGCGAAACTGAAGTGGCAATGGGCGGGGCACATAGTTCGGAGAACCGATGGACGTTGGGGTACCAAGGTGCTGGAGTGGCGACCTCGCACCGGGAAGCGCAGTGTTGGCAGCGCAGACCCCCCACTAGGTAGACGACGACGACATCAAACGAGTCGCAGGGAGCCGCTGGATACAAGCGGCACAAGACCGTGGCATGTGGAAGTCCCTTCAAGAGACCTATGTCCAGCGTTGGACGTCAATCGGTTGACAACGACGAATCCTCAAAAACAGTCTTTGTATGGTATGCAATATGCAGCTACGCTAAGCTTTGTCAGCCCTCCTGCTGTTAGGTAAACACTTAGGCAGGAAAAAGAAGCAATCAAACCAACCCCAACCACCACCATGCAACACCACACAAATCCACCACCAAAACAAACTCGACGATCGTTTCACTCCGACACCGGAGCATCTTCAGGAGATGTACCTACGCTCTACAATACACGATTACAAAGCGTGCAGTCAAGACTTTAATTAACAGTTGTTTTTTTCTTCAAATAATTGTATCTAAACACTCAAAGTGCCCGCGGATTTCTATGCTTTGAACTCTCACATAATTATTTAATTTGGTTTGAAGATCTAGGAAATCGTTCTGCTATTGCGCGCCTGACTATATCGTGCTACAATAAAACGATAAAATAACACATTACAACTGTTGATTGACTACGAATATGTTATTTAATCAATAGAATTAAGTATTTACCAAATGAAGATGGCTGAAATTAGGCTCGATTAGTATTTAAGAGATAATTTTCATTACTGTAATAAAATTATCGTTTATTACAGCTATGTATTTTACAATAACATCAGTTAGTGTAAAATTATGTATTTTACACTAAGGTAAAGTCTCCTTATTCCGTGGTATTCTAAAATTGGCACCCAATTCCGAGGTATATAGAAAAACAGCGTTTTCAACCGATCCCCAAGCTATTTTTTACTGCAACATATCTTAATCAATTGATAGTTTATCATTCCATAGATAAATGACGAAATTGTTAGTTTTATATGTATATGTTTTAAAATAACCAGCAAGTTTTACACTAGCAGCCGGCCCGAACGCATGTTTCATACATTTCGGACCTCGTGCACGAAATACCTACATTTTTTTAAATAGTGTTTATCCGTTAATTTTGAGCTTTATTTGTTTTTATTTAGATTTGAATATTTGAAGGACTATATTTTCAATCGTAAACAATCAACTTTTGTGAATATTTGTAAAGAAATTAAGGTGAAAATAGGTTTTGAAAATACCTCGGCGTTAGGTGCCAAATATTTTAGCCGGTTCCTAACGCCGTGGTATACCGCGGAATTGCGATTTCATAGACTTCATAACTTTTTCAATTTTTAGAGTCGTTTTATGTTAAATACTTCTTGTTTCGGTTTTGAATATTTAAATAGGCAATAAGGTTACAGAGTCCTAATTACGAGGTACACTTTGGCGTCTCAATCACTAACTATACCGTGTCAAAGTTTACCTATTTAGGTAATTTATTGATAGATTGTATGGGAAAGCTAAAGAAAATTAATTTAAAAGAAAATTAAATTTATACATATTTCGATGCAATTTTGAGAGAGTATTGTACATATTTACGAAGATAATCTAATTAAGCTTTAAATTATTTGTTTATTATGGAAAAATCTTTTCTTTTTTAACACTCGGAATTAGGAAACGTGTTTTTTGTTACAAAACTCAATTCCGTGGTATTACCTCGGAATAAGGTTCTATGAGCCCCTAATTATGTGGTATGGATAGAAATACTACCTCGGAATAAGGTTCTATGAGCCTCTAATTACGTGGTATGTATAGAAATAAAATACAGGATGCTCACAATATTTCAGTATGGTTTCAGTTACACCAAGTATCATTCGCGTTCAGTCACGCAAACATTCATATTCTAAAACATTTATCTTATTATTGCTCGTGCTGATTCATTCACTGACTCACTCATTGATCACCCCTCCTGTAAAATTTTGTATAAAAAAATTTTTTTCACTAATGATTCCGTATAGAAGACAAAAATTCATTCGGAACAAAAATATGGAGAGAGCTGATGATTGAGGATTTCGGAGACGGGTGAAGAGCACGCTTAAGGTATTGAAGATAGGAGGGGGGTGCTTGAGCAAATGTCATTCAAAACGTCATCCAATTGGCAGTGAGCTGAAAAAAATTCAAAATGGCGAAAAAAAGATGGCCGCCATACAAATTTCGTCGGTGTCCACCTCGGAGGGTAAAAAAATGGAAGAGTGGTTTCCTAGCAACAGATGATCAGGATCCAAAGGTTTATTCGATGAATAGAAAAAAAACCAAAATGGTGGAATTTATTTTTCCATAGAAAATGTATGGCGAATATTGAAGAGACTACAAGTTGTAAACTATGCAAGGCTTTGATGTGGTTTTTTGGAGAAATCTCAAAATAATGGAGAAATACGAAATTTGTATGGCGGCCATCTTATTTTCGCCATTTTGACTTTTTTTCAGCTCACTGCCAATTGGATGACGTTTCGAGTGACATTTGCTCGAGCACCCACCTATCTTCAATACCTTAAGCGTGCCCATCGCTCGTCTCTGAAATCCTCAATCATCAGCTGTCTCCATATTTTTGTTCTGAATGAATTTTTATCATCTATACGAAACCATTTGTGAAAAAAATAATTTTCATACAAAATTTTACAGGAGAGGTGATCAATCAGTCAGTCAGTCAGTGAGCGAATGAATCAGCACGAGCAGCTATATATATATTAATAATATACATATATTAATATTTTACACACAAACATAATTAAACAATTACATACGTATCGAATTGATTTTGAAATCTATTAATAAATACAGTTCATTTTTGAACACCATGTAGAATTCATTCTACTCGTTTCCCTTTGAATTTTGTACCCTCGGAATTAGGAGCCATTTGCCTCGGAATTAGGATTTTTACCTCGGAATTGGAGCATTCGGACTTTCTTCATATTTAATTTAATTTTACATTTAAATCAAGTTGTAATTGTTGTCCTTTTAGGATATTTCAAGAGTTAAATAAATAACGCTTCTGATAAAAATAGCCAGTTCTTCAGAAAGGTGTAGTAAATGCTTAATTTTTTACGTTCTTTCGAGTTTTTATGAAAATACCACGGAATAAGGGGACTTTACCTTAACTGATGTTATTGTATATAGGTTATATGATACTTATAGGTTTAAAAATAATTCTTCCTACAAATTTTACCTTATGCACAATCACTCCATTAGGAATGGCATTTCAAAAAGTTGAATGCACCTCTAAGTCACTGGGAGAATGGTTTTCCAAATTTCAAATTGCTTGGTCTACCGGTTTAGATCCTTTATCAGCTGATATATAATATAATGGATCTAAACAATTTGAGATATAATATTACAGATAATCATATCATCAATCATATAATATCAATCAAGATATCAGGCGGCACAAGATCGTGTGCTGTGGCGATCCTTGCAAGAGACCTATGTCCAGCAGTGGACGTCCATTGGTTGAAACGAACGAACGATTACAGATAAAGCTAAAGCTGTAAAAATGAAAAGCCTGCAGTATTGGATTTGTCGTATATACCTACTTACTTACACGAAACAATTAATTTTTCTTTAACATCAGTCATTCTCAGGCTTCCATTACATACAGATATACATACAGAGGACGGGAGAGGAGCAAAAAAGGCCCAATATTTGCATAATTTGATGCGAAATGGAAAACAAACAGGCCCTTCCAAATGACGCGTTAAATACGCTCAAACATCATCATTATACCCAAGTAGCTTGTATTTTACACCGCCCAGGCGCGCCACAAAAACTGTCACAAAAAACATCAGCTGAAGTGCTACAATGGCCACCAGGGCGCCATTCTCTTATGAATGGTCCCCTTAAGAAATTTGTTACGAAGATTTTGATAGGTGACATGTTCTTTTGTTCGAGTTTAGGTAGGGGTGGGCTAGTTAGAAAACATATTATCGATACAGTAACTATATCGTACGATATGTTGATATATTTTTATGCGTTTAGAATATCTTGACTCAAAGAACCACTTAAGGAAGACTAGGCCATATTTATGCTTCGCTCGTAACAAGGACATCATATTTTTATAAGATGACAACTTAGTGACCTTGTTGGTAAGTGACGAAGCTATCTATCTGTCTTGGTAGGGATAGGGCAATCAAAACTAATCGGTTTCTTTGCGGCATCGTACGGGAACGAAAAATGCTAAATTACTTCGCAACACCGCTTTGAGGTACCTACCTAGAGTAGCAACTGAGCATAGCTGAAGCCAAAAAAGATCAGACCTGAGCCAACTTAAGTTCTCATAATGACGCTAGTGACGTGCGGCTGCCAGTGAGGTCAGTATATTTATATTTCGATTATTAAAAAAAAGCAAAAAAACTTCAGCACTTCACTTGGTCTTGTATGCAAGATTTTATGCTTTGGTGAAATATCAACTCTGTTAAAACTGTAGGTATCGATATATTGATGTATCGATACCCTGTGTCCAAGCCTAAGTTTAGACCTTGGGGTTGGTTACATATGTGCGGTGTACATTTGTGGCGATGTTATAGCTGCAACAATTCGGGGGACTATAAACGGTGTTGTTCGCGTATTGTTCAGCGCCGATCGGCCGGGTGCGACGATGTCACGGCATTATGCGTGAAAGTCAGAATTGAGTGGAAATTTATTAACCCGAGGGCTGTTTGGCAAGTCTATGATATGGCAATGTCGAGGGAAACGGTTGAGATTTACGCCATTTACAAATTGAGACACGCCTTTTTCAGACATATAGATATGATAGTCGGTGAGAATAAAACAATATTTACTTCTTTACAGCGGGTGTTATACAATACAAATTGTTCCTAAAAATTGGAGTCAGAGACTGCTGATAATTCAGTCAATTTTAAGACGACGACAAGACGTCTTCTCAATGGACATAGGTCAATAGAGATGCGGGCCTAGAAGGTGAGCCTCGTTGTCCGGGCAGACACTGCCTTCCTACTGGCAACTATTTTGCTCTGTAAGGCCAAAATTATACCTTAAAATGGTGCTGGCTCTGTGGTGTTAACCCTTGACTGCAATCCCGCCAGTGATGCCTGCATTGGGATCACGTTCTTGTCGCAATCGCAGAAGCTTGCGAGATAAATGACGCATCAAGGCTGTAAAGACTAGAAGGTCAAGTGGCGTCAACAGTATCCGGCGCGTCATAGAACTAACGTCACATCAGCAACAATATTATCAGCATAATTATATGCAATGCACCTAATGCGGCCGATTTTAGCTGCTGGCACAATTTGCAATTCAATAAAAAAATGCGTTACGGTACCTAAGTATATTCATATAATATCTTCGAACACCAGCATAAACCAATATTGATTATAAAGAAAAGCTAAATTTTTCGCTTCACGGCAAAAGAAAATATCACGAGGAAACCTTATTTTTTCCGGAGAAATGTCGTAACTGTACCGTGAAATAAAATTAACATACAAAACCGTGTAGTAATGTCCCACTGTGACGATTTTATTTCCTAAAAATAAAAGGCGAGCGAATGCCCTCACAAGTGGCGCCGCGGGATGTCTATAGTACTATAAGTAGTACTCGGGTTCAGTCGGAGTAAACATCATTATTGAAAATTATTAAATTACACGTAGGTACCTACCTATCTACTTACTTACTTACGTAATGACTGAGAGATGGTCGAAATGTGTGACTTAAAACCTTTGCAAAACCTCGATAAGTTGATTGTGGTGGACAAGGTCAAACCTAGCCGTTGGTGTGACCAGGTAACGGAGCTCACTGGTCTCGCAACAACTGCGCTGCGCTGCAGAAGCTGAAAATCGAGTGAAATGGAAAGACATAACCACCAATGCAACGCGGGACTTTCAAAGACATGACCTTCAGTAATGAAGAGAACGCCCAGGAAGAAGAAAAACTTGGCAGTCCAGTGTATCCTTTGATGTGAGGTCCACGCGGATCGGTTACGAGCATAATACGGTAGACGAAACGAATATGTAACTCTATGAACTCTCTAACTACAGATTTACATTGAAAACAAAATTACTTTGCTATAGTCCGCTAACAGTGACAAAGTAGGCACAACACCACACAAATTCACCACAAAATAAAGTCGACGATCGTTTCGCTCCGACACCGGAGCATCTTCAGGAGATGTCGACTTCACAAGTCACAACGGACGATTGCAAAGCAAACAGACTTGTCAAATTATCATTAGTGGATTTGTGAACATGGCTCTGACTTCTCATAAACAAGAAGATCCTTCAGACAGGGGTCAATTTCAACAAACACGAATTTTGCCTAATTACGGTGGCGAATTTAAACTTGCTGTTTTTAATATATTTTTTTAGCCTAAATAATAGTTAAATAGTACTATTAATTAGTCATATACTAGAGATAGAAAAATAATTAATAGTTCATGAGATATTTCTATTTGAAATTATCAAATGCCACCGGAATTATTTAAGCGCCACCGGAATTGAAATCCGACCCACCGAAATTGATTAGCGCCACCGGAATTAGAAATAATAAAGGCAAGATCTTATTTCTTTACACTTAAGATTCATAATAAAAAACTTGTAGAATACCAACAATTTAAGTATCACAATTATAGTTCTTTTATTTTATCTTCATAAAGATAACCTTTGGTAGTATTTTTAACAATAAAAAAAAAGACGGTAGATATTTTTAGCTGGCAGTAATCGGATTCTCACAAGATTACCCTCAATTTGGTGATTATTAGAACATACGTCATCGTCATCGTTTCAACCAATATACATCCACAGCTGGTTTTCTGCAAGGATCGCCAGAACATGAACTTGCGCCGCTTGTTTCCAGCATCTGCCAGTGACTTGCTTGATATCGTCCGTCCATCTAGTGAAGGGTCTTCCCACGCTTTGTTTTCTGGTGCGAGATCGCCACTCAAGCACCTTGGGACCCCGACGTCTATCGGTTCTTCGAGCAATGTGGCCCGCCCATTGCCACTTCAGCTACGAGACTCGATGGCCTATTTCGGCGACACTGGTTCTCCAGTGGATCTCCTCAATAGTGATTTGATCCCGCAGGGATACTCCGAGCATAGTTCTCTCCATTGCCAGCTGAGTGACCCTGATCCTTCATATAAGGCCATAGTCAGCCACTATATCTCAGATCTGTAAGTCATCACTGGCAACACGCACTGTTCGAAGACTTTCGTCTTCAGACACTAAGGAATATTGGACGAGAAGACAGGTCGACGTTTCCCGAACGATACCCAGCCAAGTAGGATTCAGCGGTTGATTTCTTTCTTAAAATTGGACTTACCTAGCTGGACCGTGTATTCCAGGTATATATACCCGTCTACAATTTCGAGTGCCGAGTCTCAAAGATTACTGGGCGAAGCGGAACATGAGCATTGTTGTTTTCATCTTACTCATGGACATTTTTAGGCCCACCTGTTGAGAAACTCTGCTAAGATCATTGAGCGTCATATTAAGGTCTCCCAAAGTCTTTGCCATAATGACCATATCATCGGCAAACTGGGTAACTGAGTAATGTCCTCGCCGTTTATATTGATTCTAAGTCCAGAAGCTTAAAGACGGCTTCTTGCTTGGCTTGGCTTGAATACAGGTACTTGTAATCAATTTGGCATCTTTGCAGCGACCTTAACACAGCCCAAGTTTCCATCAAATCGAAGGCTTTTCATAGTCTGCAAACGCTAAGCATATTGGTCGAATATACTCTTCGGTCTTCTGTATAATCTGCCAGAGCTTATGTATATGGTCAATGGGACTAAAGCCTTTTCGGAATCCAGCTTGTTCAGGAGGCTGGAAGTCTTTAAACCTATTGGCGAGACTATTAGTAATGAGACTCGAAAACAACTTATAAACATGGCTCAGCAGTGAGATGGTTCTGTAGTTCTTCAATAGGATATAATCTCCCTTCTTGAAGAAGAGAACCACCATGCTCCTGTATCACGGTTCTGGCATTGCACCCTCGTCAATGACAGAATTGAACAATCGGTGGAGAACTTTAAGTATTGGTCTTCCACCCATCTTCAGAAGTTCTGCAGTGATCCCATTTAATCACCTTGTTTGTAAGCTGCTTGAGAGCCATACTAATGCCGTATAGACTGAAATCCGGGATATCTTCGGTATATGTATAGGTTTCTGTGTTCAGGTGTACAACTCTCAGGTTTTGATGAAATTAACCTAGCGTTGTCGGTCTTCAGTCGCGTCAGCTGCCTCTGACCGATAGACAGGCCTCTCGCGAATACATTTGAGCCCTTATTCTGCTCTCCAATGGTCTCCTTGATTCCTTAATATCAATTCCGGTGGCTCTGTTCAATTACGGTGGCGCTTTGTTTTGCCACCGGAGCCACCGAAATTACGCCACCGGACTTAGAATCAGCGTCAAAACTAAAATTAAAAAAAAAACTATTATTCACACGTTAGTTTTTATTTTACAATTATGACTGAATACCTTTAATATAAGCTTCCATAAAATTTCTTTTTAATCTGCTTTAAACTTTTACTAATACACGTGACACCGGAATTAGATAATTTTGTATTCCTGTGCCACCGCAGCAAGTAAAAAAAAAGTTTGTGGGAAAATTATACAGCATGTCGGTTGTCCTCACACGCCGTTTGCAAGAGCACAACCAAGCGGTGCAGGGATTGACAGTAAGGTATCTTCAAAGTCGTATCGTAAGAAGCACTGAAGTATTCAAAACGCGCCACCGAAATTGCCTTTTTTTGTAGGACATTTTTAAAAGACGTTTTAAGGCTTATTGTACTTACTTAAATTAGTCCTTAAATATATATTAGCTGACTTATTTAAAGTATTTCTAAAAACACATTCCCTTTCAATGAAATTACTTCACTAAAAAAAATTAAAAAAATATGTAAACAAATGGAATCCGGACAGTCCACCGAAATTAGATTTTAGGCCTTAGATTTTTTTTTACTAAGAATTTAATATATTAAATACCTTAAATACTTTATTATCATGTAGACCACTATTTAAACTACCCATATAAAATTACACGTTACTGTAGTTTAACTTTACACATTAATTTTCAACCTCGCCGTGTCAAAAATGCACTTGGGAAATTCACCCACAGACTCCTAGCATTAGCTACCCCTATTTTCTAATAAGCAGAGTGACTTGCGCGACTTTATACAAGACATTAGAAACAAAAAATAGCATAAACCGCATTTAACATTTTCACATTCCTATTTCAAACTCGTTCGCATATTAATACCTACTCTTGTGTACGCTTGAAAAGTTAAATCAAAGTGACGAAGCATCACTGTGGTCTATTTATTATAAACTCGTTTATTTTCTCCACAACAACTATAATAATATGACAACAAAATAAAATCGATGTGCGACGAAAAACAATATTTTGTATATGCAAATTTATTCAAAATCACGAAATTTATGTTACCCACTTGTATTATATTATCAACGAAACTTGTTTTAATTATTTTCGATTTAATCATCTGCCACAATAAAGTTCCCTGAGTGATTTAGTTCAAATTAAAAGCACCGGTCAATCGTTTTTCAGTTGTCGATATCTTCGTGTCAATAAATTATTAACAGTTGACAATAAACTTGACTTTATGTGCTATAAAATTCTCCGCAACCTAACGGCCGACTACTGAAACGTCTGTTAGATAAGAGCCTCTTAAAAATTAAGTTTTTTGTTTTGGCATTTAGTCTAATTCAAATCTTGATCCTATTGGTAGACTCTAATGCAAATAGGTCTAAAAACAAGGCGTTTCACCCTGCAAATTTCCGAACAAAAAAAAATTGAGCTCTGTTTGTTTTTCTGTGTGTTTGTTTGTATTTATTAATAAATTAAAAGAATAAAATTTGTATAAACAGAGAACCAGACGTACATTCACCCACGTGGACTTACGATTAAAATTGTATTACTCCAGACAATCGATTCACAATCGATCGATTAAACTACTGAATTTTAGTGTACAGCAAACGACAGCGAAATTGACAATAGGTGACTTTATAATCCACAAAACATGTTGTAATAGTAAGGGTAGGTTAGGCGTGACGGATACTAGGGCCTGTCGGGGCACACTGGGGTAAACTAAGGCCGTGTTCCCATTAGGCGAACAGTGGGCGGCTGACTGTCCGCTGGCTGACTCATGAGCGGCGTATCGGTCACTAGCCCATAGCTCTGGATCTCTCATGTTTTGTAGGCATTTGGAGGCGAATTAGCCGCTCACTGAATAAGTTCGCAAGCGAAACGCCGCAAACTGCGAACATTACTTTATCAGCTCTATGAGCCTCAATAGCGCAACGGTCGTCGGGCGCGGATCAAACACCGTAAAGTCGACGGTTCAAACCCCACCCGTTACACTATTGTCGTACCCACTCCTAGCACAAGTTTTCACTTAATTGGAGGGGAGAGGGGGATATGAGTCATGTTCATCATGGCTAATATTCTTTTAAAAAATGCGCTAACTGGAAGCAAGCAGTTAGCCGCTCACTGTACGCCTAATGGGGACACGGCCTAAACCATACAACACATTCAGTATTGAAGAGTCAACGCCAAGGTGGCGGAGAGCGGCCGGCGCTCGAGCTGCGGCATTGTCACGGACTTACGTTTGCAAATCCGATTTATATTTGAATATAATTGACTCTGGGCCTCATATCAGGTACGAAGAGCTTGTAGCTCATTGTGTTGCTCTGATCTCAATGGCATTTTTATCGGCTGAACATGATAAATGTATTTCGGAGATTAAGCGTTTGGGCGCGCGCGCACGCCTCCAATACTGTTTTCAAAGAATTCTGTTTCGTGTTTCGTATTCTGATTTACCATAATAATTGTAAGTTATAGTTGTAACTAGCCGATGCCCGCAACTTTGCCCGCGACGATTTAGGTTTTTTAAATTTAAAACCAACCGGGCAACAAATTCTTTAACTGTTGAATAAAAGCAGGCGTTACTTTGCGGAATTCCATGATATAAGTACAATGAATATAAAATTACTTTGCTAAGTTTAATCCGCTAAACTGTAGTAACCCTACCAGATACGAGTAGACTTTATTGCAAGTAGGCCTCGACTGTAGGTACCTATACCTACAGTCTACAGATTAATCGAAACGGAATCATACATCGATTGTACCTTTTTTGAACGAGAAAATAATCGATAACTAGTCGCTTTCTAGTCGCCCACGCGGGTAGTACAACTGTCTTGACATAATATGCCAATATTTGATTTTAAATAATATTATCCCTCTGAGCTAACTTTGTTTTCGATGGATATTACGTAGGCACCGTGGCCGGTGGCCCTTGTATGAATATCACTTTCACATACACCGTGATTCAAAGGTAGATACGAGTATCTCAAGGTGGTAGCCCTGGCGATGACGGATGGTCGATGTGACCCCCGTCACTGAGAAAAAAGTCAAGAACGACGCGTGAATGGTGTGAAACTCTCTCCATTATCCTGCGGCACCCCCGTCGCGCCTCTCTGCTCGTCTTTGTGCTTAACCTTACCCCCCTCGCCGCCCCTCCGCGAGCCGATCCGACCCCGACACCGCTGACACACACATAATTTATTTCCGATCGTTCTTTGTTGCCCGGTTGGTTTTAAACTTTGATATTGAAAAAAAGAAACCAAAACGCGGCGTCCGCGCGAAAACAAACACTCCGAATAGGTACCCGAAGTATCTCTGGCTCAAGTTTTTCGACTTATAAATATTTTGCCCCGAGCCCCGCGCGGGCCCTTCCGCCCTGAATATAAAGCGGTCTGAAGATGCCAATTTCCGAGATTGACTACTGTTATGGAAATTCGAGGTGGAAACTGCGCCTCGTTTGCTTGCCATTGTTTGCTCAACACCGAAAAAAACGAGGGAAAAAGGGAAAGAACATTTATTTCTGATACAAACTTTCAACAAAAACAGGAATATACTTACATACTTACAAGTAAAACCAATAGGTACATGAGCTGTTATAAGGTAGTCCGCGTCCTCAATACTGTTGGTCCTGTAAGTAAAACCTATCAGTATTTTTATGACCGATACAAATACAAATGTATATATAGGAAAAATTCTCGTAAACCGGAGCTGAAAATCAAACCCTGCATCTTTTATGTGTAAGACTCATCGCATCGCCAATATCATTAATCTTACCATGTGTTTGTTTAAAACATTAACACCTCTACCTACCAACTATAAAAAGGTCATTCGTTGTGACAAACACTCGTCTGTTTGGTGGACATTAATCTTCAACACGCGCTTAATCATAGTGGACTAAAATTAACACGCGTTTAATAATTTAATGCTGATTGATTGCATGAATAATTAAATTCTACTGTAAACACAATATCATGACGCGATAGTAGGTAAATAATGAGGATTTTCGGCACTCGGTAATACTGTCCACACTTCGTCAGAAATTCCTTACAAACATTTTTTAAATATTAGTACTTAGGTTCCTAGATTTCTTACAAAGACTTAGGAAAAAAAAACGGCCAAGTGTGAGTCAGACTCGCGTCAGTGTCGATGGTCCTGTACCTAGATACCTTGAAAATAAAAAAAATTCTTCGGCCGCCGGAAAAATAAATAACTGTTTGAAAATTCATAATTATAAGTTTGTTTGAAAAAGATTATTCTTGATTAAAAAAAACTGTGCTATATACAGAGATAGTTTTTTTTTCACTCTATCCAACTCTATCAACTCAAATTACTCGGAATTCATTTGTAAGCTTCTGAGATAAGCACGGGCATAGTATATTTTTAGGCATTTTTCATAAGTTAGTAAAAAATTTAGCTTAAAAAATCATACTTAGGTACTAGAATATGCAAATCGAGCATTTTCTTAACGATGTCCTATTTGATGTATAAGTAGGTACTTTCATTGTAATTTGAACACCTCCATTTTGACTCCTTTTGCAATTAAGGATACTTATTTTTTTTTCTATTATTTGTAATAAATATTGAGCAAGCATTATTTAAAACTATTCCTTTAAAGTTAATATCATCAGCAGTTACTTAAATAATAAGTTGTGACAGAAAAAGTCTTGCCATGAGACCATGTAAGTACCTACTTACTTACTTGTGTTTGTCCACGCATTCCCCGAAATTATTAATCGGATTGTGAGCACTCTTTTTACCCGACTGGGTATATGTTTATATCTATTGGCTTACATTTACTTTAACATATGGAACAGTGAAAGTTTGATCAAAATCGGTTCTGTAATTTTAGATATGGACACTTTTCCCTTATCAATAATAGGTATTCTTTGTTTCGGCAGGTTATGAATATTGAAGTCGGTTTAATTTTTCTTAAATTATAGCTTGTAGTTACGGTACGGAACCCTAAAAAGGCACATAGTAGATAGGTACAAGCTAGCAAATTGCTACTTGGAATACTATGCTCTAGATTTTGTAACCGCGTTTATCAAGCCACAGCGTAAAGAAAACACAAGCAAAACAAGTAAATCTTCTGAAATACTGGCCAAAACAAAATGTTTCCGACCCTAGTACATTTAAGTCAACATTTCACAGAGATCTACTATCCAAATTGCTCAAGCCTTACCGATTATGGAGCGGGTGACACGTCATTTTGAACTCAGATGATAGGAAATAGGGTTCATGTTTGGGTGTAAGTTGGTTTAAAGAGGGTACGCGGGCGCCGACAACGGGCGGGGCTGGGCGGGGCTAGTGACGTCATCGTGTGTGTTTGTGTGTGCGTTGTTTGCCATACGTCACGCGTCAAAATGAGCAGAACGGTATGAGTTACCGTCTGCACTGAACTCTATACATTGTGTTTATATGAATACAATCTACATATTTTACTGAAGAGTGACTGATGCGCTGCCTCGTAGGTCTAGTGGTTAGCATATTCGACTGCAGATCACGAGGTCCCGGGTTCGAATCCCGGGTCGGGCAAATAATTGTTAGGTGTTGGGTTTTTCTATCCAGAAATTCTCAGTGCCAGCCCGGAGTTGGAAGCTGACTGTACTTCATCCCTTGCCTCGGAGAGCACGTTAAGCAGTCGGTCCCGGTTATTATCACTATCATGTGACAATAGTCATTAAAGTCCGCCAACACGCATTGGAGCAGCGTGGCGGGTCTAAGCTCTAAATCCCTCTCTCCTATGAGAGAGGAGGCCTGTGCCCAGCAGTGGGACGTTAAAAGGCTGTAGTGGTGGTAGTGGTGGTGGTGGCTGATGCCCGCGTTCGCGTGTCTACTCTACTCTACTCTACATTTTTTAGGTATAAAAAGTAGCCTAGAAGTCTAAGTGTATTTCCCTTACCTGCCTGAAAAAGTCCCGTCAAAATCAGTTCAGCGGTTCATTCATTATCATGTTAGTCTAATAAGAAGCAGTTTGTATTGAAAGCACAGACCAACACTTCAATAATAAATAATTATTCGAATTATTTGTAGGTAGGTGTAGGTACATACGTGTTTAGGTAGGTAAGTATTTGTTTATAACAATGATGTTTCTCAACAAGGACAATGTGCAGATTTTTCAAATTTTTTTAAAAGAGTTTACGAGTTCTTACTCATCTTAGAAGTAGATTGTGAGAACTAAAAGAAGATAGTTAGGTAGGTAGGTATTTATATAGTTTTCAAATCAGTTTTTTAAGTAAAAAGGTGGTGCAATTAAAGAGAATATAGGTGTACCTACCTAATAAAGAATATGCTCCGAAATGTTGATTAACAATACATTTTAAATACAAACATAATAAATAATAATAAGTACCTACTTAGTTACGTTAAACGGTAAGCGTAAGCTACTATAGCCATCGATGTGTCGATGACTATAGGTAATAGCGAATTACTAGTAGGTACCTACTTATATTGAAAGAAACACCCTTATTATGCTTCTTTGTCTATTAGCAATAGTTTGTACAATATAAGCATAAAAATATTTCAACAACTATCAAATCCAATTACATCATCGGGTTTAATTTCGACAGAACACCCTACAAGTAATAAGAATCATAACCACCATTGAACATCCTTTGTGAAAACCGCGGCAAAGCGGGTATATTACGTAGCCATTCTATAAAAATCTCATCTCGATTCGATATGGGCTTTAATGTTTGAAGCATTAGTACAGAATAGATACGAGTATAGTTTGGGAGTTGGTGTTAAGTTTGAAGGAGGTCGAGTTCGATGAAAATTAAAAATTAATTATATACCTAATTATGTGGAATTTATTTAAACCACATTAATTGAAACCTAGATTTTTTATAATTATAGAGGAGGAATTCTGGGAGATATACTAGACATTCTAGGCAAGTGCGCTCCATCATATTTAGTATATCATCATAATTACCGTTACGTGTGATTATAGCCAAGTACCTACTACATAATAACTCCCTCAATGGCAAAACGTACTGTATCATCTCTTGTGCCCAAATTATACTTAGAAATGCAGACAAACCACGCACACCAGAGGAAACTGTCTTATCAGTAACTGTCCGGAATAAAGATTGAACTTTATAATTATTATAATAAGTACCTATTATTTGATATAAAGTACCCTATGTTCATCTACAGTTGGAAGTACTTACTTGGAACGGATAGCAAACTTTCATAAAACATCAAACTTAAGGTAACTCCTAAAAATTTCCCACCGCCTCTAGAATCAAAATATCCAAAGACTATAAAAATATATAATGGGATGAGGCGCCGGCCGGCGTTATAAAAACGTAATGTTATCGAATAAGACCAAAAATTAATTAGCCGAGACTTTATAGAGACTCACATAATAGGTTAACTATTACATCATCGGTGTTCATAATAAAATATTGATCATATCACCAAAACTCTTTCTTCAGTCTTATAGAGGACCAATTCGTTGTCTAATTTACTATGCGCTTCAAATAAAAATATCTACGTTACGATGGCTAGATGCTTCGACGTAACCTCTTACAACGAGCAATAAGAATTTTCGCTACATTTCCTTTTATTAACCCCCGACACAAAAACGACGGGTGTTATAAGTTTTACGTATCTGTGTGTGTCTGTCTGTTCCACCATAGCCCTCAAAAGGACGAACCGATTTGCATACGGTGTTTTTCGTTTGAAAGGTGAATTAGTCGGGAGTGTTCGTAGCTATATTTGATGAAAATCGGTCCAAGATGGCCGCCGCAACAAATTGGCGAATTACATATTTTTTCACAACTACCTCAATATGGGTATCAAATGAAAGGGCTTGACTAGTAGAATAGCACTATGTAAATCCAAGATGGCGGCCACCACAAAATGGCAAATGTCGGAGTTTTTTTTTTTAATTTTTAATTTATACTTGTCGTTTGAGCGAGACAAGCATTCATCTAATCGGCACTGAACTCATCTGCTCCGTCGGCACCGAATGATTATAATACAGGGTGAGAATTTGGCAGTAATCACTGAGGCCTAAACTAGAACTAAGATAGAGAAAAGTCTTTAGACGGTTGAAAAGAAAAAATGCTGTTGCATTTTCTCACCCCGGTACTCTCATTCATATTGTGGACTCTTTGTTTATCTGAGTAGGTGCTTTTGATACAAATTAAATCTTAACAGTACAATTATTGATTGTAAATTGTCATGCACAAAAATGAGACATGAAACTTTGTACTTTCTTTTTATTGTGTTTTTTAGAGATAGAGTCGATCCACCCACATTTTTTATTTAGTGTACCTACCTACCTGAATAATATTAAAAATATTTATCTCGAGAACAGCAGGTTTTTTTTATTTCATTGTTTTTTATTTATTTTAACGAAATGGTATCAACCTGAATGTATCTCTGAAAGCTCCAGAGGTAATCGAAGCAAGAATATCTCCGATATTCTGAGTCCGCTGATCATTCCCAAAATCTTACCCCGAGTTCCTCTAAAATAGAATCCTCAATCGGCCTCATAAGGTATAAGGTATTAAGCAATAAACAGCCAATAAACACGATCCGTCGGGTCAGACCGCCGCTAATTACAAACAATTAGACGCCATGTTGCACCCCCCGGCGCGCCGCGGCGTTATTATCCTATTTATTGCATATTGGAAACAAAAAGAAATGCCGAGAGGACTATTATTGTTTTTTGACTGGGAAAGTGGATCTACTTAGTTTTTGTGCGTGGAAAGTCAGGGATAAAGTCACAAGTGTAAACTTCTTCGTTTTGTAATGCCGTTTCTTATTAACCATCTGTATTTAGAGCTTTGTTGTGCAGAAAAGCTGATCTTCTTATTTTTGTGGCGTAAGTTTTTTGGGCAGGTGATCTTTTGTTGACTATTTTCTTTGAATTATGGGGTCGGTTTTGGTTTTCTAAGTGATATGGTGAAAGTATTCATAATTCTTCAGGATATCAAGACAAATTTAGCCACTGTAGAACAGTCATGTTTTTGACAAGCCGTAACCTTTCGCAAAATTCTTCTAAATATATACCTGCCTACATTTTGAAAGCCTCATCTTCTTACACTGAAAGCATCCAGGTTTCTTCATAATATATGAGAATGTTAAACTAAACTAAAACTGAACAAGTTCATCAAGTTACACTAAAAAGTGTTACTTACTTAGATGAAGTGAAGTGCTTTATGGCAGTGTACGGGAAACACGTGGCAAGTTTTATCTGTGTCACCCTTCGAAATAGGTGTGATATTCATGTATTGGACCGCATATTTCTTTGCTCTACAAGATTCTACACCGCAATAAACTATCTCGCTCAACCAGCAGTAAAACTTCATTGCAACTATTTGATGTGCAATAAAATGTTAATCAAACAAAACCGTTGTTTAGAGATATATAACCCCATCATCGAGCTATCGATCTCATCGTAAAATGAGCAAGTTATTTGTGGGTAACACTTCGCAAGCAAGTTATAGCACCCATCAAAAGATTTTTTTTTTCGATGAGAAAAAACCACTGGTAGGTATTTTTTACAACTGTAAATTAAAAAAATTAAATAACCTTCGACCTGTGGGAAATCCTGTCATCTCACCACTCTCCTGCTCCAAACGTCAGGACATTGATCACTATGACGTGTCTACCCAGCACTCGTCGAGACAAATCTAACTATAGAAAACCGCATTCAAGTCAGTGTAAACACCTAATAAGAATCTAAGATCCCTATCGAAGCTAACAAAAGAGCTGATAACTTTGAAACGGCTGAACCGATTTTGATAGAACATGTCTAAGAACCATTACTAAAAAACCTGGTTTCCAAAAAAAACTGCATTTAGATCGGTTCACCCGTAAGAGCTACGGTGCCACATTTTTTTTTTTTTAACTTCGGAGGGGAAATCCTCATGGACACCTTTTCAGTAGTGCCGGACTCTTACCAGCTAAAACCCCTCCGTTTCCGATGTTACCGCGTGCCTACCGTTATGCCTAAAACACGGGAATATGATGGTCTTAAATCCTCCCTTCCTTTTGTCTCCTTTTTTCGTCTTCCTCCTTTTTTTTTCATAATTTTCTCTATGTATTTATCCACTATAATCCATACGGTGCCACATACAGACACACATACTAGCTACTACTGCACATACATCAAATTTATAACACCCCTCTTTTTGCGTCGGGGGTTAAAATAAGCAAGTACCTACTGTAGAAGTAAAAGTGCGACCTATGTAATCAAATTTTTGAGACAACTTATAATTTATTAATCTTATTAGACAGTCAACTAATAGATATGGTATTTATGATCATTAATGTTTTTATACATAGCTGTAAATATTGAGTCCATACCATTGAAATAAATGAATAATTAATAATAATTACTAATACAAAGGTCGGTCCATATAGTGTTAGCAGGCTGTACTGTCGTTGAAATCTATTGTATGAAAACTAATATTTTTGGGGATAATTTTAAGACGATAGACATTATTTTATGATTTTGAATATGAAATTAATCAATGATTTGGGAACCTATCACATTATTAGTCCAAGAAAACTCCTACCATCATAAGATTAATAAAAGGTGGTCACGGTTCTTCCACCACCACCATTACAGCCCTTTAACTTCCCACTTCTGGGCACAGGCCTCCTCTCTTATGGGAGAGGGGGATTAGAACCTAGACCCGCCACGCCGCTCCAATGCGGATTGATGGGCTTTAACGACAACTGTCACAATATGATAATGATAATAACTAGGTCCGACGGCGTACCGCGCTTTCCGAAGCAAAAGGTGAAACATCTCGAACTAAGAAACCAATAGTAGTTACCAATAATAAATACTTTTACAGGTAATAGTAATGATGATTACCTGATCACAAAATACCATTAAAACAACGCGAAAAAAAAATTAAAATAGTTCCTGTACCTATTTTTTAAAAGTTCGCAATGTAATGCAATCAGCTGACGCTAGAGGTCACGAAACGTCGGGTAAATATTTAAAGTTGTTGCCACATTTTGCACGCTATACATTGCCGGTTTGAAAAATACTAAACCACTAATACTAAAGCATACCTAAGACAAATGGTTATTGATATTGAATTGTGTTTAGGTAGTATATTAATAGCGCTAAGTTTTCGATAGCGGTCCCCTTATACCCTGAATATAGAATTAGAGCTAGTAAAGATCCCGAACGGATCCATTAAAGCTCGAGTGTGAGAGCGGCGCGGGATCGCGGGGTGCGCCGTCGCGTCGTCGGCTGTGTCATATAACTCACGCGCTAATAGGAGCGGCGCGTCTTGCCAACTATTAAATAATTTTACGATAATGTCCGACAAACGAATATTGACGAATAAATTCCAACTCTTCGGAGATCCGCATCAAACGTTGTTACAACGGATGGCGCATTGGTAGCTATCGCATGAGCTACACCTACTTATACCCGGGTAGGTATATACAAATAATTGTTATTTGTTAGGTATTGGGTTTTTCTGTCAAGGAATTCTCAGTGCCAGCCCGGAGTTGGTGTGCGGTGTTTCATCCCCGTGCCTCTGAGAGCACGTTAAGCAATCGTTCCCGGTTTTTATCACTACCATGTGACAATAGTCGTTAAAGCCCGCCAATACGCATTGGAGCAGCGTGGCGGGTCTAAGTTCTAAATCCCTCTCTCCAATGAAAGAGGAGGCCTGTGTCCAGCAGTGGGACGTTAAAAGGCCGTAGTGGTGGTGTTGCTATGAGCGAAGACGTTGTGATGCCAAGATGCATGAATGACGACATTGCACCAACAAACGTAGCGTTGGATGACCTCCACTAGGTAGACGGATGATCTTAAGAGAGTTGCTGGCAGCCGCTAGATACCAGTGGCACAAGATCATAGTGAGATAAGCATTGGATTTCACCGGTTTAAAAGCATGAGTGTCTCGTTTCTCTAGCAGCCATGACGTCTAAAGTAAAAGCTCAACCTTCTCTACGACAGCAAAAATGCTCTTAACATTTGGACACCCGAACCCACTCCAAGCTACCTCGATAAAAGCTTATGCTGCTAGGGTTCAGATTCCTCAAGAAAGCGATACAAGCAATAAAAACCAATGAACACCCAAAACACAAGCAGTGAGAACTGTAGGCTAACATGTTCAGTCCGTCGGAAACTTTAATACAGTTACTCAATAAACTATAAATAATCAGCATCACAAAACCGCATCCAAACTGCAGGACAGTTTCTTCATAATTCATACTTACTTAATACAAGTCTTTATTTATTTGCAAGTTTTCATATCAAAAGTCAGCTAAGTAATTAATATTTTGTACATTATAAGTACACTTATATCATGGATCAACACGTGTATTTATTTGTTGTAACTACTGAGACAATACTCTCAAGGCGTCAATATGTCTGACTTTTCACTTCGAACTTGGTAAGTAAGTAATCGAATTTTAGATTATAGTTTCTGAAGATAACTGCTGCTACAAATACTGAGCTTAAAAAATCAACGGAACCCATAACGCGAGGTGCACTCACCCGCTTCACATAATTTTTTTCCAAACAGCCCAAGGCGCCAGTTGCCTCAGTTGCTTCCCAATATTAATAAATGCTAGTTCTGTTTGGTTCTGTTTTTCGGGCATTTAATTGCTCCGAGCGGGAAAGTAGTAAATTAAACGGTCGGCTTTTAATATTCATGGGGTTTTCAAACAAAATTCTAAACTAATTAAAGTGAATTCGGGCAGAGGCCGGGCGGAGCGCCGGCCGCGGCCGGCTCCGAGCCCCAATTATTTGCATTTCTCGCGGACAGATGTTCGAAATTTTTATTGACCGCCCCTGTTGGCTGGAAACATACTTGGAACACGTCAATGTTGCAAGTATGTTTCCAGCCAACAGGGGTACCCGACACATGTTTGTAGTGTGTAGAAACACATGGTTATGGCCCCCACTGGTGTACACATACTTCCACGTTTACTGTATCTTTGTCCTTTACCAGTTCTTTGATGATTGATATTTTATTTTATTCAGCTTGCTTGCTGAACTTGGTTGCAATTATAACTGCAGATAAGTCATGAGATGATGTATCGAAACCCACGAAAGTCAGCAAGCTGACCCGTTCTTCCTGTACGTCGAACATGTAGGTCAAGTGGCACGGTACACGTTCGCCAAGTGCGTTGGGTCAATATGAACAGGGCGTTGTTATACAGAATACTAAAATTTGATTTCACTCTACACTCGTCGTTTAAAAGTAGACCTGCCGTGACATAGCGGCAAATTAATGTACTAAGCAAATGACAAGAGTGATTCGCAGCGTCATTGAATGAGTGTAAAAAAAGGCCCCAGTACAGTCTCGAAGATCCGCATTTTTAGGTTGCTTTAGGCCTAATAGTTCCGTGTGAAGAGGTATTCACACTGAGCCGTGCCCTGCCTGGGTGGTGGCTGGACTATTCATAAATGAAACCTACTTACGTATTGAGATGGTGGTAATAAAAAAAAACCTGACTTAGTTTTTTGTACGCTCTTCTCAGGCCAGGGCGCTTTGAAACTCTCGTAGTTTTTGTTTTAAGTTTTCGTAGTAATTACCACGACCTCACTTTCATGTAGATACTTCATAAGTTCATATTAAGTATATTGACATTCGAAAAGTGTTATTTGAATAAATGATTTTGATTTGATGAAACCATTTTTTTTGGTATACCTACTGGTTATATTACCTGTAGAATATTTTTTACTACGTTACTAGCGCGATATATCCTAGCATTTCTCGCTATGTATTTGACTTTAATATAATAGGTAGGCAGTATTCATATTTCATACAGATACGCCAGACTTAGCAATTCCAAAACCTTGGGACCCTATCGTTTATTACAGCTTGAAAACTAACTAGATGACGACCACAAATTTTCTCTAAATCTAAATGTCTACATTTAGATTTAGAGAAAATAATTTCTTACAAACTATAGCTATCAACCCTTTAGGGATGAAATTTACAAAAGTACTGCTCGAATCAACCTGTACGCTCAACTCAAGCCTATGTAGGTACCTACCTACCTATATTTTTTCCAAATTTCAAAGCTCTAGATTTTTGGCTGAGCGTTGTATAGCAGACAGCTGGTCACGGTACCTACTGTTTTTTAGGTAAGTAGACATAAAATAAGATTTTGAAGCCAATTTGTATTAAAAACAAAACCAATAAAATATCGATTACTGCAAATAATTGGGTAAAATATTCCATTCTGAGCGAAGGTCATAATGTATTTATATTAAATAATAAGTAGGTATTCTAACAAAATGAAATAAGAACTGAAATCACATTCATAAAGGCCAAATTAGACGGTGCCCCGTTCATCGTTCATTTTTGCGGTGAACGATGTACGATACGATATTTACTATGTTAAAGTGCCTGTGAACGATGAAAAGCTGTCTGTGTTTAGACGGTTTTCGATGATTCACCGATGAAGCCTCGAAAATGAAAGCAAAAATCTCGAAAACTGAACCGTCTAATTTGGCCTTAAAAGTTCGACTCGAGTATAATATTATTTTCTCGTATTATATGTCAGTTTTATCTCATACTAGCTGGTGCCCACGACTTGCCCACGTCCACGTGAATTTAGATTTCAAATCAAAACATTTCTTCATACAAACATTACCACAGCTTTAGGGATGGATCTTCAAGATGTCCTACTACTTAGTGCTACTTTATATCTCTACAAGTCTACAGTACTCAAGGAATATATTTTCTATACCAAATTCCAAATCTGTAGGTCCACTGCGGTCGGCACTCACTACATTATTTTATAAGTAGATATAGATTCATTGGATGACTTCTTGCTAATTTTGTTCGATATTCAAAGTTTATGAAAAAAAAAAGATGTGTCGGCAGGTGTGAATAGCTGGAACCGAAGAGACAAATAGTGATGTGCTAAATATTCATAAAATCGATATAATATTTATTAATATAGCAAATAAAATGTCTAGCCGCTACAGAGAGCCATGATCAGCCCACTAATGGAGTACCTAGAGTAGTAAGTACCAAGGTATAGTGTATCATTGATTGATAACTATTAAAATTCAAATTTACTTACATCGGCCAACGATTAAAATTGGGACATTGACAAGCATAAATTAAAAATTTGTAAAACCCCCAACATTCACCATTTTGTGGTAGCGGCCATCTTGGATTTGCATAGTGCTATTCTACTAGTCAAGCCCTTTCATTTGTTAGCCATAATGAGGGAGTTGTGAAAAAATATATAATCCGCCATTTTGTGGCGGCGGCCATCTTGAACTGATTTTCATTAAACATAGCTACTAAGAACATTCCCGGCTAATTCACCTTTCAAATAAAAACCGCATTCAAATCGGTTCACCCGTTTGAGCGCTACGGTGGAACAGACAGACACACAAACACACACACACACACACACACACACACAGACACGTCAGACTTATAACACCCCGTCGTTTTTGTGTTGTGGGTTAAAAATAAGCCAAACAGGCGCACGGCTCGACTGCGATGTGGTGGCTGCATGGATTCAATTTCATGACATGGACAGTTTGGGAATTGGGCTCTTTGTCTGGTCTGGTGTTATGTGGTTACCACCCTACCGATGACGACGTGACAAAACTATTGAGGGTGACAGTCTGCCATAGGTACATACCTCTTCCAGTTTAGCCCACTCCTGTTTGAGACTGCATTATTACTTACCACCAGGTGTTAAAGAATAAGAAATAAGAAAAGAATTACATATCGACAACAGCCACAGCGGCCAGCTCTACGCTCGCGGCATCGGCCGCGACGGGGCGCCGCTCGTGCCCGCCCCACCTGCCCGCGCCGCAGACACCTATTTGCGCGTAAAGCCTCCCATTGTCTACACAAACATACCTACAATTGTTTGCTGGGCCCGGCCAACCCCCGCTGGCACGGACGAGGGAATCCCGCCACGGTGGTCGATGAATTGATGATCGCTTTAATATTCACGGATAGGCGATCATTTTTCGGCGTTTTTAAGCGATTTAAGCCTGAAACATACGTACGCGTGATACGCAGGCATCCATCGTCTCTGCCAATACTATAGCTCTTTAACGTCTCACTGCTAGGCAAGGGCTTTCTTATAAGAGAGGGATTTAGAGTTTAGGCACGTCACGCTGCTTCAATGCGGGTTGGATATTCGACTATTGGAAATAACTGGGACCGACGGTTCAACGTGCTCTGCGAGGCACGGGGCTGGTATACCGCTACTACCGAGCGGGAACTTTCTTTACAGAAAAATTCAATACCTAACAATCTTTAGTCCAACCCGGGAATCGAATCCGAGACTACCATATTCAGACTGAAACGCTAGACTTGGTAAATTAACGTGTTTGTATAACAGTGGCGTAAGATTCACGCAAAGCGGAAGCTGATCCGTTATGCGACGCGAAACTATTTAAACAGTAGCTGAGCCTTCACGTGGCCTACGTTGTCGCGTAGATAAGTTTGCCATTTTCTATGGAGTTGTATCGCATCGGGTCGTGTCGCATCGTGGCGTGTCGCGTTTGTCGTCCGACTAGAACACGCGTTTTTTACGCGTGGGACCGCGCGTCACATCACAATTAAATTTGGAAATACTTCGCACAAAACCGGCGGAGATATTATAAGATTACATCAAATATTATATTAATAACTAGCTGATGGCCGCAGCATCATACCCGTGGATAAATAATTCAACATACTTTATATATTGACGGCGCGGCGGGCGCGGGTGAGAACCGCTCCGTGAGTTTCTACTCGTGTTCTTTGCCCTACTAGCGCGACCCCAGGCACGGCCTACGCGGCTTAAAACGCTTTATTCTCTAGAGTGCTACAAACAAACACAAAAATAGACTGATGAACACATAACCACTCTGTTATGTATTTTTTGTTTAATAAGTAAGTAAGTAAGTATACTAAATCTAAATAAGACAAGTAGCTTTCAAACAATTTAGGTCATTACAATAGGATATCTAAAACATAACGTGTGAAATGCAAACGAACCTCGCTGGTCTTCAGCTAACATCTATATTACAGATTTCTAAGATCCATAATGATGATATAATATGCATTTGGATCTATAAATCAAATTGCGATCTAATAAAAAGCAAGTAGAGTTTAAAATAACAAAAACATAAATTGTAAACACCGATTGTATTCTAGGCACACTTGTGTCAATTGTTTCAGTGATTAGAATGTCGACTAAAGGTGACGAGTGATATAACTATTCAACGTATAATGAACTTTGTTCGAACGAGATAAATTAGTTTTTAGGGTATCTAATGATTTTGGTTATCGAAATGCGTAGGTTTTGTATAGCGATCAAATATAATATTGTAGGTATTAGTTTGAATTCGCTTTTATAGGTGAGTCAATACAACATTGGCGGCTAACTTTGGTGCACCGCGGATAGATCAACGGTTTCATGTAATAGTTATTTTTATCTAGGTATATTTTTATTTGGTGAAAAGCTTTTTACTGCAATCTGCTATTGCAAACAAATTGGTGACCGATTTATTGTTGCCGGCCGCCACGTAGACGGAAGGTCTTTTAAATGTGTGGACTGCCGTCTGCCCTATGGGACAAATTATGTGTCGTTTGACGTGGATAGTCAAATTCAGATTCAAAATTCTTTTATATATTTATTCTTTTCTTTTATTATTCAAAGTGGGTACAATGTACACTTTTTGAACGTCAGTAGGTATATAATAAAGTACATGAAAGTAAGGCAATGGTGATATTACTACGAAAACTTGAAACTAAAACTACGAGGGTTCCAAACGCGCCCTGGTCTGAGAAAAGCCTTAATAAGTTTAGTCTTAATAATTGGTGTCAATGCTGCATCGTACCGGAACGCTAAATGACTTGACGGAAGAGTTAAGTGTTAAGACCTCTGTGCTCACTACTGCGCCAGAGAGGTTGAATACTTGAACTATATTGAAGAAGAAAAAATCGCAAATATTTAATTAGATCCAAAAAAATATAAATAATTGAGCAACGCTCTTATTCGCTGAGATTAATTTTTAAATATAGCATACCTGTTAAATGTAGACTGCTCCTACAACATAGGTAGGTAGTAACTTAAGTAACTTATGATCTTACTATGTAACAGTCTACGATTTAAATACCTAAATGAAATGAAATGATGACATTCAAATCCACAATTTGAACCGTCAAACTTTACAGCATGAAGACTGAAGAGTGAAGAGGTTGAGTTAATCCTTTTAATGTCTATGTAATATTATCACGGTATTTAAGTTTTGCATTAGTTGATTGCGTCACCTATACGAAGGTTCTTGAATGATCCCTTTTTAGTACCAAAAGAAAATCCAAAAAAATACACTACTATTTGTATTTTTTATACATTTGATTCCTCTAGCTACTGAGCGCTTGGAAGTTAAAAAGAAATTTGAAAAAAAAAATGATAAAAAGAGTTGACAAGGGACAGACGTAGATGGGCAAGAGGGTGTTTATTAAATAAACAAGAGCGATCCGTGGAGCGAGCCCGCGCGCCGCGGCTCCATTATGACATGATGACGGGTACTTTTCTGCTCTCACAGATAGGGGCCCACGGCCGAATGGTCACCGAGGATGCTGGAAACTGGCAATGTTCATAAATACACTAACAGTTGCCCGCGACATCGTACGAATTCCATGTGAATACGTATTAAACTTCCTCGTTCTTTAATGATGGTAAAAAACGCGTAGAAATCCATAAAGATGTCTACAAGTTATAAGCGAATACACAGAGAGATACTCAAATATATTGTAGATATCTATTATTGTAAGAGGTTAGATAGAAAAATCGCTTTTGTAAATTTTTTTTTACCTAAAATAATAATGCCTATTTCAAGTAAGTATACTACTTAATAGGTATTCTATACACTTTTCATTAAAAGCAAGGTATTTTTGCGATTCAATCTTAAAATTAATAAAATTTCAACGGGAACGACAGCTGTTGCATTCGATCACACTGAGATGAATTCTTTACCACTGACAGGTATATTGCTGCCAATAAAAACCTTACCTTACAGTGTTCTGAAACAAACATTTCGAGAATCGAGATTACCATTCTACGTGATGTACCTTTATACCATTCAACTGTAAAATTGCAGTTTGGATGCGGTTTTTGTGCAGTAGACACAACTGCTCCGTGACTGCCAACAGTGGCAACCGCTGTGCAATTGGCGTGAAGCTCACACCACGTGCCAGTGTGTAACAACTCGGTGTGTAACACTGTCACATTGCCAGACTCGGCTAGTGATGTAGCGGCCACATTAACGGGAAATGCCATTGGGCAATACGTCGGTAAATTTTGACAGATCAAAGAGGTTCAATGGCAAATTTATCGCATTAAAGCGGCCACATTAACGGGAAATGCCATTGGGCAATACGTCGGTAAATTTTGACAGATCAAAGAGGTTCAATGGCAAATTTATCGCATTAAAGCGGCCACACCTACGATTATCGCTATGTTCAATGGCATTTCTCGTTAATGTAGCCGCTACATGAGAATTTCTCAACAGGAAACCTAATAAATTGTCGGTCCTAACCGGGCCTCGAACCTGGGACCTTAATATCAGTGGTAGTTTTACAATCGTATGTGTATATTGTTTACAGTTAGGAATTGTAGGTGCGCGCGTCTGAGATGCGCGGCCGAGGATGGACAGACGTGACTAATCGTTTATTGAAATTAAAAGAACCATCGCGAGAATACAATTGAATTAAGAATCTAACGAGTTTCGATTGGTATTGATTAATACAAAGCTCACTATTTTATAATATTTCGTCACTAGGCCTCCTTCATGGTAGGTCTCTTTTCTTCTCTAAACCGTATATACAAGATATAATTATGTACTTTTACGCTGTTTTTGGTTAGTAAAAAACTTGTAGACGTATACAATATTTTCGGTTAAATTATGTTTTTTCTCAATAATTAAATATGTAAACTGGCAAGTTATGAGCTAGTTTTATTAGCTCATAGTGTTAGCACGCAAAACGACACACACATAAGGTTTAACTATCTATATCTATTATACATATATAAAAATTAATCCCTATTTTCATTGGTCACGGCATCACGCGTGAAAGGTTGGTGCAATTTTGCTAATTTTCTTTTTTTGTTGTGTGAAGGTTCTTATGGAAGAAAAAATTAAGAAAGTTGAACGGAACATTTTTGAATCCACGCGGACGAAGTCGCAACATAGTTAGTTATATTTTAGAACATGAAAAAGGAAGGTGTTTGATAAAGATATTGATGCACCCGAGCGAAGCTGCAACGAAACATCAGGATATTTGGAGTTCTATTCACAAAAAACTTCAACGCAAGGTAAGCTCGTCTAATTTGAAACTTAAGTAATATATTTATAATTATTATCCTTTCATAACTATATTATATTTTATTTCTTCTGGTTATGTATGCACATACTGTGCATATGTGCATATGTAATATGCACATATGCATATGTGCATATGTAATATGCACATACATATTACAAAATTGATACATTGTATGAGTGAATGAATTTACTTGATACCACAACTATATCTACAAGAATATATACAGAAAACAATGACATTAGGGGCCCTTTAGCGGTCGCCAGTTTGATGATTTTTTTACAGGTAGGTAATATACAATCTGAAATACCTACTCAATTGTTATTTTACTTTAAAATTGACTCTGTGATCTTGGTGGATTTAAAGAAAACCGATCGGTTTTTACTACAGTCGAATGACCGCAAGTAAATTTTAATATTATACTCATCCCATTGATTGACGCCACTTATGTTTCAAGGTGTTTCAGCACTCACAGTTGCCTGCGACTTCTTCTGCTCTGAATAACAGTTTTAACGTGGGACTAAGGACTAAGGTTCGGGATAAAAAGTATCCTAGAATTTTTTACAGGATGCTTAGAAGATTTTGATATCTCATAAAAACTGGTTTGCCTTTTTCGAAGATCATCCCAGGAAAATAGACAAAGATACATACTAAAATTTTAAGAACGGATACTTATTTGGATTCTATAACATATAAACAAGCTTATGGATTTATTAGAACGTGAGTAAATGATAGGGTGATGTCGGAATATAGGTATCCGTTACACGACATTTTGCTGCCAGTTTTCCAGTCGTTGACGACTGATGTTTGCATGATAATAATTTGTAACATTTCTTCCTACATCAGTGATTCATCATTTTCACTCCTGATAGATGAAATTTACTTAAGCAGAACATATCATCTAATGAACTCCAAAGTATGTTTTATAGTACCTAATAAGACATTGATTTTAGATTTGTCTGTGCTTTGCTTTGCCAAAAGAATGTGGAGGACGTGGTGAAAGTATATTCATGATATTTAATCATGCCAAAATAGAAACAAAACTGGCGCTAACGCAACCGTTTTGTTAAGTGTATCACCTGATGCTTGTTCCTAGATCAAGACGAGATGTAGAGGACATTCCCTTTTCAGAAATGGTTTGTAGATGCAGATCTGTTAATGTCTAATCTTAGAAGCAATCGTGGATACACTGCAGTCTTGCATGAAGACTGAAATAAGTACTTAGCTACTAGATACCATTAGTGCTCAGATGAATTGAAGACTTTTAATCAGAGGTGACGATAGTAAACGCACCTAAATGTATTAATTTCGCCTATTAATGACTCTGTAACTTAGTGTAGATAAAATCAATGTTCGTTGTTGATACTTAAGATTATTTCGAAAGTACAGACAGACACATAAAGTTCATTTATTTGTATTGATGTATATGTATATATCCACTTGTAAGTTGAACAGCCTCATCGGATTTAATATTTGAAGGAGGTTTATTTTGAACCTTTGTAAATATTAACAGCTCGCGAGCCGTGCGGGGTATTGTGGACCGCGTGATGAATTAGATCGCGGTCACCGCGCATTATGCGCGCGTTCAGGAATCTCACCCCATTAATATTTCATCAAACAGATGCCTCCGATATTAATAGTCTCCGATACACTGACGGAGCATCGAATCGCCGATACAAAGCGTTTGTTACGTCACAAAAAACCCTCTCTCGATGGCCAAGGAGTGAAAACATCCCATATTTCACTCTGGTAACTTTGAACGAGCGCGACCTCTATCGTTTGTTCGGTTTTTTTTTTTGGTATTCTTCGAGCGCTGTGTTTTTTTTAAAGAGCGCTCTGAATAACAGGAGATGAATGTTGCGCGTAATTTTTTTAACAATATTTTCATTACCACTCCGTCGCCTCGTCATTCATCATAGTTCACGCGATAGTATGTGGTCGAGGCACTCTCTATGATAAACGTTAGATACTATTGAACGTAATAAGATGTATAAAGGAACCTTCTCCAAATCAAACTAGAATATTTTTATCTCATAATTATAAATGTAGCAAGTAGGTACGACTGGCTACATTTGTCTTGTGGGCAGCTGAATGCAAAGGTTCCATGCGATTCAGTAAGTCTAGAGTGCCTGTGACTCTCAATGGAAACAATTAAAAATGGAATCACTTATCAGCAGTAAGTATAGGCTGACTTTATTATGACTTAGGGCCTGTTTCACCACCTTCCGGTAAGTGTCGGATAGCTTAAAACGTAAGTTTTGTCACTTGTCTTACTTTATGTTAAGTGACAAAGACAAAAGTTGTGAATAGCTATCTGACACTTATCAGAAGGTGGTGAAACATGCCCTAAAAATTGTAAATGACAGGAAAATTCTGTACATATTATTATAAACTTTGTGCACATTGTGCGAGACATACCTTGTAACTTTCATATAGCCAAGGAACTTAAAGACATTGTGCTTTTTAACATCAAAATTGGCTACATGTAAAAACAGTTTGGAAAATTATTATTAATTATCATTAAATCTAGGAATCTAGATACTTACTAGGTAGTTAAAATAAACTTGATCTCATTTCGTTCATTGATAATATTGATTTAAAGGCACAACGGATGGCACCAATAATTATCATCGTAATTCATCTTGTGTAATAATCCATTTACATTCTATTCATGTACACCTACTAAAATCCAAAGGTAACCAAAGGTTAATAATAATATAATTGCGAAAGTGTGTCTGTACCATTTCACGGTTCAAACTAAACAGAACTTAATGAAATTTGGCACACAGACAGTTTGTATCCTGGGAGTGGAGAGGATATATCTACTGGGATACTTTTCATCCCGGAAAAACAAAAGAGGAAAAAAAAGAGTTTTTGACCGAAATAGCGGACAAAAGCTGGTTAGTAGGTAATAATTATTTAATGAGCATCCGGTCTTTATCCGTCGCAGCATTACAAACATCTATTAAAAGTAGATATAGGCCAATAATTTTATTATAGGCGTAATATATTCCATTATTAACCGCCAATGGAATTGGGAGTGTATTATTAAAGCAGTGTTATTCGTATTAAAGTTATGTTATACGTGTTTAAAATGGGCGATAAATCGTGCGACTCTGTACAAGACGATAACACCCGGGCGACATTGTCGTCGATGATTTAGAGGCGAGGCGCATTTCATGAACTGAAGCGGAAATATCATGAACACTTAAATACTAAAACCAACGCAAAAAACAAAAGGCGGTTTGTAACACGTTGTCCTAGGTAAACGACAACAGTGACGCGACGCGATACGACATGATGGGCTTTATTTATATGACTTTATTGAAATTTTGAATGACTTTATTTATGACTTTATTAATGATTTTTAATTCGGTGGAAATCTGACAGTTGTCATTTTAAAATAGATAGGTGTTATTTGTATGAGAAACAGGGTTGCCAGCTGAAGTTCGATTTATTTTAACTATATAAAGTACCTGAAGTATCTGTCAGGCATTTGTCATATTATCTACATGAGGAAATTGATTTTTATTTTTTATAAGTAGGTATGTAAGTTTTGAATTTATTATCTTTTTTGTGGGAACTGTTTTATCTCTGGTATTATTAAGAAACGTCAGAATTCCAAAGAATTAAAAATCAGAGTATAAATTCAACGCAAAAAACAAAAGGCGCGAGTAAGCGTGTACAATTTGTAACACGTTGTACCTACTAGATGAACGACAAAAGTGACGCGACGCGATACGACATGACGGGCCGCGATACGACTCCATACAGAATGACTGTCTACGCAACAACGTATAGACCAGCTGAAGACTGTAGCTACTTTTTGATATTTTCGCATCGCGTTGTATTATGTCGCGTTCTTGCGTTTGTCGTTCATCTGTATTATATCTATATTATACATGGAACTATAATAATATGAAGTATGTCACACTAGAGCGCGCGATGGCGGCGCGACGACGTGCCTCGTACCTACCAGTGCTTCACAGTATTTGTGCTATGCTTCATACAGCTTACAGTCACTGAATACTATCTGTTACTGCTTGCAGATGGCTCATTAGTCCAAAAACTACAATCGAATCATCGAATAATTTAGTAAATAATCGTAATCGATTAATTATTTATCGATGATCATTCAAGAATGTTTTTTTATTCGAATTATCATTCAGTATAAGAATGATGAATGAAAACATTCCAATAAAAAACTTACTTACTCAGTAATATTGCACAAATACGTAATGTGTTTTTGTTACAATCGCGGTTTTTGTTTTAGTTTGTTTTAATTTTTATGTGCAAGCCACTGGTGCAGAAAATTTGTGTTTTTGAGTGTTATATAATTATTTAACTTCGAACACGTAATATTTTCATGCCGTTTATTCGAACAGTCCATTAAATCTAATAATTTAAATAGTGAACTATTCAAAAGTTCATTCATATGAATAATTTACATTTGCTTATCTCTTTTACAGTTCCTTTAAGAACTGCGCTGTGGATGCACCTTTATATGACATTTTCCTATGCATAAACGGAGTTGTAACCTACTCCCATGAGAAAACTATTTAGTGCAAGAGGAGGCAAACACATCCCGGCCAAGAAGGTTCTGTTGTACCTTAAACAACCAGTATTTGAAGCAGGAAAATCATAGGTACTTACTATTTACTAAATTGCTTATAGGTACTTACTATTTACTAAAAGAGAAGTGAATTTTTTTAATTAATATAACTTTACATATCTTGGCTTGAACCTTGTATACTTCGAATTTTGAACGCAACTTACTTACTTAACGGTAGTGACGATCAAGATAAACCCAAAATGGTCAAACTGATACAGGTAGGTAGGTACTGCAAAACCACAGATCCCAATAAGACAAGTGGTTGTACACGTAAATAATACAAACGTAAATCTGATAATTCAAAAACGTGCATAATGCATATACCTAATGAGGTTTCACTCGGAACCACTGCTTTACAATCTATCTATCTATAATATAATAAAACTGTAACAGATCCAATTCTGTACATTGAAGATATTTTGAATTTTTTCATTGGAGGGCACTCTATAATCGATACTGAAGCCAAAACTGCAATTTTTTTCATTTTTGTCTGTCTGTCTGTCTGTCTGTCTGTCTGTCTGTCTGTCTGTCTGTCTGTCTGTCTGTCTGTCTGTATCTTGGCCGCGCATCACGCCGAAACTACTGAATGGATTCGAATGAAACTTGGTACGATTTGAGTTTATACTCCGAGGTAGGTTATAGGATACTTTTTATCCCGAAATTCAGCACGGTTCCCTTGGGAGAGGGGATGAAAGTTGAAACGTGTATTTAGCTGTAATTCATTAACGCGTTGTTCGATTTTACTCATTCTTTTTTTGTTAGAAAGATAGTACTTTATATATTGTTCCATAAATATTTCAAGGTCATAGGTTTTTTAGTTCAGAAATGACAGGCATTTATTGGGTTCAAATAACTTGGGACCCGGATCTTTGAACGTACGGCTTATTTTAAACTGGTGTGCGTTTAAATTTATGTTTGTCGATCTGTCTATTTGTTCCAGCTAATTTCCGAAATGGCTGGATTGATTTTGATGGAACTTTCTGGTGATGTTATAAGGAATAACTTAGGCTACATTTAGTTTAGGTACAAAAAAGGATTATGGGATCCAATCCGATCCTATATAAAACCTATATCCAGGCGGACGAAGTCGCGGGGGTCGGCTAGTTCATAATATAATTTCTCCCAAAGCTGGTATAGTGTACCTACAGCTTTCCCACGTACATAAGTACCTATATACTGATCTATCCTTCCTGTAACATCTTTCCGAACAAATATTAGATTGATCACAATTCAAAACAGTCTGTACTTAAAGCTTATTTGAATAAGGAAAGTTTGATCTTTTATTCTCACATAACGCTTTGAATTTTCGAAAGACCCGCATGCTAATAGCGCGGGAAAAATATTATGGAAACGTCATCAACTCACCAAGTATAGAGGATATAGAAAAATCCTTCATTACCATAACTACCTTATCAACACGCTGCTCACACATTTCTCACTACCCATTTCCTATTAGACTTACACAGAACCTCTGTATGCTTACAAATGGCCCCGCGCACCCAACAATGGGACTACATACATCAAAACCCTCTCGATAGTGAAGCCTTGAAGGGAGGCAATATACCGATTCTGTAATCCTCGCGTAAGAACTTATTTCTCAGAGATTAACCGTCGGGACCGTGGTAATTTATCAATTTGTGCCTTTAGTCGTACAGGTATTTTATAGCTTATAAATCGAATACTAAGTATTTTTAGTCGGTTCTAAGAAATTAACGATGATTCGATTTGTTGACGTTGAATCAGATCGTTTTCGTCACCGCTGCCGAAAGCAATCTGCGGGAAACCTCGCTAAGTGCTTAGATTTTATTTGAAACAGAATCGTTAGGTTTTTATGAGTATACGATTACATTCACATACGCCAGTGCATTATCGTTGAAACAGCAAGTGTTGCGGAAACTATGGGGCACTTACAATTATATTTTGAACAAATAAAAAGTGTAACTTCCGTGCGTACATCACAACATAAGGCTCGAGGTGGACTTGGAGTTGGAGAGACTGAGCTTTACCCATTAGTAATACACAATGCTACAAAGAGGAATCGAGGCGGCCGGAGTATCGGCTGGTAATCCACGCCGCAATCCGATTACATTCGAATCGGGTGCGCTCGATAAATCGTCGCCCGCGCCGCCTGTCGTCGGCGATTCGTTATGTCCCGGTTTACCGAAAAATATTCGATACATGGAGAAATATGTCGGCGGTCGCTTTATAGGCTAATATGTTATTTAAAGCGGGCGAGCCGGCGCGGAGCCCCGCGGTGCTGCCACCGGCTCAATGCCGATATTAATGATCCCGATGTATCACCGGCGTGGAGTGCGAATGTCTTGTTCGAGCGATCGCTTGACGGGTCAACACTCGCGGGTCAGCTGCAGTGACCTCGCCCACCCGCTACAACCGTCCCAATGTGCTCGCTGAGAAATATTTAGTGTTATCCTTTTTAGTAGCTGAAGCATAATATCGAAAGAGGTGCGGGGCGGTGCGTTGGTTGCGGCTGTCGAATGCATATATTACAATGTCAAAAAATGTGATTAAAATCGCGCGATGCAACGCATTTGGTATAAAACTCAGCAGCCGCGGTCACCACGTTCATTGTGGCCCTTCTCACTCGGGGAGATGGAAATGCAGCCTAAGTAATACCGCAACTGGCGTCGCCAGCAAAGTCAGGCATAGGTACGAGTACGTCCTTCGGACTGTTTGAATTTCATTAAAATGGAATATACAAAGTCAAGCGATCATAAGGACATAATGTTTTATTTTTATTACGGACACTGACGGGATTGTTGAAAAAGAAGATTTTAGACTCACCCATGCAAGCCGCCAAGCCTACCTATAGTCGTAGGTTCTCAATCCCTGTAAATCAAAGCTTATAATTTTTGGATCTTATAGAGCTCAATTGAATAAGGTTAACTTTGAATCAGCTAGCGTATGTTTGAAGGATAATTACCTAGAACGCGTGTATGAAACTCGCAATTTAGGGTTATTAATGGACTCGGATTTAAGATTTGAAAAACACATAGCTACGGTGGTACGCAACTGCTTTTATACCGATTAAAAATATTGTATAAGATTCGAAAGTATATTAGTCAAGAAGTGCGTATCCGTTTGGTTGAAACTCTGGTTTTATCAAAACTGAATTATGCTGATGTTGTTTACGGACCTAGACTGTTAGTCAGAACGAGCAAGCTGGTCCAGCGGGTCCAGAATGCGTGCGCCCGCTTCTGTTTCAGTATTACCCCACGAACTCATGTAACGCCATTTTTAAACAGACATGGTCTACTTAAAATGAGGTCGAGGAGAAAAGTACATCTTGCGAGTTTACTTTTCGGAGTTTTCAAGAATAGTACACCTTCTTACATCTACGATAAATTGGACAGGATATACGAGGGTAGGGATCATTTTAGAGGCGTACGAAAAATTTTAAGTGTTCCACGTCACTGCTCTGCTGCGTTCAGGGGTAGCTTCAAATATGCCGCAACCCGATGTTGGAATACTTAACATTCCTCCGCCGATTCGCGATTCCCGTAGTAAATTCACTAATTAACTTCAGTAATTGCATTCAGAACACCTTATACCTGGGATCGTTTCACGAAACGAAAAATCAAGCAACTGCATTTTAAATACAAAAACAAAGTAATCAACATCCAATTACTTTGTTTTTGTGTTGTGCTTGTTTATTACTTGGTTTTTGCATTTATATTCCGGGTTAGTGTGTGCAGTTACTTTGTTTGGGCAATTCAAATTTCAGTAAACGGTTCAAGTTATTTGATATATTAAACTGTGGTAAAAAACTACTCGACATAAAACTTTTGTTAATGCAAAAAAGTCAATTTCACAAAAAATGTCAGTTACTTTGTTTATCGCTAGGGCAGCCGCAGTGTTGCTTGGAAAGTTGGAACTTTGGAATTTCATTTCCGTATTTTTCATGAGATTCTGGTCGATCTATACCTATTTATGTATTTATGTAATTTGACGACAATTTAGGCTTCTATAATGAAACCGATGGAAATAATTGTTTTAAAATAAAAAAAATATCATACTTATATCCATCTTCCGAATACCGATGTTGTTCTCTGTTAAGATATGTTTGCAGCGGGCTGATTAAGGCCCAATTTATACCGCCGCGGAATGGAATGGAAACGATTTTTTTGTACAAAGCATTGTGCACTTTATGTCAATTGTATAACACACAAAATAGTAGCTATAGGGAAATTCTCGAGAATGCGCGAGAATTCCGCGGAAGACGCGCGACCTTTTTTGGCTCCTACTTAATTTGTATGTTATGCAATTGACATAAAGTTCATTTAGCTATGTACAATTTCGTTGCAAAAAGTCGCTTCCATTCCATTCCACCGCGGTGTAAATTGACGCTAAGTCGTGAAAAAGTAACAAAGTACACATACCTACTCGACGACGGCCGTCCAACTTAACCTTTTCCACTATGCATGCGTAGTAAGTGAAGTTTTTCACACGGTTATCTGTCTAGTGCGATGTTTTTATGTTTTTTAACCAGTTTCTAGTACAAAGAATTTACATAGGTATAGACCCATTTACATAGAAAAGTAATTAACGACAAATTATTATCCGATGTTAATATAGGTTCGTGCCGCGTGGCGATTAATTTGAGTTATGAAATGAGATCAAGTTCTTCTGTTGTCTATAATAAAAAAGCTCGCTTTGTATGTGTGTGCAATGTCGATACATATTTATGATATACAAATACTTAAGTATACAAATTTATATTTCCGCCATTAAAATATACTCTTATTATTGATAGTTGAATAAAGATTCCGGTTGAAATTGATTAGTGCGTTTCATATACACTACATTACAATATGATATAATTATTAATAAAAGATAATTAGGTATATCTTTTCCAATCAAGATATGGACATTGGACAACATGGATGAACATGGAAAGCTGAATGGCGAGCACTTTAAACTCTTGGTAGGTTCTCTCGTATAATCTGGATGCAGTAATTAAATACAATAAACGATTGCAGTTAGTACTTAGTGCCTCTCAAATTTCATTTTCATAATATATTAATATCAACGTATTAATTAAGGAAATGTCAATGAGTTCTGGATCCAAGTAGGTATTATAGCTAATACCTACCTACATTTTTTAATTCAGGTGTATAATATTTTTATTAGTACTTTACTAAATAAAATATTACTAATGTAGTACAATTAACACTAAAATGTGTTTATGTTAGATAAAGACTATCTTACCTGCTGGGACTTTAGACTGTTTTTGGACAACATACCTACCTAGGTACAAATCGCGCTACGGGACGCAAATTGATAAAATTGCTCGGGTTATAGGTCATTGAAACATATGTACCTACCTACTACGTGATGAAATAATAGTAACAATTTAGATAAATACGCCCGTTTTAGTATTTGTGCTTAGCTAGATTATGCTTACTTATTATTTTCCTTGCTTTATGTTTTTTTATTGTTGGTAAATAGTAGATATAGAATAGAATAGAAAAGTTTTTTAATCAAATAAACTTTTAAAGTACTTTTGAATGGTCAATTTGAATCTATCACTGGTTCGGAAATCGGAATGCCATTCCAACCGAGAAGAACCAGTAAGAAACTCGGCGGTTGCTTTTTTTAGGGTTCCGTAGTAAACAAGGAACCCTTATAGTTTCGCCATGTCCGTCCGTCTGTCTGTCCGTCTGTCCGTCCGTCCTCGGTTAATCTCAGAGACTATTAGTGCTAGAAATCAGTAATTTGGCATGGGTATAATTAATATTAATCACGCCGACAAAGTGGTGAAATAAAATTTTGATAAAATCGAAATATATATCTACAGCTATAGGTAGATTACTATAGCAAACTTCCTTGAAAGTAGGTATAAAGTTTGGAAAAGGGAGCGGGAACGGGAGCCGGAAATCCACGGTTCGCTTGGGATTTGTGAAAAACCGAAATTCACGCGGGCGAAGCCGCGGGCAGAATCTAGTAACTATAATAATTTTATGTTAAGTAGGTAGGTATATTGCCGTCTCGCGCATTGCTGAAACTAGTCAAATCCACGCTTTTTTATCATTTATATAGTAATCTTCAAGTGTAGGTATAATAGGTATGCTTTTTCACGAGCATACTTTTAATAGAGTTCTTAAACTTGTGTAAAAACAAATAAGATTTCAGCTTGTGGAAATTTATTATAGAACACTAGCTGACCCCCGCGACTTCGTTAGCGTGGTTTTCTTTGCTATAAACCTCACGGAGCCCGAGACCTTTCCAACGAATGCAAAACCGTGGAAATCGGTTCGTGCGTTCTGGAGTTATAGTGTCAGGAAGGAAAACCCGACTTATTTTTATATAATAGACTAGCGGACTCGGCAGACGTCGTCCTGCCCGCTATTAGTGCCACCTACCGGGTCCAATTTTTCTAGTTATAAACCTTCCTCTTGAATCACTCTATCTATTAAAAAAAACCGCATCAAAATCCGTTGCGTAGTTTTAAAGATTTAAGCATACATAGGGACATAGGGATATAGGGACAGAGAAAGCGACTTTGTTTTATACTATGTAATGATTACGCCCATTCCCACAAACGACTTTCGGACCTTCTCGGAGCAGCAGAGTTTAGCTTGCCAGCAATTTTTATTTATTGTGAAAAAAGTTGTGAGTAAAGTTTAAATCTAAGTAGGTTGAACCTTGAAGCCTAAGGTAAGTTGAAAACTAACTAACTTGTTACTATATGGGTTGCTGATGTTCTAAAGTTTGGTTTTTTCGTGCATAAAGCGCATTACTTGCTTGCTAATTAAGTACACTCTTGCCCCTTTTTCCCCACAATCCCTAAATAGGGAACACCTATGCCCTTAGATGACACTTGCAATTTTTTTTGTTTTGTTTGGACGTGGCAATTATTTTTTCTCCAGTTCGTGTTCTGGTCTTAAGACTATTCAATTGGATGCAGCGCCTTTGTTTTTACGGCGGCAATACCTAATATTTTCAGTGTCTTTCAATTCAAACCACACAAGACTCTCTTTTAAATAATGTTTGAAAACTAGAGGTATAGATCGACCAGAATCTCATGAAAAATAGGGAAATTAAATTTTGTAGTAAGCAACACTACGGCTGCCCTAGCGATAAACAAAGTACCTAACTGTCATTTTTTGTGAAATTGACTTTTTTGCATTGCAAAGTTTTATGTCGAGTAGTTTTTTTACCACAGTTTAATATTTCAAATAACTTGAACCGTTTACTGAAATTTGAATTGTCCAAACAAAGTAACTGCACACACTAACCCGGAATATAAATGCAAAACCAAGTAAACAACAAGCACAACACAAAAACAAACTAATTGGATGTTGATTACTTTGTTTTTGTATTTAAAATGCAGTTGCTTGATTTTTTGTTTCGTGAAACGATCTTAGGTGTTCTGAATGTAATTACTTTGTTTATCACTAGGGCAGCCGAGTTAACCTAGTGTTGCTTACTACAAAATTTAATTTCCCTATTTTTTATGAGATTCTGGTCGATCTATACCTACCTTGTGCTTAAAAAATATAGATAGATGAAAATTAAAGATAGTACTTGAAAATTATTGTATCAAACAGTAGGTAAGGTAGGTAGGTATCAAAATGTAGATATAAGTAGGCAATCATCAATAAGTCCTTTATATTAACAACATTAAAATACCGAGAGTGGTCCCAACTAACAAATGAAATATTGTAGAATGTTAGACATGTACCTAAATATCCTAGTAGATAACTTAAAGATACTAGATAAATAGTAGATACTAGAGAAAGATAGAATGAGTAGGAAAATATTTATCTGCTTCGAAACTAGGTATTTCTAATACTTAATAGGACTAAGACTATTACTAAAGACCTACGACTCTCACCTTCATTTCTTGTTTTACACTCAACACTTTTCCTTCTTTACCGACCCCGCACAAAGTTTGATAACTGAAACATTCAGTACTTTCACGTATCATCAAACTGTCAAAACATGATCTCTGCTACTCACTAAAAGGTTGTTAAGCACAGGTACAGATTGCACCGTTTAATACTAAGCTGCAATGACTCTTAGCACAAGTTCTGTAGATGCTAGTATAGTGGTACAAAAGGCCGTACCGCGGCGCCGGCACGACCACGCGTCACACAAGTATCACCCAAACTAAGTTCCACAGGGGACAAGGCGGCGTCGAACTCACCAGCCCTCGTCGTACCAGCACCTCATTGGTCAATCCTCGACCGCAAGGCGTGGTCCAGCACCAGTCGCCCTCGCCTATGAAAATTGCAGTACACTAAAATTCCCTTCCTTGTATTATTAACGGGCGGTTTAAAACGATCGCCGATGTTGAGTATCGGATTTCAACTCAGGCTCTACCTATAACTGTGGGGAAACATACGTATAGACACATCTATACACGTAGCAATGATTCTATAACTCAAACAGTTCACCTGCTATTTAATGGCTCTCATTTTGATGAGCTATTTTCAAGATTCCTCTTTCCGCTGGAACAGAGCTTAAAGCTTTTGCTCGGAGTGAACACAGTATTTCGTTGGTACCTACCTGGTATAAGCTTTTGAAAAGACTGCTAAATGCACAATATTTTTTAAAATATTAGCCGTGCTGAACATGAGTAGGTACTATTCCCCTTTTCCCTCTACTAAACTAAACGTAAAACTTGTGCTACCTATGTAGCTATGACAATTAACTTTTGCATCCTAACTTTTGTGCTATTTAAGCTATTTTAATTACTTATTATAATTTTTAATTGGTTGGTGCCTACCCAGATAATAGACCTCGTTACTATATCCATATCAAAATAGACCACGGAATACTGGGATGATTTTCAAAAACTTTTAGCATAAAAACAATTTATTTCGCGAAATATGTTTTACAACTTTCATTAATTAAGTAGAGTAGAACGGGGCTTAAAGGTCCGTGGGTACAAAGGTACACCATAATATCTAAAAAACTAGTGATGTATCGTATTTTCTAATTATACGAGCGGAGAGAAGGGGGTACGAGAAGCGTAACGAAACATCTCTGGTAGTCCAGTGATGCCACTACTAGGAGATATACGACCGCATCTCAAAATTTTAACATAAGTAAATTTTTTCACTATTACTCTTTTTAGTTTCGAGCAGTGTTATTTCGTTTACCATGCTTAAACTTAGTTTATTAGTATACCTAATTTATTTGTTTTTCAAGATCTATTATTAGTTTTTAACTAATTTGAGCGGTAATTTTTTTATAACCTGATAAAACCACTTACACGTGATTGGGGTAAAAAGGTCCAATGTGAACCTTTTTTATTTCTTGGTTATTAAAAACTTTTTCATTTCAGTACGTGCAACTTTAAAAGAAAATCTGACTGTGGCAATAAAAAGTTTTAGTTATCAATGTAAATAAATCATTGAGGCAGGTAGGTATGTCGTTGATTTTCGTGTCAGAATTCATAAAGAATAGTGTTGTTTTATTTAATTGAAACTGGTTAGTGTAACTCAACAAAGGTAGAAATTATTGATAGGAATGTTGTCTGTTATGATATGAGAAGAAAAAACTAGCTTTTATTTAAAAAAAAAGATTTATTTTGTAATAAAAACTGTTTAAATTGTTTAAAAATATGAAAAATATTTTTATTTATTAATAATTACAGTTTTTAAAGACTTTTTGTTTTTGGAATATAAATACTTAAACTTTTAAATAAATATTGTTATTAGTTCATACAACCTATTTTAAATTTTTAATAAATACTGGACCTTTTTGCCCCCTGGCTGTCCCTTTTTACCCCTAATATGGGGCAAAAAGAGACAGACGACAAGGTCTAGAAAAATTGTAAAATGAGATATTCCTATTATGATAATTCAAACAAAAATTGAGTTAAACATAGACAGATAACTGTTTGTTTGGTTAGTGTTGTATATTTTGATATAGTAGGCCCGATTTTCACAGTATAATTCAAAATAGTGAAATTGTACCTTTAAGCCCGGCTCTACCCTACTTAATTAAATTTTAAATTAATAAAAAACATTTAAAACAGGAGTCTACTCTCAATTTCTAGATCAAAAATATCTTTTTTAAACCCATTCCCTTTCTCTTATCCTATCCAATGAAAGCAAAATTACTTTGCTAGTATCCGCTAACAGTGACAAATTTATACCTAGGCTTCGCTCCAAAACCAGAGCATCTCCAGGAGATGCTCCGGTGTTGGAACGAAACGATCGTCGAGTTTATTTTGTAGTGAGTTTGTGTGGTGTTGTGCCTACAGAAATGCTCCGGTGTCGGAGTGAAACGATCGTCGAGTTTGTTTTGTAGTGAGTTTGTGTGGTGTTGTGCCTACAGAGATACTCTGGTGTCAAAGCGAAACGATCGTCGAGTTCATTTTGTAGTGAGTTTGTGTGGTGTTGTGCCTACAGAAATGCTCCGGTGTCGGAGTGAAACGATCGTCGAGTTTGTTTTGTAGTGAGTTTGTGTGGTGTTGTGCCTACAGAGATACTCTGGTGTCAAAGCGAAACGATCGTCGAGTTCATTTTGTAGTGAGTTTGTGTGGTGTTGTGCCTACAGAAATGCTCCGGTGTCGGAGTGAAACAATCGTCGAGTTTATTTTGTAGTGAGTTTGTGTGGTGTTGTGCCTACAGAAATGCTCCGGTGTCGGAGTGAAACGATCGTCGAGTTTGTTTTGTAGTGAGTTTGTGTGGTGTTGTGCCTACAGAGATACTCTGGTGTCAAAGCGAAACGATCGTCGAGTTTATTTTGTAGTGAGTTTGTGTGGTTTTGTGCCTACAGAAATGCTCCGGTGTCGGAGTGAAACGATTGTCGAGTTTATTTTGTGGTGAATTTGTGTGGTAGTGCGCCTACAAATTTGTCACTGTTAGCGGATTATAGCAAAGTAATTTTGTTTTCATTGTACCTATATCATGGAATTCTGCAAAGTAACGCCTGCTTCTATTCACCATTCCCTATCTCTATGCTATACTGAGATTGAGAACAGTGAATTGTCGTGAAGAGGTTAAGTAAGGGCGTTTAACGCAAGGGGATTGGGACCGCCGACCTCGCACAGTCAGCAAAACGCAGTTGATTTCATTATGTTTTGTCGTGCGTTTGGCGAACATGTCCTTTTCCACAAAGAACATTTAATTTGAAGCTTGCTTTTCCATTGGGTAAGTATTATTTTGTATTATCGACTTTTTAGTTTTTCAAACAACAATAGCGTACATAGCAAAGTTCAAGATTCTTAGGACAGATGTAAAAATGGATGAAAAACGGATATCCAAGCTGCCCAGAAGCGTCTCGATGAAAGTTAAGCCTCTTAGCGATTGCTCAGATGATAGAGCTAATAACTGTGGATAGGGTTACTGCTCGCGAGTTTGAGCGCTACGATATAGCGTACGTTAACACAATATAAACGCACATTTCGCGATAGTTTAGTACAAAGTTACACATCGCTCTCAAAGTTACACATCGCACAGTGGGCATTTTTCGTAAATCGTGGCAAAAAGTGCCGAAGTTGAAAATATTTTTTTTTAATTATGTTATTTAAGGATACTTTCTCGAAGACGTACCTAATTTGATCTCGGTGATGAAGAAGGCCCTTATTGTACCCTGATTTCCTAGGAGATATAGCAGATTCGGTAATTACCTATTTTGGTAATTGTAGTAGTGTAAATATGGCGATTAGAATACGCCTATGGTAATAATCATGGTGATGAGAAAGTCTAGATCTGATGTACCTACCTACCCCTGTACGGATGTACCTGTAGGTCTTATCTCGTATGCTAACCATACTTATTTTATGAACCGCACCTGCAACGTCGATCGATACCAGCAATTTGATAAAATCATCCCAATTATGCCTATCTACCTCTCCCATCCCCTGCCGTCCATTCAAATGATTTAGTTATCTCATTTAGTTCATTGTCAAATTTACTTTTTCATATCCAACTTATTTTTAACCTGCGACGCAGAAAGAGGGGTGTCAGATATAAGAGGTGACCGCTATGTGTATCTGCCGGTGTGTATGTCTGTCGTACCGTAGCTCTTAAGTGAGTAAACCGATTTGAATGCGGCTTTTCTATAGTTAGATTTGTCTCGACAAGTACTTGGTAGCTGGTGATCAAGGTCCTGACGTTTGGAACAGCAGGGTGGTGCAACATCGGGTATTCCCACAGGCATTTATATCTTAAATTCAGTATTTATATAAATAAAAATCAACGTTTGCATGTGTGTCCTCTATGCACTCCTATAGTCATCCGATTATGATGTAACTTTGGTGAGTGGTTCTGCCTAAAGTTGGCGAAAGTTTTTGATCCAAAAAATCGACTTAAAAATGGATGTTTGTATGTTTGTCCTGGGTTCCTTAACCATACTTTACTTGGAATTGCAGCTAGTCACATATATAATTATAACAAGATAAAGTTCAAACACAATCCGACTACTAAGTACCTACTCTAAATAATATAACTGTAAGCATTGAATAGAAGCAGGCGTTACTTTGCGGAAATCCATAATATATGATGAAAAGTCAAAATTATTTTGCTATGTTCCGCAAAACAGTCAAATTTTTATGGTAAGTACAACAAGCAGCATGTGCTATGCCCTGTCGGCCTTCCTGCTGTTAAATAAGCAGGAAAAATAAGCAACCAAGCGGACCCCAAGCACCACCACCAAGTAACACCACACAAATCCAACACCGAAATAAACTCGACGATCGTTTCGCTCCGACACCGGAGCATCCTCAGGAGATGTAGACTCTACAATGCACAACTGCAAAGTGCATGTAGAGTCAGTGTGCATTGTAGAGTCAGTGTGCATTGTAGAGTCTACATCTCCTGAGGATGCTCCGGTGTCGGAGCGAAACGATCGTCGAGTTTATTTCGGTGTTGGATTTGTGTGGTGTTACTTGGTGGTGGTGCTTGGGGTCCGCTTGGTTGCTTATTTTTCCTGCTTATTTAACAGCAGGAAGGCTGACAGGGCATAGCACATGCTGCTTGTTGTACTTACCATACAAATTTGACTGTTTTGCGGATCATAGCAAAAATAATTTTGACTTTTCATCATATAACTGTAAGCTTTGTTAGGTATACTATATCAGTGTGTCCGGGATCAAACTAGCGATATTTTAGGGACGTATTCTACAACTCATTACCACTCTAAAAATACCACTCAATAGGGCCTACCCCCCTCTTCCATTTCAATTTGTTGTGAGTTTTTATGGGTATGTGCGCAAGTATGTAAGCATATATATACGCCCCTAAAATATCGCTAGTTCGATCCCGAACACACTGTATACCACGGTCCACGATAAACGTTCGAAGAAAGCGCGGGGCAAGCAGTTAGTGGCGCCATCTGTTATGTATATTCAAAACTAACAATTCTAGTCTAGCCGTGCCAACTTCGCTTTTCGATTTTTTTTCTTATATAAAATGTAACTTATGTCACACGGACCATAACAACAAATCAATAGACACATCATTCATCAAAATCGATCTAGTAGCGGTCAACCGAAGCGCAGACGGCGACTCATACGTAAGAGATATTGAGTTGCGCTAACACAGGTGCACTTTCTATTCCTTCCCTCTCATAGTCCGACTCATAGCCCAACGCGGGGCTCGAACCCAGGATCTCAGATCTGCAACCGTTAAAGCTAGCCACTACCTACCCACCCAACGAATAGGTATTTATTTATTCGAAGCGTTGCATCGTTCGCTCCGCCCGGAGCCCCGTAATTACGTCTCTTTCAGAGCTCATCTATATCCGAGAGGCTTTACCCGCATTTTTAATCCTCAAAGGCTTTAGGTGCGTCCGGATTGGCCGAAACTCCGGAAGGATCGATTTTTCATTGCAAATTGCGAATTTGAAATTCTAATAGCGTTGACGCCGCGCGGCGTTTTCACGCGCGGGTAATTTTGTTACGGGCCCCGGCTTTGTTACGACAATTACTGAGATGGGAGATGGGAATTTCGAATGTATTTCTATCACAATGGCAAGTACTAGGTACATAATATGTTTTGTTGCTTTCCAGGTGCCGAAATTAATAAATATACCTCTATCGGAACATCAGCATTGTTTAAAAATTTAACGTTTAAAGAAATCTCCAAATTGTGATCTCTTCTGACAAATTGACATTAGCAGGGGCCAGGAGTAGCATTAACGTCTAAGACTGAAGTCATACTGGCTATCACCTGAGCAATTATAGCCTCTCTAGCAAGTAGCAGTCATCAAAGGAGCGCAGTTTCTCTATTGCAGTCCGAACTGTTATCCGAAATTGTCCGAATGTTGTCCGAAAATTATCGTCCGTTAACCGATTTTACAGACAACCAATTTTTTTAATGAAAATGGAAACACTATGTTCAAGTAGTTAGTATTACAGAAAAGGTTTGGTCCAGCCACTTCAACCTCGGAATGAGAGATAAATTCCTGATAAATAATACCTACAAATTATTCAAAATTCAAGGTAGTATTCACAGACAGTCACGATTGATTGACCTTGCATCTACTAGACGCAGGGCAGTGCGTCAGGCAAGTTCCGGCCTTGATGCATGCAGTGTGTTTATTTACACGAAACATTTCGAGCTGTTTCGACCCCCCTCATAACTGTTTGCGTGATAGCATTCTTACGATCAATGAGAAGTATAAATTAAAAATTTAAAAACCCCCGACATTCGCCATTTTGTGGCGGCGGCCATCTTGGATTTACATAGTGCTATTCTACTAGTCAAACCCTTTCATTTGATACTCATATTAAGGGAGTTGTGAAAAAATTTGTAATCCGCCATTTTGTAGCGGCGGCCATCTTGGGCCGATTTTCTTCAAATATAGCTAACAACACTCTCGACTAATTCAGCTTTCAAACAAAAAAACCGTATTCAAATCGATCCACCCGTTTGAGCGCCACAGGGGAACAGACAGACATACACGCACACGTCAAACTTATAAGACCCCGTCGTTTTTGCGTCGGGGGTTAAAAACCCGACTACGCTTAATAATTTAATAATAATTTAGTGGGCAAAAGCGCGGGGCAAGCAGCACGTGGCGCCATCTGTTATGCCTATTCGAAACTAATTTTATAATCTAGAAAGCCGCGCGAAGGTCACTTCTCGATGTTTTTCGTAAATAAAATGTAGTCTATGTCACCTGGACCATAACAACGAATTAATAGACACCTCACTCATCAAAATCGATCCAGTAGTTTAGGCGCTACGGTGATACACACAGAATCTCATACAAAAATAGGCCACAAACATACATACATACATACATACATAAACTGCTAAAATCATAACCCTCCCTTTTGGCTTTGCCGTAGTCGGGTAAAAATGACAGACTTTCAAACTTGCATCCCCTATTAAACTAACTTGGTGGTAGTTTTTTCCGAAATTCCTTAAATACGTGTTTTTTTTTTTTTAACCGACAGTACAAATACCGATTTTCATGAATCGTTTCTTAGTGTGCGGCCTACGTCATAAACTGTGAAAATTTCAAGTTTTTAGCTTCAATGGCTTAGGCTGTGCGTTGATGATCAGTCAGTCAGTCAATCAGTCAGTCAGGACAAGCCTCTTTATATTAGTGTAGATATGGCTGAAGAAATGATTTTTATTTTTTTTTATTTATAATAATAGGTAGTAAAACAGTGTAAATACGAGGATTTTTCGGTAAAATGTATCACTTGCATAAAATTCAGTACAAGTCGACAGTTGTTTAGACCTGACGCCTATGTAGCGACATCTGGTGTCGGAAAAATTAGCGAAAACTCTCATTGCAAATAATACAATTGAGATGTGCAAAACTAGCACTGGATTCCCGCGCAAACTCCGTAGAGGCTGAACATAATATATACATCTCCGCTTCATAGGTCCCTAGTACTTTCCGATGCGAAAACCGTTCAATAACTAGAATCTGGGGAGAGACTAGCTCATAGCGCATGTGTAGGTAACCTGCAGCGCATTGCTAACTTTAATCTATCTCCAATAAGGCTCTCTAGTCCTTGTATATTGAGAATTTTATAGCTCGATGCAGCTGTCCCCGGTCCCGGGCCACGCATGCTCAGAATGCATTTTAAATTGTCCCATGCATTGTAACATTACTATGGTGAAGAATGAACAAAATTAATTTGTTAAAATACTTAATTCGTGTACTATATTAGATTTCGAAATAAAGTAAATATCATTATGGCAATTTTCGTCATAAATACTTATCTAACCATCGAAATAATTGGAAATTGTTTTAAAGTGCAAAGTGTAGTGCATTTGAAGAAGAAATATTTACCTATATCCTTTTTGCAAAATGTGTAATTAACGTGTAGATCAGGTTTAGATTTTGTTTTTGCTTGATTATTGTGTTTTAATCGTAAGTATACATATTATAATCTGAGGGCACTGTAGTGCCCCCGCCAAGTCGAGCAATCACAAAAAAAATAAAGGCACAGCCATACTATCTTTTTCTTGAAGCTATTCAGTCCATTTTCGACCCCCTGTAACTTCGTCGTGGATAAAGCTAGAAGCCTGAATTTTCATTTATCAAGAGCTGAACATAACTAGGCAAATTCCCAAATTATATTTAATTTGAATGTATTGTAGTTTAATGGTAGTTTAAGAACATAGCTGATCAAAGTTCCTTAGTTTTGTCACTGACATACTCACTGATCATAATAGTTTTAAGTTACTTCTTCTAACAGACACACAAACTTCAAAATGAACACAAATATTGTTTAGCCTATAGAGCAAGGAAAAAATCGAACAAATCGTAATTTCAGTCCTGTTTTCTTAAAAATATAGCAAAAGCATCTAAGGTAATCCTATATCATCATCATCATCATCATATTCTGATTTTGGTTACGTTGACGATTCTGTGTGTGTATGTGTGTGTGTCTGTCTGTCTGTCTGTTCCATCGTAGCGCTCAAACGGGTAAATCGATTAGAATGCGGTTTTTTGTTTGAAAGGTGAATTAGTCGGGAGTGTTCTTAGCTATGCTTGATGAAAATCTGTCCAAGATGGCCGCCGCTACAAAATGGCGGATTAGGGTGAATTTCCCAAGTGCATTTTTGAGACGGCGAGGTTGAAAATTAATGCGTAAAGGTAAACTACAATAACGTATACTTAGTTTTATATGTGTAGTTTAAAAAGTGATCTACATAATATTAAAGTATTTAAGGTATATAATATATTAAATTCTTAATAAGAACAATTTAAGACCTAAAATCTAATTACGGTGCATTGTCCGGACTCCATATTTTGTTTACATACTTTTTAATTAATGTTTTTTTTGGTGAAGTAATTTCATTGAAAAGGAATGTTTTTTTTAGAAATACTTTAACCCTGCAGGGGCCGCGCGCGGTCTGTGAGTCCACAGCGAACTAATTTTGGTCATATTTAAGAAAATTAATATTTTAGCGCACTGTACGTCCGTGATTGCCTCGAGGGAGTGTGCTAGCATCTTTTAATAGCGATTCGACGTTTGTCACAGGTGCACTCGTGCAGTAATTACGTTTTGCGGTGATTTTTAAGCTCCTACAACTCAGTGTCAATTGGTAAAATGATGATTATTTTTAATGTTATACATAATTAGTAAACTCCTTAGTGTTGAAAATTAAAAAAGAAGTTGTACTTAATAATTTTGTGTTATTGTTTGTATTCTATTGTATAAGCTGTATTCTATTGAGGAGGTGAATTTTGACGTTTTTTATAGACTTTATTACTTTTTAATATAATAATGAATAAATAAATGAAACCCTGTAATTTTCTTTGTTATTTAGTTAGACAAAGGACCTAATTTCACTATTGTGTTATAAATAGACACAAATTACTTATTAGTTAACTCAAAAAGGCAGTCAAAGTTGCAGTCTGTCACTCCACGCACGTCCACTTAAGTACAGTACGAATGTAGTTATATTTTATTTTGCTTAAAAATAAAGAAATGGGGGATAATCAAAGTTGTGAGTTGTAGACCATTTTTGTGACGGGGGCTATCTCAAAAACTAAACCAGTAAGGAATATGAAATTTCTGAACTAAACAACACAAGAATAAGGTTTTTCTTCAGCGTGAGTTCGTTCCTCAACGCAAAAATTACTTTGAGAGAATAAATAGAATAAGAAGAAAAGAATCTGCGAACTCTTTATATCTTTCAGCCTCAGAAAGCGAAGAAAATTGTGCTTGCACTGGAGAGAAGCCTTATTCTTGCAAACACGTAAGTATCTATTAATGCTAGCAAGAATGAATCTTTTCTTCAGCGTGAGCTCGTTCCTCAACGCAAGAATTATTTTTTGAGAAAAAAAAGAAAAAAAAGAAGAAAAAGAGAAGAATCTGCGAACTCTTTGTCTTTCAGCCTCAGAAAGTGAAGAAAATTATGCTTGCACTGGAGAGAAGCCTTATTCTTGCAAACATGTATCTATCAATGCTTGCGGGAATGAGGTTTTTCTTCAGCGTGAGCTCGTTCCTCAACGCAAGAATTATTTTGTGAGAAGAAGAAGAAGAAGAAGAAGAGAAGAATTTACGAACTCTTTGTCTTTCAGCCTCAGAAAGCGAAGAAAATTATGCTTGCACTGGAGAGAAGCCTTATTCTTGCAAACATGTATCTATCAATGCTTGTAGGAATGAGACTTTTCTTCAGCATGAGCTCGTTTCTCAATGCAAGATTTATTTCTGAGAAGAAAAAGAATAAGAAGAGATGAATCTGCGAACTCTTTATCTTTCAGCCTCAGAAAGCGAAGAATATTGTGCTTGCACTGGAGAGAAGCCTTATTCTTGCAAACATGTATCTATCAATGCTTGCATGAATAAGATTTTTCCTCAGCGTGAGCTCGTTCCTCAACGCAAGAATTATTTTTTGAGAAAAAAAAGAAAAAAAAGAAGAAAAAGAGAAGAATCTGCGAATTCTTTGTCTTTCAGCCTCAGAAAGTGAAGAAAATTATGCTTGCACTGGAGAGAAGCCTTATTCTTGCAAACATGTATCTATTAATGCTAGCAAGAATGAATCTTTTCTTCAGCGTGAGCTCATTCCTCAACACAAGGATTACTTTGAGAGAAGAAAAAGAATAAGAAGAGAGGAATCTGCGAACTCTTTGTCTTTCAGCCTCAGAAATCGAAGAAAATTATGCTTGCACTGTAGAGAAGCCTTATTCTTGCAAACATGTATTATCAATGCTTGTAGGAATAAGTCTTTTCTTCAGCGTGAGCTCGTTCCTCAACGCAAGAATTATTTTTTGAGAAAAAAAAGAAAAAAAAGAAGAAAAAGAGAAGAATCTGCGAACTCTTTGTCTTTCAGCCTCAGAAAGTGAAGAAAATTATGCTTGCACTGGAGAGAAGCCTTATTCTTGCAAACATGTATCTATCAATGCTTGCGGGAATGAGGTTTTTCTTCAGCGTGAGCTCGTTCCTCAACGCAAGAATTATTTTGTGAGAAGAAGAGAAGAATTTACGAACTCTTTGTCTTTCAGCCTCAGAAAGCGAAGAAAATTATGCTTGCACTGGAGAGAAGCCTTATTCTTGCAAACATGTATCTATCAATGCTTGTAGGAATGAGACTTTTCTTCAGCATGAGCTCGTTTCTCAATGCAAGATTTATTTCTGAGAAGAAAAAGAATAAGAAGAGATGAATCTGCGAACTCTTTATCTTTCAGCCTCAGAAAGCGAAGAATATTGTGCTTGCACTGGAGAGAAGCCTTATTCTTGCAAACATGTATCTATCAATGCTTGCATGAATAAGATTTTTCCTCAGCGTGAGCTCGTTCCTCAGTACAAGGACTTATTGATAAAACATTATGAAGTATGTATTATTAGGTGTACCTATGCAATATTAACCTAATATTGACTGTGTTTTTGTTTTAAGATAAGTATATTAGGTTTAGATAATTAGTGTATGAATCTGCACATCACTATGTGTGATATTTTTAAAAACCTCGCCTTCGGTTCAGTTTTTAGTAACTATTCTCATTTAACAAGCCTTACTATTTCACAGATTCATAAGCCATTTTTGTCTACATCCATGCTTTAAATCCGCTATAAAAAATTCTGAAACAGTTAGCTTACTGCTAACATTAAAACACCCAATATCATAATATAGCATAATATCATCCAAAGGAGTGTTATGAAATGCGTACTTTACAGTAAAGAAGAATCTTGTTAAAAAGAAGAAGAAATTATCTGCGAACTCGCACTAGAGAGGAGCCCTTTGCTTGTTAATAGGATTTTGTCAGTTTGCAAGTAAACGGCTTCTGTCCAGAAGTGCTAACATGCGACGCACGAGAAAATTATCTCTACACTTTTTCTCGACGAATACAATAGAATTTGACGAGAAAAAGCGTAGAGATAATTTTCTCGTGTGTCGCATGTTAGCCCTGCAGGTGTGATGCCACAGAAGAGGCCTCAACTGAAGAAAATAGATCAAAACTACTATTATTCATAATAATTATTATTATTGTGTAAGTTTTCAGATTGTTGTCAATTTTCAGCTTTTCAGGAACAAATGGAGAGGAGCCTTGTCTTCACATGTATGTTTCTGTAAAATGCTTGCAAGGATAAGGTTTCTCTCCAGCGTGATTCCTTCATCGAAGTCAGAAGAAAAGAAAATATATGCGCCAAGTTGCACTAGACGGGAGTCTTACACTTGCACCCATGTATCCATAAATGCGTACAAGTGTAAGGTTTCTCTCTCTAGTGTGACTTCGTTCTTCAGAGCAGGCGTTACTTTGCAGTAGAGAAGAATCTTGTTTAAAAGAAGAAGAAGAAGAAATTATCTGCGTACTCGCACTGGAGAGGAGTTCTTTGCTAGTAAATAGGATTTTGTCACTGTTTGCAAGCGAAACGTTTCTGTTCAGGTGAGTGATACCGCAGAAGAGGCCTTAACTGAAGAAAAGAGAGCAAAACTTCTAATATGTAATATAATAATTTATTATTGTTGTGTAAGTTTTCAGATTGTTGTCAATTTTCCGCTTTTCAGGAACAAATGGAGAGGAGCCTTGTCCTCGCATGGATATTTCCATAAAATTTTTGCAAGGATAAGGTTTCTCTCCAGTGTGATTCCTTCATCGAAGCATGTATCGCTTGTGGAAGTCAAGAGAACTGAAAATATAATAAATGTGCTAAGTTGCACTGGAGAGAAGCCTTATACTTGTAAACATGTTATTAATGTCTACAGGAATAAGGTTTTTCCTCAGCTTAAGCTCGTTTCTCATTACAAGGACTTGTTGATATTTAAGTATATTATGAAGTATGTACTTATAGCCCAGTCTCGATAATTTTTGAAACCGAGAAAAATCACAGTAGGATGAAACCCATTGGAAAAGGTGGAGAATATTATAAAAATAAAAGGAAAAATAATTTACGGGCGATCTGAGCTCGGAAAAAAAGGGGTCCTGCCTTTTTTTTAATAAAAAAGGAGTAGAGTAGTTTAGTAAAAGATAAAAATAAAAAACCAAAAACTTGGTTTTTTGAACTTTTCACATAAATTTTGAGGTTATTTGAAAAAAGTGTAAATACAAAAGTTGTAGATATTTTTATTACCTACAACTTAACCATTTGATTTTTTTGCATAGGACTTGTAGTTTTGCCGGAAATCGAGATAAACCGTTTTTTACCCTTAAAACTCCCCCCCTTTTTTTCCTGAGCTCAGATCGCCCGTAAATTATTTTTCCTTGTATTTTTATAATATTCTCCTCCTTTCCCAATGGGTTTCATCCTACTGTGATTTTCTTTTACTTTTTATTATTTTTAAAGGGATTTACCCTGGTCTATTAGGTATAGGTTATGTTATAGGTGTCTGCAATATTAATCTAATATTGACTGTGTTTTTATGTTTAGACTAGCTGATGACGACTCCGCTTGGATTCTTATAAATTTCATCCCCTATTTAACCCACTTGGGAGTAGAATTTCCAAAATTCCAGAAACCCGTAATTCTTTATTTTTAAGCGACAAAACAAATACCGATTTTCATTGATGTAACTTTAAAAATGACGGAGTTTCATACAAACTTTCATTCCCCATCTAACACATTTGGGGGTAGTTTCCCCAAAATTCCTTAAACACGTAACTCTATTTTTAATCGAAAACCTAAAAATCAATTTTCATAGATATAACTTGAAAAATGATGGACTTTCATACAATATTTTTCGAGTTATTCACATAAAACAAAATATCATTTTTTTTTTCATCTTATTTTGTTAATAACAATTGCAATTTTTTACCTGCACCAAAATCCTTCAAAAACATTTTTCTAGAGGTGATTCCGAATCGAATGAGCTATCGCTCATATTTTTAGGACCTTTATCTCTATTTTTCATGTTTACGAACTTATTCACCAGTCTATTATGTCTTTCAGCCTCAGAAAGCGAAGAAAAATGTGCTTGCGCTGGAGAGAAGCTTTATTCTTGCAAACATGTATGGTTCTGTCAATGCTTATAAGAATGAAGCTTTCCTTCAGCGTGAGCTAGTTCCTTAATGCAAGAATATTTTTTTAAGAAGAAAAAGAAGAAGAAGAGACGAATCTGTGAAATCGCACTGGAGAGGAGCCATTTGCTTGTAAATGGGATTTATTCGCTGTTTAAGAGTAAATGGCTTCTGTCCAGGTAAGTGATACCACAAAAGAGGCCTTTAGGAAAGAAGATCAAAACTAGTATTACCTATACGTATAATACAATATTTGTTATTGTGATATGTATTTTTCTTAAATTTATCGATATTTCTAGGAGTAAGCCATATTAATCTTATATAACTGTGTGTTTATTTAAAATATATTACGTTTAGACACTTAGTGTATGAAACTGCACATCACTATGTGTGATATTATTAAAAGGCTCGCCTTCGGTTTGGTTTTAGAAACCCTTCCCATTTTAACATGCGTTGCTATTTCACAATTTTATAAACTATTTTAGTATACATTTTATGTTTTTCAGCTTCAACAAGTGAAGAAAAGTTATCTTGCATTGGAGAGAAGCCTAATTCTTGCAAACATGTATCTATCGATGCTTGCAGGAATAAGGCTTTTCTTCAGCGTGAGCTAGTTCCTCAATGCAAGAATAATTTTTTAAGAAGAAGAAGAGAAGAATCTGCGAACTCGCACTGGAGAGGAGCCATTTGCTTGTAAATGGGATTTATTCGCTGTTTAAGAGTATATGGCTTCTGTCCAGGTAAGTGATACCACAAAAGAGGCCTTTAGGAAAGAAGATCAAAACTAGTATTACATATACGTATAATACAATATTTGTTATTGTGATATGTATTTTTCTTAAATTTATCGATATTTCTAGGAGTATGCCATATTAATCTTATATAACTGTGTGTTTATTTAAAATATATTACGTTTAGACAATTAGTGTACGAAACTGCACATCACTATGTGTGATATTATTAAAAGGCTCGCCTTCGGTTTGGTTTTAGAAACCCTTCCCATTTTAACATGCCTTGCTATTTCACAATTTTATACCGGATCAGTTGTAAAAATAGGAGTTCCACAGGGTTCTATTCTTGGGCCCTTTCTATTCCTTATTTATATTAATGACCTTCCTTATCTCGCTAAGGATAGTCACGGGATAGTATTGTTTGCTGATGATACATAACTTTTGTTTAAAATTGATCGATACCAAAGAATACCTGACGAAGTAAACAATTATCTCACAAAAATGGTACAGTGGTTTGAAGCTAATAATTTATTACTTAATGGGAAAAAAACTAAGTGTGTTAAGTTCACTTTACCTAATGTTAAGCAAGTTGAAACCACTGTACAGCTTAATAATGAGGAATTAGATCTAGTGGATACGGCTGTTTTCCTGGGGATAACGTTAGATGCTAAACTCCAATGGCGCCCTCATGTAAATAACTTATCGAACATACTTAGTTCTGCTACATATGCGGTCAAAAAGATTCGCCAACTAACTGATATTGAAACTGCGAGGTTAGTTTATTTTAGTTACTTTCACAGCAATATGTCATATGGCATACTTTTATGGGGTAATGCTGCTGATATTAATTCCATTTTCGTGCTGCAGAAGAGGGCTGTTCGTGCCATATATAATATGGGACCCAGAGTCACTAAGAAATAAGTTTAAGGAAGTTAAAATTATGACAGTTTGCTGATGATGACAGTTAAAATTGTGCTAGTTATGACTTTTCTTTTGAATTAAATGTGTAGGTCTAGTTGGTAAACTTTAAACCAAAGAGCACATCTGTGGTAGTTATGCCTTTAATATTTAATGCAAGTCAGATGTGACCTTTTTACGTACACAAACATAAAAAATGGCTCAGTTGTGCCTTTTAAGCTTATGGTATTTTTGTTTATATTGTTCCTAAAAATGTACAAAAAATATTGGCAGATGGGCCATTTTTTTCTGATTCCGAATATGTATATAACTCAATTTCGGAAAAAATGTTAGTTGTGCCCTTTTTCCTTATGACGGCAGATCACGTATCTGCCATTGAAAGTTCCACTAAAATCGATCCAGTCGTTTCGGATATTAGCTGGAACAAATAGACAGACCGACAAACATAAATTTAAACGCACACCAGTTTAAAATAAGACTTACGTTCAAAATCCGGGTCCCAAGTTATTTGAATCCAATACTGAGGGTAGTAATGTCTGTCATTTCTGAACTTAAAAATCTATGACCTTGAAATATTTACAAGACAATACATAAAGAACAACCCGTTGATGAATTACAGCTAAATACAAGTTTTAACTTTCATCCCTTCTCCCAAGGGAACCTGAAGGGATGCTGAATTTCGGGATAAAAAGTATACTAAGTATGTCCTGCCTCGGAGTACAAACTCAAATCGTACCAAGTTTCATTCGAATCCATTCAATAGTTTCGGCGTGATGCGCGGCCAAGATACAGACAGACGGACAGACAGACAGACAGACAGAAAGACAGACAGACAGACAAAAATGAAACAAATTGCAGTATCGGCTTCAGTATCGATTATAGAGTGCCTTCGAATAAAAATTTTCAAAATATCTTCAATGTACAGAATTGGATCTGTAACAGTTTTATTATAATATTACTAGCATCTGCCCGCGGCTTCGCCCGCGTGAATTTCGGTTTTAAACAAATCCCGAGGGAATCGTGGATTTCCGGTTCCCGTTCCCTCTCTCTTTTCCAACCTTTATACCTACTATCAAGGAAGTTCGCTATAGTAATCTACCTATAGCTGTAGATATAGATTTCGGGTTTTTAAAAATCCCGCGGGAATTATGGATTTTTTTCAGGATAAAAAGTAGCCTATGTTTTAAGTCAGGGCATAATCTAACTCTATTCAAAATTTCAGCCAAATCGGTTCAACAGTTGCGACGTTATAGAGTAACAAACATCCAAACATCTAAACATCCAAACATCCACACTTTCACATTTATAATATTAGTAGGATAGATAGATAGATTTTAGTATACATTTTATGTGTTACAGCTTCAACAAGCGAAGAAAAGTTATCTTGCATTGGAGAGAAGTCTATTTCTTGCAAACATGTATCTATCGATGCTTGCAGGATTTTAGACTTTTTTCGGCGTGAGCTAGTTCCTCAACGCAAGAATAATTTTTTAAGAAGAAGAAGAGAAAAATTTGCGAACTCGCTTTGGAGAGGAGCCATTTGCTTGTAAATGGGATTCATTCGCTGTTTAAGAGTGTATGGCTTCTGTCCAGGTAAGTGATACCACAAAAGAGGCCTTTAGGAAAGAAAATCAAAACTAGTATTTTCTATACTTATAATATAATATTTAATATTGTGATATATATTTTCCTTAAATTTATCGATATTTTTAGGAGTATGCCATATTAATCTTATATTAACTGTGTGTTTGTTTAAGATAAGTATAATTATTACGTTTAGACAATAAGTGTATGAAACTGCACATAACTATGTGTGATATTATTAAAAGGCTCGCCTTCGATTTAGTTTTTAGTAACTCTTCCCATTTTAACAAGCCTTGCTATTTCACAGTTTTATAAACTATTTTTAATATACATTTTATGTCTTTCAGTCTCAGTGAGCGAAGGAAAGTTATACTGCATTGGAGAGAAGCCTTATTCTTGCAAACATGTATACTTATATTTTTTTTATTTTTTTTAATTATCACCATTGCCTGTTCCTAAATTGACGTTCAAAATGTGTACAGTGTACCTACTTTGAATAAATGAATTTTGAATTTGAATTTGAATTTTGAAAATTTTATAAACTATTTTAGTATACATTTTATGTCTTTCAACTGCAACAAGCGAAGAAAAATTATCTTGCATTGGAGAGAAGCCTAATTCTTGCAAACATGTATAGTCTATTTATGCTTGTATGAATAAGGTTTTTCTCCAGCGTGAGCTAGTTCCTCAATGCAAAAATATTTTTTTAAGAAGAAGAAGAGAAGAATCTGCGAACTCGCACTGGAGAGGAGCCATTTGCTTGTAAATGGGATACATTCGCTGTTTAAGAGTATATGGCTTCTGTCCAGGTAAGTGATACCACAAAAGAGGCCTTTAGGAAAGAAAATCAAAACTAGTATTACCTATACGTATAATACAATATTTAATATTGTAATATGTATTTTTTTAATTTATCGATATTTCTAGGAGTACGCCATATTAATCTTATATTAACTGTGTGTTTATTTAAAATATATTACGTTTAGACAATTAGTGTATGAAACTGCACATCACTATGTGTTATATTATTAAAAGGCTCGCCTTCGGTTTGGTTTTAGTAACCCTTCCCATTTTAACAAGCCTTGCTATTTCACAGTTTTATTAACTACTAGCTGGTCCCCGCGACTTCGTTCACGTGTTTTTTATATAGAATCGGACCGGATCGATCCCATAATTCTTTTATGTCCCTAAACTTAATGTAGCCTAAGTTACTCCTTATAACATCACGTATCTGCCATTGAAAGTTCCACTAAAATCGATCCTGCCATTTCGGATATTAGCTGGAACAAATAGACAGACCGACAAACATAAATTTAAACGCACACCAGTTTAAAATAAGCCTTACGTTCAAAAATCCGGGTCCCAAGTTATTTGAATCCAATACTGAGGGTAGTAATGTCTGTCATTTCTGAACTTAAAAATCTATGACCTTGAAATATTTACAAGACAATACATGAAGTACTACTTTTCTATAAAAAAAAGAATGAGTGAAATCGAACAACGCGTTGATGAATTACAACTAAATACAGGTTTTAACTTTCATCCCCTCTCCCAAGGGAACCGTGCAGAATTTCGAGATAAAAAGTATACTATGTCCTGCCTCGGAGTACAAACTCAAATCGTACCAAGTTTCATTCGAATCCGTTCGGTAGTATCGGTGTGATGCGCGGCCAAGATACAGACAGACAGACAGACAGACAGACAGACAGACAGACAGACAGACAGACAGACAGACAGACAGACAGACAGACAGACAGACAAAAATGAAAAAAATTGCAGTTTTGGATTCAGTATCGATTATAGAGTGCCCTCCAAAGAAAATTTTCAAAATATCTTCAATGTACAGAATTGGATCTGTTACAGTTTTATTATATTATATAGATATAGATAGATAGAAGATAGATTAGCTGTTGCCCGCGACTTCGTCCGCGGTATTACATATTTTTTAAGTCCCTTGGGAACCCTTTGTTTTCCCGGGATAAAATAGTATCCTGTCACTCTCCAGGTCCTCAACTAAAAAAATACAACTGCAAAAAATCACATCAATCTGTAGTTATGTCCGATAATAATTAGTACAGGATCCCTTTTTTATTATATTTAAGTTCATAAACTGATGTCGTAATATAAGTAAACCATTTTACCCCCTTTTTATATTTTTGCCCACCCCCCCAAAACTCTCCTGTACAAACTTCCATCCCCTATTTTACCACGATTAAGAAGAGATTTACCAAAATAATTTAAATAGCCTAAATGCCTATTTTCATATCTGTAAGTTCAAAAACATAGAACTTTCATATAACCTTCTTACCTAGGGTGTTACCTAGGAAATCTTTTCTAGGGTAATATCTAAGCCCTAGAATGAACCTACATTCCAAATTTCAAGTTGATAAGAACAATAATATAATTAAAACTTCCCATTAAAACTTTCATCCCCTATTTTATCACCCTTAAGAGACGATTTTTCAAAATAAAATATACAGATTTTTATTATTTATAACTAATAATCTAAATAGTAAATACCGATTTTCAGGTCTGTAACTTTAAAAACATAGGACTTTTATACAAAATTTCTACCCCCATTTTACCCCCTTAGGGGAGGATTTTAGGGATACGAAATAACCTATAACCTTCCCTAAAAATTGGACTACAAAATGCAAAAAGAATTTTTTAAATCCGACAGGTACTTCCAGAGATTAGCGCGTTCAAACAAACAAACAAACAAACAAACAAACAAACAAACAATCAAACAAACAAACAAACAAACAAACTCTTCCGCTTTATTATATTAGTATAGAAGTATAGATATAGATAGATAGATAGATAGAAGAAGATTTTAGTATACATTTCAGGTGTTTCAGCTTCAACAAGCGAAGAAAAGTTATCTTGCATTGGAGAGAAGCCTTATTCTTGCAAACATATATAGTCTATTTATGCTTGTATGAATAAGGTTTTTCTTCAGCGTGAGCTAGTTCCTCAATGCAAGAATATTTTTTTTAAGAAGAAGAAGAGAAGAATCTGCGAACTCGCACTGGAGAGGAGCCATTTGCTTGTAAATGGGATTCATTCGCTGTTTAAGAGTGTATGGCTTCTGTCCAGCTAAGTGATACCACAAAAGGGGCCTTTAGGAAAGAAAATCAAAACTAGTATTACCTATACGTATAATACAATATTTAATATTGTGATATGTATTTTTTTTAATTTATCGATATTTCTAGGAGTATGCCATGTTAATCTTCTATTAACTGTGTGTTTATTCAAAATATATTACGTTTGCTTGTAAATAGGATTTATTCGCTGTTTAAGAGTATATGGCTTCTGTCCAGGTAAGTGATACCACAAAAGAGGCCTTTAGGAAAGAAGATCAAAACTAGTATTACCTTTACGTATAATACAATATTTATTATTGTGATATGTATTTTTTCTTAACTTTATCGATATTTTTAGGAGTATGCCATATTAATCTTATGTTAGAATTAAACGTATCCTATAACCTACCTCGGAGTATAAACTCAAATCGTACTAAGTTTCATTCGAATCCATTGAGTAGTTTCGGCGTGATGCGCGGCCAAGATACAGACAGACAGACAGACAGACAGACAGACAGACAGACAGACAGACAAAAATGAAAAAACTTGCAGTTTTGGTTTCAGAATCAATTATAGAGTGCCCTCCAATAAAAATTTTCAAAATATCTTCAATGTACAGAATTGGATCTGTTACAGTTTTATTATATTACAAGCGGACACCCGCGACTTCGTTCACGTGGATATTGGTTTTTGAAAATCCCGTGTGAATCATTTTGTTTTCCTACGCTCCTTTGAGCTCATAGATTGCTAAAATCTGTTAAAAGTTCACTGGCGGATGTTTAGGTAGATCAAAATATAAACATCCGCCAGTAAAAGTCCCATCAAAATCGATCCAGCCTTTTTGAGATTACCCGGTGGTAATCTGTAAAGTATATCCTTTCTAACAAAAAAATAATGAATGAAATCGGACCACGCGTTAATGAATTACAGCTAAGTACACATTTTAAATTTCATCCCCTCTCCCAAGGGAACCATGCTGAATTTCGGGATAAAAAGTATCCTATGTGTTACTCCGTAGTATGAACTTAAATCATACTAAGTTTCATTTTAATTCATTCAGTAGTTTTTGCGTGATGCGCGCACAAACATACAGACAAACAGATAAACAGACAAACAGATAAACAGACAAACAGACAAACAGACAAAAATTTCAAAAATAGCTTTTTTACGTTCTATTGCTTATCCCTAACATCCCCCAGTTATTATTTTGCGAAAATCTTTAATGTACAGATACGGCAAGTCTACGATTTTATTATATGTATAGATAGATAGATAGATATATTACGTTTAAACAATAAGTGTATGAAACTGCACATCACTATGTGTGATATTATTAAAAGGCTCGCCTTTGGTTTGGTTTTAGTAACCCTTCCCATTTTAACAAGCCTTGCTATTTCACAGTTTTATAAACTATTTTCGTATAACTACATTTTATGTATTTCAGCTTCAACAAGCGAAGAAAAGTTATCTTGCATTGGAGAGAAGCCTAATTCTTGTAAACATGTATCTATCGATGCTTGCAGGAATCAGGCTTTTCTTCAACGTGAGCTAGTTCCTTAATGCAAGAATATTTTTTTAAGAAGAAGAAGAGAATAATCTGCAAACTCGCACTGGAGAGGAGCCATTTGCTTGTAAATGGGATTTATTCGCTGTTTAAGAGTATATGGCTTCTGTCCAGGTAAGTGATACCACAAAAGAGGCCTTTAGGAAAGAAGATCAAAACTAGTATTACCTTTACGTATAATACAATATTTATTATTGTGATATGTATGTTTTCTTAAATTTATCGATATTTCTAGGAGTATGCCATATTAATATTATATTAGCTGTGTGTTTATTTAAGACTAGCTGATCCCCGCAACTTCGTTCGCGTAAATCTAGGTAAAATGTAACCTAAGTTACTCCTTATAACATCACCTATCTGCCATTGAAAGTTCCATTAAAATCGATCCAGCCGTTTTGGAGATAAGCTGGAACAAATAGACAGACCGACAAACATAAATTTAAATGCACACCAGTTTAAAATAAGCGGTAAGTTCAAAGATCCGGCTCCCAAGTTATTTGAACCCAATACTGAGGGTTGTAATGTCTGTCATTTCTGAACTAAAAAACCTATGACCTTGAAATATTTACGGGACAATATATAAATTTCTATCTTTCTAACAAAAAAAGAATGAGTGGAATCGAACAACGCGTTAATGAATTACAGCTAAATACACGTTTTAACTTTTATCCCCTCTCCCAAGGGAACCGTGCTGAATTTCGGTATAAAACGTATCCTATGTCCTACTTCAGAGTATAAACTTAAATCGTATCAAGTTTCATTTGAATCCATCCAGTAGTTTCGGCGTGATGCGCGGCCAAGATACAGACAGACAGACAGACAGACAGACAGACAGACAGACAAAAATGAAATAAATTGCAGATTTGGCTTCAGTATCGACTATAGAGTGCCCTCCAATAAAAATTTTCTAAATATCTTCAAAGTACAGAATTGGATCTGTTACAGTTTTATTATATTATAGATATATTACGTTTAGACAATAAGTTTATGAAACTGCACATAACTATGTGCGATATTATTAAAAGGCACGCCTTCGATTTAGTTTTTAGTAACTCTTCCCATTTTAACAAGCCTTGCTATTTCACAGTATTATAAACTATTTTTAAAATACCTTTTTTGTCTTTCAGTCTCAGTGAGCGAAGGAAAGTTATCTTGCATTGGAGAGAAGCCTTATTCTTGCAAACATGTAGTCTATTTATGCTTGTATGAATAAGGTTTTTCTTCAGCGTGAGCTAGTTCCTCAATATAAGAATAATTTTTTAAGAAGAAGATGAGAAGAATCTGCGAACTCGCACTGTAGAGGAAACATTTGCTTGTAAATGGGATTCATTCGCTTTTTCTGTCCAGGTAAGTGATACCACAAAAGAGGCCTTTAGGAAAGAAAATCAAAACTAGTATTACCTATACTTATAATATAATATTTAATATTGTGATATATATTTTCCTTAAATTTATCGATATGTTTAGGAGTATGCCATATTAATCTTATATTAACTGTGTGTTTGCTTAAGATATATTACGTTTAGACAATAAGTGTATGAAACTGCACATAATGTGCGATATTATTAAAAGCCTCGCCTTCGATTTAGTTTTTAGTAACTCTTCCCATTTTAACAAGCCTTGCTAATTCACAGTTTTATAAACTATTTTTAATATACATTTTGTCTTTCAGTCTCAGTGAGCGAAGGAAAATTATCCTGCATTGGAGAGAAGCCTTATTCTTGCAAACATGTATAGTCTATTTATGCTTGTATGAATAAGGTTTTTCTTCAGCGTGAGCTTGTTCCTCAATGCAAAAATATTTTTTTAAGAAGAAGAAGAGAAGAATCTGCGAACTCGCACTGGAGAGGAGCTGTAAATGGGATTCATTCGCTGTTTAAGAGTATATGGCTTCTGTCCAGGTAAGAGATACCACAAAAGAGGCTTTTAGGAAAGAAAATCAAAACTAAGTAGTATTACCTATACGTATAATACAATATTTAATATTGTGATATATATTTTCCTTAAATTTATCGATATGTTTAGGAGTATGCCATATTAATCTTATATTAACTGTGTGTTTGCTTAAGATATATTACGTTTAGACAATAAGTGTATGAAACTGCACATAATGTGCGATATTATTAAAAGCCTCGCCTTCGATTTAGTTTTTAGTAACTCTTCCCATTTTAACAAGCCTTGCTATTTCACAGTTTTATAAACTATTTTTAATATGTACATTTTACGTCTTTCAGTCTCAGTGAACGAATGAAAGTTATCCTGCATTGGAGAGAAGCCTTATTCTTGCAAACATGTATAGTCTATTTATGCTTGTATGAATAAGGTTTTTCTTCAGCGTGAGCTAGTTCCTCAATATAAGAATAATTTTTTAAGAAGAAGATGAGAAGAATCTGCGAACTCGCACTGGAGAGGAAACATTTGCTTGTAAATGGGATTCATTCGCTTTTTCTGTCCAGGTAAGTGATACCACAAAAGAGGCCTTTAGGAAAGAAAATCAAAACTAGTATTACCTATACTTATAATATAATATTTAATATTGTGATATATATTTTCCTTAAATTTATCGATATGTTTAGGAGTATGCCATATTAATCTTATATTAACTGTGTGTTTGCTTAAGATATATTACGTTTAGACAATAAGTGTATGAAACTGCACATAATGTTCGATATTATTAAAAGCCTCGCCTTCGATTTAGTTTTTAGTAACTCTTCCCATTTTAACAAGCCTTGCTATTTCACAGTTTTATAAACTATTTTTAATATACATTTTATGTCTTTCAGTCTCAGTGAACGAATGAAAGTTATCCTGCATTGGAGAGAAGCCTTATTCTTGCAAACATGTATAGTCTATTTATGCTTGTATGAATAAGGTTTTTCTTCAGCGTGAGCTTGTTCCTCAATGCAAAAATATTTTTTTAAGAAGAAGAAGAGAAGAATCTGCGAACTCGCACTGGAGAGGAGCCATTTACTTGTAAATGGGATTCATTCGCTGTTTGAGAGTATATGGCTTCTGTCCAGGTAAGTGACACCACAAAAGAGGCCTTTAGGAAAGAAAATCAAAACTAGTATTACCTATACGTACAATACAATATTTAATATTGTGATAAGTATTTTTTTTAATTTATCGATATTTCTAGGAGTATATATAAATAGTAAAGCAATAATATAGTAAAGCAGCAATGTATATCGAACTAATTCGTTGGCAGTTCTATTTTCAGTTGGTAACTAAGTTACAGAATAACCCCCCTGATCGATCCCATAATTCTTTTATGTACCTAAACTAAATGTAGCCTAAGTTACTCCTTATATTGTAACATCACGTATCTGCCATTGAAAGTTCCACTGAAATCGATCCAGCCGTTTCGGATATTAGCTGGAACAAATAGACAGACCGACAAACTTAAATTTAAACGCACACCAGTTTAAAATAAGCCGTACGTTCAAAGATCCGGGTCCCAAGTTATTTGAATCCAATACTGAGGGTAGTAATGTCATTTCTGAACTAAAAAATCTATGACCTTGAAATATTTACGGGACAATACATAAAGTACTACCTTTCTATAAAAAAAAGAATGAGTGAAATCGAACAACGCGTTGATGAATTACAGCTAAATACACGTTTTAAATCCTGCCTCGGAGTACAAACTCAAATCGTACCAAGTTTCATTTGAATCCGTTCAGTAGTTTCGGTGTGATGCGCGGCCAAGATACAGACAGACAGACAGACAGACAGACAGAAAGACAGACAGACAGACAAAAATGAAACAAATTGCAGTTTTGGCTTCAGTATCGATTATAGAGTGCCCTCCAATAAAAATTTTCAAAATATCTTCAATGTACAGAATTGGATCTGTTACAGTTTTATTATAATTACTAGCTGAACCCCGCAACTTCGTTCGCGTAGATATAGGTTTTTATATAGAATCGGTTCGTATCCCATAATTCTTTTATGTACCTAAACTAAATGTAGCCTAAGTTACTCCTTATAACATTGAAAGTTCCATTAAAATCGGTCCAGCCGTTTCGGAGATTAGCTGGAATAAATAGACAGACCGACAAACATAAATTTAAACGCACACCAGTTTAAAATAAGCCGTACGTACAAAGATCCGGGTCCCAAGTCATTGGAATCAAATAAATGTCTGTCATTTCTAAACTAAAAAACTTATGACCTTGAAATATTTACGGGACAAATACCACAAATACTTAAAGTACTACCTTTCTAACAAAAAAAGAATGAGTGAAATCGAACAACGCGTTAATGAATTACAGCTAAATACACGTTTTAACTTTCATCCTTTCTCCCAAGGGAACCGTGCTGAATTTCGGGATAAAAAGTATCCTATGTCCTACCTCGGAGTATAAACTCAAATCGTACCAAGTTTCATTCGAATCCATTCAGTAGTTTCAGCGTGATGCGCGGCCAAGGTACAGACAGACAGACAGACAGACAGACAGACAGACAGACAGACAGACAAAAATGAAACAAATTGCAGTTTTGGCTTCAGTATCGATTATAGAGTGCCCTCCGATAAAAATTTTCAAAATATCTTCAATGTACAGAATTGGATCTGTTACAGTTTTATTATATTATAGATAGAAGAAGATAGATAGATAGAAGAAGATTTTAGTATACATTTTCTGTGTTTCAGCTTCAACAAGCGAAGAAAAGTTATCTTGCATTGGAGAGAAGCCTTATTCTTGCAAACATGTATAGTCTATTTATGCTTGTATGAATAAGGTTTTTCTTCAGCGTGAGCTAGTTCCTCAATGCAAGAATATTTTTTTAAGAAGAAGAAGAGAAGAATTTCCAAAAACGCAGAGAGCTGGAGAGGAGCCATTTGCTTGTAAATGGGATTCATTCGCTGTTTAAGAGTATATGGCTTCTGTCCAGCTAAGTGATACCACAAAAGAGGCCTTTAGGAAAGAAAATCAAAACTAGTAAGTATTACCTATACGTATAATACAATATTATTTATGATTGTGATATGTATTTTTCTTAAATTTATCGATATTTCTAGGAGTATGCCATATTAATCTTATATCAACTGTGTGTTTATTTAAAATATATTACGTTTAGACAATAAGTGTATGAAACTGCACATCACTATGTGTGATATTATTAAAAGGCTCGCCTTCGATTTGGTTTTAGTAACCCTTCCCATTTTAACAAGCCTTGCTATTTCACAGTTTTATAAACTATTTTAGTATAACTACATTTTATGTGTTTCAGCTTCAACAAGTGAAGAAAAGTTATCTTGCATTGGAGAGAAGCCTAATTCTTGCAAACATGTATCTATCGATGCTTGCAGGAATAAGGATTTTCTTCAGCTTGAGCTAGTTCCTCAACGCAAGAGTAATTTTTTGACAAGAAAAAGACGTAGAAGAGTAGAATCTGCGAACTCACACTGGAAAGGAGCTCTTTGCTTGTAAATAGGATTTTGTCGCTGTTTTCAAGCAAACGGCTACGGTGCAGGTGAGTGATACCACAGAAGAGGCCCTAACTGAAGAAAAAAGATCAAACTACCTAAGTACATTATGTAACTGAACTAACGACCTTATGAAAATCTATACCCTTTAAATTCCTATAGATCTTTCTCAATATTATGCTTTTAAATAAATTCTTTAAAGTGGCACGTGAACGATAGTGGTAGAACCCTTTATAATGTTGTGTCCGTATCAACCCAAGAACTTTTAGAGCGTCAGAAGTAATGAGTTCAATTGACTTAGACAATTCAATCTAGTTCGTGTATTGAAGTGTCGGTTCCTGCTTAGTTTTATTATAAAATATGTTAGCGATCAAGCTATGGTTAATAGTGACGTTGTTTGTTAGTTCGAGATCTTACAATCAATAGTGGGATGACACACTTTTAGTTCGAATGAAGATTAACTCCTTTCCCTAAAGAGAAAGAAGTTCACCAAGGCATCATTCATACTTTTAGCAATAAAAATATGAATGAAGGTTGTTAGCTCCCGTCACGCCAACAACGATGAGCCCCTACCTTTTGTGGTACTCTAGTATCGCATACAGAGTTAGTTATAGTATTAATTTATTATCATTATTTCGTTCATTATATATTTTATAGTGTGGTTGCATGAAGTACTAGACATACCAGCAAACATTGGGCCCCCCCCCCTCACACCCAGGCATCATCCCAAAGAGTTGTTTTTTAACCGTGGTTGTCTCCACAAGACTTTTTTATAGTGGTGTGCACCACTTAAGACCTTTGTTTAGAGTGTTTAAGTTCCACTATGTTTGTTAAGTCATTAGTGAAGAGCGAGGTTCGCTGCAGTACGTATGATGTAGGTTTGTTATTATCATGGAAGCAAGCTCGAGGCAAAGCTTACTGAGGTATATCAGTTATATGTCCATAGTAAAGGAGGAAATCCTTTGCAGTAATTATTGGTATTTGTCAGTCAAGGAAGTGCAAGACTCACTGTGGTAAAATAGTAGAACTATTTACACAGGCCTTAGAACTCAACACAACATCCAACCACTTCCTCAAGCAGTCCTATCAATTCACGCCCCAAGCATATAACGCCTTGAACGTGCATCGACTAGACCACTCGCAAATGTAGTTATCATTTGTCATGAAAGAGTAAGGCTCGCTGTGTTCGCCGGCCTGAAACCCAACCCAACTTCCAACAGAATGTCAGAAGTTATGACTGAGCGAGGCTACGCAGCGTTTGTCTCCGGCCTGAAACCCAACCTAACATCTAACTGAATGTCAGACGTCAAGGCCAAGCGAGGCTTCTCAGCGACAAATGGTCCACAGGTCTAACTCAACCTTATAATAAATAGTTCGAAATATGTTAATAATAATACGAAGTGCTGTCACCCCGGAGTGGTGACGAACTCCAATAAATGTATCAGAGCAAGTTCGAATTAGTATATGTGATCGTCTGTCGCTATCTCAAAGAGAGGGTTCACAAGGCATTCCAGACGCCGGGCTCCATTCCTCTGTACAGCAACAAACGACAGTGTATCGCCCCTAGTATTGATATATGAACGCAAGTCGCCATGTTCAGAGAGGTGCACCAGCAGTTATGCGCTAGTCTTCCTCTCATGAATAGCGTCAAAGCGTATAATTAGTTTAACACATAAAATATGATTAATATATCTGATCGTCTGTCGCTATCTCAAGGAAAAGAGTACACAAAGCATCTCAGACACCAAGGCTCCCCTTCTCTAATCAGCAACAAAATGATAGTGTATCGCCCCAGCATTGATATATGAACGCAAGTCGCCATGTCAAAAAAGGTTCACAAAACACTTTAATGTGCTAGGGCTTCCTTCAATGAACAGCGCCAAAGCGTAAGATTTGTTTAGCACTTTTAATAGATTTTGTATATCGCCCCTATAAAGCATTTCAATACTTATCCACACCAATGTAATTCATATATTTGTCTTTGAGCATGCGCTCGTTTGTGCTATTATAATTTATTAGTCTCAAATAATGCGGTCCGTGGAGCTCTATACGCGAAGTCGACTACTCGTTACTGTCGACGCTCGCAGCCGCGGCCGCTGTGGTCCCTCTTACCTAGCGGACGGCTACAAAACAGCGCTAAAGACACGAAAATCAAAGTTTATAAAAATTGTTATTTTTATGATCCCATGTGAGAGTACATCCTTATACTTAATTACTGAACCCATTTTGATGAGATTCAAATAAAAAAAATAAAAAAATTGTACTATCGAACCATATACTTTTAATAATATTTATTTAGTATGGAATATTGGGTCGTTACATTCAACCCCCTAAATTCTATGAAGCATGCAAAATAGAATGTATTCTATGAAGTATGCTGAAGAGAATTTACGTTAGGGAAAGTATTTGAATTTTATTTATTGTACATAATAATATCGCAACCCCTCGAACTCTGGCTAATGTTAATAAGATTTAGCTATACACGCAAATATTCGACCAAAACACGTCGCCGAATAACTCATTCTCACATCATGCCTTATACTATCATCTTAATCTCGTATTACTCATTGCTGTGATTTATATATTAAAACAACTCTGCAATCTTTCGCTTCATTACTTCCATCTCATTTTCAAATTTAACAACCCCCAGACCCGAATACACTCTCAACTAGACATTTTATTTATTTTTCCAATTGTTCTGCATCAATTTTCCGCTAATCCTTGTCAATTTTATAAAAATTACGCCAATTTCACACATTTTAACACATACTTTGTTTTACATTACTTATTCCAACCCCCTGTCAATATGACAGCTAAGCCATTTATATCCCTCTTAAATGTTTGCATCACACTCCCACAACCCCCTGTCATTATGACAGCTAAGCGATTTTAGTCCCACTAATACATTTGCATCATACTCTTCTACCACTCTCCTCTACAACAAACGTCCAAGTCAAAGTGAACTCAAAACCTCTTCAGACTCTTTCCATTTCACGGACAACATATTGTAGGCTTTCGCCTACTTCATACTATATTAATTAAGCCGTTTTTTACCATCCTGGTCACGGCACCATATTGTAACTGAACTAACGACCTTATAAAAATCTATACCCTTTAAATTCCTATAGATCTTTCTAAAGATTATGCTTTTTAAATAATTTCTTTATAGTGGCACGTGAACGATAGTGGTAGAACCCTTTATAATTTTGTGTCCGTATCAACCCAAGAACTTTTAGAGCGTCAGAAGTAATGAGTTCAATTGACTTAGACGATTTAATCTAGTTCGTGTATTGAAGTGTCGGTTCCTGCTTAGTTTTATTATAAAATATGTTAGCGTTCAAGCTATGGTTAATAATGACTTGGTTTGTTATTTCGAGACCATACAATCAATAGTGGGATGACACACTTTTAGTTCGAATGAAGATTAACTCCTTTCCCTAATGGGGAAGAAGTTCATCAAGGCATCATTCATACTTTTAGCAATAAAAAATATGAATGAAGGTTGTTAGCTCCCGTCACGCCAACAACGATGAGCCCCTACCTTTTGTGGTACTCTAGTATCGCATACAGAGTTAGTTATAGTATTAATTATTATCATTATTTCGTTCATTATATATTTTGTAGTGTGGTTGCATGAAGTACTAGACATACCAGCAAACATTGGGCCCCCCCCCCTCACACCCAGGCATCATCCCAAAGAGTTGTTTTTTAACCGTGGTTGTCTCCACAAGACTTTTTTATAGTGGTGTGCACCACTTAAGACCTTTGTTTAGAGTGTTTAAGTTCCACTATGTTTGTTAAGTCATTAGTGAAGAGCGAGGTTCGCTGCAGTACGTATGATGTAGGTTTGTTATTATCATGGAAGCAAGCTCGAGGCAAAGCTTACTGAGGTATATCAGTTATATGTCCATAGTAAAGGAGGAAATCCTTTGCAGTAATTATTGGTATTTGTCAGTCAAGGAAGTGCAAGACTCACTGTGGTAAAATAGTAGAACTATTTACACAGGCCTTAGAACTCAACACAACATCCAACCACTTCCTCAAGCAGTCCTATCAATTCACGCCCCAAGCATATAACGCCTTGAACGTGCATCGACTAGACCACTCGCAAATGTAGTTATCATTTGTCATGAAAGAGTAAGGCTCGCTGTGTTCGCCGGCCTGAAACCCAACCCAACTTCCAACAGAATGTCAGAAGTTATGACTGAGCGAGGCTACGCAGCGTTTGTCTCCGGCCTGAAACCCAACCTAACATCTAACTGAATGTCAGACGTCAAGGCCAAGCGAGGCTTCTCAGCGACAAATGGTCCACAGGTCTAACTCAACCTTATAATAAATAGTTCGAAATATGTTAATAATAATACGAAGTGCTGTCACCCCGGAGTGGTGACGAACTCCAATAAATGTATCAGAGCAAGTTCGAATTAGTATATGTGATCGTCTGTCGCTATCTCAAAGAGAGGGTTCACAAGGCATTCCAGACGCCGGGCTCCATTCCTCTGTACAGCAACAAACGACAGTGTATCGCCCCTAGTATTGATATATGAACGCAAGTCGCCATGTTCAGAGAGGTGCACCAGCAGTTATGCGCTAGTCTTCCTCTCATGAATAGCGTCAAAGCGTATAATTAGTTTAACACATAAAATATGATTAATATATCTGATCGTCTGTCGCTATCTCAAGGAAAAGAGTACACAAAGCATCTCAGACACCAAGGCTCCCCTTCTCTAATCAGCAACAAAATGATAGTGTATCGCCCCAGCATTGATATATGAACGCAAGTCGCCATGTCAAAAAAGGTTCACAAAACACTTTAATGTGCTAGGGCTTCCTTCAATGAACAGCGCCAAAGCGTAAGATTTGTTTAGCACTTTTAATAGATTTTGTATATCGCCCCTATAAAGCATTTCAATACTTATCCACACCAATGTAATTCATATATTTGTCTTTGAGCATGCGCTCGTTTGTGCTATTATAATTTATTAGTCTCAAATAATGCGGTCCGTGGAGCTCTATACGCGAAGTCGACTACTCGTTACTGTCGACGCTCGCAGCCGCGGCCGCTGTGGTCCCTCTTACCTAGCGGACGGCTACAAAACAGCGCTAAAGACACGAAAATCAAAGTTTATAAAAATTGTTATTTTTATGATCCCATGTGAGAGTACATCCTTATACTTAATTACTGAACCCATTTTGATGAGATTCAAATAAAAAATAAAAAAATTGTACTATCGAACCATATACTTTTAATAATATTTATTTAGTATGGAATATTGGGTCGTTACAATTATAATTATAATAATTAAATTACCTATATACTTACTTATACTTAATTATAATTGTTATTATTATAATTGTGTAAGTTATCAGATTGTTATCAATTTTCAGCTTTCCAGGAACAAATGGACTTGTCCTCACATGTATGTTTCTATAAAATGCTTGCAAGGATAAGGTTTCTCTCCAGTGTGATTCCTTCATAAGTCAGAAGAAACGAAAATAAATGCGCCAAGTTGCGTTGGAGAGGAGTCTTATACTTGCAACCATGTATCCATAAATGCTTACAACTGTAAGGTTTCTCTCTAGTGTCACTTCGTTCTTCAGAGCAGGTGTTACTTTACAGTAAAGAAGAATCTTGTTTAAAAGAAGAAGAAAAAGAAATTATCTGTGAACTCGCACTGGAGAGAAGCCCTCTGCTTGTAAATAGGATTTTATCGGTGTTTGCAAGCAAATGTTTCCTTTCCAAATGGAGAGGAGCCTTGTCCTCGCATGCATAATATGTTGGAGTATTAAATGGTTTCTCTGCAGTGTGATTCCTTCATAAAAAGAGGGAAACAACATTTGTGTAGATGATTTTATGATCTACTAGCTGATACCCCGCGACTTCGCCCGCGTGGATTCATACAAATCTCATCTCCTATTTTACCCACTTAGGGGTGGAATTTCCAAACTTGCTGAAACACGTAATTCTTTATTTTTAATCGACAGTACAAATACCGATTTTTATTGATATAACTTTAAAAATGACGAACTTTCATACAAACTTTCATCCCATATTTTACCCACTTGGGGGAAGAATTTCCAAAAATCCTGAAATAAATATTCTTTATTTTAAATCGAAAACCTAGATACCAATTTTCATGGATATAACTTGAAAAATGACGGACTTTCATACAAATTGTCATCCCCTATTGAACCCCCTTAGGGGTGGAATTTGCAATAATCCTTTCTACGTCATAAAAGGAAGCTACTGTGAAAATTTCAAGTTTCTAGCTTCAGTGGTTTAGGCTGTGCATTGATGATCAGTCAGGACAAGCTACTTTATATTATTAATAATAGATAGATAGATAGATAGATATAATTATATAGATAGAAGAAGAAGATAGATAGATAATTTTTGTTAAGACTATCTTACTATATATATAATATTATAAATGTGAAAGTGTGGATGGATGTTTGTTACTCAATCACGCCGCAACTACTGAACCGATTTGGCTGAAATTTTGAATGGAGGTAGATTATGCCCTGACTTAAAACATAGGCTTTTTAGCCTGAAAAAATTCACAGTTCCCACGGGATTTTGAAAAACCCGAAATCTATAGCTACATCTATAGGTAGATTACTATAGCGAACTTCCTTGATAGTAGGTATAAAGGTTGGAAAAGGGAGCGGGACCGGGAATCGGAAATCCACGATTCCCTCGGGATTTGTGCAAAACCGAAATTCACGCGGGCGAAGCCGCGGGCATTCTCTAGTATTTTTATAAAACCTACCGTTTTTGACTTGAATAACTTCTTTAGCAAACATGGAATCAATGTCCCCATTGATCCCATGTTTTGACACTTTATTCCTACTGGTGAACCCAAGGTACCTCTACCAATAACTAACCAGTACCTCTACCAGTAACCTCTACCAATAAATAATTGGTTCTGTCGGATTTTTTGTAAATTGAAATGTTATTTTGACCGGGCTATATAATTCTATTTTTATTTATTTAAATAGGATTAAGCTGATTAGTTAGCGCTGCAATATTTAAAAGAAAATATTAGCAATCTCAAGTGTCATACTATCTATGAATAGGTTAATAAATGTAAGATATATATATATAGTACAAATTACTCGAGAATTATTCCCAGCTTCCGATGTATCAATATTGTAATTAGACCCAACCCTCCATCGGCCCTCCGGGTCTAATGATCAAAGGCGGTGAGCAGTCATTACACTCTTGTGCCTTTTAATTTACGCATTACAACATTTATTCTGCACCCATTATGTTATTCGTGATCATTTCAGTCACTCTTGAGAGAATGAGCTATAGAGTTATGCCGAGTCTGCACACCTCGACAATGATACTAGATTTCGAATATCGAAAACTAGACTACCAGAGCAGAATGGGCCTATAGTCTGATTTTTAATTTGTTGACGACAATTTAAGAGTTGTCATTTTATACATGGATTAGTTATTTGTATGAAAAACAGGGTTACCCCCACCTGAAGTTCGATTTTACCCCAAACTACTTTAAATCCATGTCAACATAAAAAAGTCCTAAGCCGCGTAATAATGATATTAGTCACTTTGTCCTAAAATAGAAATCGCTAAAAGTGGAAAGTGCAAACTAACAGGAATAGAAAACAAAAGAACCACATTGAACATTCAAAACTGGAAGTTTAATGACTTGATCAACAGGAAGTGTTTGTCATATATTTGTCATATCTACATGCGACAATTGATTTTTATTTAAATAAGTTTTAAATTTATTACCTACCTTTTTTGTGGGAACTGTTTTATCTCTGGTAACATTAAGAAACGTCAGAATTCCACGGAGCTAAAATTCAAACTTTATAGTCTCACTAGATTCTGCCCGCGGCTTCGCCCGCGTGAATTTCGGTTTTTCACAAATCCCAAGGGAATCGTGGATTTCCAGCTCCCGTTCCCGCTCCCTTTTCCAAACTTTATACCTACTTTCAAGGAAGTTTGCTATAGTAATCTACCTATAGCTGTAGATATATATTTCGTTTTTATCAAAATCCCGTGGGAACTGTAGATTTTTCCAGCATAAAAAGTGCATACGCATACAGATGCATGCAACTATTGTAATAATGTGCTATGTGAGCGTGATTTACCTAAGAACAGTCAACTCCATCTATCGCGTTTTTGGAAGTCTATATCTATTTTAGTCCCACAGGAATACTTTTCCGGGATAAAAAGTACCCTATGTTATAAGTCAGGGCATAAGCTATCTCCATTCAAAATTTCAGCCAAATCGGTTCAGTAGTTGCGGCGTGATTGAGTAACAAACATCCAAACATCTAAACATCCAAACATCCAAACATCCACACTTTCACATTTATAATATTATAGTAGGATTAGTAGGATTGGTATTGTGATTATGTGTGATAGCTTCTGCCTGCAGCTTCGCTCGCGTGAATTTCGGTTTTGAACAAATCCCGAGGGAATCGTTGATTCCCAGTTCCCGTTCCCGCTCCCTTTTCCAACCTTTATACTTTCTATCAAGGAAGTTCGCTATAATAATCTACCTATAGCTGTAGATATAGACTTCGGGGTTTTCAAAATCCCATGGGAACTGTGCATTTTTTCCAGGATAAAAAGTAGCCTATGTGTTGCCAATGCATGCAACACAGCAAACTATTGCAATAATGTGTTATGTGAACGTGATTTACCTAAGAACAGTCAGCGCCCTCTATGACGTTTTTGGAAGATTATATCTATTTTAGTCCCACAGGAATACTTTTCCGGGATAAAAAGTAGCCTATGTTTTAAGTCAAGGCATAAGCTATCTCCATTCAAAATTTCAGCCAAATCGGTTCAGTAGTTGCGGCGTGATTGAGTAACAAACATCCAAACATACAAACATCTAAACATCCAAACATCCAAACATCCACACTTTCACATTTATAATATTAGTAGGATAATTTAAAGTCATACGTTCATACTTCCAATTTTTATTTTGATAAATTTCCGCTTGGGGCGCTGGCTGTAGATGGACGAATTCAACCTAAGGTTGAACACAAGCCAGTTTATGTCTATTCTACTTTGAAGTTAATGTATTTCGATACTCGAATTCGATCAACGTTGCTGCAATGTACAAACTGGGCATAACTTGCCGCACTGATGCTGAGTGAGTGAGCCGCGTGAGAGCTGAGTTGACACGCGACACTCTTCACTTCACCAACTCTTAATACCAAGTACAAAAGCACCCTTGGTTTTAAAAACTCCAGTTTTGAACTCTACACAACCGTCATAGAGGTTTTGTTATTCGCATTTGTTGTATTATTGCACAGCAGTGGTTGATTACAAATCGCAAGTATAGATTTAACATTAATATAAGTACACTGCTGACAATTCAACGCAAATTGTATTCAATGGGTTCGTAATAAGAACTGAATTAAAGGCAGTGTGTTTAGTAGTCTATTGCACAATAAAAGATTTGTTTAGTTCCGAAGCGGGCATTGTAAACATGGGGGTTTGGTTTCGATTGTGCGATTGCACTTCGTGAGATAGTTTTGACAGAATTTGTTGAACAGTTCAATGAATAACTTACAGGGAAACTTGGCGTAGCGATTGTCTATGTAAGTAGGTACCTACTTAACCGAATCCACTTACTTAGTCTTGGCACCTTTTTAAGTTCTTATTAGAGTTCCGTAGTAAATTAAGGAACCCCTATTAGCTATTTCAAGTCTATCCACCTGTTATCATACTCACTTCAGAAATTGTATTCAAGATTTAAACAATAAAAATCATTTTCAGTGTACAAGTATATTTATTTCTCTAACATGAAAAGTGAGGAAATCCAGTAAGAAATACTTATACCTAAACATTCGAATATTAAAATACTTACCTATTATAGCTACGTAGATCAAATTCAAAATGTACCTACTCCTAATATGGCCATATATCTATATACCTACTTATATCTCGAACGGGCTGGAAGAGACATCTTTATTTTCCCCTTAGAAGCATTTTTTTTGTAAACAATCATTAGTCACACCGGCCTCGGCCACAATCCATACTAATATTATAAAATGCGAAACTCCCTCTGTCTGTTACGCTTTCACGCTGAACTAATTTTGATGAATTTTGGTTTAGATATAGATTGGACTTTGTGAAAGGACATAGTTTACTTTGTATCCTGGAAAAATCAATAGTCTAAATCCACGCGGATGAAGTCACAGAGCTAGTTTACTAATAAATTATTCCATTAGAAAGCATTCGTTGAACTTTTGCAAAGCAAATTGTGAAATCGTCTTCAGATACAAAAGTATATCCCACATACAGTCTTGTGGGTGCATAAATATTTGGCCCGTTGTCCCCGGGACACAAACCCCGTCCCCCGGGAGGGCGTATTAGAAACAATAACAGCGACAATGGCAAACTACTAGGTACACTAACAAGTCCCGGAGGAGTGTAATCCAGTTTTGATACTTTGCTCTGCGCAGCGCGCACCCCTGCGCCCGACTCCCCGCCAAAAGGCACGTACCACAGAATAGTGCTAAATGTTTACAATACTTACTTAATTAAATTTTTTTTTCAAAGAAAAAACCGACTTCAATCGATTCGAACTAAAATGTTCAACTTCAGCAACAGCTCTGGCAATCTCAGAGAACATATTATACTATATATAGCTCGATTACCACTCACTCACTGACTGACTGACTGACTGACTGACTCATTGACATAATTGTTCTCCTAGAAAGAGACAGAAAACGATACAATAATGTATGGGAGATATGTTCGGATGCGGGAGTCGAGTAGGGAAAAATTATGACATTTCAGAAAAACAAGATGGCGGCCGATGTGATTTTTGTATCTTTTTTGTTTTCCAACCGATTTTGTTACAACTTACAACCATTGAAGAAATTAATAAACAATTAATAGAAAAAGTGGAAAAAAATGGAAAAACAACATGGCGGCCGAGATTTAGGTTTTTAAAATTTTTGATTTTTCGACCCGAAACCGCGGCACCACAGCTCCGGAACGGGGTGATTGACGATAATATTTTTTTCCTGTATTCGCCCACAATTACCCTTAATTTTGACAGAACGAGAGTGGTTTTTAAAAATTCAAGATGGCGGCTGTCGTGGCAGCCATTGGGTTTGAGGTACGAAAAAACCCAATTTTAAAATTCAAATTTCTCACAGTTGGCAACATCGGAACGTTTCGACTTCTATGAAGCGATTGTTCGTATTGACTCGAGGTATAAATTGGCGATAAAAAAAATACCCCACTTTTGGGGAAATTTCAAGATTTACCCCAAAAATAAAAAAATCGAAATACGGACTTTTTGCAAAATCTGAGTATGAGCAACCATGTGTTTTACTTGTACCAATGACATTTGAGTATTTTTGTCCTCGGGGACTGGCAACACTGGAATTAATCAAAGAAAAAGTGATTTTCGCGACATGGTCTTTTGTCAGGGGCAATCATTTCGCCTGGGTGCGAGCGAGATAAAAAATTAAAACGTCATCAGGAGCGGTATATACTGCACTTATTGAAAAAATTATAAAACTATGTGAAATATTTATACAAAACGAGTTGGCGGCCATTTTGTATTGTTGTTGGGTGTTTTTGAAAATTTTGATCATGTTTTTGAGGCAGTTGGCAACATTTTAGAAAGTAAACATGTATGAATCGATTTTGTAACTCAACCGGCAGTCTCGAAGTATGTACACAGTGTTGCCACATTTAGGGTAGTTTTTGAGATTTCCCCAAAAATTTCCTCCTGTAAAATTTTGTTTGAAAAATTTTTTTTTCACTAATGGTTTCACAAAGAAAACAAAAATTTATTCCGAAAAAAATATGGAGAGAGCTGATGATTGAGGGTTTCGGAGACGGGTGAAGGGTACGCTGAAAGTATTGAAGATAGGTGGGGGGTGCTCGAGCAAATGTCATTCGAAACGTCGTCCAATTGGAAGTGAACTGAAAAAAAATTCAAAATGGTGAAAAAAAGATGGCCGCCATACAAATTTCATCGGTATCCATGTCGGAGGGTACAAAAGATGGAAGAGTGGTTTCTTAGCAAAAGATGATCAAAATTCGAAGGTCTACTTGATGAATGGAAAAAAAATTCAAAATGGCGGAATTCATTTTTTCATAGAAAATGTATGGTGAATATTGAATTGCCTTTGATGCGGTTGTTCAGAGAATTCTCACAGAAAAATATGGGAAGACATGATGATTGAGGGTTAGTAAGATGGTCGGGGAGCCCGGGAAGGGTACTGTAGGTAGAAAAGGGCTGCTCAAACAAAATCAAGATGGCGGCCGACGTGATTTTTGTAACATTTTTGTTTTCCTACCGATTTCGTTAAAACTCGCAATTCTAGAAGAAATTAGGAAACGATTAATAGAAAAAGTAGAAAAAATTTAAAAAACAAGATGGCGGCTTAGCTGTAGTCTTTCAAATTTTTGATTTTTCGACCCCGAACCGCGGCGCCACAGCACCGAAACGGGTTAGTTGAGGATAATATTTTTTCGTGTTTCCGTCTACGATTATCCTGTATTTTGATAGATCGGGAGTGGTTTTTAAAAATTCAAGATGGCGGCTGTCGTGGCGGCCATTCGGTTTGAGGTACGAAAAAACGCAATTTTTAAATTCAAATTTCTCACAGTTGACAACATCGGAACGTTTCTACTTCTATGAAGCTATTGCATGTGCAGACTTGAAGTATAGATTGGTGAAAAAAATACCCCATTTTTGGGGAAATTTCAAGATCTACCCCAAAAATTCAAAAATCGAAATACGAACTTTTTGCAAAATCCGAGTATGAGCAACTACGTATTTTACTTGTACAAACGAAATTTGGATATTTTTATCGCCACGGACAGGCAACACTGAAATTTATGAAAGAAAAAGTGGTTTTCGCGATACGGTCTTTTTTCAGGGGTGATCATTTCACCTGTGTGCGAGCGAGACGAAAACTTGAAACGTCATCAGGAGCGGTATCTCCTGTACTTAATGGAAAAATTATTCAACTTTCTAAAATAAATCTGTAGAATGAGTTGACGGCCATTTTGTATTTTATTTGTTTTGTAATTGATTTTGAACATGTTTTTGAGGCAGTTGGCAACATTTTGGAAAGTTGAAATGTATGAATCGACTGTGTAACTTAACCGGCAGTATCGATAAATGTAAACAGTGTTGCCACCTTCGGGGTAGTTTACGAGATTTTCCCCAAAAATTTCCTCCTGTAAATTTTTGTATGAAATTTTTTTTTCACAAATGGTTTCACAAAAAAGACAAAAATTTATTCAGAAAAAAAATATGGATAGAGCTGATGATTGAGGAACTCGGAGACGGGTGAAGGGCACGCTTAAGGTATTGAAGATAGGTGGGAGGTGCTCGAGCAAATGTCACTCGAAACGGCTTCCAATTGGCAGTGAGCTGGAAAAATATTCAAAATGGCGGAAAAAAGATGGCCGCCATACAAATTTCATCAGTGTCCATCTCAAAGGGTATAAAAGATGGAAGTGTGGTTTCTTATCAAAAGATGATCAGGACCTTCGGATCCTGATCACTAGAAAAAAAAATTCAAAATGGAGGAATTTATTTCGGATCGACTAGGGACCGACTGGGGACCGACTATGGACCGACTGCGGACCGACTAGAGACCGCCTACGGAACGACTACGGACCGACTAGGGACCGACTACGGAACGACTCGGACCGACAACGGACCGACTACGGACCAACAACGGACCGACTACGGACCGACTAGGGACCGACTAGGGACTGACTACGGACCGACTAGAGACCGACTAGGGACCGACTAGGGACCGACTAGGGACCGACTAGAGACCGCCTACGGAAAGACTACGGACCGACTAGGGACCGACTACGGACCGACTACGGACCGACTAGGGACCGACTAGGGACCGACTACGGACCGACTAGAGACCGACAACGGACCGACTACAGACCGATTAGGGACTGACTAGGGATCGACTACGGACCGACTAGGTACCGACTAGGGACTGACTACGGACCGACTAGAGACCGACTAGGGACCGACTAGGGACCGACTAGAGACCGCCTACGGAAAGACTACGGACCGACTAGGGACCGACTACGGACCGACTACGGACCGACTAGGGACCGACTACGGACCGACTAGAGACCGACAACGGACCGACTACGGACCGATTAGGGACTGACTAGGGATCGACTACGGACCGACTAGGGACCGACTAGGGACCGACTACGGACCGACTAGAGACCGACTATGGACCGACTACGGACCAACTAGGGACCGACTAGGGACCGACTACGGACCGACTAGAGACCGACTACGGACCGACTATGGACCGACTACGGACCGACTAGGGACCGACTATGGACCGACAATGGACCGACTAGGGACCGACTACGGACCAACTACGGACCGACTAGGGACCGACTAGGGACCGACTACGGACCGACTAGAGACCGACTAGGGACCGACTAGGGACCGACTAGGGACCGACTAGGGACCGACTAGGGACTGACTACGGATCGACTAGAGACCGACTAGGGACCGACTAGGGACCGACTACGGACCGACTTCGGACCGACTAGAGACCGACTATGGACCGACTACGGACCAACTAGAGACCGACTAGGGACCGACTATGGACCGACTAAGGACCGACTAGGGACCGACTAGGGACCGACTAGGGACCGACTAGGGACTGACTACGGATCGACTACAGACCGACTAGGGACCGACTAGGGACCGACTAGGGACCGACTAGGGACCGACTACGGACCGACTACGTACCGACTAGAGACCGACTATGGACCGACTACGAACCAACTAGAGACCGACTAGGGACCGACTATGGACCGACTAAGGACCGACTAGGGACCGACTAGGGACCGACTAGGGACCGACTAGGGACCGACTAGAGACCGACTACGGACCGACTATGGACCGACTACGGACCGACTACGGACCGACTAGGGACCGACTATGGACCGACAATGGACCGACTAGGGACCGACTACGGACCGACTAGGGACCGACTAGGGACCGACTACGGACCGACTAGAGACCGACTAGGGACCGACTACGGACCGACTACGGACCAACTAGAGACCGACTAGGGACCGACTAGGGACCGACTACGGACCGACTAGAGACCGACTAGGGACCGACTAAGGACCGACTATAGACCGACTACGGACCGACTACGGACCGACTTAGGTAGACCGACTAGGGACCGACTATGGACCGACTAGGGACCGACTACGGTCCGACTAGGGTCCGACTACGGACCGACTATGGACTGACTACGGACCGACTAGGGACTGACTAGGGACCGACTAGCGACCGACTAGGGACCGACTAGAGACCGACTACGGACCGACTACGGACCGACTACGGACCGACTACGGACCGACTATGCACCGACTAGGGACCGACTAGGGACCGACTAGCGACCGACTAGGGACCGACTAAGGACCGACCGGGGACTTTTAGAGATTTCCCCAAAAATTTCCTCCTGTAAAATTTTATATGAAATTTTTTTTTCACAAATGGTTTCACAGAGAAGACAAAAATTCTTTCGGAGAAAAAATATGGCGAGAGCTGATGATTGAGGATTTTGGAGACAAGTGAAGGATACAGAAGGTTAGAGTGCAGCCCCATGTTGTTGGTACTCAAACTTCTTATCTTCGTCTTTATGCTCACGTGGTCAGATTTTTAAAAGCTTATATCCGAAACTATATGGTGAAGCCCCATGTAGTTGGTACTCAAACTTCTTATTTTCGCGATGTCTGTGTGCTTACGTGGTCAGATTTTTAAAAGCTTATATCTCCGAAACTATAGCGTGCAGCTCCATGTTGTTGGTACTCAAACTTCTTATTTTCGCGATGTCTGTATTCTTACGGGGTCAGATTTTTAAAAGCTTATATCTCCGAAACTATAGGGTACAGCCCCATGTTGTTGGTTTTCAAATTTTCGCGATGTCTATATGCTCACATGGTCAGATTTTAAAAAGCTTATATATCCAAAACTACAGGGTGCACCGTGCAGCCCCATGTTGTTGGTACGCAAAATTCTTATTTTCACGATGTCTGTGTATTTACGTGGTCAGATTTTTAAAAGCTTATATCTACGGAACTATAGGGTCGAGCCCCATGTTGTTGGTACTCAAACTTACTTTCGCGATGTCTAGATGTTCACGTGATCAGATTTTTAAAAGCTTATATCTCCGAAACTATAGGGTGCAACCCCATGTTATTAGTACTCAAACTTCTTATTTTTGCGATGTCTATGTGCTCACGTGATCAAATTTTTAAATGCTTATATCTTCGAAATTATAGGGTGCAGCCCCATGTTATATAACGTCGAACGTCCCCGCGAGCTGCTTTAGCAGCTCGCGCACCGAGCAACTAGTTAATATATATATAGCTGCTGGGACTGATTCACTGACTGACTCATTGATCACCTCTCCTGTAAAATTTTGTATGAAAATTTTTTTTTTCACTAATGGTTTCGTATAAAGGACAAAAATTCATTCGGAGGAAAAATATGGAGAGAGCTGATGATTGAGGATTTTAGAGACGAGCGAATGGCACGCTTAAGGTATTGAAGATAGGTGGGGGGTGCTCGAGCAAATGTCACTCGAAACATCATCCAATTGGCAGTGAGCTGAAAAAAAATTCAAAATGGCGAAAAAAAGATGGCCGCCATACAAATTTCGTCGGTCTCCATCTCGGAGGGTATAAAAGATGGAAGAGTGGTTTCTTCGCAAAAGATGATGAGGATCCAAAGGTCTACTTGACGAATTGAAAAAAAAATTCAAAATGGCGGAATTTATTTTTCCATAGAAAATGTATGGCGAATATTGTACAGACTACAAGTTGTAAACTATGCAAGGCTTTACCGCAGTTCTTTGAAGAACTCTCAAAGAAAAATATGGGAAGACATGATGATTGAGGGTTTGGAAGATGGATGAGGAGCCCGGGAAGGGTATTGTAGATAGATGGGAGGTGCTCAAACAAAAATTACTCAAAACCTCATCCAATTGGCACTGAGCTGAAAAAAAAACAAAATGGCGGATTCAAGATGGCGGCTATACAAATTTCGTCAGAGTCTATCTCACCAAGCATAAAAGATGGAAGAGTGGTTTCTGGGAAAAAGATGATCAAGACCTAAAAGTCTACTTGATGAACAGAAAAAAACAAGATGGCGGAATTTATTTTTCTACACAAAAAAAAATTATTGATGGAAAAATACGGAAAGAGCTGATGATCGAAGATTTTGGAGACGGATGAAGAGCACGGCGAGGGTATTGAAGATAGGTGGGACGTGCTCAGACAAAAACTACTCGAATCCTCGCGGTCCGCTTGCGGGCCGCGCACCCACGCGCCATACTAGTTAATATATATATAGCTGCTCGTGCTGATTCATTGACTGACTCACTGATTGATCACCCCTCCTGTAAAATTTTGTATGAAAAATTTTTTTTTCACTAATGGTTTCGTATAGAGGACAAAAATTCATTCGGAACAAAAATATGGAAAGAGCTGATGATTGAGGATTTCAGAGACAGGTGAGCAGCACGCTTAAGGTATTGAAGATAGGTGGGGGGTGCTCGAACAAATGTCACTCGAAACGTCATCCAATTGGCAGTTAGCTGAAAAAAAATTCAAAATGGCGAAAAAAAGATGGCCGCCATACAAATTTCATCGGTCTCCATCTCGGAGGGTATAAAAGATGGAAGAGTGGTTTCTTCGCAAAAGATGATGAGGATCCAAAGGTCTACTTGATGAATTGAAAAAAAATCAAAATGGCGGAATTTATTTTTCCATAGAAAATGTATGGCGAATATTGAAGAGACTACAAGTTGTAAACTATGCAAGGCTTTGATGCGATTCTTTGGAGAACTCTCAAAGAAAAATATGGAAAGACATGATGATTGAGGGTTTGGAAGATGGATGAGGAGCCCGGGCAGGGTATGTTAGATAGATAGATAGATAGATAGATAGGTGCTCAAACAAAAATTACTCAAAACCTCATCCAATTGGCACTGAGCTGAAAAAAAAACAAAATGGCGGATTCAAGATGGCGGCTATACAAATTTCGTCTGAGTCTATCTCACCAAGCATAAAAGATGGAAGAGTGGTTTCTGGGAAAAAGATGATCAAGACCTAAAAGTCTACTTGATGAACAGAAAAAAACAAGATGGCGGAATTTATTTTTCCATACAAAATATATGGCGAATATTGAAGAGAATGTAAGTTGGGAACTATGCAAGACTTTGATACAGTTCCTTTTCAAAATCTTTTTTAATTATTCGGAGAAAAAAATATGGAGAGTGATAATGATCGAGGGTTAGGAATATGGGGGAAGATATGTAGGTGGAGGCTGCTCAAACAAAAAATACCTGAAAACAAAACCTCGCGGTCCGCTTGCGGGCCGCGCACCCACGCGCCATACTAGTTACTATATAGTGACACATATTGTGTACATTTATGCTCATAACTTCATACATAAGAATGATAACTCGACGTGTTATACACTAAAACCTTCCTGAAAGTAGAAGTATGTTGATTACGATGGTGAAAAAATTATCAAAATTGGTTCATTAGTTGCGAATCAAATTCGCAATCGCGAACATACATACACACATACTTAGGTACATACATGCATACGGGTCGAATACAGTACCTCCATTTTTCGAAGTCGGCATAAACTATTCTCACTCTGAGGAGAGTCGTGCTCGTGCCCTGTTATAGTGGACCGTTGTTGATGTTGAAAATGATGATGATGATGACTTAATAATTTTTTTTTCTCTCACTTTACCAGGCTCTGGTTCGGTGTGGGACAACTCTCCGAATACCAAGTTCCATGAATTAGGTATTATCAATTATATTATAATTATTCCATTAATATGGAATCAATCGGGTTTGTATTCCGCCAACCACGGGGTAGTGCTATCATAATTTGATTCAATTATGACTTGTGCTTTGAAAAGAGCAAGTGCTGAATTTTGTTCAGCGGCTTGTCTCAGCAGAATCCGCTTTATGTACCAGCGGCAGAGTCTTGACAACATCATCAGTTTTTTATACATCAAATAAAAAATCTTGAATTTGAATCCTATCTACATGGGCAATGAGCAACCACCACCACCACACCACCACAACAGCCTTTTAACGTCCCACTGCTAGGCACAGGCCTCCTCTTTCATAGGAGAGAGGGATTTAGAGCTTAGACCCACCACGCTGCTCCAATGCGGATTGACGAGCTTGAACGACTATTATCACATGATAGTGATAATAACCGGGACCAACTGCTTAACGTGCTCTTCGAGGCACGGGGGTGATAGGTACACCGCGCCGCCAACTACCAACTTCGGGTTGGCACTGAGAATTTCTTGACAGAAAAACCCAATAGGTACCTAACAATTATTTGCCCGACCCGGGACCTCCTGATCTGCAGTCGAATATACTAACCACTAGACAGTTAGCTAAAAGGCGCTTGAGGAGATTTTGATCCCAACTTTTTTAAAGAGAGGGTGTAAGTCACATTTTTTGGCGTCGATGCGGGCAGCAAGGGGTGCGGGGCTCGCTAATCGCATTGCTGCGGTCGGCTGCGCGCGCTACGCCCGTGTAATCTTGTTGTCCTAATGGTCTTAAGGCGTACAAAGGGCTGATCAAACGCGCCAATTTAACGCACCAAATGTTGCCGATTCCTGACGCGTAGAGTACCAACGAGAAGCAGCGAACATCTTGATATTATAATGAATATGCCCTTATTTGTGTAACTTCACTCAGCCCTAGTTCAAGTCTTTCACGTTTTCATGTTTTTCACGTTTCCACGTCTTTCACGTTCATCTTCCTGTGTTCAGTGACTGATAAGCGGGCGCGTAATTCCTCCTAAAAGGGAGTATTGAAATGTCAAGACATATCTGAGCGGAGAAGACGCACTCCACGTTTATTTCTTGTACCTATGTACCTTGGGAGGACAGACGACAATATGTAACGAGTCTAGTAGCAATAGTTCAGTTGTTAGTCCGGTCAAATAATGTAAAGGACTAACGTTTTCCTTAATCTATGGTCCGGTTAACCGTACAAATACTACTTTTCAGTGGCAATAATCCGCTTGATAAAAAGCACCAAACTATTGCACCAAACCATTTAGTAGCGATAGTTTGGTAATTCATCTTTTCAAAAAAATTATAAAGAGAGCTTTTTTGAATAAACAAGTAATTCTTCTTTGACTTGGAAATTGATAAAATATCAACGCCGTCGGAAATGGGGCTACTTTTGTCTGCCTTTCTTAACGTGTAGAATTGTAAGCACCATTCCGAACCAGTGGTAGATTCATTTGTCGATTCAAAAGCACTATTGTAAAAGTTTATCTGAATAAAAAATATGACTTAGACTTGCCTTTACACAAGTTTAAGAACTCTATTAAAAGTATGCTCATAAAAAAAGCTTATTATACAATTGAAAATTATATAAACGATAAAAAAGCTTGGATTTAACTCGTTCCAGCAATGCGCGAGACGGCATTTCAATCATGTACATTAATAATAATAATTGTTATAATGTTATTTTTTAAAAAAGAGCAACCGCCGAGTTTCTTGCAGGTTCTTCTCGGCTGGAACTGCATTCCGAACCTGTGGTAGACTCAATCGACGATTCAAAAGCACTTGTAAAAGTTTATTTGAATAAAAAACTTTTCTATTCTATTCTATTCAACACAAGATCTCGCAATTTTTAATCGATATCGTTAGAATCGATACTTATCTGACCGGTTGACGACGCGACGACGTCGCACACTTTTTAACCGACTTCAAAAAAGAGAAAATTGTTTTCAATTCTGGCCCCTATATACTCCGCGTATCGCACTAAGACAAAGTATCAGTCTTCTTCTTCTTCCTAGACCCCGCGTATTTAAAACGAACAAATAGTTATTATATCTTTCGTTTTTGCTTACGACAATATGCACTGTCCAAAAAAAGATCGCAATATAATTTCAGTGTCATCTTGAAAGACAGATTGATAAGAAATTTGTATTTTGCTAACCGTCTGGTGATAGGGTGGATGCTCCTAAAGCCGCCCAGCAAAAGTCGGCACTCAGTTCTATGTTTGTAAATATTAACATTTTGGTGCCGCATAGGCACACTGAGTATTTTATGTGTACATATAGCTTGCTCTAATGGGAAAATAGTTTTAAAATAAGGCAGCATTTTTTTGCATCCCTATCCCTCAATTATCGCTTAGAACGAGTGCAAGTGCGTAAATCGCTTAATTTCTTATAAAATTTCTGCTTTCCGAGCGTCGTTTGACAAAATATAAATTACGTATGAATAATATTATATAATATATATGACTTGTTGTTGCAATTTAATTTGTCATAATATTTGATGTCTTGTAATAGTAGTATAACGGGATTATTTTACGTATTTAAAGAAAAACAAGGGTGGTGGACTAAGGAAAACCAGTAATATGAGGTACCTGGGGTCGGCAGGGGGTGCCACCTTTTAGAATTTGGGTTATTTCTAAGGTATCCTATTGTGAGGTATCCTGTTTATCCTATTGGATAAATATTGTCCAATATTGGATTGTTTATACAAAATTGGATGTTGTTGGTTGATGTTACAAAATGATTGAATGTTGTCTATACAAAAAATTGTCTGATTGTTGAAAAAAATTCTATCCATTTCTTCAAAAGTTCTATTAATTTTGGAGAAGGGTATTTATTTGGCGGGAAAATAAAATAAAATGAAAACGAGAAAAGAGTTCCTATAAATATTAAGAAAAACATTAATTTACGCGGACGAAGTCGCGGGTAAAATATGATTTTCTTTCAGACACGTGAGGGCCGACTTTGAGGACACAAATGCTGGAAAAAGGCACAAAGGTGCCGAGCTTAGGCAAATTAGTACTTATTTTTTAAATAAATTAAAAATTACTTCTTTATACAAAAAGCAAATACTATTAGTTGACTCAAAAAGTCAAAAGAATCAAGTATTAGAAGAAAAAATATTGTACTGAAATTACTTCGTTTGACATGTATACGAATTTTTAAACGTGACACAGACGTTAAACTGCCGACTTATAGAGCATCCACACAACTAAGTCAAATTACGTTATTTTGTAATTTTTTAAGTTCTAAGTGCTTTGTTGTGCGAATTTTTTTATCTGACAATCCCTTTTTTAATTAGTCACGGTTTATGCAGCTTCGCTGTGAAAGTCGAATAGGTGTATTATGAGAGAATAACACGCGGTTAAGTTTCACTAATGCTCAAACGCGATATGATTCTATTAAAGACTACTTCTCAGACACGTTATAATTCATCATCATCATTATCAACGCCTTAAGGGCCCACTACAGGGCACGAGTCTCGTCTCAGAATGAGAAAGGTTTATGCCGTAGTACACCATGCTGACCAAGTGTGGATTGGTAGCCTTTGAGAACATTATGCAGAGTCTCAGGCATGCAGGTTTTTCTTCACTGTTACAGCAAATGATGGCTATCACCGCTTTTTAATTAGTACATGTTATAGTTAGTACCTAAAAATAGGCATATGGATATTTATTATACGGTAATCTTATATTTAAAAGCATTTAAGGTAGTGCAAATAAACTATAGAATATGTAAGTAACATAAAATAACATAAACAACAAATAAAAATGTGAAAGCTAGTGCTATTTTGTAATTTACTTAGTAATATACTACTGTTAATAATTGATATCGATTTTAAAATTATCTTAAGGGGGTCGTTAATACTTGCCGTTTACCCTACGAGAAATTGACAGTCAACTGGACGTAGCTTAGTAGAAATGACCCAACCCATAAAAAGTTATTCTGAGTAATCGAGGTTTGAAGTTTGGATGGTAATTGCTGCAATGATATTGTCTTTGGAATAGTTGAAAATATTGTCAAATATGGGCAAAAATACTAATATTTTTATTGTACTTCAAAGACTGACGTATCTTACGGTTATCGGGGAAAATTTGGGTTTGAGTCGTTTCTGCTAAATTGGTTTTAACACTACGGGGTATTTTTCTTAATGCTCAGAAAGGAACTAAAAACAAAACTTTCTAAACAAATTGATATTTTTAAATAAAAATGATTTATTTCGGAATGTTTAGGCCCTTAGCGGGAAGCGAGCGCAGAAACTCTGCCAGCGGAGCTAGAGCCCAAGGGCTCGAAAAAAATCGAGGAGAACATCGTCTTAAGGGCGTCTCCTGTGCGTCTCGAAACTCGGCTTACGTGACGTTGGAATGCTAGTTTTGCAATAGACTAATCCATACGTCCCCGTAACAGAGGAAGGGATTCACGTCAAAGTATGGCGGGCAGCTTTCTCAAGGTAATTCTTTGAAAACTGCTTAAAGTGTTGGGCTAGAACAGGGAGATCGAGATCTTGGAGATCAATATTGCGCACAAACCACGGGGCACCCATTGCCGTGTGCAGAAACTTATTCTGCAGTGTTTGCAAAACTACCTAGTCTGCTTTAATCGAGAAGGGAGGGATATGTGCAAATACTATGCATGTGTAGGACATTATTGAGCGAATACAGGTTATTTGGTCGATCACAATGCACAACTTGAGCACAAATGCTGCCTTTTGGGGCTTTGTCTTTGACGTCAAAAGACGTCTTTGAGCGGCAAAGTTCATCTTATCGTCTAAGTTCACACCTAGATATTTGGCTTTGTCTTGCCAGGGGAAAGAACGCCGTATAGAAATTATTTCAGCACGTTTGCCGGAGTACTTGCTACCACGCTTTCCTGTAAAAAGCACAGTTCCGTTTTTTCACCGTTGACCACTATCCTCCAGCGGCGGAACCAGTCGCCTAGACCCTAGGTGACTAGCCGTAACTTGGAGTCGAGATCGAATGACCGCGAATTGGGTATGAATCGTATATGTCATCTTATCGTCCGCAAACTAGGCTAACATAACATCTGGGGAGCAATGTATGTCGCTGGTAAATAGCGCATACAAGAGAGGAAACAGCACTGCCGGGGGACTCAAGCACCAAGTGGTCTCGGAGATGATAAGATGCCGTCCAGGCCATGGGTGTTGCCAAGCGGGAGCAGATAGGGACATCTGCCCCCCCCCCTAGAGATTTGATAAAATTATAAATTTATCAAATCTCTAGGGGGGCAGATGTCTGCTACATGAGGCAGTTGATTTTTATTAACATAAGTTTTGATTTTTTTATCTCTTTTGTGAGAATTGTTTTATCTCTGGTAACATTACGAAACGTCAGATTTCCACCAAATAAAAAATCAGAGTATAGCCAAATGCAAACAAAGTCCTAAATTTACTCACTTGACTTATAATTAATAACTATTTTCACGTCAATTCAAGAACTTGTAATACTTGCTTTACACCTTCATAACCTCTCAACTGGACCTAAAATTCATTTTTCTTTCCATCCTCCGTATATATTATTTATCTAGTCCCCCCCTTTGCCCATCAGCTGGTGACGCTCTTGGTCCAGGCGGTAACGGAAGGTATGATTTATAAGAAATTCTCGTAGCAAACATACGAGTTTATTAGGCACGCCCAAACGCCCAACGCACACATAATTAAACATAACATAAAAAACCATGATAACATTGTAGGATCAGGGATCTTTTTTTCTGAGTGAAAGAAACAACCTTTAGGATCTCTTTGAATAGGTGTATGCGAAACGCTCTCGAAAACGAAGATAGGTGATAGTACTGATAAGTACTGATCTTCTTCGTTTCACTCTTAACAGAGCGGTCGTGGTCATCCAGAAGTGACGTCTTTAAGGGCAGATTTATGCGCCACACGAGTGTTCGCCACTTCTCCCTGCTGGCCGACAGTCAGGTGCAATCGTGCAAGGGACCGCCCACAGCTGATTTGATTTGGTCTGTCCATCGAATAGGCGACCTTCCTCGCCCTCTGGTGCCCTCTACTTTGCCCTGTACGACAAGTCGCTCTATGGAGTCATTCTCACGTTGGGAGACGTGTCCAAAGGTTACTGATAAGATATTATAAAAAAAATGTGAAAAAAGTCGTTTTTACAAAAAATGCATTTTTTTGTGCAATTCCGTTTTTGGGGAATAAAAAAAATATTGCCTGTATTTTTTTAAAGTTAAAAATAATCCAAATAAAATCAGCTGACGCTGGAGGACAGCGAATTTTGCGTTATCTTGACCTCGCGCAGTCACGTTGTTGCGCGTGATACCTACGCTATAAGGTTATTGCGGTTATTCTGGATTGTGTTTAGGTAGTCTAATAATAGCGACAAGTTTTCGGAAGCGGTCTCCTTATACCCTGTATAACTCATTTTTACCATTTTGTGGATTGGGTCCTTTCTGCTAAACTACGTCAAACTCTAGTGGTCTGAGATCCCGTCTTAGAAATTTATACCCTCATATGTTATTTAATTCTGATAGAGATTATATGCTAGATAATTCATAGATTGATACATTGCACTTTGGTTGCCTGGCTAAAGGTGCCTATGATGTTAAACACAAAAAAATTTAATCAATTTTTTTCGATCTGCTTCCCTCATCTGTTATTTAAACGAATTATATGTCAAATGAAAGATTATTTTATTCCCAATCGAACCGTATTTGGTTGCCTGGTCAAAAGTGGTGCTAAATCATGGTTGTCTGGATTTTAAGATATAAAATTTTCTGTGCGAGTGTTGAAAGTGACAGAAAAGTGTTGCGCGCGCAATTCCATTTGACAGACAAAGATGCAGTGAAGCAGGCGTGCACTCGGCAGGTGCTTAGTCTATACATAGATTAAAACCATAGACTTGCTGTGCCTGTCCATTAAAGATATTTGCAAAAAAATAAGTGAGAGACGTAAGGGATAAGTAATAAAACGTAACAAAACCTGTTTTTGAAAATTTTGTCTGTTTGTCTGTATGTTTGTGCATGTATTACGCAAAAACTACTGAATGGATTGAAATTATTTTTTATTATATATTATTTGATATTATTTGGATTGCAACCAAATACGGTTCGATTGGGAATAAAATAATCTTTCATTTGACATATAATTCGTTTAAATAACAGATGAGGGAAGCAGATCGAAAAAAATTGATTAAATTTTTTTGTGTTTAACATCATAGACACCAAATTTAGCCAGGCAACCAAAGTGCAATGTATCAATCTATGAATTATCTAGCATAATATAATCTCTATCAGAATTAAATAACAGATGAGGGTATAAATTTCTAAGACGGGATCTCCCACTATAGGAAAAAGTGGTTATTTTTGTTTAAAGTAGAACAAGTGATAGTAGCAAACTTCTCTTTTTTTCTTATGCTTAAAATCGGTACGAGTGAATGAGTCAAGAGATGCTTTGATTTCGTCTAAAATATGTCGCTTCCATAGTATGATTGTTCCTAGGTATCGCACCGGTCCCGCGGGAACGTTAACAATCAACGCGGGATTGTCCACGCATTCCGAGCCGCGCCGAATTTCAACATGTCCAAACACACATACAAAGTTGACCTCCTTGGTGCATTGTTGAACGCTACAATTTCATGAGTTCACATTCTTACGTTCTCGGGTTCGATCTCGGCAGAGCGATATTTTAGTATTGATAAATAATTTTACTAGCGAACAATGGGCCTCATAAGAAGGCTCAGGGTCACTCAGTGGGCGATGGAGAGAGCTATGCTCATAGAGGAGATCCGCAGGAGAACCAGAATTACCGACATAGCTCATCGAGTGGTGAAACTGAAGTGGCAATTACATTGTCCGAAGAACCGATGGACGTTGGGGTCCCATGGTACTTGAATGGCGACCTCGCACCAGTAAACGAAGCATAGGTAGATCCCCCCACTCGATGGATAGACGATCTCAAGCGAGTCGCTGGCAGTCGCTGGAAGCAAGCGGCACAAGATCGTGTTTTGTGGCGATCCTTGCAATAGACCTATGTCCAGCAGTGGACGTCTATTGGTTGAGACGACGACGACAAAATTATTTATTGCTGAGAGGGATGTATAGCGACGTATATCGAGTATGATAGCAGAGGTTGCATGCCTCTACATCTAACAAGTATAAATAAAAAATTAAAAAAAAACCCCCGACATTCGCCATTTTGGGGCGGCAGCCATCTTGAATTTACATAGTGCTATTCTACTAGTCAAGCCCTTTCATTTGATACTCATATTAAGGGAGTTGTGAAAAAATGTGTAATCCGCCATTTTGTAGCGGCGGCCATTTTGGATCGATTTTCATCAAACATAGCTAACAACACAGTCGACTAATTCACCTTTCAAACAAAAGAAACCGCATTCAAATCGGTCCACCCGTTTGAGCGCTACAGGGGAACAGAGAGACACACACACACATACACACACACACACACACAGACACGTCAAACTTATAACACCCCGTCGTTTTTGCGTCGGGGGTTAAAAATGTGGGGTGGTTGCTTATAAAACACTGCTCACACAGCTACATTGTACATATATTATATATTTTGTATTTACAAGATAACAATATGAGTCGTATTAATACTTATTGATGATTTGAGTTTTATAATAAAGGTGTTAGTTATGTATGGGATGGTTTTAACTTTTAATCAATGAAGTAACTTAACAATGACTTAACTATTGATTCGTCTGATTCGTGCAAAGTTTACAGCTATATGCTATAGGCTAAGTTTTGTTTTTATTTTTAGTTCATTTTTTACGCAGTCGAGATTATGATTTTTTTATTTTTTTCAAATATTAAGTAGGTATGCTTGTGTAACATGGTAACATTGTTACATATTCGAAAACTAACTGGTTACTCAAATAAAAAAATCACAAAAATATTGAACACTAAGGACCATTTATTTATTCGGGGACAGCACGGTGAAACCCGCAACGATCGTTTTTTCAATTATAACCCATTGTGACGTCCGGGCTTAGGACTTCAGAGCTCGTCGCACATTACAGCTTGCGCCGTGAAAATGCGTGACGTCATCATCAGGCGCCGATCGCACTGGATGCGTAAAAAAGTGGGGATGACGTGAACACATGATAAGCTCCGCAACTCCTTTGTCCAAGATCTATTTCAGCCACGGCTTTGCCGGTAGGGTAGTAGCAACCAGCTACGGCTGAAGCCTCCCACCAGACCAGACCAGAGACAATTAAGAAATTATAAAATCCCAAATTGCCCCTGCCGGGAATCGAACCCGGGACTTCCCACTTATAAGATATGGTCTTATAGCGCTCACCTCTGAGCTAGGGAGGTCGTCAAAAGCTCATCGAGTCGAGCTGAAGTGGCAATCGGAGATCCCAAGGTGTTCGAACGGCGACTTCGCTCCTGAAAATGCAGCGTTCGAAGACACCTCATGTGAGGTGCTGGCAGTCGTTGGATACAAACGGCACAAGATGGTGTACCACGGCGATCCTTGCAAAACACTTATGTCTAGCTGTGTACAGACATCTGTGACCATTATACAAAGGCATATTAACGATTCGTTTTTTAACTTGAAAATTGTCACTAAAATTTACTGAACCTTAAGATGTGGTACTGATAGCCTTATATGCGATCGGCATTAGACAACGAAGATCGAGGACCAAGAAGTAGGGACCTCCAAAACGGGCGGGCACGCGTTAAAAGGATTTAATAACTCGGGAAGCAGTAAATCAAAATTTGATTATGAGAATATGGTAAAATATGCCTCGGACATAACTCTCATAACCAGGGCTGCCAACAAGATCACAAATCTAATACAAAGTGGCTACAAAACTTGGATGTAAAGATCTTTATTAATTAAAAATGGCTCATTGGCATATGCAGAGAGCCCACTGCCTGTTGCATTTTCACCTCTATCATTTGTTCTTATGAGTGCAGAGTGAAGGCAGATAGATAAAATAATGAAGAAAAATAATATTGAGTTTATGGTAATTATAAAATTTTATGAACAAACGTCAGGAAGCTTCGTTGTATATATAACCCGGGCGGGTTAAAGTACGGACATATTATTTGAAACGACTTGCATCATAGGAACCGCGGATGCAATTGACAACCCTACTCGTAACTCAGGCATCGGGCGTGGATGGAGTCTGAATGGTTTCGGTGATAAAAACTCGCTTTCATTAAGCATAATTTATTCGATGCACAACTACTAAATATCGGAATATTACAATAAAGCGCTCCGCAGCGGCCGGGCTTGGCTGCCGCGCGAAAAAACCGCGACTACAGCGTCGGAGCACGAGTACCGTAGACACAAAAATACTTAGATAAAATTCAAATTCAAATAAATTCTAACTATTCAAAATTGGTACACTGTTTGAATGTAAATTTTTTCAAATACAATTCAAGTGAGGTCATCGTCGTCGTCTTTATCCAGAGGCTCTCTGAGACTTTTTTGATGTTGTCTGTCCACCTAGTGGAGGCTCTGCCAATCAAGTGACGAGAAATTAAAACTAAAACTACGAGGGTTCCAAATGCGCCTTGGTCTGGCAAGAGCCCACATCAAACTCCGTCGAGTTTTTAAAATCAACAGCAATATTTCATTTAAAAATACTCAATTACATATGAAAGCTGTAATTTAAACAACCTAGTGGTTAATACTTCCATCCCGAGGACGGATATAGGCTTTTTATCCCGGAAAATTAATTCATTCCCACGTAATCCCTATATGTCCATCCATTTAAACGATTTATACGGAATTTGATACAGAGGTAGCTTGCGTCCTGGAAATTGACATTGGCAACTTTTATCCCGGAAAAGAAAATAGTTTCCACAGGATTTAAAAAACCTAAATTCATACGGACGATGTCACGGGCATCAATCAATTAATAAAGCAAAGGTAAAATAAAAGTGAGAAAGATTTTGTATAATTGTGCAGAGTTGAATGGAAGCAGGCGTTACTTTGCGGAATTCCATGATATACAATGAATATAAAATTATTTTGCTATAATCCGCTAACAGTGACAAATTTGTAGGCACAACACCACACAATCTTGTAGGCACAACACCACACAATCTTGTAGGCACAACACCAAACAAATTCACCACAAAACAAACTCGACGATCGTTTCGCTCCGACACCGGAGCATCTTCAGGAGATGTCGACTTCACAACGGACGATTGCAAAGTGAGTTCGTGTCGAATGAGCGGTCTTATATATACTATCCCCGCTTAGTCATCTACCCTCCTTTCTCTTTCTCTCTGGCCACGCCCCCTAAATATGTTGAGCAACGGTGAAGATGACACATTTATTTGCTCATTCAGCAATTCGACACTTCTACCGCTGTGCCCAACTATTTCCAATTGTTCCAACACGCACAGTCTTAAACTTTTACAGCATGTGTGTAAAATTTCAAATGTATGACCCTCGTCTATCCTATGTCCACTATCCAAAAGATGTTTTGCGAAATGAGATCTTTGAGGCTGGTTGTTTCTAAAGGCCTTTAGAAACAACCAGCCTCAAAGATCTCATTTCGCAAAACATCTTTTGGATAGTGGACATAGGATAGACGAGGGTCATACATTTGAAATTTTACACACATGCTGTAAAAGTTTAAGACTGTGCGTGTTGGACCAATTGGAAATAGTTGGGCACAGCGGTAGAAGTGTCGAATTGCTGAATGAGCAAATAAATGTGTCATCTTCACCGTTGCTCAACATATTTAGGGGGCGTGGCCAGAGAGAAAGAGAAAGGAGGGTAGATGACTAAGCGGGGATAGTATATATAAGACCGCTCATTCGACACGAACTCACTTTGCAATCGTCCGTTGTGAAGTCGACATCTCCTGAAGATGCTCCGGTGTCGGAGCGAAACGATCGTCGAGTTTGTTTTGTGGTGAATTTGTTTGGTGTTGTGCCTACAAGATTGTGTGGTGTTGTGCCTACAAGATTGTGTGGTGTTGTGCCTACAAATTTGTCACTGTTAGCGGATTATAGCAAAATAATTTTATATTCATTGTAAATTGTGCAGAGAGCAAAAATACAAACGAAAGAATATAATCAACTTACCGTTGTTCCATTAAGGAATTTTTTAGTTTTGGTTTTTTTTACTTAAGTAGGTACTTTGTTTACTAACTTTACCAACTACAAACATATATGTTTTTTTCTTCTGTCTGTATCATCACTTGAACGCAGTAAATAAGCGGCTCCATATATCTGTCCGCGCTGAACGCGTGGTTATTTACGGCGGGCGGGGAATAAATCGCGCGATGTGCAAACAGCCTACACCCTTACCCCCCACCCCGGTGCGTCTCGGTACAGATAATATAGGTAGTTTTATATGCAAAACGGCTCACTGAAAAGATAAGGTTATCTTTTGGTTCGAAGAATTGTATCACTCTTTGTTCAATAGTTCAGTTACATCCACCACCACCACTACAGCCTTTTTACGTCTCTGCGGTGCTGGGCATAGGCCTCCTTTCTCGGAGAGAGGGTAAATCCCCCTCTCCGAGAGAGAAGGCCTGTGAGGCCTCTCTGTAGGAGGAGGAGCTTAGGTCCTCTAGTTACATCCCCGACACTTGATCCAAGTTAGGGAACACTGTAGTTGAGAGCTTTAAGAGTAGTGGAAGAATACCAGCGTTCAGATATTTTTTGTGATATTAACTAAGTACTACCTTCATCTGTGACTGATACGACGCCCGCGCCATGCTCTTACTGAGCGCGTCACAGAAAGATAAGCATATGTATTATATCTTTTATTATAGTTCATTTTTATCTTTCACCCGGGAACTTCCCAAGTTGCGATAATTTCGGACATGGCTTCCTGCTCGGTGATGAGTCAGACTGAGTTATATGTTTGCTCTTAAACCAATTTACTGGCGGGATAATAAAGCAACCAAGTTGAGAGATGAGGCTTTTTTAACGACACGGTTTCAAGGATAAAGTAATTTTTAAGAACTTATAGTCATAGAATAATTATTGATCTCCGCTGTGCTCCGACTTGTAGTGCTGGGGACAACACCACTATTTTCACCACATACCTACTTATGCTTTTTATTGCATGGAGTATTAATGACCAGAAGAAACAAAATTAAAAGGTTAACCTTTCTGAAAATAAGTAAGTAAATTGCGATAGTGAAAACATCACCTGAATCGGTTCATTGGTTTTTGAAGTAATCGTGAACATACATAGGTATTAAGTACATACGTACACACCTCCTTTTTTGAAGTTGGTTAAAAATAAAAATAAACTTGTTTGTTTACAATTTACATATTATGTAGGTATATATGTACATACCTATTACCTAGGTAGGTATGTTTCAATCAATCTGTGCAAAGTATCTTAGACGTAACATAAACATACATCGGTTCCTCAAGTCAGTTCGTTACGGAGCCGTAACGAACTGTTTGCACCGAAGGGGCAGGTAATCTAATCTAGCTCCCCCGAGCTCCCTCCCTCCCTCGGCCTCGCCCGTGGACTCGCTCGCTCCTCTGGCGAGGCATTTTTCCCGCTGTTTATTCCAGCGTCCACAGACGTGACATGACTGGATACCTACTACAGTTTGTTGAAACAATAGTTTTGTTTTATATTGATACGTTGAATAGTCCAGTAACTTTAATGATCCGACCTTGCGTCAAGTCCAGTAGCTCTGATTTTTTGCAGACTTGTACATGTACATGATGTTGGCCTAATGAATAATCCAAGTTTGTGACCTCGAGCGACGAACGGATCTTTGTCAAAATAACTAAAAAACCGCGAAAATTTGGGATTTTTCCAGATTTTGGTGATTATAACCCTAAAGGACTCTTTTTTCAGCTTGTCAGGACGTTTATAAAATTGCTACAATTTAACACCATTTACACATACAAATTATTAACACATAGGTACAACTGGATTATTCATTGGGCCAACATCATAAACAAGTCTGCAAAAAATCAGAACTACCGGATTTGACGCAAGGTAGGTAAGTTACTGGACTAGAATAGAGAAACAGGCGTTACTTTGCGAAATCCATGATACCTTCATGCTTACAATGAAACTAAATTAAGTATTTTGCTATAATCCGCTAAAACAAGCTAAAATACACGATTGCCAAGTGACATTACGTCTGTATTGTAGAGTCTAATTCTCCTGATACTCCGGTGTCCGAGTGAAACGGTCGTCAAGTCTTTGGTAGTGGATTTGTGTGGTGTTGCATGGTGGTGGTGCTTGGGATTTGCTTGGTTGTTAATTTTTAGGGTTCCGTACCCAAAGGGTAAAAACGGAGCCCTATTAATGTCACTCGGCTGTCTGTCCGTCTGTCCGCCGGTCACAGGTCTCTAGCTCGCAGACGAAATGAGTTACAAACCTGAAATTTTGGTATTTGGTGTAAAACGTTGACCCAAAATCAAATATTGAATTAAAAATTGAATTAAATTATTTTTCAGGGGGGCTCCCATACATGAGAAAGGAGCCGGAAAAAAAATTTTTTTTCTTACCCTAGCTTGTGGGGTATCATTGTTTAGAGCTCATTGAGTAGAGTACGAATATATATTTTTTTAATTTTTTGCTTAAAAAGGAAGGAGACGGGGGTCATCAAATTTGTCAGTTTTAGACCATTTTTGTGATGGGGGCTATCTAAAAAACTAAACTAGTTAGGAATATGATATTTCGGTATATTATGTACTATATGCTCTATTTGTACAACAAATACTGAAAACAACGATTCATAAAATAGTTTATAAGCTGTGACCAAAATAAACGAACTTATTTTGCGTTTTTCTTTCACGATTTCTTGCGATGTTTAACTCGGAAATTAAATATTTCTTAGACCCAAAATATTATATTGTTCATAATTATGTACGGAACCCTGAAAGAGCGAGGCCCGACTCGCACTTGGCTGATTTTATTCTTGCATGTTTAGCAGCGGCAGCGCGGGCGGGTGCATAGCGCATTTTGCATGTTGTACCATACAAAGTATGTTTTAGTGGATTATAGCAAAATAATTTTCTTTTTACTATACTGTGAAACGTAGGCACTTAATATTATAACAACAAGGTCAAGTGCGAGTAGTACTCTCGCTCCGAGTTGGTTCCGTACCGTAGCATGTTTATTTATTTATTCTATGTGAACACGGAAATTTTTTTGCAGTTCCAATAATATTACATTCAATACGTGTAAAATTGACAACCTTCTTTTTTGAACTCGGTTAATAAACAGAGAGATGATTTACTAGGAACCGTCATAAACTAGTATACCCAATACCAATGCGATCCTCTACTGGTTCCGTCTTCTTTCATATTATATGCACTCTTGCTTATAATAGCGCCTGGTTTTTAGAGTTCTTCACAAATCAATGCAGAACTCTGGAACATTTTGGAGCAATGCGCCCATATCAAAGATATAGTTATTCAGCGTTTCCACACGAGTTCATACATTTGTGTTATATAGATCCACATGATCGAAGTCGCAGGCGAAAGCTAGTAAAACAAACAAGTATAAATTAAAAATTTATAAAACTCCCGACATTCGCCATTTTGTGGTGGCTGCCACCTTGGATTTACATAGTGCTATTCTACTAGTCAAGCCAAGGTTATTTGATACCCATATTGAGGGCGTTATGATAAAATATGTAATCCGCCATTTTGTAGCGGCCGCCATCTTGGATCGATTTTCATCGAACATAGCTAACGACACTCTCGACTAATTCAGCTTTCAAACAACAAAAAACCGCATTTAAATCGGTTCACCCGTTTGAGCGCTACAGGGGAACAGACAGACACACACACACACACACACACACACATACACACACACACACACACACACAGACACACACACACACACACACACACACACACATAGACACGTCAAACTTATAACACCCCGTCGATTTTGCGTCGGGGGTTAAAAATCGACCCAAATATACCTCTCACAATGAAATGATGAAATGAGTGTGTCTTTCACTGATGACCTCAAAACTGCATAAAGTAGGAAATCCCAAATTATGTTCTCCAGTGGAGTGCAATGGCGGCGCAGAGCACAAGCGGCGTGATTACGACGACATGTCATATTCGTGTTATATTCATGTCACATTCATGTCACATTCATGTCCCATTTGAACCCCGAGTCCCGAGCGCTAATCCCACTCTGGAGACCCACTTGGTGACTTGCGAGTGGGTACTTAGCCCAGCGAAATTACGGTGCGGTCTGGAACCAAAACAGTAGGTACGGAGAATCTTTTTTTAACCCCCGACGCAAAAACGACGGGGTGTTATAAGTTTGACGTGTCTGTGTGTGTGTGTGTCTGTGTGTGTGTGTGTCTGTCTGTTCCCCTGTGGCGCTCAAACGGGTGGACCGATTTGAATGCGGTTTTTTTTGTTTGAAAGGTGAATTAGTCGAGAGTGTTGTTAGCTATGTTTGGTGAAAATCGATCCAAGATGGCCGCCGCTACAAAATGGCGGATTACATATTTTTTCACAACTCCCTTAATATGGGTATCAAATGAAAGGGCTTGATTAGTAGAATAGCACTATGCAAATCCAAGATGGTGGCCGCCACAAAATGGCGAATGTCGGGGGTTTTTAAATTTTCAATTTATACTTGTTAACCAACTTCAAAACAAGGAGTTTATCAATATGATAGTGAGTATGTTATATTATTGGAACCGCAAAATATTGATAAGTAATACGATAACCTATAAGCGCTTCCAAACAATTAAGTATACAAACATAGATGTATGTAGATTGTACTGTATCAACTACCTATGTATGTTTATCCGCGAATTTCTCCGAAGCTGTTTATCAGATTGTGACCATTCTTAAGTAAGTAGTTTATTGGCTTACATTTACCTAAACTTAGGGAGTAGTGCAAGTTTCATCAAAATAGGTTTGGTAGTTTCCGAGATATGGACTTTTAACTGCGTGGTGAAGTCAGTTTTACTTTCAATATCTGCTTAAATACTTAGCATTTTGTATTTTATCACTTACTGTAACCCCTGGTATAAACAGACAAACATAAAAATTAACAATAGTTTCTAATTAAAATTAAAAAATAAAGATTTTGGGGCAGGGTTTTTCTATGGAGAAATTATTGCCGGCCATTTTTCTTTTTCACACCGAATTTACATACATAAAAATACTCTAACTTGCATATTTTCTCAATATCAAAATCAACGTAACATGCACGCAGCTGATAGTCATCTGTTTGACCGAACCTGACCCGGGGCGTAATGATTTGAAACGATGATAAGGCCCTGGCCAATCGATTTCTGAACACTGGACCCGGATTTACTATCAAACGATCTGAATTTTATGTAAGTAAATATTTATTTACTGTCTTGGCCAAAGCATCACCACACGAGTAGATATTATACAGAGAGAAAGCTACCTAGAAGCGACCCGCTGTAGGTACACGCACACATAGCGCCGCTCACGCACACACGAGCTCTCACCAACGGTTCACGTACGCTCCGCTGGTAGGACAGTTGGTAGACAAACGACAGGGCTGTGGGTCGTGCGCACTTTTCCAATCTCTTTTTTTGTGTACCCTAGAGATCAAGTGAAGTAAGTATACCTACCTTTACATATTTATACAATAAAATTAATGAAATGAAATTAATTGAAATGACATGAATTTATTTATTGTAGGATAGTATGTGCCACTTATGATACTATGTCAAGACTCTACTACTGGTTCAAAAAGCAGATTCTACTGAATAGAATTGAGTAATAACATTGCCAGGTACAACCCGTTTACTAAAAGATTGGACCTGGCGTCGATGACGCCACTGCGACGCATGGGTAGGGTGTGCAAAAAAGCATCATTAAGAATATTTAGGTATTGTATGAAACTTAAATGTTTGTGAAAAACTGACAATATTAACACAGTATACCCAGGTATGCTGTGTTAGTATTGTCTTGCGAGCGAGCGAGTCAAAGCAACTTGTCAGCGAGGTCCTATCTTTTAGTAAACGGGTTGTAAGTTAAAATGTGTTATAGATCCTCTATGCAATGGGCCATCGCGATGGGCCTATCTAAGGTACCTATCTAAATAAATAATTAAATAAATAAATAAATACTCACACATACGCACACGGCCGTCTATTCCTAAAGTAGGCAACTTCATGCCTGTGTTATAGGTAATAGCCGACTGATTTATATTTTATATTTATATTTACATATAAATACATATTATATATATTTTATATAAAGGTATATATACATTATACATACATATTATAAATACACCCAGACTCGGGGCGGGAATCGAACCCGCGACCCTGAAGCGGAAGGCAGGGTCACTGCCAACCGCGCTAACGGGTCATTCTAAGTAACTAGGTACTTAATTCATTCAATTTACTAAAGTAAGTAGGTATCTAGATTCTAGGTACTGTCACTAGGGATATCTACGCATGTGCTATCACACTTATTTTTAGTAGGTATCTGTTCATAAAAATGTCTACGGTTTTATAATCTACTACCTACCTAAGTAATTAGGTATTTAATTCATTTATTTTACTAAAGTAAGTATCTAAATACTATCACTAGGGACATCTACGCATGTGCTATTACACTGACTTTTAGTAGGTACCTACTACCTACCTAAGTAACTAGGTACTCAATTCATTCATTTTACTAAAGTAAGTAAGTATCTAGTTCTGTCCCTAGGGATATCTATGCATGTGCTATCACACTTAGTTTTAGTAAGTACCTACTACCTACCTAAGTAACTATATAACTTATATATAGTATAGTAATCTATAATATAATAAAACTGTAACAGATCCAATTCTGTACATTGAAGATATTTTGAAATTTTTTACTGGAGGGCAATCTATAATCGATATTGAAGCCAAAACTGCAATTTTTTTCATTTTTGTCTGTCTGTCTGTCTGTCTGTCTGTCTGTCTGTCTGTCTGTCTGTCTGTATCTTGGCCGCGCATCACGCCGAAACTACTGAATGGATTCGAATGGAACTTGGTACGATTTGAGTTTATACTCCGAGGTAGGACATAGGATACTTTTTATCCCGAAATTCACCACGGTTCCCTGGGGAGAGGGGATGAAAGTTAAAACGTGTATTTAGCTGTAATTCATTAACGCGTTGTTCGATTTCACTCATTCTTTTTTTGTTAGAAAGGTAGTACTTTAGGTATTGTCCCTTAAATATTTCAAGGTCATAGGTTTGTTAGTTCAGAAATGACAGACATTTATTGGGTTCAAATAACATGGGACCCGGATCTTTGTACGTATCGGCTTATTTTAAACTGGCGTGCGTTTAAATTTATGTTTGTCGGTCTGTCTATTTGTTTCAACTAATCTCAGAAACTGCTGGATTGATTTTAACGGAACTTTCAATGGCAGATAGGTGATGTAACTTAGGCTACATTTAGTTTAGGTACATAAAAGAATTATGGGATCCGATCCGATTCTATATAAAACCCTTAAACACGCGAACGAAGTCGCGGGGGTCAGCTAGTGTAATATAAAAAACATATTTTTCCAATCATTATTACATATCTTGCTATATTATGTATACTAGTATATAATATTTTTATTTTTACCCATAATTTTTCACATGCAACAGGTGACAACCCTATCAGAATAGGTATAAATTTTGGACGTTCTTAGGTAGCTTTTCCTCTGTATAATATCTACTCGTGTGGCATCACTGTCCAGCCCCCTTTCGTTGTGATTGCGTGTCGGAATTTCTCATTCTTGAGGGTCGTGATCCCTTCCATTAATCAAATGATCATCGTAGGAGATCCCAGACCCTGCCGTGCCATGGGAATTCTTTGTTTTTCTGATATAAAGTTCGTTTCCATAATATTTTACAACACAATATTTTACATAAATATTTTAAAACAAAATCCCCCGCCGCGTCTATCTGTCCCTCTGTCTATTCGCGAAACACTAAAAACTATTGAACGAATTTTCATGCGGTTTTCACCAATAGATAGATTGATTTATGAGAAAGGTTCAGGTGTAAAATTTGTTAAGATTTTGTGTAAATTGGTTGAATGAAATATTATGACGATAATTATTGAAAATGTCGGAAAAAGTAAAACCGCCTGGGAGCTTTCATAACAAACGCTGATAATAATATAACCCCTTGAAGATATAACAAAATTTACCTATGATAGGAAAGGATGGTAGCGGGTAATTATTACCCGTGCGAAGCCGGTCGCTAGTACAAGATATAATAAACATCCCGCGCCCATCTAGATCGTTTCAGTTGAATTGGTTGAAAAGTAAAAAGTAACAGACAGCCAGAAAGTAGGACAGAAACACTTTTGCCTTTTTTACAATACTTATTTATTAGTTATATATATTTAGTAAGGAATAAAGAATATGAATGGCATCGAATTTAAATCAAAATATTTTTTCACTGTGAATAATTCTGGCGATATACCTAATTCATTCATGATGGATCATGAATTTAGTGAAGTTTGCGTGAATTTCGTATGCAAGCGCCGGATAATATTTTTCGCGCATTCATTCGTGCTCGAAGAACCGATGGACGTTGGGGTCCATCGGTTGGGTGTCGTTGGGTGCTTGAGTGGTGACCTCGCAACAGTAGGTAAACGAAGCTTAGGAAGATCGACGGACGATCTCAAGGGAGTCACTGGCAGCCACTGGAAGCAAGCGGCGTAAGATCGTGTTCTGTGGCGATTCTTGCAAGAGACCTATGTTCAGGTAGTGGACGTCTATAATTGGTTCAGACGACAACGACGACTACGAAGATTCATCCATGACTGGCGCGAGATGGCGGAATGGTATAGTATGGATTGTATAGTATAGGACCAGGCAAGGAGATACTGGAAGAGTAAATTCTATAAGTGACCGGGAACAGGGGCAATAAACAGCTCCTTACTAAGTTACTATTGCATGCTAAAAGTGCCAGTTATTCTCGATTGGTAGTGGTGCAGGCGAGCCGGTTAGCTCCCGGCTGCTTACCGCTGGGTCACGACCTCGTCGCATAAGCGGCGGCATACACAGGTGACATAATATGGGAGCGCGATAGTAAACCGCTGCGCGACGTGGGCCGTGGCTTGCTTTAAAATATTACATCCCATCGTGTGATCCGTGTCTCTGAGAGCGCTACTTAATTCGAAAGCTACGGAAAAGATTTTAGTCAATAAACTAATGCAGAATACAGATTCCAGATCTATTTCTACCAATTCGGATTAAGAAAAATCTATTTTCGAAGGCCATCTTAGATCCACCATCTTAAAAATCTTGACGCTGATGACACCCATTTCTCTAAAATACCTAGTTAAGTACAGAAAGTCAAATTACTTCTGCTTTTAAAATGTAATTTTAATATTGGCGCCATAGGCGCAAAAAGAGTATGCAAGCCACCAAAATCGAAGAAATCGTATCGATCCTGGGTAGGTTTTGAGCTCCTTTAGATCTGTCAGTTTAGTTTAGTTGTGGTATACTTAGCTATAACACAATATGGATAATATTCTGATGGAAGGAGTCAAGTAAAATAATCAAAAAATTTCGCTACCAAAAAATAGATATTTACTACGTATTATTTTAATACTTGTTTTTCTTGCTACACCGTTGTTCTTCTCTTCTTTCGTTCTTGCTGACCGTTCGTAGTATCCTCGAAAGCTGTAGCCCTGCAGTTATTCCTATTTATTGATACAGCCCGGTGGCGACTTGATGGTCCATTGTTAGCGTGTTTCTTATTAGAATCCTCATAGAAACTGTAATATTAGCAACACTTGTATAGAAAATAACAATATCCATAACTTATTTAATATATCTAGTTAATATATTTATGTATGTGTGTATGTATTTATTATTTATTTGCTTTTACAATGTTCACACTGTTTTTTATTGCATAGACATGTGAGACACATCCGTGCATTGCAAATCACATTTTTTCCCGTGTATAAATTAGTTAAAAATCAAGTTTGTTACGACCGGATAGCATTTGACAATTGGTGGAAATGGGCTAACCTGTAAAGGATTAGGCCTATTCACCACTGCGCCACGGAGGTCGCGTTAAATTCGACAATTATTCCTATCGCGAAATCTATAGAGATAAAAATTACCGACAGGCCACCTGTCTATCAGCTCACGACAATGGCATTAATAAAATTTCATGTTGTGGGTTTACAAGCATTCACTACGTCACAACATTGTGTAATTCCGCCGTCAAACAATAAGGGCTCTCACAGACCCCAGGCTTTTCGTCGGCCGATAGTTTAGTTGGTTATAGGGAAGCATGTCAATATGGATCGGGTCGCCAGTTATAAATCCATGACAAAATATTATATAAGATATAATGTACATCGCTAAATTTACGTTTCGTAGAGAGTAGACCGCTTACAAGTAAGCCTCCGACAAGATGGACCGACGACGGCATAAGGAGAGTGGCGTGAACTGGATGAGGAAGATTGAGGACAGGGTGGATGCTCATTGGGAAGGTTAATGTCCACCAGTGGACATACGAAGGCTAATGTTAAATTTATGACTTCTTAGTTGTTCATAGTGTCCTTATACCCTGTATACAGTGTATAGTGTATATTAAGTAGATGGAGTAGGTGGAGTATCGCGTTAGTTCGCAGCCTGCGGGTGCTCTGCGGCTGCGCGTCTCTACGCGCGTGCAGTGGAGTGCGACACAAGCGTCGCAATCAAGTAATAAATTCAGTTAAACACCGCCCGCGCCCCGCCGAGGGTTGGAGCCCTATTTATCGAATTAGGCCTGTGTAATCACTGCTCACTGTTATTTGTACAGCAGCGCGATACAATCGGCTTGATACTTTCGTGTTTCACATTAATTTTCCAATGTATACATGCCAACTTGTGGCTCTGTTATGTCAAGACTCTATTAACGTAGGAAAGAGGATTCTGCTGAGTACAGCCGGCAACATACTCAATAATTGCTCTTTTTGAAACACAATTTTCAATAATAATTTACTATGTAGCTAATAATATTAATCCATACCTAATAATCAATACCTAATAAATGTGAAAGTGTGTCTGCTAGCTTTTCACAGCCCAACAGTTTTTTGATGAAAGAAGAACCAATTTTGATGAAATTTAGTACAGAGTTATCTTACATCCCGAGGACGGACATAGGCTACTTTTTATCCCGGAAAATTAAAGAGTTCCCACGGGATTCTTAAAGGTCCATCCGTTTAACCGATTTATACGTTTGGTACAGAGGTAGCTTGCGTCCCGGAAATTGACATAGCTAACTTTTATCCCGGAAAAGAAAATAGTTCCACGCGAATGAAGTTGCGAGCATCATCTAATGTTATTACTATGACATTTCACACAATATCTCGTGAGTCGCAGAATACAAGCCGATTGCTTCCATGCAACTTTGCATATATTGGCCGTTCAAGTTGAAATGGCAGTTGGCCTCTTCCATAAATTCAAAATCGCTTAACGCGCTATGAAGTAGGCTATATTTATCTCTATCAGGGGAAAAATATGTTACGGGAAAATCTGTAGAAGAAACAAAGTGTTGAGTTGGAAGTTAAAAACTCGCTTGTTACCGTAACTAAGTTTCCAGGGTCTGTTCATTTGTAGAAAAAATGAGGAATTTTACTTTTTACTGACTGCGCGACAACAAAGACAGGTTATATATTTCACGTCTAATTGATTATGTAATGTATGTGGGATCCTTTATATGCTCGAAGCATCCGTAGGCTGATAGATTTAATCAGTGACGTGTCTATCGATTCATCTAATAGTGAATACGTTTCCCTTAATCTATGATTGTAGGTACGATATGGATGGGTTTTGCTTACCTTTTACGTTCGCTTTTTTTTCAATATTATTAACTGACTTCAACAAGTATAAATTTAAAATTTTAAAAACCCCCGACATTCGCCATTTTGTGATGGCGGCCATCTTGGATTTGCATAGTGCTATTTTACTAGTCAAGCCCTTTCATTTGATACCCATATTGAGGGCGTTATGATAAAATATATAATCCGCCTTTTTGTAGCGGCGGCCATCTTGGTCCAATTTTCATTAAGCATAGCTAACAACACTCTCGACTAATTCATCTTTCAAACAAAAAAACCGCATTCAAATCGGTACACCCGTTTGAGCGCCGCGCCACAGGGGAACAAACAAACACACACACAGAAACGTCAAAATTATAACACCCCGTCGATTTTTGCGTCGCAGGTTAAAAAAGGAGGTAATTAGTTCGTATGTAGGTAATATTATTGAAACTGCAAAATATTCACATAATTTATAAGGGTTTTCATATGTATGTATGTATGTATATTAACATACATCGCGAACTATTAATCGAATTGTGACCATTCTTTTTCTTTTGGCTTTTGGGAAGAGTGCAGATTTCATTAAAATACTTAGGTCGAATAGTTTTCAAAATATGGACTGTTAAGTCTGTTGTGAAGTTGGTTTAAGTTTCAATCTTTTAGATTATTATCACTTACGCTTATTCATTTCAGTTTGCAGTGTTACGATGCTGGTTGAAAGGATCAAGACTATTCGAACCCGTCAAAGAGGGGTTGTGCACAGTGACGCGTGACACATATATAATTATGTAGCGGAGGCAGCAAAAGTGATGCTTGTTAGAGTCCATTGATTGTTGTGACCGCCGCGCCGCGCTACCTCTCCTATGATTGATCAGCAACCTCATCGTCAAGGTTACCAGCAACGGGCAACCAGGTTGTCAAGGTTTCGACTGTCTGCTACGTCCCTCTTACATATACGTTCTGTGATCATTGCGGCAACCTAAACTTTGGACACAGCAGCTTTGAATGAAGACTAGATGGTTTTGCAGCTTTAACAGCTTCGGCGAAGATCCTTTGATGTTTACAATCCTAACTATATTATTATCAATGCGAAAGCATGAGTTTTTTGTTACGCTCTCACGCCTAAACCGCTTAACCGATTTTAACGAAATTTGGCACAGAAATAGATTAGATCTTGGAGAAGAACATAGACTACTTTCATACCGGTAAAACGGGATTTTATAAGGGTCGAAATCCACGTAGACGAAGATTAGATTAGATTAGATTATCCTTTATTGGCTGGATGAAGTTGCGGGCATCAGCTAGTTCCTTATATTAAGTATAAAAGTAAAGACTTCAATCTACATATAAAAAGTTGGAAAATTGGAACGTTCGGCGGGTGCACTGGCCGAGCGCGTTGGGCCAACGTGTATGACGCTCTCTACAGATACTCCGGGTGAGAGGGTCTCCCCCAATAGTAACGACATTTGCAACTGCAAACACTGACATGCGGGCGTCTGCTAGGAGACTCGCAAAAAATAAACCTTTATTGTTTTATAGGGTTCCGTACTTACCGTCTAGAACCCTTAAAGGATCATTTCACATTTACATCAACACCTGTTATTGTGAAAACAGACGTTATAATTACACAACATTACAGCTTAATATGATAGCTATGATAGCCTAGTGGTTAGGACGATCGACTTCTAATCGGAGGTCGTGAGTTCGATCCCGGGGCACGCACCTCTAACTTTTCGGAGTTATGTGCGTTTTAGGTATTTAAATATCACTTGCTTTAACGGTGAAGGAGAACATCGTGAGGAAACCTGCATGCCTGAGAGTTCTCCATAACGTTCTCAAAGGTGTGTGAAGTCTGCCAATCCGCTTGGCCAGCGTGGTAGACTATGGCCAAAACCCATCTCACTCTGAGAGGAGACCCGTGCTCTGCAGTGAGCCGGTAGGTTGATCATGATGACAGCTTAATATCCGTTGCTCTGTTAGATACTTAGTAGAGTTGTGTACTTGCTTACGAAATATTTCTGTGTGTGAGTCCCTAAAAATTGATAACACGCTTCTTACTAGTTATGTAAGTAGGTACCTAGGTATGTACCTTTTTTTTTTTTCGTGGTGGAAACCTTTTATAGGTACCCCCGTTCTTTGGGCAGAACGGGGGTTATGTGGGACTCCCCCTGTGGGTATACCCTAACTAAAACCACCACGGCTGTTCCCTCTCGCTGACTGTGCTGGACGCCTGGGGAACCCGTTGTATACGTCCCAGGCATCTGTCAGCCGCCCCGGCCACCTGCCGGGGCTCCCGCGCTAAAGAGGAGGGGATCGGGACAGCGTGATCCCCCCCTCAGACAGTGAGGAGACTGTTAGTGGCGGATAGCTAGCCCAATAGCTACCCGCCGTCTCCCGAGGGAAGCTGGCGAGCGGCGAATAACCGCCGCCTCCTTCCCCCCGTCTGCGCCAGAGCGGATGCGCGTCGAGAGCCTCTTCACGCGCCCGCTCCGCGGCCTCCTTCTGCGAGATAACGTCCTCGCAGAAGTCGGCCATAGCATCCCAAGACCCCTCGCTGCTCAGCATGGCGCATACGACGCCGGGCAGCGAGAGGTCTCCGCCAATTGTCGCCACCAGAGTGCGGCGCTGGGGGGCCCAGTGGCTACACTCTTCTAGAGTGTGCTGAGCTGTGTCATCCCCAGCGCCGCACTCATGGCACGACGGGGTCGGTTCCCTCCCGGCGACTTTGCGCAGGTAATGGCCGAAGCATCCGTGCCCGGTCATCACCTGCACCAGCCGGAAGGTAAGCGACCCGTGCCTTCGCCGGCACCACCGCTCCAGCACCGGGCGGATGGCGTCTATGGTGCGCTTGCCATAGACGACATCCGCCAGGTCTTCCTTCCACCTGTCTCGCATTCTGCGGGCAGCCATCCGCTGCGCTCGGTTGACCACTTCTGGAGGCGGGCGCTCCCCCCTTGCCCGATTCCCCGCTCTGACGCTGTGCGCCTCGGCGAGCACCCCAGCCTCTAGCTCCCAAGGGGGAGTGCCCGCCAAAACCTAGGTATATACCTACCTACCCCTACGAGTAGTCTATCTCTAGTCTATAATTCTGGTTACCTATAACGCAAATTATTGTCACTGATTGTTCAATAACCGCTTGCATTTTATCCAATTTTTATAATCCTTAAAAAGCAGATTCAGCAAAAACCTGGACACGATTTAACCGAATCAGGATCCCTCGGAAACCCATCGGAGCGGCGGTAATACGTTTAAATAGGTAGGCGTCGCAGGAAGGAAGCGATCGGGCGTATTGTGAGCGGGCGCGTGCCGCTTTGTGACGCCAGTGTGCCGGCACGTGCTCCCGCGGCACGCGGCACGTGCCCCCGCGGCACGCGGCACGCGCCGCGGCGCATTACGCGACACCGTTACATAATCATTGGTAACTAATCAGCTTACGAGACATGAATTGAAATGAGGTCTGATGAATAATTCCGCTAAATGAAAGGTTTCGTGCATTGAGTCCTTGTGAATTTCAAATTTGCTCAACTCAGTATCACACTTGCTCTAACCTCGGCGCTATATCTACAACATAGCATAAACATTTGAATACTTACTTATTTGAAAATTTGTTTGAACACACAATTTTCCACTTTGCCATTCGGTATCGGTTTTTCGAGCGCACATCAAAGCGTTTAAAGTTCAAATTCAAATGAAGCGAACATATTTACTAAGTCTGTCTGGCCGGTAAGCAAACCTGTGTTCAAATGTGTGAGCAAAGTCCGTCAAAGTCTTTGTGAAAATGTTTGTCTGTGTGGCGCCATGCGCCAGAGTAATACCTGACAAGCTGTTATTTTTTTTTGCGATGAAACCCACCCACCCATTATCACTCCCACAACTAAGACAAATCACGACAACCTCCTAGATTTAAGGTTTATAGGTCACCAGCTCGCAGTTTATAGTGGATTTAAAAAAAATTATATCTTTGTTTATTTATTCTGACCGCCTCGTTGGTCTAGTCGTTAGCGTATTCGACCGCAGATCACGAGGTCCGGGTTCGATTCCTAGGTTGGGCAAATAATTGTTAGGTAAATATTGGGATTTTCTGGCAAAAAATTCTCGGTACCAACTCGGAGTTGGAACTGGTGATGTTTCATCCCTGATGTGCTTCGGAGAGCACATTAAGCAGTCGGTCCCGGTTATTATCACAATGTGACAATAGTCGTTAAAGCCCGCCAACCCGCATTGAAGCAGCGTGTCCGTTCTAAGCTCTAAATCTCTCTCTCGTATAAGAAAGGAGGCCTGTGCCCATCAGTGTGACGTTAAAACGCTGTAGAATAGAATAGAAAAGTTTTTTATTCAAATAAACTTTTACAAGTGCTTTTGAATCGTCAATTGAATCTACCACTGGTTCGAAATGCCGTTCCAACCGAGAAGAACCAGTAAGAAACTCGGCGGTTGCTCTTTTTAAAAATAACAATATATAACAATTTATGTACATGATTTAATTGCCGTTTCGCGCAGTGCTGGAGCGAGTTAAATCCATGCTTTTTTATCATTTATATAATCTTCAATTGTATAATAAGTATGTTTTTTATGAGCATACTTTTAATAGAGTACCTACTTAAACTTGTGTAAAGGCAAGTCTAAGTTTGCTTGTCGGATTTTATTATAGAACATTACGCCCATTCCCACAAACGACCTTCGTACTTTCTTGAGGCGTAATTGAGGAATCACGGGCTTATTTCTATGTCTTAATTGTCTATCGTGTAATTCACACTTTTTATTGTAACTCTGAATGTTTTGCCTAACAAAAATTATATTGTTATAGATATATTGAGAAGCTACTGTAAGAGGGGGGTAAGAGGGTAAGAATACCTATTTCTTTACATTTCTCTCGAAGGGAATCCCGCGGTTTTAAATTATAAATAGCGCGAAATACCCTTTTTTGTAAAACGAATTTTTTTTCAATATTAGCCGCTTTACCACATAGTAAGATTCCATACGACATAATACTATGGAAATATGCAAAATAAAGTAGTGGACTGGTGGTGGTTTATTTATTCACGTTAATACCTCACCCAGGCCACGGTATGAGACATGGCCGGTATGCGGTCACTTGAGCCAATAGCGGGTATCGACGTGCATCAAAGCAGCACGTCATAGCCTCTCCATACATCATCCAGTGCGCTGATACCGGCCTTTTCATGTCGGAGGCCGGACCGATATGCGCGCAGACTAACTGCGCTACAGAGGTCGTTCCGGCAAAGGTGAAGCCTCGATATCTTAACAAGTAAGGCTACTATTACTTATGGCACTTACTTACTAAGTAACTACCTATGTATTACTAATACTACTGCATACTACGTACTTGCGTAAGTAAATAGTAAGAAGATATTTTTTTGGTATTATATACTATGTTGTACACAATTTGACCATTCACAATTTACCGTCAAGACAGTGAGCAAAAAACTAATACAAATTCTTAAATTTCGGATGTACGTAGGTACGTAAATAACTTCTTAACAAAAATTTTATACGAGTGAGATTTTGATGGGAGAGATTAAAGTTAATTTTGCAAAATTTTGTCTTTATTTGAATTGATTTAATTTGTTTATTTTGGTATATGTATATACTTATATTGTTTATAGAACATCAGCGCGCTACTCTAGCATGGTGTGATGTATGGCAAGTGCGAGGCGGTAGAAAATCATACTGAACGCGTTTGAAGGCGTTTACGACAAATAAGGCTAATCTTAATAAATATATCAAGGTAGAACGGCCCTGTGGAAGGAAAATGCATGCCAGACATATTATGTACACTTGTACACAAGTTTTCCAAATCACACTCAGTACGCAAAGAGATTTCGACGTAATTTATTTGTTTTAATGCACAAAGATAACCGTGTAAGTGCCATTTTGCGCTGTTTCGAACTGTAAACTCAGAAATAAATCGCAAAAAAGGAGGTGTTTCTTATCACACGTAAGTGTTTATTTTGGCACGCGTGAATTCTTAGTAAACATTGGTAATCGGCGATATTATCTATGTCTGTGAGGCTGATTACTGTTAATAAATATCACCCTCACTTTAAAAAGTGAGGCCGTGTAGGTACCTATCACAGCTTGTATGAACGAACCGCTTTAAACACGCTGCTGTCGCGCTTTATGTGTGTTTCAGGCTTTATACGAGTGCCTATAACTGCTGGTGTAATATTGGGGATAGCACAAAACCTTTGGGATGTGGACACCTACTGCACTTTCTTACTACGCAGGAAGTGAAAGTTTGACTGAGAAACTAATAGTGCGTTAAGCGTTTACACAGACACCCCTGATGACACAGACATACCTATAAATGCGGAGGTGTGTTTGTTTGTAGGTTTATCATTGAACCACTCAGCAATAGAGTATCGGAACACCGACCGGATTGACTTGATGTTTGCATGGACATAGTTCAAGAGCTAAGTATACTATAGTGACATGGGTTAACTTTTATCCTGGGAAAACAAAGGGTACCCGTTGGATTTTTGAAAAACATAACTCAACGCGGGTGAAGTCGCTGGGAGAGCTAGTAGTTAAACAGATAAATCACCAGATCAGAGTACAAAGTCATAGTTTTTTTAGCGGACGCCACTGCACTCTTGTGGTCTTTTTCCTTAACCTCTGAACATAAACTAATCTGTTCCCGAAAATGTAACTAGTGGTCGGCGTGTGTTGTGGACCACCAAGCCTCTGCAAGTCACTGCCTCGAACGTCGCTTCAAAACTGTCGCCTTTATTACTCATGGCTACAGAGTTCAAATTAGCGTGCAATTTTTGGAAAGCTCGTCACTTTTACAAAACAACTTCGAGGTATCAATAGCAGTGGATTTTTGATTTCGATAATCGGCCGCGGTAGGTACTTGTTGTATCTAAGCACAATAATAATATTATCTATGTGTACGGGTACATACAGTTTCGGCCGACTGAGACGGATACCGTCAACCGTGCGATATTCGCAAATTAATGAATGAAGTATTTTTAACCGACTTCCAAAAAGGAGTAGGTTCTCAATTAAGGCGCGTATTTTTTTATTTTTTCTATGTATATACACGGATTACCTATTCCGAAATTTGTGAAGCGATTTGCGTGTTTTTTTTTATTAATATTTAAGTAGCAAATTGTATGAGCAAGGAGTGCAAGGACTACCTGTATCATCAAATACCTAGTGCGGAATTCAAATTATATATGAGTAAGGTATGAGACTATGTCAATCTATCTATACCTCGTCGTCGTCGTCGTCGTTCGTCGTTCGTCGTTCGTCGTTCGTCGTTCGTCGTCGTCGTCGTCGTTAGATATAATCAAGTTAGGTATAATTCAAGTTATATTTTAGGAAAAATTAAACCGACTTCAATAATATACTTACTTACCACAACTATAAATTAAAAATTTAAAAAACCCCCGACATTCGCCATTTTGTGGCGGCGGCCATCTTTAATTTGCAATAATGCTATTCTACCTACTAGTCAAGCCCTTTCATTTGATACCCATATTAAGTGAGTTGTGAAAAAATATGTAATCCGCCATTTTGTAGCAGCAGCCATCTTGGACCGATTTTCATCAAACATAGCTCTAACAACACTCTCGACTAATTCACCTTTCAAACCAAAAAAAAACCGCATTCAAATCGGTCCACCCGTTTGAGCGCCACAGGGGAACAGACACACACACACACGCACGCACGCACGCACGCACGCACGCACGCACGCACGCACGCACGCACGCACGCACGCACGCACGCACGCACGCACTCACGCACGCACGCACGCACGCACGCATGCACGCACGCACGCACACACACACACACACACACACAGACACGTCAAACTTATACCTAACACCCCGTCGTTTTTTCGTCGGGGGTTAAAAATAAAATTGATTTGTCCAAATTCCCATCATCAGATCCTGACCAGAAAACAATGGGACCAACTGGGAAGTAGAACAAAGGAACAAAAGAAGAATTTTCCAAATCGGTCCAGGCGTCTTTTAATTATCGGGGAACATACATAAAAAAAGATTCAGACGAATTAAGTACCTACTCCTTTTTTAAAGCCGGTTAAAAACTGTAACAGGTCCAATTCTGCACATTGAAGATATTTTGTCATTTTTTTGGAAGGCACTATATAATATAATCGATACTGAAGCCAAAACTTATTCATTTTTGCTTCTCTGTCTGCACCTATCTTGGCCATAGGTCGTAAGCTATTAATACCTTTGTACCTTTGGTACCTTATACATGGAGGTTGTAACTTGTAGGTACAACAGTTGATCAAAGCTTGTGTTCTATGTCGCGCCGCGCGCCGCGCGCCGGTAGCGGGGGGCGTGGTGATAGGATCGGATGAACGGCATAATATTTGCATAACTAACGAGCTGCCCTGCTTTGCCCGGGGCGGGGGTTGAAGCTAATTGTACTGGTATTTGCACCTTCCTATTAGGTATAGGTACATACTCGAGAAACAAGTGCGCCAACATTGGTTTACGAATGATAATTTTACGTGATAACGTCATAAGTTAGGTCATAAGAAAACCAGAGATGAATGCGCCACAAGCTAGAGGGGGTATAATTTCTCTTAGGCCACAAGCCGAACGCTTAGGTCGATCGTGCTTTGTCTACTGCGTGTTCCGCGCTTTCGCTTGAACGCGGTTCGTGACAATGAGACCTGCTCTTTTGTGCGTGTAGCCGGCGTTCATAGATTTATAAGACGTTATCACGTCAATAACCCTCGCTGTCGCTCAGATATGAAAAGTGCCTCGATTATACTCAAAGCCGGAATCGAACCCAGGATCTCGTGGTTCGCAGTCAACCAAGCTAATCACTAGACTAGACCATCGAGGCAGTTAAATAGCTAGTGGGCCTCTTTGGCCATTATATTATTATGTGATTTAATATCTTTATATTTAAGATATCCATATCTTATTATATAAAACAAAGTCGGGTTTGTTCGAACACTTATAACCCGAGAACGGCTGGACTGATTTTCATAGTTTTTAGGGTTCCGTACCCGAAGGGTAAAAAACGGAGCCCTATTAATGTCACTCGGCTGTCTGTCTGTTTGTCTGTCTGTCCGTCTGTCCGCCGGTCACAGGTCTCTAGCTCGCAGACGAAATGAGTTACAAACCTGAAATTTTGGTATTTAGTGTAAAACGTTAACCCAAAATCAAATATTGAATTATAAATTGAATTAAATTATTTTTCAGGGGGGCTCCCATACATGAAAAAGGAGCCGGAAAAAAAATTTTTTCTTTACTCTAGCTTGTGGGGTATCATTGTTTAGAGCTCATTAAGTAGAGTACAAATATATATTTTTTTAATTTTTATCTCAAAAAATAAGGGAATGGGAAGCCATCAAAGTTGTCAGTTTTTTGTGACGTGGGCTATCTCAAAAACTAAACTAGTTGGGAATATGATATTTCAGTATATTATGTACTATATGCTCTATTTAAACAACAAATACTGAAAACAACGATTTATTAAATAGTTTATAAGCTGTGACCAAAATAAACGAACATTTTTTTGGGTTTTTCTTTCACGGTTTGTTGCGATGTCTAGCTCGGAAATTAAATATTTCTTAGACCCAAAATATTATATTGTTCATAATTATGTACGGAACCCTGAAAGAGCGAGGCCCGACTCGCACTTGGCTGATTTTTGATTTGTTGTATTTGTCTCCGTCCCGAATAACAGAATAACTTTTAAAAACATTGGAAAATTGACAAAAAATAAAATAAAAGAAAAAACATTTCCCATACAAAATGTTCACGTAATGTGTTTATATTTCAACTAGTAGTGCGCGTGGGTGCGCGGCCCGCAAGCGGACCGCGAGGTTTCGCTTTCGGGTATTTTGGTTTGAGCAGCTTCCACCTATCTCTCCCATATTCCTAATCCTCGATCATTATCACTCTCCATATTTTTTCTTCGAATCATTCTGCTCATCAAGTAGTTCTTTAGGTATTGATCATATTTTTCCAAGAAACCACTCTTCCATCTTGTATACTTGGTAAGATAGACATCGACGAAATTTGTATAGCCGCCATCTTGAATCCGCCATTTTGGGGTTTTTTTCAGCTCAGTGCCAATTGGATGAGGTTTCAAGTAATTTTTGTTTGAGCACCTCCCACCTATCTACAATACCCTGCCCGGGCTGCTCAACCGTCTTCCAAACCCTCAATCATCATGTTTTCCCATATTTTTCTTTGAGAGTTCTCCAAAAAACCGGATCACAGCCTTGCATAGTTCACAACTTGTAGTCTTTTCAATATTCGCCGTACATTTTGTATGGAAAAATAAATTCCGCCATTTTGATTTTTTTTTCTATTCTTTGAGTAGACCTTCAGATCCTGATCATCTTTTGCCAAGAAATCACTCTTCCATCTTTTATACCCTCCGAGATGGAGACTGACGAAATTTGTATGGCGGCCATCTTTTTTTCGCCATTTTGAATTTTTTTTCAGCTGACTGCCAATTGGATGACGTTTCGAGTGACATTTGCTCGAGCACCCCCCACCTATCTTCAATACCTTAAGCGTGCCCATCGCTCGTCTCTGAAATCCTCAATCATCAGCTCTCTCCATATTTTTCCTCTTAATGAATTTTTGTCCTCTATACGACACCATTATTGAAAAAAAAAATTTTCATACAAAATTGTTCAGGAGAGGTGATCAATCAGTCAGTCAGTCAGTGAATGAATCAGCACGAGCAGCTATATATATATTAACTAGTAGGGCGCTTGGCTGCGCGGCCCGCTAAAGCGGACCGCGGGGATTTCAGTACTATTTTTGTTTTAGCAGCCTCCACCTTCTTCTATCATTTTCAGCATCTTTAACCCTGGCCGTGCTCCTCATCCATCTTCCAAACCCTCGATCATCATCACTCTCCAAATTTTTTTCTCCGAATCATTTGCCAGAAGGAGAGTTCTTCCATAAAAACAAATTTTGAAAAGGAACCGTATCAAAGTCTTGTATAGTTTCCCAACTTATAGTCTCTTCTATATTCGCCATACATTTTCTATGGAAAATTAAATTCCGCCATTTTGAATTTTTTTCTATTCATCGAGTAGACCTACGGATCCTGATCATCTTTTGCGAAGAAACCACTCTTCCATCTTGTATACCCTTCGAGATGGAGACCGACGAAATTTGTATGGCGGCCATCTTTTTTTCGCCATTTTGAATTTTTTTTCAGCTCACTGCCAATTGGATGACGTTTCGAGTGACATTTGCTCGAGCACCCCCTACCTATCTTCAATACCTTAAGCGTGCCATTCGCTCGTCTCTGAAATCCTCAATCATCAGCTCTCTCCATATTTTTGTTCCGAATGAATTTTTGTCTTCTATACGAAACCATGCATGAAAAAAAAACTTTTCATACAAAATTTTACAGGAGGGGTGATCAATCAGTGAGTGAGTGAGTGAGTGGTGAATCAGCACGAGCAGCTATAATATATACCAGTAGGGCGCTTGGCTGCGCGGCTCGCTAAAGCGGACCGCGGGGATTTCAGTATTATTTTTGTTTTAGCACCTTCTTCTATCATTTTCAGCATCTTTAACCCTGGCCGTGCTCCTCATCTATCTTCCAAACCCTCGATCATCATCACTCCAAATTTTATTCTCCGAATCATTTGCCAGAAGGAGAGTTCTTCCATAAAAACAAATTTTGAAAAGGAACCGTATCAAAGTCTTGTATAGTTTCCCAACTTATAGTCTCTTCAATATTCGCCATATATTTTGTGTGAAAAAAATAAATTTTGCCATCTTGATTTTTTCTGTTCATCAAATTGTAGATCTTTAGTTCTTGATCATCTTTTGCCAAGAAACCACTATTCCATCTTTTATACTTGGTGAGATAGACACCGACGAAATTTGTATAGCCGCCATCTTGAATCCGCCATTTTGGACTTTTTTTCAGCTCACTGCCAATTGGATGATGTTTCGAGTAATTTTTGTTTGAGCACCTCCTACCTATCTTCAATACCCTGCCCGGGCTCCTCAACCAACTTCCAAACCCTCAATCATCATGTCTTCCCATATTTTTCTTTGAGAGTTCTCCAAAAAACCGCATTAAAGCCTTGCATAGTTCACAACTTGTAGTCTCTTCAATATTCGCCATACATTTTCTATGGAAAAATAAATTCCGCCATTTTGAATTTTTTTTCAATTCATCAAGTAGACCTTTGGATCCTCATCATCTTTTGCGAAGAAACCACTCTTCCATCTTTTATACCCTCCGAGATGGAGACCGATGAAATTTGTATGGCGGCCATCTTTTTTTCGCCATTTTGAATTTTTTTTCAGCGGACTGCCAATCGGGTGACGTTTTGAGTGACATTTGCTCGAGCACCCCCCACCTATCTTCAATACCTTAAGCGTGCCCGTCGCTCGTCTCTGAAATCCTCAATCATCAGCTCTCTCCATATTTTTGTTCCGAATGAATTTTTGTCCTCTATACGACACCATTATTGAAAAAAAAAATTTTCATACAAAATTGTTCAGGAGAGGTGATCAATCAGTCAGTCAGTCAGTGAATGAATCAGCACGAGCAGCTATATATATATTAACTAGTAGGGCGCTTGGCTGCGCGGCCCGCTAAAGCGGACCGCGGGGATTTCAGTACTATTTTTGTTTTAGCAGCCTCCACCTTCTTCTATCATTTTCAGCATCTTTAACCCTGGCCGTGCTCCTCATCCATCTTCCAAACCCTCGATCATCATCACTCTCCAAATTTTTTTCTCCGAATCATTTGCCAGAAGGAGAGTTCTTCCATAAAAACAAATTTTGAAAAGGAACCGTATCAAAGTCTTGTATAGTTTCCCAACTTATAGTCTCTTCTATATTCGCCATACATTTTCTATGGAAAATTAAATTCCGCCATTTTGAATTTTTTTCTATTCATCGAGTAGACCTACGGATCCTGATCATCTTTTGCGAAGAAACCACTCTTCCATCTTGTATACCCTTCGAGATGGAGACCGACGAAATTTGTATGGCGGCCATCTTTTTTTCGCCATTTTGAATTTTTTTTCAGCTCACTGCCAATTGGATGACGTTTCGAGTGACATTTGCTCGAGCACCCCCTACCTATCTTCAATACCTTAAGCGTGCCATTCGCTCGTCTCTGAAATCCTCAATCATCAGCTCTCTCCATATTTTTGTTCCGAATGAATTTTTGTCTTCTATACGAAACCATGCATGAAAAAAAAACTTTTCATACAAAATTTTACAGGAGGGGTGATCAATCAGTGAGTGAGTGAGTGAGAGGTGAATCAGCACGAGCAGCTATAATATATACCAGTAGGGCGCTTGGCTGCGCGGCTCGCTAAAGCGGACCGCGGGGATTTCAGTATTATTTTTGTTTTAGCACCTTCTTCTATCATTTTCAGCATCTTTAACCCTGGCCGTGCTCCTCATCTATCTTCCAAACCCTCGATCATCATCACTCCAAATTTTATTCTCCGAATCATTTGCCAGAAGGAGAGTTCTTCCATAAAAACAAATTTTGAAAAGGAACCGTATCAAAGTCTTGTATAGTTTCCCAACTTATAGTCTCTTCAATATTCGCCATATATTTTGTGTGAAAAAAATAAATTTTGCCATCTTGATTTTTTCTGTTCATCAAATTGTAGATCTTTAGTTCTTGATCATCTTTTGCCAAGAAACCACTATTCCATCTTTTATACTTGGTGAGATAGACACCGACGAAATTTGTATAGCCGCCATCTTGAATCCGCCATTTTGGACTTTTTTTCAGCTCACTGCCAATTGGATGATGTTTCGAGTAATTTTTGTTTGAGCACCTCCTACCTATCTTCAATACCCTGCCCGGGCTCCTCAACCAACTTCCAAACCCTCAATCATCATGTCTTCCCATATTTTTCTTTGAGAGTTCTCCAAAAAACCGCATTAAAGCCTTGCATAGTTCACAACTTGTAGTCTCTTCAATATTCGCCATACATTTTCTATGGAAAAATAAATTCCGCCATTTTGAATTTTTTTTCAATTCATCAAGTAGACCTTTGGATCCTCATCATCTTTTGCGAAGAAACCACTCTTCCATCTTTTATACCCTCCGAGATGGAGACCGATGAAATTTGTATGGCGGCCATCTTTTTTTCGCCATTTTGAATTTTTTTTCAGCGGACTGCCAATCGGGTGACGTTTTGAGTGACATTTGCTCGAGCACCCCCCACCTATCTTCAATACCTTAAGCGTGCCCGTCGCTCGTCTCTGAAATCCTCAATCATCAGCTCTCTCCATATTTTTGTTCCGAATGAATTTTTGTCCTTTATACGAAACCATTAGTAAAAAAAAAATTTTTCATACAAAATTTTACAGGAGGGGTGATCAATCAGTGAGTCAGTCAATGAATCAGCACGAGCAGCTATATATATATTAACTAGTACGGCGCGTGCGTGCGCGGCCCGCTAAAGCGGACCGCGTGGACGGACCGAGTAAACAACAGAAACAGGAGTCCGCTTGGATTTATAGCTTTGGTGTGTAACCGTTTTGATTTTTAGTAGGTATAGGTATATTGTATTAAGAATTTAGTCATCATCTTCAGGTCACATCACCCTGGGAGTCATATCACTAAAGAAACTTAGCAACAAAATGAATATCTGAAACAGTGAAATTAGCTTCGGTAGCTCGAAAACTGGCTCACTATAATTCTTTATATTATAAATACGTATAAACTTTTTCGTGTAGGTACGTATTACTTTATAATATAAAAAGTGTAGTGGGCCAGTTTCCAAGCCACCCAGGAGGTATGGCATCAGCTCGTTTTTTTTTACGTGGTTCTCCCATTAACAGACATTTAAAACAGAATTAAAATTTAACTATAAACATATGTACATAGACTGCTAAAATCATAACCGTTACTTTTGGCTTTAACGTAATCGGGTAAAAAATATTCTGCATGCCTGAATAATGAGACCTATTGCAATTTAGCAAAAATATTACAAAAATTTAAATATTTTTGCCACCTTGCTCCACGATACATAAATAAATACTTAAAATAAATATTAAAACAAATATTGTGTCGTTATTAAGCATTAATCCTTAAATAAATATGAAAAACAGCATAATTAAAAAAATATCTACTTACATCTTAGAATAATGACTTACATATTTAAAAATATGTTTTGATATATGAAACAAAAGATCCCTGTGATTCAGATGTGTTATAGTAAAAAACCCTTATATTACTGTAACATCTTAAGTTTCTGACTGGGGGTATTTGTGAAGTAAGAATAAAGTAAGGTATTATGATTGAAAATTTAATGTTTGGTATATTAAGCCATTTAAAATTATTGAAATAAAATAATAATAACACAAAGAAAAGTATAGAAAGTGAACATAATATTGTTTAAGTATATTCTATTACAACGCTATCTACCTACTTATATTACACATTACATAATATTATTTACATATTACTGTTTTTGTCCGATTTTCTTTTGAATTTTAGGTCAGTAGTGATTTATAAACTATATTTTTAGTAAGAGCGTAATTTCTGCTAACTCTTTCTGGCGGGACCAAGACTTGCAAATTGTGACTGTGCCGCACTCTGCCCAAAGCAACGTATAGTTGTCCATGTGAAAAAACATCACTTCTTAGATCTACTCCCACACGATCAAGAGTTTGCCCTTGAGATTTATTGAACGTCATAGCATAAGCCAACTTGACAGGGAATTGCTTGCGTGTCATTTCTACACCGTTTCGCCCTATTTTAAATTTAAAAGTTATGCGAGGTATGACGATGGGCTCACTACTATTTGGGTGATGCGCTAACAGAGTGAATTTTGAGACTTGATCTATAATTAATTTAGTACCATTAACTAAACGGTGTGTGAAACTGATATTTCGAATAAGTATTACGACCGCGCCTACTTTCAGTTTCAAGTCATGATCGGGCACACCGGGTGCTGTGATAGAATTTAAAACATTGCCTTCTAATCGTTCAGCTGAGTTGTCATTCAGGTGGTCAGTAGTGTCGGCACTGTAACAGATAGTCATTGGTCCAGGTATCAATTCAAGTATTTTTTGATTAATATCTCTTATGTTTTCATTAGTTCCCGATAGAATCGCCCTTTTACATATATTTTCTGGGTCACAGACTTCGTACTTTGGATATATAATATAAATTAATTGTTGCAAGCTATTTACGTAATTGATATTTTTTAAAATTAATAAATCTTCTTCAGTTGTTTCAGCTTCACCTTCTCCAATACTCAATACAAAGTTAGCAAAATAGGGGTCTTCTTTTGCACGCTGATTTTCAGTTAACTTGAATTTTTGAACGTAGTGCCAAATTTCAGAATTTTTTATTGAGGCCCGGCATATGTCACGTTCTCCTGCTCCTGTTATCACTGGTGGTATTTGTCTAAAATCACCAGCTAATACTAACACTTTGCCTCCAAAGGGTTTGGTATTGCATTCCATTAGATCTTTGAGACCGCGGTCAATTGTTTCAAGCAGGTACCTGTGAGCCATTGGTGCCTCATCGATAATGATAAGACGTGCTGCTTTGATCAACGCTGCTCTTTGAGAGTTGTTCGAAATTCCCCACACTGCATTACCACCTTCAAAGTCTAACGGAAGCTTAAACATTGAATGTGCTGTGACACCTCCATCGTGATTTAGTGCAGCTATACCCGTGGAAGCCGTACATAGGGCAATATGTCCATTAGAACGAATTTTTGCAGCAATCACGTTAAGCAAGATGGTTTTTCCGGTGCCAGCGGGACCGTCGATGAAAACCGGGTGCGTATCTTCACAATCATCTTCAGTAAGTAATATGACTGTGTTATAAATAGCCCGTTGCTGCGAATTTAATTTGGACTCCCATTCATTTAATATGGCAGTCGCCTCATCATTCCATCTTCCAGTTTCTCTGTCAAGCTCGGTTATGCTGTGTCTTATGTCTGGCAAACCGAAATCTGACAGCGAGCGACCATGAGCACGTAACATTTGTTCAATATCTCTAAGGCCGTGGTCGTAAGCGGCTTCTATTTCAGATTCACATCCTCTGTGATAATCATCGCACAAATGATCACGGTATTTATCCCATAACAGAAGGGCTGGGGCACCGTCCATGATAAGTGCGAAGAAAAGCTGACGTAAACCTTTGCCGGTCTTGAAGCCGGCTGCCTCTTCTATTGCCGATTCATACTCCTGGTTATCGTTCAGAATACCACGTTCGAACGCTGCTTTTTGAAAAGTGTCGTAAATTATATTGTTGACAGTTCGCAGTTCGTCGTAGCTCCGGCACGGATAACGCATGAGTAACATTCGCAGAAAATAAAGCTCACCGAGTGTAGGAGATATAAAGACAATTCGAGCCACGATTTCGCCTCGTACTCTTTTTGTAATAAAATATTTTCCAGATTCATGAGCCAACACTTTTACAGTTGGATTAGGCCGGACCTGAGTTTCGACATTGTACCTTTCATAAAACATTATGTAAGTACATTCATCCAACTCAGGATCTGGAGGCCTCGTCATGTAAATTTTCAATTTGGACATGTAATTTTCTGATGCTTGCGCCTCGGTTCCGGTACGGAAAACAATCGCGTCTCCGTCGGGTAAATGTACCGGTAGTGCAACAACAGTTGGGTATCTGCAGCTGATGTCAAACTCCAATAGACGCCACATTGCATCTGAGGCGCTCACATATCGATATTGAGCGTAGTGTTCTATTTCGTCGAATACTTCTGTCACCCCCGCTTTTGCGTGATCGGGACCTTTGTGCAGATACTTGTAAAGGTATTTAACCACTTTGGAGGTGGATGCAATTTCCAAATTGCAATGACACTCCATCATCAATAGTATCGCCGGGTTGTACGGCACAATCCACCTGTTAGTGACTGAAGTTTGATTTCGTTCACGAATTGCCGGCTGTTCGCCAGCTGGACGTTTGTAGTGTACTGAGCCTCGTTCATCCGTGTACGTCACTTCAGTGTAACTTTTAGGGAATTTTTTCGAACATTTCCCAGCAGCTTGATCGTAGCAGGGTGACCTTTCTGTTCCACATGGGCCGTGCACCATGTGTTGCAAAACCAGTTGTCTCAGTCGTCCCTGTTCCGGTGGAGGTATAGTTGCTTGAATAAATTTATCAATATCCATACTATCGATGGGCCCTCCTCCTTCTACACGGAACGTAATGTGTGCGTGAGGTAAACCCCTTTTCTGGAATTCTATAACATGTAGAATTGACACAATGGTACCAAAGAAGTCTTTTGATCTGATTTTTTTCAACAGTATTGACAACTTTAGTTGAAATACTCTCACACACAAATCAGGGCGATCTGTTGACTGTTGACCGGGATATAAACTGTTGGTTATTTCTGGCCATTTCGGGTTACATGTAACAGTGAGGAAAAAGCTTGGTTTTCCCAACCGTGCAACAATGGCCATAGCATCATGGTACTTGATCTGCATATAACGTGGGCTATTCGTAAGACTCGCCGGTAAATATACTTTACCGGGTCGTATGCCTTCACCTGCGATCGTTTCGTCGATTTCACGTCGGGTTGCAATTCTTAGTTCGCTTTGAATACCTTTGAAATATTGTAGACGCTCTTCTTCGGTCCGGCACCACATGTCAACAAAGTATTCTTGCGAAAGGCGTCGTAAGATCGCAAACCGCTCTTCAGATAAGAGTTGACAACGATAGTATTTTACTTGGCTTAGTTTATTGCCAGCTTTATCTTTAATATCAATGGAATATCTTTCAGGAGCTCTAGGAAACAGTAAAGGATACTGAAACGCTTCATATGCGGGATGTAAGTAGTGTACTGTGTGTGGTTTTGCTTCACCAATTTTCCATATTACTACTGCTCGCGGGTGATGTTCGTTTGAAGTTTCAATCAAACCTGCAAGCTCATTCGACACCGGTCTATCTCCTAATATCGGTCCATGAGTACGTCGACTTGTGTTTTGAAAAATTAATCGAGCTTCTGAACTTGGGTGATTATTTAATAAGTGTAAATCTTTTATCAAGGGATTATTATTTTTTAAGTACACGTAAATCTCCTTGATAAGATTGGGGCACAAATGTTGATTTCCTAATCTTTGATGCTCTTCTCCGTCGTGTATATATAATGCTGTATTATTTGTGCTACCACTATAAGCCAAATCAAAGACGCGATGGTAAATACGCCCTTGAACTTTCACTAAGTTAGGACCGTGACCCGCAGGTCTTTGAAAGCCGTGAGTTGTACCTAGCGCTGAAAAACTGAACAGATTATTATATGCTCTAGCGTTTTTTAAAAAATTTTGGTTTGCGTAAAACTCGGCATCTAGTGGTCCGAGTGGGTCAACGTTATATTTGCCCTGTCCACAGCACCACTTTGTGCGAGACTTTTCTTCATCAAAAAGTCTTGCACTGCAGTAAATACATTTATAAGTTTCTTCACACATAAGAGAATATTTTAAATGAATCGGTTTAATTTTATCTAAATCGTTACCTTTCAGTGCACCCGTTAAACCCAGCCCACGTATTTCTAAAGGAATATTTCTGATTCGACGTATTTCATCTCGATGTGTTTTAGAATATTTACTAACACATTCACGATGAGTTTGAGGATGCAAGCTTTGATATCTTAACGCAGCCTGTCGAGTTACTTCAGGATGCGCAGCGTTATATACTTGTACGGCCTCTCGGTGCACGTCGGGGTGTGCAGCAGTATACCGTTGGACAGCTTCTCTGTGCACTTCGGGGTGTGCGGCTGTATATCGATGTACTGCCTCTTGGTTCACTTCGGGATGTGCAGCTGTATACCGATGCACGGCTTTCCTGTGAGATTGTGGCTTATGTTTTTGGTAACGCAAAACAGCCTCCAAATGCTTACGTTTTTTTTCAGCTACAGTTACTTGCTTTTTTGGCCTACCACGTGAACGTTTACAGTTTTGTTGATACATATCGTTTCTATTAGTTTTATTTTGTAATCGTTCTGTTACGTGTAGGTTATCAACAGGCAATTGCTCTAATACGACTTTACATGGACTAAGGCTATAGTTTATCCTACTAAGCTGCGAGTCTGTAAAAGTTGGAGATGCAAATTCATTTATCAGTATTTGCCCATCGCTTGCCAAAGAACGTTCTTCGTTAACCATGGTGATTAATGAGACATTGCCAGAACTATTACTATTAACATTTAAACAATAGGGTTGCGACTGCGTGAAAGTAGGAGATATTATACTTTCATTTATCAGTATATGCTTACTAATTGGCAAAGAACATTCTGTATTACTAATAGTCATTAATGATTCATTGCTTAAAGTATTACTATTCAGATGTAAACTATAGGACTGTGACTCCGTAAACGTTGGAGATTCAGCCCTATAGATTTGCCCACTGCTGGGCAAATGGATATCGTTATAATTACTATTTTGTGAAGGGACCTGATTTACGTTCTTTTCGATGAAAACATCAAAATGACCGCTCGTGAGGTGCCCTGTAAAACCGATCATTTTTTCTATAGGTCCGGTGCCGAATGTTTGCGCATAAACACCATCTATATACAGTTTAAACATATAATCTTTATATATTTCCCCTGCCATCGACAATTCTGTGGTAGTGCCGTAAATTCCGTTTTGCATCATTTCATTGCAATATTCTTCAGCTGACACATACGGGCTTTCGTCACGACGCATTGTAAACATGCCATATCGATCCCAGTTCGATACAATCCCTCCAACTATACGCGATCGTATTTCCTGAGATCGGTTTATATGACCGTATATATGAAAAGACAGAGCTGAAAACATGCAGTTCCCGTCACCGGGAATATTATATAAGAGAACTTCTCGAGTAGGTGCATCGAGATTAGCAGTTTCCTTGACTTGCACGGTGCGAAGAAAAGACGCCATAATTCTATCTCAGTAATAAAATTTTGTCACTTACCAGGAAATCGGCTAAACACTTAACTTAACAATAGTAACTTAACTTTAATACTAATTACTAAGACTAATTTAATAGATTAATACAGTCTGAAATATGTAATTAAATATTAATATATATTTTAAGATTGAAAATCTTTAAAAATATGTTGAGAACAATTAAATCACTCTACGCAGAAGGAATGCAACGTAGAAAGAAAGGTAAAACATATTTTTTTTTACCGCCTTTTGTTTTGTTTTTTTTTTTTTCAGTCTACGGATTTAAAAAAAAAACATCAGCCAAACTCCTCTAAAAAGTTTGACATAATATTAATAAGAATTAAAAACTATATATCTATATAACTAAGTAATGTTATTTTTTATAAGAACTACATTTATCTTGTTCTATTATTATTAAAACAAAATGATTTCCGAAATCATCTTGACACTTTTTGCTCTCTGAATAATTATCATAAATTGTCGCTTTAGTACTTAATCCGTACAAAGTAAAAGTAAAGTAAAAAATACAGTAAAAACCTTATTTTTCGTGGTCTATGATAAAAACTTCTTACAGCTTTGCACTGCTAAAAAGTACAGGTAGAAAACCACAGATTAAAATCATAAATAAATTATTGAATCTATTTTTATTTTTTGAATTGAGTAGTATGGGTATATACAGTAGACATGGGTAACATTGATAAGTAGGTACCGGAGATGTGAAATTAGGTGTTCCTAGAGGTGACTTACTACCTCGTTGGTCTAGGGGTATTATATTCGACTGCAGATCACGAGGTCCCGGATTCAATTCCCGGGTCGGGCAAATTATTGTAGGGTTTTTTATCAAGAAATTCTCAGTGTCAGCCCGGAGTTGATAGTTGGCGGTGTTTCACCCCCGTGCCTCGGAGAGCACGTTAAGCAGTCGTTCCCGGTTATTATCAATATCATGTGACAATATTCGTTACAGCCCGCCAACCCACATTAGAGAAGCGTGGCGGCTCTAAGCTCTAAATCCCTCTCCTATGAGAGAAGAGACATTTGCACAGCCGTGGGTCGTAAAAAAGCTGTACCTGTGATGGTGGTGGTGGAGAGTTGACTAAACAATTTAAAATACAAACCAAATGATAAAAAGTTGTTGATGCTTTTTAAACCCGATTTTTATCCAAAACAGACAGTACAGTACAGTTTTCAGTACAGTACAGACAGTACAGTATAGACCTCTGAGTTGTATGAGCGCTCATACAATTTAGAGGCCTAGCTTCAGTAGCACCTTACCTTTTATGACAAACTAATGAAAAACAGATTGTACTTATACTTCTGGAGTACGGAACCCTCGGTGCGCGAGTCTGACTCGCACTTGACCGGTTTATTTTCTGTTCATCAAGTAGAATTTAGGTCTTGATCATATTTTGCCAAGAAACCACTCTTCCATCTTTTATGCTTAGTGAGATAGAGGCTGACGGTATGGCCGCCATTTTGAATCTGCCATTTTGTTTTTTTTTCAGCTCAGTGCCAATTGGATGAGGTTTTGAGTAATTTTTGTTTGAGCACCTCCCATCTATCTACAATACCCTGCCCGGGCTCCTCATCCATCTTCCAAACCCTCAATCATCATGTCTTCCCATATTTTTCTTTGAGAGTTCTCCAAAGAACCGCATCAAAGCCTTGCATAGTTTACAACTTGTAGTCTCTTCAATATTCGCCATACATTTTCTATGGAAAAATAAATTCCGCCATTTTGAATTTTTTTTCTATTCATCGAGTAGACCTTTGGATTTTGATCATCTTTTGCGAAGAAACCACTCTTCCATCTTTTATACCCTCCGAGATGGAGACCGACGAAAGTTGTATGGCGGCCATCTTTTTTTCGCCATTTTGAATTTTTTTTCAGCTCACTGCCAATTGGATGATGTTTCGAGTGACATTTGCTCGAGCACCCCCCACCTATCTTCAATACCTTAAGCGTGCCATTCGCTCGTCTCTGAAATCCTCAATCATCAGCTCTCTCCATATTTTTGTTCCGAATGAATTTTTGTCCTCTATACGAAACCATGCGTGAAAAAAAATTTTTTCATACAAAATTTTACAGGAGGGGTGATCAATCAGTGAGTCAGTCAATGAATCAGCACGAGCAGCTATATATATATTAACTAGTATGGCGCGTGGGTGCGCGGCCCGCAAGCGGACCGCGAGGTTTTGTTTTCAGGTATTTTTTGTTTGAGCAGCCTCCACCTATCTTCCCCCATATTGCTAACCCTCGATCATTATCACTCTCCATATTTTATTTTATTTTCTCCGAATAATTTGTCAGAATGAGAGTTCTTCCATAAAAAAGATTTTGAAAAGGAACTGTATCAAAGTCTTGCATAGTTCCCAACTTACATTCTCTTCAATATTCGCCATATATTTTGTATGGAAAAATAAATTTCACCATCTTGTTTTTTTCTGTTCATCAAGTAAACTATGTCTTGATCATCTTTTGCCAAAAAACCACTCTTCCATCTTTTATACTCAGTGAGATAGACACCGACGAAATTTGTATGACCACTATCTTGAATCCGCCATTTAGGATTTTTTTCAGCTCACTGCCAATTGGATGAGGTTTCGAGTAACTTTTGTTTGAGCAACTTCCACCTATATTCAATACCCTGGCAGTGCTCTTCAGCCACCTTTGAAATCTTCATAGTTAGTTAGGCATTTTTCAAAAAACACTTTTCTATCTTTAATACTTAGTGCGATAGACACCGACGAAATTTGTATAGCCGCCATCTTGAACCCGCCATTTTGTTTTTTTTTTTCAGCTCAGTGCCAATTGGATGACGTTTTGAGTAATTTTTGTTTGAGCACCTCCCATCTATCTACAATACCCTGCCCGGGCTCCTCATCCATCTTCCAAACCCTCAATCATCATGTCTTCCCATATTTTTCTTTGAGAGTTCTCCAAAGAACCGCATCAAAGCCTTGCATAGTTTACAACTTGTAGTCTCTTCAATATTCGCCATACATTTTCTATGGAAAAATAAATTCCGCCATTTTGAATTTTTTTCTATTCATCGAGTAGACCTTTGGATTTTGATCATCTTTTGCGAAGAAACCACTCTTCCATCTTTTATACCCTCCGAGATGGAGACCGACGAAAGTTGTATGGCGGCCATCTTTTTTTCGCCATTTTGAATTTTTTTTCAGCTCACTGCCAATTGGATGATGTTTCGAGTGACATTTGCTCGAGCACCCCCCACCTATCTTCAATACCTTAAGCGTGCCATTCGCTCGTCTCTGAAATCCTCAATCATCAGCTCTCTCCATATTTTTGTTCCGAATGAATTTTTGTCGTCTATACGAAACCATTAGTGAAAAAAAAATTTTTCATACAAAATTTTACAGGAGGGGTGATCAATCAGTGAGTCAGTCAATGAATCAGCACGAGCAGCTATATATATATTAATGGGTTCCTGAATGGTTTAAAAACAGTTACCGGGTAGAATAGAATAGAATAGAAAAGTTTTTTATTCAAATAAACTTTTACAAGTACTTTTGAATAGTCATTGAATCTCAATCTTGATAGGTACCTACAGTTAACGTACCGGGTCTCGGTAGGCGGCACTGATGTGGGTATGTCACCGGGCAGGACGACGTCTGCCGGGTCCGCTAGTTAATATTATAAATAATAGTTTAAAAAAACTAAGAAACACGCTTTTTATAGAAAACCAAACTAAAAAATAGAAAATAAATTTTAATAAATATAAATTAATAATAGTGTGCATATGAAAAAATGTATTTTATTTAAAAAAAGCGTGGGGTGCATGGGTGTATAGAGGATTATCATTTCGATAATATCTTAAAAGCACCCCACGCTTTTTTCTTAATAAAATACATTTTTTTCATATGCACACTATTATTAATTTATATTTATTAAAATTTATTTTCTATTTTTTAGTTTGGTTTTCTATAAAAAGCGTGTTTCTTAGTTTTTTTAAACTATTATTTATTTTCTACTTTTTAGTTTGGTTTATTTATAAAACACTAAAAAAATCATGTCACTTAAAATACAACAGATATTAATTATTAATAAATTATTTTATTTGTTTTTTTATTGTAAATCGTACAATATGATTAAAGTAAATAAGTACTGATTAATAATATTATTATTTTGTTTTAATATTGTTTTATCTTCGCATTCGTGCGTTTTGTGCTTAGATTTTAGTTGTGTGTGACATCTATTCTGTTTACCCTAGTTACAGTTAGTTACCGTGCCATTTTGAATGTTTATTGTTTTTCCTTACCGACGACTTTTGATAAATGAACACAAAATCTTATTTTCCAAATTGAATAATGAAATAATCTTATCAAATTAGTGTATTGTCATCGGTCCTCGATAAATCTACAAAGTTTGAATGAAATCTGACCGTTTAAAGTGGGTCAAAATCGCGTTCAAAGAAGTCGGTTACAAACATACATACAGGTGAAGCTAATATAAAGCGTGTAATAAATGGTCAAGTGTCAATCTGCTAGCTTTTCACGGTCCAACAGTTAAACCGATTTTGCTGAAATTGGGTACAGAGTTAGGTAACTTGCGTGCGGATTTACATAGACAACTTTTATCTCGGAAAAGCAAATAGTTCCCACATGATTTTAAAAAACCAAAATCCTCGCCGATGTAGTCACGGGCATCATCTAGTATTATTTAAAATGTAGGTACTACTTTCAGTTGTTTCATTGTTGATTTAAAAAAAATCTCCGACAATTTTAAGGGTAGGTAGATACATATTAAAAAAAAAAAGTGAAATCATGATGTATATTTGTTTATTATATTAGTAAATGTGTAATTTGAGATCAGTATTTGCATAAAATTAATTATATATATTCATCATATTACTTACACGGAGAAATTCACAAAAATCGTCACATAAACTTCTTAATTCTATTTTTATCTTATACATTTAGGTTTTACATTGACTATTTCGTATCACACGGAGACATCCAAAAAATCAGCACATATGCATAATAGTCCAGTAACTTTAGGATTTGCTAGTAAGGGGTACCTTGCATTAAATCGGGTAGTTCTGATTTTTGCAGACTTTTTTATGACGTTTGCCTAATGAATAATTAATCCAAGTTTGTGACCTCGAGCGACGAACGCAACTTTGTCAAAAATCGAAAAACCGCGAAAATTTCAGATTGTTTTCAGATATTGGCAATTATAACCCAAAAGGACTAGTTCTTGACACTACCTTTTCAGAGTGTTTTTAAAGTAGAATAAAATTGCTACCTATTTTAAAAACACTCAGATTAAGAATTCACGCAAGTGAAGTCGCGAGCATCTCAATAAGTAATGTACCTACAGAGCTGGTTCTGGTCTTAAATTGTACCAATTTTATTCTAATTTAAATCGGGTTATAATCGCCAAAATCTGAAAAAAAAACCGACATTTTCGCGGTTTTTTTGATTTTTGACAAAGTTGAGTTCGTCGCTCGAGGTCACAAACTTGGATTAATCATTGGGCCAACATCATAAATAAGTCTGCAAAAAATCAGAACTACCCGATTTAACGCAAGGTCGGATTACTAAAGTTACTGGACTATAATATAAGCATTAGCTTATAGAGACTCCTAAATTCTAAATTATTTTTACATGTACATTTAGGTTTTACATTGACTATTTCATATCACATGGAGACATCCAGAAAAATAGTCACATATCTAATAATTTGCATAATGCTTAAAGAAATACCAAATTCTAAATTATTTTTACATGTACATTTAGGTTTTACATTGACTATTTCATATCACATGGAGACATCCAGAAAAATAGTCACATATCTAATAATTTGCATAATGCTTAAAGAAATACCAAATTCTAAATTATTTTTACATGCACATTTAGGTTTCACATTGACTATTTCATATCACATGGAGACATCCAGAAAAATCGTTAGGTACATAATTATGCATATAAGCATTATGCATAATTATGTAAACTAACTTCTAACTTATGTACTAAATTCTTAATTATTTTTACATTGTATATTTAAGTTTTACATTGACTGTGTTGATAAAAAACAAGCTGTATTTTAGGAATAATTAAACCGACTTCGGTCCAGCAATTCCAGAGAAATCGTTGTACCAATCAAAAATATTAGTGACATATTATGGGTACATTTATGCGTGTAACTTCGTACATAAGAATCATAACTAGGTGTGTTGTTTATTAAAACCTTCCTGAAAGTATGTAGATTATGTTAGTGAACAAAATCCTCACAATCGATTCATTGGTTTTTGGAATAATCGCGAACATGCATTTATAATTTATATGATACATACGAGTCGAATACAGAAACTCCTTCTTTGAAGTCGGTAAAAATCAAAGTATTCTGCGAGCATCAATTCTCTGAAGTATAACGAAAAAAGTAAGTAACAGAAAAATTAGTGCAAGACAAACTTCAGATCGCTCTCTTGTAAAGTAGACATCATAAAGTAACTTTATTCTGCACACAGGTTGATATGTAAATAGCATTTATAATGACAGATTAATTTCAGTCTCTTAATCTCTACTTAATTTTACAATACACTCACACAAACACACACACACAATTACATACACACACGCACTCGCACACTCATACACATTCATACATAAAAAATTCTTAGAATTTATATGCATGCTATATGTACTATAGTTTTCTTTTTAATACAAAAGAAAAATAGTAATATTATTAACATTGAAATATAAAATTAATAAAAAAAATTGTAATAATTAATTCTGATAATCTGAATGTATCTCACATAAAAATATAAATAATTATAGTTATAAAACTGTAAAAATATTATTGTGAAGGTTCGGGGAAGGTGACGAAACCCGCAACACAAGCTGGTCTTCTTAGTGCGGGTGTCAAAGCATTCTTTGACCTTATTTTATAATTTTTGTGATGCAATACAAAATATTATTATTAGATACTAGCGGTCCGCCCCGGCTTCGCCCGTGGTACATAATATGTAGATTATAGCACTCAGGGATCACGTACACATCCAACGGTGAAAGAATTTTTGAAATCGGTCCAGTAGTTCCTGATATTAGCGCGTTCAAACAAACAAACTCTTCCGCTTTATTAAATTAAGTATAGATTATTCGAGAGAGCAAGATTATTCGAGAGAGAGGCGAGAAAAATACACAGTTCCCGCGGGAACAGGATTCAGAAATCCACGATTCCCTCAGGATTTGTGAAAAATCGAAATTCACGCGGGCGAAGCCGCGGACAAAAGCTAGTTAAGTAATAAGTTATTAGCTTCAAACCACTGTACCACTTTTGTGAGAGAATTGTTTAAATCGTTAAGAATTCTTTCGTATCGATTAATTTTAAATTTTATAATTATAAATTTTAAATATTTATAATTATATTGCTTTAATAAAACTGTGTAATCATTTTTCTGTCATTTATATAATTAAGAAGTAATGAAAATTTGTCGAATTTAAAAAAATCATTTTTTGGCTCTGCTGAAAAGTTAGGTTTTGGCTACTTACAGCAAATACGTTTTCTTGCATCGATATTGTCCTTTTAAAAATTTTGTAGATGCTTAAACTTTTCTTTTAACTTTTCATTTTTTCATATTAGGCATAAAATTAGTAAACTAATTATAAATTAATATATTACAAATTAATCATAAGTACTTATTAATTTTCATAAAATTCATTTCAATTCAATTCATTTTCTTATTCTATTCGTATCATAATTTTAATTTTTAAGTATTTAGATAATATTATGAAAATATGCATGATGTGAACAATCAAATGATTTATATACATTGCATTACGTGAAGATGTACGTATGTATGTATGCTAAGTTAAGATGTCTTAAGTAAGTAATCGCTAGTAAGCCCAATTTTTACTAATATTACTATAATACAATGTATAATACAATCTATACTAACGCGAAAGATGTTTGTTACTCTTTCACGCAAAAATTACTGAATGGATTTGGCTTAAATTTGGAACGGAGATAGATTATACCCTAGATTAACACATACGCTACTTTTTATCCCGGAAAATGAAAGAGTTCGCGCGGGAACTAAAACACCTCAATCCACGCAGACGAACTCGGAAAAGACGCAGTAAATAAATAAATATACATAGAATGATTATAATACATTAATTGGAACACGCACTTGCACGAAGAACCGATGGACGTTGGGGTCCCAAGGTGCTTGAATGGCGACCTCGCACCAGCAAACGAAGCGTAGGTAGACCCCCCACTCGTTGGACAGACGATCTCAAGCGAGTCGCTGGCAGCCGCTGGAATCAGGCGGCACAAGATCGTGTGCTGTGGCGATCCTTGCAAGAGACCTATGTCCAGCTGTGGACGTCCATTGGTTGAAACGAACGAACGAACGAACATTAATGGGAAATGTGTGGCATTTTCAATTAATGTATTATGCATAGAGAGGCTGGGTTGAGGCGTTTCAGCACCCGCTTGGCAGTCAGCCGGGTATGGATATTGTGGAGTGGCCTAGTTATTGTGGCAGTTGGACGCGGCCTGTGCGTCGTCGCGCCGGCGTCCCTAGCCGAGCTGAGCGCGTCTTCTGACGACTGGAAATAATAGAAAGATTGTTTATTTTTTGTTCTCTCACTAATATAGCTATTGTTGTTATTGATATTGTTACTATTTTTACTTTACAACCGTCAGAAATCAGACTATAGTCTGACTTTTAATTCGGCGGAATTCTGACAGTTGTCATTTTATACATAGAATGAGAGCATGAGTTATTTGTATGAAAAACAGGGTTACCACCACCCATTACCCACAGTTCAACACAATCCCAAACTACTTTAAATCCCTAGCAACATAAAAAAGCCCTAAGCCACGTAATTATAATAGTCGTTTCGCCCTAAAATAGAAATTGCTAAGAGTGGGACGTGCAAACTAACAGCAATAGAAAACAAAATAAGCACGTTGAACATTCAAAAATGGAAGTCGAATGTCATGAACAACAGGAAGTGTCTGTCAGGCATATCTATAGTCTGATTTATAATTCGGTGAAAATCTGACAGTTGTTATTTAAAAATAGAATGAGTTATTTGTATGAAAAACAGGATTTTCACCTGAAGTTCGATTTTACCCCAAACTCTAACTAAAGTACCTGAAGTATCTGTCACGCATTTGTCATCTCTGCAGGCAATTGATTTTTATCAACCCCCGACACAAAAACGATGGGGTGTTCTAAGTTTGACGTGTGTACGCGTGTGTGTGTGTGTGTATGTGTGTGCGTGCGTGCGTGCGTGCGTGCGTGCGTGCGCGTGTGTGTCTGTATGTCTGTCTGTTCCCCTGTAGCGCCCAAACGGGTGAAGCGATTTGAATGCGGTTATTTTTTGTTTGAAAGGTGAATTAGTCGAGAGTGTTGTTAGCTATGTTTGATGAAAATCGATCCAAGATGGCCGCCGCTACAGAATGGCGGATTATATATTTTTTGCACAACTCTCTTAATATGGGTATCAAATGAAAGGGCTTGACTAATAGAATAGCACTATGCAAATCCAAGATGGCCGCCGCCACAAAATGGCGAATTTCGGGGGTTTTTTAAATTTTCAATTTATACTTGTTTACATGTAAGTTTTGAATTTATCTTTTTTGTGGGAACTGTTTTATCTCTGGTAACATTAAGAAACGTCAAAATTTCACGGAATTAAAAGTCAGACCATAGCCGTGTTGTGGGCTTCACCTTCTTGGCTACTGTTGATGAAGACGAGGTAGTCTCCGGGGGGAGTTGCAAGCGTTCTGTGTCTTCTTTTTTGCTCGCAAACTCGCGTAGTAAACTGAAAAATAATAAGCAATGGTATAAACATCGACACGTACATCAAACGCTGAAGAAAAGTGGAGGGGGTAAGCTATTGTATTACGTGCGTGACAGTTCCCATACGCAGCTATCCCCTCCACGTTTCGTTCAGCGTTCGATGTACGTGGCGCGGGTTATACTTGTAGTGATCACTATCACAACAAAGGAAACCCACTATAACTATCGATGTTATATAACTGTTGTTATATATCGATGTTATATGTTATATAACGATGATGTATAACTGGCTCACTACGTACCAGACGGTCAAGGCACGTCCTACCCGTCCTGCGTACATTAGTCTTGTGTAGTTCACGAACGAACTAGTTCCAAAGAGCGCTCCTTTATGTGAACTACGCGACCTAGTTCCCAAATTGGTAGGTCCGCAGCTCCTTAGTTCGTTGGAGAAGCGAGCAAAGAGCGAGGATAAATTAATTGGAAGCGAGAGTGAACGAGAGCGCGGCATCGTCCATGCTACTCCATGATGACTTACTTGCACGTACTTCACATTGTTCGTTTAGTTCCTCGGTCGAAATTAGATTTTTTTTCTTTGAACTAATCAATACATGAAAAAAATCACATAAAAATTAAAATTCTACAGGTTTAATGTTATTTAAAATTAATTAATTACAAGTTAAAAATAACAAGGTAGGTATTTTATTAAAAGAACGCGTGCTGAGCAAGTGACAAAGTGAGCAAAAAATCTGCCTTTCTCTGGTTCAAAACGGGAACTGGTGAACAAAAAGAGCGACTTAGTTCACTAAGGAACTGGGACCTAAACTGAGTTTTCTAAGTATATAAATAAATAAAATTAAAATTAAAAAAACCCCGACATTCGTCATTTTGTGGTGGCGGCCATCTTGAACCGATTTTCATGAGACGTAGCTAAGAAAACTCCCGACCAATTCACCTTTCAAACAAACAAAAAAAAAACAAAATCAAAATCGGCTCATCCGTTCGGGAGCTACGATGCCACAGACAGAAACACATACACACACACAGACAGGTCAAACTAATAACACCCCGTCGTTTTTGCGTCGGGGTTACAAACAGAATATTCTAATAAAAGGATTCATAAAGAGTTGATCTATTTTGATCTTTTTGTTTGCTTTTCCCGTCGACCCACAATTTCTTAGTATAAATGAGTAAAATTACCCATACAAGCCGTCGTTTTCTTTTTGTAGGCTTTCGATTTCTTTCTTCAGTTTCTCCGTCTCATTGTTCTTATACTTGATGAACTTGATTTGTTCCCTGATCGCAACCATGGCCGGATCTCCCCTCTCCGCTTTATTCTCGCACGCTTCTAACAACAGATCACTGTAATAAAAAAAACAAGCTATAGAAAATATTTAAAAAAAACCAACAACGATCAGCAGCGCCTGTAAGTTTACCAGAGATAAAGTTTGTAAACTAAATCCCGACTACGCTTGATAATTAATTTAATAATAATTTAGTGGGCAAAAGCGCGAGGCAAGCAGCTAGTAGCGCCATCTGTTATGCCTATCCGAAACTAATTTTACAATTTATCGCGCTGACCGGTCAACTAACACTATATCAGGTCTATTGGCTGCAATATACCTATCAGTGATAATTAAACGATCCCAGTAGAGCAGGGCACTACTATAGATATTTAGTGGGCAAAAGCGCGGGGCAAGCAGCTAGTAGCGCCATCTGTTATGCCTATCCGAAACTAATTTTACAATCTAGAAAGCCGCGTGAAGTTCACTTCTCGATGTATTTTCGTAAATAAAATGTAGCCTATGTCACCCGAACTATAACAACAAATCAAAAGACAACTCATTCATCAAAATCTGTCGAGTAGTTTAGGCGCTACGGTGGTACACACATAATCTCATACAAAAATCGGCCACAAACATACATACATACATACATACATATATACATACATACATGCATATACAGGGTATAAGGAGACCGCTACCGAAAACTTAGCGCTATTGTTATACTACCTAAACATTATCTTATAAGGTAGGTATCGGCGTCGGCGCGACCGCGGTTTCGTAGGTATCTAACGATACTTAAATAGGTCACATCAAGTTCGTTGACCTCCAGCGTCAGCTGATTTTATTTTAATCACGCAAGAATTACGTAACAAACTTTTACAAAATACAGCAAATAAGTTTTTTGCAATTACAGGGCTGTTTAACCCTCCAAAACAGGTATTGCATAAAAAGTGCAATTTTTTTTTTGTAAAAAAAAATTTTTTTTTCACGTTTTTTTTAGTGATATCTTATCAGTAATCATCAGTACTATCACCTGTCTTCGTTTCCGAGAGCGGTCTCCTAACACCCTGTATACATACATACATATATAGACTGCTACAAAATGGTTCGACGAGATCCCTAAGTTTTTCCTCTGTGAAAATTCTCGATAGAGGTAGCTACTGTAGTGCGCAGGTGTAAAACATTTAGTTCGGTGGAGTGGCAAAACGTACCACTAAATTTGTAAGACTACTAGTAAACAATTAATAACTATTAACCATTTGAATTAATTCCCAATTCCCCATAGTGTAGATGGGCAAATAAAACCCTGCAACATCAAGATAGAGGCGCTCGGATCCGGAGTTCAATAACACAGTATGCTGTGTACTTACAATATGAATTCAGAATAGACAGTTCCCAAATCCCCATAGTTTAGTTAGGCTGTACCCTGCAGCATCAAGATAGAGATGCTCGGATCCGGAGTTCAGTAACACAGTATGCTGTGTACTTACAATATGAACTCAGAATAGACAGTTCCCAAATCCCCATAGTTTAGTTAGGCAGTACCCTGCAGCATCAAGATAGAGGTGCTGGGATCCGGAGTTCAATAACACAGTATGCTTTGTACTTACAATATGAATTCAGAATAGACAGTTCCCAAATCCCCATAGTTTAGTTAGGCAGTACCCTGCAGCATCAAGATAGAGGTGCTGGGATCCGGAGTTCAATAACACAGTATGCTTTGTACTTACAATATGAATTCAGAATAGACAGTTCCCAAATCCCCATAGTTTAGTTAGGCAGTACCCTGCAGCATCAAGATAGAGGTGCTCGGATCCGGAGTTCAATAACACAGTATGCTTTGTACTTACAATATGAATTCAGAATAGACAGTTCCCAAATCCCCATAGTTTAGTTAGGCAGTACCCTGCAGCATCAAGATAGAGGTGCTGGGATCCGGAGTTCAATAACACAGTATGCTTTGTACTTACAATATGAATTCAGAATAGACAGTTCCCAAATCCCCATAGTTTAGTTAGGCAGTACCCTGCAGCATCAAGATAGAGGTGCTCGGATCCGGAGTTCAATAACACAGTATGCTTTGTACTTACAATATGAATTCAGAATAGACAGTTCCCAAATCCCCATAGTTTAGTTAGGCAGTACCCTGCAGCATCAAGATAGAGGTGCTGGGATCCGGAGTTCAATAACACAGTATGCTTTGTACTTACAATATGAATTCAGAATAGACAGTTCCCAAATCCCCAGGGTACTGCCCACCTAGGGCAGTACCCTGCCGCATCAGGACTAAGGAGCTGGGACTCGGTGTTAAATGATAGTCTATGCTTGGTACCTACAACATAAATTCATAATTGACAGTTCCCAAATCCTCATAGTTTAGGTGTTCAGCAAATTAAATCAATAGCAAAGCCATCTACCGGGTTCAATTGTGTTTTCAAACCATTCAGGAACCCACTGGAATACACACACGAAATTTTATCCAAATCGGTCCAGCCGTTTAGGAGAAGTAGAGGAACAAACGCATAAATACAGAAAAATTATATCTTCTTTACATATACTTATTTGACTGTGTTTCGAACAATCTTACCAATTTTCAGCCAAGTGTGAGTCAACTGTGCGTGTCTTGGAGTTTTATTCCAGGTGTTGGATCGATGAGGACTTTTCACATTTCATTTATAATAGTGTTTTGAACAATCCTACCAATTTTCAGCCAGGTATGAATTATTGTAACCTCACCCCTATTTTTTAGTCTAATTTGACCGGTCTAATATCTTAAAAAGATCGATAAAAAAATCCGCGGTGGTATATGTTTATATGGGTAATCCACAGTAATCATTATTATTTTTTACATATTACAAAAAAAATTGTGGGTTATTTACCAAGCTATTTTAAACAATACAGTAAAATTCCTTATACCAATTAAATACATTAGACACATCATATCATCACAATATTATACATCATATCATTACAATGAATATCTTAGTAGATATCAGAGATTTAAAAAGCGGGGGCAGAGTGACGTAGTCCTACGTCCGATTTGGCTGAAAATTTGAATGGAGATAGATTATGCCCTGGCTTAACACAGGCTACTTTTAATCCTGGAGAAATCCACAGTTCTCACGGGATTTTGAAAAAACTGAAATCTATAGCTACAGCTATAGGTAGATTACTATAGCAAACATAGATTAGAATAGAATAGAAAAAACTTCCTTGAAAGTACGTATAAAGGTTGGAAAAGCGAGCGGGAACGGGAACCGGAACGGGAACTCGGGATTTGTGAAAAACCGAAGTTCACGCGGACGAAGCCGCGGTCAGAAGCTAGTATATAATAAGTCAAAAATTTTTGTGCTGAGGAACGAGCTCACGCTGAAGAAAAGCCATTCGTGTAAGCGTATACATATTGGCAAGAATAAGGCTCCTCTCCAGTGCGAGTTTAAGGATATACTTTCTTATTAGAAACAAAATTCTTCTTTACAGCAAAGTACCGCCTGCTCTGAAGAACGGAGTCACACTAGAGAGAAACCTCATTCTTGTAAGCATTTATGGATACATGTTTGCAAGAATAAGGCTCCTCTCCAGTGCAACTTAGCGCACATGAAAACACATCTTCGTTTCTCCTGACTTTCACAAAGCGATGCATGCTTCAACGACGGAATCACACTGGAGAGAAATCTTGTCTTCGCAAGCATTTTATAGAAACATGCATGCGAGGGCAAGGCTCCTATCCATTTATTCCTGGAAAGCTCAAAATTGACATCAATCTGAAAACTTACATAATAATAAATATTAAATACTATATCATTTCATAGTACTTTAGATCTTCTTTTTTTAGCAAAGACCTCTTCTTGTAGTATCACTCACCCGGATATATATAATTTAAATAGAAACCATTTGCTTGCAAACAGCGATATAATTCTATTTACAAGCAAATGGTTCCTCTCCAGTGCGAGTTTGCATATTTTTTTCTTCTTCTTCTTAATTCTTGCGTTGAGGAATGCGCTCACGCTGAAGAGAAGCCTTATTCCTGATACCTTATTGACAGATACCTGTTTGTAAGAATAAGGCTTCTCTCCAGTAACACATTTTTCTTCGTTTACTGAAGCTAAAAGTTGACACACATGATACAACGCATATTAATAAACTAATGTTAGAAATGCGAAAGTGAGTTTGTTTGTTTGTTATGCTTTCATGCCTAAACCGCGGAACCAATTTTAACGTTTGCGAGACCAATTGCGATCACATCCATCCCCTGTAAAAGTTTGGAACGTGTTCTCAATAATAAACTCCTCGCATATCGGGCTGAAAGGCACGCAGATAGCTATTATGATTTATGACGTAGGCATCAACTTAGAAAGGATTTCCGAAAATATGTAACCCCTAAGGGGTTACATAGGGGTTGAAACTTTGTATGAGATTTATATGAATCCACGTGGGCGAATTCGTGGGCATCAGTTCGCTTTCTACAAAACAGAAAATTCTAATAAAAGAATTCATAAAGAGTTGATCCATTTTGATCTATTTGTTTACTTTTCCTGTCACCCCCTATTTCTATGTATAAATGAGTAATTATAAGTGATAATACTCAATCATCCAATCCATCGTTTTTTATCCATATTTATTTCTATATTTTCATCACCCTGCATGGTGTGGGTGGTATCCATCGTTTTCTCAAATAACTTATTTAAATAATAATAAACAGGGGTTGAAATGTTTGTATAAAAAAAGCTGTGATAGCCTAGTGGTTAGGACGACCGACTTCTAATCGGAGGTCGTGGGTTCGATCCCGGGCACGCACCTCTAACTTTTCGGAGTTATGTGCGTTTTAAGTATTTAAATATCACTTGCTTTAACGGTGAAGGAAAACATCGTGAGGAAACCTGCATGCCTGAGAGTTCTCCATAATGTTCTCAAAGGTGTGTGAAGTCTGCCAATCCGCTTGGCCAGCGTGGTAGACTATGGCCAAAACCCTTCTCACTCTGAGAGGAGACCCGTGCTCTGTAGTGAGCCGGTAATGGGTTGAGCATGATGATGATGATGATGATGAAAGTTTGTATAGGATTTATGTGAATCCACGCGAATCAAGTCGCGTGCATCAGCTAGTGGTGGATACTCCTATAATTGGTATACGTACATGTTCTGCGACACCTCTGCCTCAGCGCTCGCTATTTGGTGTTCTTCAACCTGGTCAGCCCTCTGCTGGCGCAGGGTCAGCAGCGAGGCGTTCAGGCGCCGCTGCAGCGAGGCCACGCGCTCGTCGCGGCTCTCCTCGCAGACGGTGGGGTACACCTTGCGCGAGTATCTGCTTTTCACTGAGAGCCGGCATTGCGGACACGTCTTCGATCTGTACATGTAAAGAAAAGTCTCTAAATAAAATAATAAACAGGTATACATTAAAAATTTAAAAAACCCCCGACATTCTTCCATTCATCTTGGATTTAAATTTATGATAGTGACATATTCTACTAGTCAAGCCTTTTCATTTGATACCCATATTGAGGGAGTTGTGAAAAAATATGTAATCCGCCATTTTGTGGCGGGCGGCGGCGGCGGACCGATTTTCATGAAACATAGCTAAGTGTTGCATACAAGACTTTATCTACACGCATAAAATAATCCTCTATCTTTAATATATGAATTCTGAAACAGTTAGTTTTAAAACGGATGGTATAATGTTGTACTGAATTTCATAACAATACTCAGGATGATATTATGGTTATTAGGACAATGTGACTAATTCTGTTGTACATAATCACAGCTCTTTCAACTTAAACTAAATTGACAAGTTTAAAAATAGTGCTATCCTTTTCTGCAGGGAGCATTGTGAAAGAGATAGAAATATATTTAGCCCCGTCATTTTAGTTTAGATTTAGATATTGTGTACAACAGAATTAGCCACATTGGCTGTTTGAATGTTGGCAATAAGCTAACAGTTTCAGAATCTTTTATAGAGGGTTTAAAGCATGGGTGTAGATAAAAGTTCATCATTGCACATGTTACATAAATAGCAGAATGTGTGACCAGCCAAGGATGCCTCAATTTGAATTAATAACCATGACCAATGACTTAACATGATCTCTGAGACACAGACAGCGAAAAGTCCCATTTCAGTTCTCCAAGTCACAGTGATAGTCTCGAGTTAACGTTACTTAATCAATACAATCGAATGACATGTACTGTTGCAACCAGTCACTAGGCCACACATCCTTCAAGATTCAGATATGTTTACTGTGATATATGGATCAGAGAATTACCTTTTCAACCATTGTGACAAACAATGGGAGTGGTACATATGACCGCATTTGATCATATTAACTCCATCTGTCTGCCTCACCACATCGCAGCAAATTGTGCACATCATGTGCATTTTTCTGAAACAAAATAATTTCAATTAATATCTTTTTAACCAACATCAAAAAAGGAAGTACTTTTTATCAGCTTACATTTTGTAATGAGGATGTTGGGGGTGGTCCTGGTTGAGTCAAAGGTAGGGTAACATGTCCACCATTTCAGCATAGCAGCGGAGGACCGGAGGAAACAAGAGGAGACAACACAACAAGACAACAAGAGAACAAGAGAAGAGATAGTTTCTCATTGGACATGACAATTTTGATCGATTGTTGTTGATTATGCTCTGAACAGTTTTTTTTGATAGCTTGATAGGTGATCAGAGCAAAGGATGCAAACTGACAAGTCAAGATTTATCCGATCAGGGGTATTGGCTATTTTGACATTTAAACTATCAATGATACTACTAGTGATATTCATTTTGCGAAAAAAATACATGTGAGTGAAAGCCGTTGATTTAGTTCCGCAGGGGTATTGGTTTAATAAAAAATGTCATACCTCTTCCATGTCATATGACCTGCTTTTATCCTAGACTGAATAGCCCTTGAGCAATTTCACCTGGATGGTAAGTGACCATCAGGTGAAATTGCAGTCAAGGGCTAATTAATAAACTATTAAAAAACCTATATCCCTGATCGGTTTATACGCTGCTTCATACCGGAACGCCAAATCGCTTGGTGACATAGCTTTGCTGGTTAGGTGGTAACATTGAGATTTATATTAAGATTAAATAAGATACCATTAAGATAATAAAACCGGTCAAGTGCGTGGCGGGCCACGCGCAGTGTAGGGTTCCGTAGTCACAATCCTCGAAAAACAGATATAACTCCTTAACCTGTGAACCCTACTTAGCCGTGATAGTTTTCCTTTAAAATTGATTATATACCCTACTGCTGTGAATTTTTTCAAGTTCCTATATACTGCCATTTGGCTGATAGAGGGGGGGGACACTTGACTCTAATAAAAATTTGCACTTTAAAACATCATATTTTACAAACGGATCTAGAAATCGAAAAATGATGTTCCCACACCCACAGTATTTTTAAAAGACCTATTCAACGATACCCCACACTATGGGGTAGACGAGAAAAAAAATATTCATCCCCACTTTACATGTAGGGGAGCTACCCTAAAAAAAAATATTTATCAAAATTTTATTTCACCACTTTGTCGGCGTGATTAATATTTATACTCATGCCAAATTACGGATTTCTAGCACTAATAGTCTCTGAGATTAACCGAGGACGGACGGACAGACGGACAGACGGACAGACGGACAGACGGACAGACGGACAGACGGACGGACATGGCGAAACTATAAGGGTTCCTTGTTTACTACGGAACCCTAAAAAAGCCTTTTTTAACACCTTATGGTGCTGCTACATTGCATGGGTGTTATGAAATGTTTTAAAACATTATTTCACATTAACTACATAACATTATAACATTTACTAACATTTGTTAGATTTTGTGATGATTTGTCAAATGTTTTCAATGCTCCCACACAGATAAAACATGTTGTAAAATTGTTGCATAACATTATATATTGGTTTGGACGTAGGTCAAGGAACAAGGAATGTAGATTCCTTGTTAAAATTTGTTGCAACTTGTTAAATAATGCATAAATTTTAAACACAATTTGACATTTGAAAACTTTTGCTAACACTTGTAATAAAATGTTAAACTACGGTGTGGCAGCACCATAAGTCTCAACATGTTGACAAAGGCTTTAACTCTGGCCGAAACTCTTAAATTGAACTACACTCTGGGCCTAAAGGGCTGTATAGATTTTGAGTCTTTTAAGTGTCGGAATATGAGGCTAGTCCTAAAAAAGGGGTAAAAGCCTCAAATCTTTTGGAAAGCTACTGGGATCACAGCTCTTTCAAGTCCAATTCGGGTGATGTTAATGTTGGCATGTGCTTTAATGTTAACACATTCCAAGAGCAGATTATCTAGGAATTCATATTAACTAGTCGCTTTACTATTAGATAACTCAGTAGAACTTTTGCCTGCATTTAGAACACTCAGGATTTTCAACATTTGGACAGTTCAGGGTTGAACCCACCTCATGTTTATCTATCTAAGCGATCGAATCAACCGTACTAGGACTATTAGGAATCCCCGAGTGTCCTAATTGCAGCTCGTAAGTCATCGCCCTATCGCAGTACTAATTTTCATTTGGCAATGAAATCGCAATGTTTGAACTTTGATCTGATCGATAACCAATTAGGACGACGCCTTACAAATTAGAATTTGAACAAGGCAAGCAAAAAAGTCGTTCCTAATTCAAAACACGTACCTACCTAAATCCTAATTCTAAACACTGCCGCAAAGCGAAAATATCACCGGCTGAAACGCAGTCAGTAAAAAACTCGGTCTGCCTCACTATCCCGCACTGAGAAAATTCTTAATTCGCGCGATTTTTTTCTCAATTCAATTCTTGATTTATGGCTTGCGTTTGTACCAACTGGGTAGGTATTGGTCACAGAGGTATTCCGTATTTGTAGGTAAGTACCTACGTGGTTTATAGAATTCTGTGAATCTGTGACATGTGGAATTCTGACAGCTGTCATTGTCATTTATTTGTATGGAGAACAGGGTTAACATCTACGAAGTACGATTTTACCCATGTTTTACCCCAAACTAATTCCCTGTCATCATAAAAAAGCCAAGCCGCGTAATAATATTAGTCGTTTCGCCCTAAAATAGAAAACACCAAAAGTGGAAACTAAATTTCAACAAAATTTTTAACACCTGCGCACTCGAGTAACTATTATAATATATTCTGTGCTACCTCCATCAAGAATTTTCATAGATAAAAAACTTGGTTGTCTTGTCGAAACGAATCTACTACGCTGCCCTCCTCAAGCTATAACGTCGTTAACCAACATTTGGCCAAATTCGATATTTTAACGCTGTCTTACTTAGATTTTTTTTTTCTATCGATCAATCTAACCCTTATTTTCCTAGCTGCTATAGTTTTTGATATAGCAATAAGAAGAACGTCGTTACATAACTACCTACTTATATGATAACAATACTTAAACGTATTTAACTAACATTGCCAGTCTAAAATGTCTCAAAGCGGTGTTAATTTTCATTTCTATGAGGTTTTTTTCTTCAATTCCTTAACTAAAATGTCGTTTGTGGATTTTTCTTAGCTTTAATGTCTTTAAAGTCACTTTGTTCATTTTTAAATTTAGCTTTTCTCCAAAATTACGGTGCACTATTCCATAACTTAAATGTCTTTTAACGAAAATGCTATACTAAAATGTCGTTAATGACACTTAAACGCGTTACAGTCTAGTAATATTTTGCAAAAAAATATTGTTTCCTAAACTGAAATGACTCTATCCCGCAATACATAACTTAAATGTCTCTAACTATTCCCACATCTTGCGAGGTTGTGAGCGCTGTGGCTAATAAATGCTCAATGATTACTGCGAAAAATATCCCGAAAAGAAAGTGTCGTACAAACTAAGTACAAGGGCAACACTTAAAAACTATAAATTTCATGAGTTTTTTTTATATTATTTTATAATATGTTTTACCCGTCTCGGTAATGGGGAATGCGAGATATGCGAGACATGAAACCTGCATAAAAAACTAAATTCACATGATGCCAAACAGCAGATTGTTGCTGTGTTGCGTACTGATTGTATAGAATGGGTCCAGCATCATGAAAAATATAATCCCACCAGAAACATTTTCGTGTAAAATGTTGCCAAGACGAGACCATATGGCTCGCACTGTCCAAAAGTTATCAGATCTCATGTAGAGCCAAGCTTCTAACTCTAAACGCCCTAACTCCTAACTTCACAAACTCTACACCTTAGTCAAAATATGTGGCTTGGCATAGGTACATTAATAGTGTTTTAGGTGTAGAGTTTGTGAAGTTAGGAGTTAGAGCGTGTAGAGCTAGAAGCTTGTCTCTACATGAGGTCTAATAACTTTAAGACAGTGCGAGGCATATGGTTTCGTCTTGGCTACATTTTACATGAAAATGTTTTGGTGAGATTTCACTTCTTTTTGTAAGTTGTTTAAAATACAACAATATTTTTTTATTTAGTTAATTTTTTCTTTCTTTTTTGGGGTGTACTTCTTGCATAACGGAGGTTTTTTCATAGCCCATTCTCTATTTTTGGTCGTTTTTCTTTGTTGGTTTACTGTTTTTAATAAGCGATAGATCAGGACGATACTTAGCTTTTAGACGATTATATTCGACTATAGCTGCAGACTTTTGTGCTTTAATACTACTAAAGTCAATATTTATAAGGTTGCAAATTAGTCAATCTAGAGAATGCTACATATAAGCCTGCCCACAAGAGAATGCGCTTAATTCCATCCCCTAATTATTTAAATTAGGGGATGGAATTAAGCGCATTCTGGGATGGGGAGTGATTTACTAAAAATCCTCAAATATATATTTTATTATTTATAACAGGGGTCCCTATATCAGTTTTTAGACCTCTAGCATTAAAAGTAGAAGTCTCATACAAACTTCCATCCCCTAGTTTAAGGGGTCGGAGGGTAAAAGTTCTAAGTTTTAGAATTTTTTTGTTATTACTATATATGTACTAGCTTACATACGAAATTTTAGCTTTTTAGGACCTCAGGAAGTATCTTAAGAATTTGATGATCATCAGTGACAAAATCGGAGTTTTTTAGATATCAATAAAATCTTAAGAGCTATTTAATTGAAACTTTATAAATCTATACTAATATAATAAAGCGGAAGAGTTTGTTTGTTTGAACGCGCTAATCTCAGGAACTACTAGACCGATTTCAAAAATTCTTTCACCGTTGGATATGCACGTGATCCTTGAGTGCTATAGGCTATATAATATTATGTACCACGGGCGAAGCCGGGGCGGACCGCTAGTGTTTAATAAGTCCACTATTGATATCATATCCCGAGAATTTTGTTTATCTGGTATAATTCAAACCCAAGTTATGAGGATCCAAAAATCGATTACAGCTTTTTATCATTTCCTCCTGCGCCCTAGGGATGTTGTGCTTATTCATCTATGGCTGGATAACTTCAGCTCTCACAATAAAAATTGGCTGATCTATTCGTTATTCATATGTAACATAATAAACAGCGATTGATTTGTGCAGAAACATTGACGCTCTACTACTTTGAACCTGGTCATACATTAATGAGCTTTGATCAAATTCTTGCTATGACGAAAAAAGGAAAATTGTATGATTTTATAGATTTTGTAGATGCTGTAGAATCCATCAATCAAACCAAAGGCAATGTAAAAAAAGACTACTTTCAGACTGCAGTTGCTCTTACAATTGTTTTAGTTAACGACACTTTCATTGGAAAACCTCAAATGTATAATAAACTATGCTAACCTAAAACGTCGGTATGGTTGAATCATCTGCAATAAGCCTCATTATAGTTTAGCAATACTCCCCCAAAAACGCTACTGTAAACAAATCATTTCTATATTTCTAGACTAAAATGTGTTTAAATGACAAGAGCCGCATTTAAGTGTAACGTTATTGAGAATTTTAAATATCATAACCTAACCTATAATGTCGTTAAAGTCTTTAGAGTCGTTTTAGTTTAGAAATTATATAATTTTTTAAAGTTTCGTAAAAAGTTAAAAAAATTAAACGCAATCCAAGCCATAAACGTCTCAAAGGGTAACCTAACGACATTTAAGTTATGTAAATACAAGCCGTTATTAGAAAAAATGCTAGACTATAAAGCCAAAACTCTTCTGCTTTAATTATTATTTACTCTAGGAACTTAAAAATACAATTATTCGAAAGTGCTTTATTAGATCTACATTTTCATAGTTTCAAGTTTTGTGTACGTTTATTAATTATCAAATGGCATCATTTCTTAATAAATTCCCGCTTTTTCGATCATATCTCGAAACTTGGTTTTGGTAGTTAACGACACTTTAGCTTTAGGACGGCAGTACGAAAATTCAGCTTGTTATCACTAAAAAATTTGTTCCAGGGCTGCCGGACTATTACTATAATGTTTGTTCAATTGATATACCTACTTCTACTATATTTGTACAAAACTCATTTTTATAAAAAAAAACTAGCTTCTGCCATTCGGCTTCACCCTCGTGAATTTCGGTTTTTCACAAATCCCGAGGTAATCGTGAATTTCCGGTTCCCGTTCCGGCTCCCTTTTCCAACCTTTATACCTACTCTCAAGAAGTTTGCTATAGTAATCTATCTATAGCTGTAGCTATAGATTTCAGTGTTTTCTGAGAGAATATTTTTGTCGAACCTACGCGGATAACTGCAAACTCAGCTACTTGCATTGACAACATTTTCTGTGATTGTAAAATCATTGAAAAATCAATTATCAGCAAACTAAGATCTGATCATTGCGGTCAAATGATATCCATTCCTAACAGCGAACAGAATATAACAAAAGTAATAAATTATAGGCCAATTACCACAAAAAAAGTAAGGCAATTCAAACATACTATTTCGACCACACTATCGACAATTGACCTTACGCAGGGTGGTCCGGATGAACTTTATAGCAAGTTTTTTGATGTAATAAACACTCAGTTTACTTCCATCTTTAAAATTATAGAAAAAAGATTGTTTAAAAATCTCAAATTTAGTGACTGGGCAACTGTTGGCATTTATAAAAGTAGAAACAAGTTATTTGACTTGTATGCAGAAAAACAATATAACTATACCCCTGCGTTTATTGAATATGTTAGAAATTATTCCAAATTATTTCGAAATGTTTGCATACAAGCAAAATCTCTTTACATAAAACAGAAAATCATTCACTCTGATAATAAAATAAAAGCAACGTGGGATATCATCAGTAATGAAATGGGGAAACATAAAGTGCATAATAATAAACTGGAATTAAAAATTAATAATCATATTATTGATTCTGATACAGATATTGCAAATACTTTTGAGAAGTTTTTCCAAAATGTTCCAGTTACCACGACTAGTTCCCTAAATTCCTCGCCAACAGAAGCCTATAGTATTTTAAAGGGCAATGTTTCTGAGTGCAATGTATTATTTCGATTTAAATACGTAACCCCATATGATGTTATTAAAACATTTAAGTCTTTACAACACAAAAAAACAGGAGACTTATGGGGAATATCAGTAAAAATAATCCATAATATTATTGACGTTATTGCACCATATCTTGCTGTTATTTTTAACAAATCCATAGACTCGGGATCATTTCCTGACCTAATGAAATGTAGTAAATTAATACCTCTATTTAAATCGGGAAGCAAAAGTGACCCAAATAACTACAGGCCGATCTCGATTCTACCAACTCTCAGCAAGATATTTGAGAAAATGATGCTCAACCAACTGCTTTTGCACTTTAATTTAAATAAATTACTTCACTCTGAGCAGTATGGTTTCACTAAGGGTCGTTCTACAACCGATGCGGCCGCAAGGCTGTTACGGCATATTTTCGATGCATGGGAGAAATCACAGAATGCCATTGGTATTTTCTGTGATTTGTCAAAAGCATTCGATTGCGTTGATCATGAGACTCTCTTACGAAAATTAAGCCACTATGGTATTAAAGAAACTGCACTCAGTCTTATTGCCTCTTATCTCAGTGATCGCATACAGAGAGTATGTATCAATGATGTTAAGTCGTCCGGATCAGCCTCAGTAATGGGTGTTCCCCAAGGCTCTATTCTGGGTCCATTCATGTTTCTGGTTTATATTAATGATTTACCACATTTTGTCAAAAATGCTTGCGATATTGTACTATTTGCTGACGACACGTCTTTGATTTTTAAAGTCGATAGGACTAAGGACAATTTTGACGATGTAAATAATACATTATCTCAAGTTTCACACTGGTTTACTACAAACAATCTACTTTTGAATGCAAAAAAAACCAAGTGTGTCGAGTTTCTATTGCCCAATACAAGGGTTACTAGCAAAAATTTAAAGATAAGTGGTGAGCCATTGAAAACTGAGGACACAACTGTGTTCTTGGGAATAACCCTAGATGCAAAGCTTCAATGGGGCACCCATATAGCAACACTTGCTGGCAAGCTCAGCTCTGCTGCTTACGCTGTTAGGAAGATTCGACAGATAACAGATATAGAAACTGCAAAAATTGTTTATTTTGCATATTTCCATAGTATTATGTCGTATGGACTCATACTATGGGGTAAAGCGGCTGATATTGAAAAAATTTTCGTTTTACAAAAAAGGGCAATTCGCGCAATTTATAATTTAAAACCGCGGGATTCCCTTCGAGAGAAATTTAAAGAAATAGGTATTCTTACGGTAGCTTCTCAATATATCTATAACAATATAATTTTTGTTAGGCAAAACATTCACAGTTACATTAAAAAGTGCGAATTACACGACAGGCAATTAAGAAATAGAAATAGGCTCGTGATTCCTCAGTTACGCCTCAAAAGGGTCCAAAGGTCATTTGTGGGAATGGGCGTAATGTTCTATAATAAAATTCCACAAGCAATCTTAGACTTGCCTTTACACAAGTTTAAGAACTCTATTAAAAATATGCTCATAAAAAAAGCATATTATACAATTGAAGATTATATAAATGATAAAAAAGCATGGAACAATTTCTCAATGTCTTAAACCGAGTATTTGATTATTGGTGTTCAATTCGATGCTTTGATCATGGGTAGCCTAAGTATGTCACGCTCTCTTTAAACATTTCTGTGGTGGTGTCGTGTGGTGCGGGTTGTTACGTTCCCTCGAATATGGTTGAGCGAAGCAATGGCTGGATCATGCGTCATGCTCGTGAACGGGTGCCACCGTCGGAAATGGGGCTACTTTTGTCTGCCCTTCTTCACATGTGTAGAATTGTAAGCACCATTCCGAACCTGTGGTAGATTCATTTGTCGATTCGTAAACGCTTCCGAAAGTTTATCTGAATAAAATTATGATTACTTATATAAATGATAAAAAGGCGTGGATTTGACTCGTTCCAGCAATGCGCGAGACGGCAATTCAATCATGTACTTACCATAAAATTGTTATATTGATATTGTAAATTTGGAAAAGAGCAACCGCCGAGTTTCTTGCTGGTTCTTCTCGGTTGGAACGGCATTCCGAACCAGTGGTAGATTCATCTGACTATTCAAAAGCACTTGTAAAAGTTTATTTGAATAAAAAACTTTTCTATTCTATTCTATTCTATTCAAAATCTCCACGGGAACTGTGAATTTTCCAGGATAAAAAGTAGCCTGTCTTAAGTCAGGGTATAATCTATCTCCATTCAAAATTTCAGCCAAATCGGTTCAGTAGTTGCGGCGTCATAGAGTAACAAACATCCAAATATCCAAACATCAACACATTTATCATATTAGTAGGATTAGTAGGATATACTTAATATTGTGATTGTAATAATTGTGATTAAGTGTGATAGCTTCTGCCCGCAGCTTCGCCCTCGTGAATTTCGGTTTTTCACAAATCCTGAGGGAATTGTGGATTTCCGATATTCGTTCCGTACGCTCCCTTTTCCAACCTTTATATAGATCGACCAGAATCTCATGAAAAATACGGAAATGAAATTCCAAAGTTAGCAACACTACGGCTGCCCTAGCGATAAACAAAGTAACTGTAATTTTTTGTGAAATTAACTTTTTTGCATTAACAAAATTTTTATGTCGAGTAGTTTTTTAACACAGTTTAATATTTCAAATAACTTGAACCGTTTACTGAAATTTTAATTGCCCAAACAAAGTAACTGCACACACTAACCCGAAATATAAATGCAAAAACCAAGTAAACAACAAGCACAACACAAAAACAAAGTAATTGGATGTTGATTACTTTGTTTTTGTATTTAAAATGCAGTTGTTTGATTTTTCGTTTCGTGAAACGATCCCAGGTAAGGTGTTCTGAATGTAATTACTTTGTTTATCACTAGGGCAGCCGAGTTAACCTTGTGTTGTTTACTACAAAATTTAATTTCCCTATTTTTCATGAGATTCTGGTCGATCTATACCTATGTACTTTCAAGGAAGTTTGCGATAGTAATCTACCTAGGTATAGCTGTAGCTTTCATCATCATCATCATGATCAACCCATTACCGGCTCACTACAGAGCACGGGTCTCCTCTCAGAGTGAGAAGGGTTTTGGCCATAGTCTACCACGCTGGCCAAGCGGATTGGCAGACTTCTATCTAAAGCTGTAGCTTTAGATAGAAAAAAAAACAATTATAAAAGAATACAAAAACTTTATTTTTCTTTGGTACATAAACATAATCTATGATTTAATAACAACGTTAATATGTACCTACAATTTACTATTGCAAGAACTTGACTATTCAAAACAATTTAATACATTTTTAAAAATGTTAACTACTTCTGGCGGATTATTTCCAGACTCCATTTGTTTTAATGTCAGGATCAATTCTTTTAACATCTCAAACATATGCTGGTATTTCTTCAAAAAAGCTTCTGTTACAGAATATGACTTGGATGGACTTGGTGTGCTGTTTGTGCTGCTGATGGGGTCTTCCGATGTGCCCGCTTGCATTAAGTTTGCGTTTAATTTTAGCAATGTGTCTTGAACGCTTTGCACTCCATATGCCTCCAAATAAGATTGTAATGCAATATACAATGTGGAAATTATAAAACTTTGGTCTATCTCATAGTCATCAGTAACAGGACAGTATTTTGGATATGTTACACTGTTATTATCATTTGAATCATTTGTATTTATAGGCGAATTCATGCAAATCATAGATAGACTTTTTAAAAGGTTATTTGGTTTTACTCTTGGCGCATTTATTATTTTTAGCATTATCAAGTTTTTCTCACAGCTGGGAAAGTCATTCCATTTGGCATCTTTCAAGAAGTCAATTAAAATTTTAAATATCTCTTGTTTTTCAGAAGATATCGACAATAAATTCTTAGCATAGTGACAACTTATCTGGTGCCTTAAATATGCTGGTTTTATCCTTTCTAGTATTTTTAAAATTGATTTTGCAGGTAGTTCTGAAAAAAGTAAAGTGTAAGATTAGTACTATTTCAGTAATTCAAAATGGATAGGGTTCCTATTAAGGCCTGCCACAGACAACAGACAATCTATGGCGCACTTTTTAACCTTTAAACTAGAGGAGTGACCCGTGATTTAAGGCTTATTTCGTGGTTTATCGACATAGTCTAATGCATATTATCGACATAGTCGACGAAAAGTGTGAGAATGCGGGTAGTTCGATACTGCCCGTGACAGCTGAAACTCCCCCCGTCGCAGCACCGCAGTCTCGTCGTGACCACGGTCCGTGTAACTGGATCGAAATATCGACAAACAAACAAATATGTTATCGTGGTATGTAGTATGTACCCGTAATTTTACATAAGACTAAGTGCCTGTTTCACCACCTTCTGATATGTATTAGATAGCTATCTACAACTTTTGTCTTTGTCACTTGACATAAAGTAAGAAAGTGACAAAACTTACGTTTAGGCTATCCAACAATTATCAGAAGGTGGTGAAACAGGCCGTAAGTGGAACCCCTCTGTACCTGTACTAAGTAGTATAAGATAATGAATCTTATCTCGCGTAATATTACCGTAGTAAGTGTCAAAATCAGATCAAAGTGTATGTCCACAACTACATCTAAACAATAGTAGATTGTTTAACAAGACGGGGAGGGACCCTTTTACACCCGAGTCGCTCGTGCATATATAGTCTGACGGTGTAAAAGGGCTTTCCCCGAGTTAAACTTATACTTTTCATATCGAATAAGAGGAAAGTAAAAAAAATAATATTGAATACATAAATACATATTACGGCGCGGCGTGCCCGTACTTACATAGTTTGTATACCTACTTTATTTAGGCTGGATACCTGTTTGTACCTACGTTCTTATTGTATCTAGTGCCTCAGTGGTGTTGCGGTTGGTGTGGTTGACATGCCGATCAGGAGGTCCTGGGTTCGATTCCCGTGTCGGGTATGAGGTATTGGGTTTTACTGTCAAAAAATTCTCAGCGCCAGCCCGGAAGTTAGCGGTAATTTTTTTTATTCATAGACAAGTTATAAGCCCTTGACTGCGATTTCACTTGAAGGTAAGTGACGATGCAGTCTAAGATGGAACCGAGCTAACTTGGTAGAGGTATAGCAATTTTTATGTGCACTATAATATAGGATACATTATAGTGTAAGAGTGTGTATATATAGGTCACACAGCAAGAGATATTATAGTGCTAAGTGTGCACTATAGGAGATATTATATTGCACAAGTATCCACTGTAATATCTCCTGCGTTATGCGCAGGACACACACTTGTGCACTATAATTTATTTATTTATTTTAATTGAATTAGAACGGATGAATATCCAGTAACACTTAAATAAGTAAATACAAATTAAAAGTAATTAAATATGTTAAATACAAAGTTAAATACAATATCTGTAAATGAGATACGAGAGAGGAACAAGAAAAATAAAATTAATAAATTCGACGACTTAGGCTAGGCGTATGCTGAAAAGCAGGCGACGCAGCACAGCACAGTACAGCACAGTGCAGGGCAGGGCAGTTCACGCAGACATGTGCCCCCTCCGTATGCTGCGACGCAGCTGACATTCGCATCCTAGCTAGTTCTCACCCATAATAACTCTTTCAATGTCTTTTTAGGGTTCCGTAGTAAACAAGGAACCCTTATAGTTTCGCCATGTCCGTCCGTCTGTCCGTCTGTCCGTCTGTCCGTCTGTCCGTCTGTCCGTCTGTCCGTCCGTCCTCGGTTAATCTCAGAGACTATTAGTGCTAGAAATCCGTAATTTGGCATGAGTATAAATATTAATCACGCCGACAAAGTGGTGAAATAAAATTTTGATAAATATTTTTTTTTAGGGTAGCTCCCCTACATGTAAAGTGGGGATGAATATTTTTTTTCTCGTCTACCCCATAGTGTGGGGTATCGTTGAATAGGTCTTTTAAAAATACTGTGGGTGTGGGAACATCATTTTTCGATTTCTAGATCCGTTTGTAAAATATGATGTTTTAAAGTGCAAATTTTTATTAGAGTCAAGTGTCCCCCCCCTCTATCAGCCAAATGGCAGTATATAGGAACTTGAAAAAATTCACAGCAGTAGGGTATATAATCAATTTTAAAGGAAAACTATCACGGCTAAGTAGGGTTCACAGGTTAAGGAGTTATATCTGTTTTTCGAGGATTGTGACTACGGAACCCTACACTGCGCGTGGCCCGCCACGCACTTGACCGGTTTTATTTTTTTGAATAGTCTGGATGATTTGTATCATACAAACAAGGTTCACAACGAACTAATTCAATTAAATGTTATGTCATTGCAAAAAATATATAAAATATTGTTAATAAATACGTCTCAACGTGCAGAATTCTGTGCCGGCAATACAACGAGACGCAGAGCAGGACAGACACATGTCTGCGTCGCACGTGCCTGCGCCGCAGCGTACGTAGTTCAATGACGTTCCATGCTTTACAAAATCTGCTCTGCTCTGCGCTGCGTGGACCTGCGTCTCCTGCGTTTCAGCATACGCTTAGCCTTACGACATGGTGCAGTTATATTTCTCGTATAATATCTCCTGCGTAGTGGCCAACATCCGGAGCGTTGTGGTATTAAAGTGGGAGGTGTCCCAGATTCGATTCCTGGCAGTGGCAATTTGGGATTTTATAATTTCTAAATTGTCTCTGGTGGGAGGCTTCAGCTATCGCTAGTTACCACCCTACCAGGAAGTCGTGCAGCCAAGCGATTTAGCGTTCCGGTACGATGCCACATAGAAAGTAGAAACTGATCACAGGTATGGGTTTAATAAAAACTGCTATACCTCCTCTCATTGTCACTTACATCAGGTGGAGATTGTGCCAAATTGTGTTCTATTTTTGAATTACTTTGCCTCCCTAGGACTGGAAAGTAGCGTATCACACCCGCTGCTTAGACAAACAATGGCGTCTTATCGAATGTGAGATATGAAAACATATCGTAGTGCTTACCTTCGATAATATCAAATAACTCATTTATAATTTCTCTAGAGGATCTACCAGGGCTTGGATAGTCTACATTTGAGTCATGTTCATTCATATAGAAATATTCCATGATTGTATTAAGCCAAAGCTGTAACAGAATATATAAACTTATTAAGTTTATCTTGATTAGCTAATGCCAGCAACTACATGTGCGTAGATTTAGCTTTTTGTAAATCTGGTGGGAACTCTTTTTTCCCTGGGATAAAAAGTTGTCTATGGGATGCAACCCATATCAGCCCTGCAGGCTGTCTATGCCCAATGACTAGATAGACTTAAGTACCCTCAAGGCCAGTATATAGGCATTTTCGCCCTTCCCTAGCGCTTTGTATCAGAAACGTTGACCGAAAGCGTTTCGTGCGAGTACACTCGACGTCAAACACATAGGGATTTTTTGTTTTTGACGCGATAAAGTCTTATAAATCGATGAACGCCGGCTACACGCACGAAAAAGCATGACTCATTGTCACGTACCGCGTGCAAGATAGAGCGCGGAACAAGCGGTAGAGGAGGCAATGTTTTCTTATGACGTTATATCAAGTAAAATTATCGTCCATAAACCGATTTTTTAAGGCAAACTTTTACACCAACTGCCAACCCTCCCACACCTAACCATCGCGACTCCGGAACCTCATCATCAGGAATTGTCTTGTTACCTCACCTTTCATTATTGTGTTGAATGGGTGTTCATAAAAATACTTACAGTCATAGTTTTTATATGTTCTTCGGGGTACTCCAAGTGCACAAAGTATGAGAACAGCTTTATTATACGGCGACACAATATATTACATCTCTGTAGAACACATGCTATGAGAGTTTTTTTCCTTCTCAACTGCTTTTTCATATTGGAATTTCTGAAATATAAGAATGTTTACAGTTCATTAACTGGATGTCACATTTCATTTATGTGTATTTTTTATATTTTTCTGTGGATCTGGGATATTTCTCTGGGATAAAAGACAAAAAGTAGCCGTCTCAATCTCTATCAAACTTAGAGATTATTCAGCAGTTGATCCGAGAAAAGATATAACATATTTTTACATTTTAGTTTGTACCTACGTACATGATAATGAAGTAAGTTCTACAGTTTAAGTAAAAAGTTACAAATTTGTCGGTAGTAATAAAAAAGTAAGCGATCGAAAAGCTGTGATAGCCTAGTGGTTAGGGCGACCGGCTTCTAATCGGAGGTCGTGGGTTCGATCCCGGGCACGCACCTCTAACTTTTCGGAGTTATGTGCGTTTTAAGTATTTAAATATCACTTGCTTTAACGGTGAAGGAAAACATCGTGAGGAAACCTACATGCCTGAAAGTTCTCCATAACGTTCTCAAAGGTGTGTGAAGTCTGCCAATCCGCTTGGCCAGCGTGGTAGACTATGGCTAAAACCCTTCTCATTCTGAAAGGAGACCCGTGCTCTGTAGTGAGCCGGTAATGGGTTGATCATGATGATGATGATGAAACGATCATAACAAAACAAACTGGTCACTCGTACTGGATGGAATGTAACCTTTCCTCTAGGAAAGGTTACATTAATTCCATTCTTGATTTTATGACTTGCGTTTGTACCAACTGGGTACATTTTACTTCGCCAATGTCGCGTGGGATGGAAGAGACACGTTTTGCTGAGATTGATCGGTGAAAGCTGGAAATACTCACGAATCGATTTATAATTTTGAGATGTAACTCTATAAGTAGCAGAATTTTTGAGGGTTAGTTTTTAGCCTGCAACAACACAATATTATAATAAATACATAATAATATGATAAGTACATAAATATTTACAACTTATATTTAATATATTTACATAAAAACTTACAATACGGACTAAACACAGACATTAACAGATATTCAACATTTATTGGACGGGGAATTTGGGATGGGAGAACATCATAGAGGGGATTAAGGAGTTTGGGACAAGAAAAAAGAATATGGGAGACAGTACCTTCGTCCAAGCCACATTCACACAGGGAGTTATCTCTGACTCTGATCTTGCGTAGGACAGGTGTGCATGAATGGCCAAGGCGTAGGCGGCGTATTGTGGAAGTTACCCACCTATCAGCATATTTATATATGCTGGACATATTTAACTAGGGACACCTTGGGATGTCTGGTTGCAAAGAGGCATAGAACTTTCCTTTGATTGCTTTTGATTCTGACCAAAATGTTTTCCAAGATTTGTCCAGATAAGATTGTGCCAGGGAGCTTAAATCTTCAGAGCTATTTTTGAAGTGCTCGTGAGAGCCCAATTGCACAGCAGCCTCAGCACATGAGTCAGCTGTTTCATTGCCTGCAATGCCAGAGTGACTTGGAATCCATTTAGCCTTAGATCTAGTCCATTTTGATGACAGGAGAACAAAGCCTCTCTTATCTTTAGAATAACAGGAAATGTTATAACTTTGTTGCTTTGAACAATTTGATGCTTTGTTGTCGGGAAAATTTTGGACACTTTTTATCAGTTGCGAAATGTCTACCTGAACAATGTAGACAGGTAGCTTTTTCACATACTACCTTACATGATTCCCCAGTGTGGGGTTGGGCACACCTGTAGCACAGGCTTAGACCTACACTGCGTATTAATGTAGCCAAAATGGCAATAATTTAGGCACTGTATAGTAGGGTACCTATATGATTCAACAGGGAGGGAAGAATAGAATGAGTATATTTTTTTAGGAAGCATCTGGCCTCTAAAAGTCACAACTACCGACTGGGTGGGCAGTTGGGCCATTCGGTAATGCCTTCACTTGTGGTTTTGCGGTTTAGTCAGCGGGCTTTCAAGACTTCACCACAGCCAGTCGGTAATTCGAGGGATACAACAAAGTCTTCCATGGACCAGTCTACCGGGACGCCCCGTACTAGACCCATTCGTGTTATAAGTGGGGATTATGGCGACGTATTTTGATAGGGGGAGGATTGGACTACTTAAAAATCATTGGCTGCTTGGCCAGTTGAGAACTCGACGCTTATTTTATTGCGGCCGATGCTTTTAACACCATCCTGAACAATATTTGAGAATTTATTTGTGTGGAGAAACTGGCCAAACTTAAGCGCACGGATAGTGGTACCTGCAGATGGATCCGGGACTTCCCTCGAGACGTGGACCACGAATGGACCTTTGTCGTCCCTAGTGTAGCTTTTAGGGCCAGAAAAGGAAGGGTGGGTGAATAGTGTCTGAATAGACGGGATTGAATCTGTTACTGTTTTTTTATTATTGTTATTATTATTAGATTCATTGTTGGGGATGGAGCGCTTCCTAGAGGAGGCCGCCTGTACGGTTGCGAGGATTGCTTCTACCGTTTGAGGTTCATTATGGTCAGGGGGCTTCGGAGGGCGATCCACCTCCATCCTGCCACATCAAATACTCACCACCACCAAAAAACACAAAAAAAACGTTAGACAAACACACAAAAACTTAAAAGCCGACTACTTTTCCACAAAAAAATCACTCCGAAAAACACCGCACGTGTGTCAGCCAAAGTCAACGAGCGAAGTCAAGGTTACATTAATTTAAACTATGAGGTTTTTTATACTCAATTTTTTCGTTTTCGTATTCAATTAGGTGTTTTTTAAACATAGGGAAAACTTTTACTGTTTACAATGAATTCAGGTACTCCATCAATAATAATACTCTATCAAACAATAGTATAATAATTTTGCCACATCCCTATCAAATGCCTCTAAACCACTCTCCCGGGATGTTGGGTATAGTTAAGGCATGACCTTGAATAGTATACATATTTATCTTGTTTATAAAGTATATATTGTTTTGTGTGTTTTTAGTATAATGATAATATTATATTGACCAATAAAAGAAAAAAAATGGGCAAGGCATTCCGGTGTTGGTTCGCTGGCCTGTCTCACTTTCCTGTGTAATCATCACTGAACTGCAAGTACAGCGGCGCAACCCGCCGCTGGTGCAAATTCAGTCGATTACTGCGTCAGATGAGATTATGAGATAGAAAGAAAGGGATTTGTAGGTGAATATAAAGTTTGGGCAGCTGAACTGCATTTCATTGCGTCGAATCAAGAGTAATTTATTTAAAAGGCAGTTATATCCTGTGATAAAACCGACAGGAAAACCAATCATCTTATGGACGCCTAACGGTATGAAATCTATATTTAAAATAAAGGATAACTCTTACCCAATGGACAGCCAAATAGCAAGATCAAATTGTAGCAACTCTATGATACTATGCAGCACTGCCATTAGTCTGTTTATCCTCTCAGTACGGTCCAGCATCTCAAAAATATTAAACCGTTCTTTTTGAAAGAACAGTCCTTTGACAGTTTGTCTGAGCTCTTCGGGTGTTGCTTCGGTTTTGTCTAAAAACGCGCCGTCCGTGCTGTCAGGCCCTAGTTCATACTCTAATCTAGTGAGGCAAAAATTTACAATTCCTGATTCACTACCAAAATATTCTCTGTAAAAAAAAATATTCGGTGTGATAATTAATTATATATTTATGTCATTTAGACTGGGGAGGGGGGGAGGAGGTAAGGGGGAGAACGACAAGTAACATCTAGTAGGCCCCAACCGCCAACCTCACCTGCTCGTGGTGCACCCAGCTGGATAGAAAACCTCGTTTGTTATGGCGGTATACACTCGCAAAGATAATACGTGATAGCTATGCTTAGCCTTGATAGATCAACGGGCAGAAGCAGACTGAAATCGTCTTTGCACTATTGTCGCATCCGCCCCTAACACTAGCTTTATGCTTAATATGGAGGGGAAAGGGGAATATTAGTCATTTAACATTGTAGTAGACGTTTTAACCGAGACACTTCTTAAGATACCTACGCGTTGCGGGAGCTGTGACGGACTTCACTTTTACGACAACTGTCACCCCTCCCGCACCTAACCGTCCCCCCCCGTACCTAACCGTCATTGATTTGTTAATTAAAAAATGAATACCTGTTAGAACGTGTTTTTTCTTTTTTGTCCATCGGTGATATTAAAAACTTGGTATAGACATCTCTTATATTAGGATGTAGACATGGGCAGTGTGTTATGAAATTCAACGACAACACCAGCTTACATTTGTCTATCACCTGTAAAATTGTGTATCCCGATGAAAGATCTTCATGTGCATTCTGGAAATATATAATGAAAACTGTAAATAACCGAGAAATTAACATTTTATATTGTACACACTACCACCCAAAAAGTTAAAAGAGAGTAGTTTATTTTGCTTCTGAGTTAGAACAAGGACCAACCTTTTATGTGTTTTAAAATCACTAAGTACATCTTTTTCTAAAGTTCATTGAAGTAGTACCAGACTTTCATAATTTTAATTTTCAAATTATTAAGTAAATAAAGGAAATTATGTTATTACGTACAAGGTATGGTGGTTCTTTGTTTATTGCAATGTGTGTCACTCAACTACTGTACTAATATGTGTCAATAGAAGAATGTAGGCACTTCGCTAATCTACAGTTCAGTAGTTTATATTAGAAAACATATTAAATACGTACCAGCATTACCTCCACAACATTTTTGAGCACAACATCAGAAAGATACTGGATATGTGTGATGGACATTATACACACTTCCAGTGCACCGTACCAATTGCTAGCTTCCATTTCACATTGGATCAACGTTGTTACTTTCAGTGGCGCCTCCTTGATGGACTTCTGGAAAAATATTAAAATTTCACGGGTGGGTTTTTATTAACCTAAATTTAACTGAAATAATTTTTATTAAACAAATACATAATTGATATTTTAAGAATTTCATTGCACTAACAGAACAACTCTTAAACCACCAGATTAGATTGAGCCATGTTGCAACCTGTTTCTGGGACATCCTGTAAACTTTAGTATGCAGGATATCCCAGAAATCAACATCGAGCCATTGGCCAAAATCATCGTCAAAATGTTGGTAATGCAGCCTAGGCTTCTCTGCTTTAAGGAACAAGTTCGATTGAGATGGAGACCACAAAACAGACTCGACAATCATTTCGCTTCGGAGCATCTTCAGGAGATGTTGACTTCACAACGCACAATTGCAAAGTTGAAATTTGCAATCGTGTATTGCATGATGAGTGAAACGATCGTCGAGTTTGTTTTGTGGTGAATTTGTGTGGTGTTGTGCCTACAAATTTGTCACTGTTAGCGGATTATAGCAAAGTAATTTTGTTTTTCATTGTATATCATGGAATTCTGCAAAGTAACACCTGCTTCTATTCAACTATTTTATTGTGAGCATTGATATTTGATAGAGACACCTCCCTGACCAAACAGTATTTTTTATTATAACATAGGCACATTGTGCAATACTGGAGGTAGGTACTATTGGAAATAATAGTAGATTAGGGTATCAAGATGGCTGCCTAGCACATTATGCTCGTAAAGTTCGAGAGGTACCCTGAGTAGGTATACTCCGGTAGTATATGCTACCAACACAGTGTATTGCAAAACTCCTCCTGTATCACTTTTATACATTTTGCATGAACAATTGCTCATTACAGGCAGGCAGCACCAAGCTGCATTGCAAGGCACTGGGAGTTGGGATTCAGCCCCTAAGTTTCCACCCCAAAGGGATGGGCAAAAAACTCGTATTTTATAATAATGAACTATGAAAACTATGAAAAGTGTGTAGATAGAAGAATTATTATAGACTAGCTTTAGCTCACGGCTTCGCCTGCGTGAATTTCGGTTTTTCACAAATCCTGAGGGAATCGTAGATTTCCGGTTCCTGTTCCCTTTTCCAACCTTTACACTTACTTTCAAGGAACTTTGCTATAGTAATCTAGCTGTAGCTGTAGATTTCGATTTTTACGAAATCCTGCGGGAACTGTGGATTTTTCCAGGATAAGAATTAGCCTATGTTTTAAGTCAGGGCATAATCTTTCTCCATTCAATAATTTCAGCCAAATCGGTTCAGTAGTTGCGGTGTTATAGAGTAACAAACATACACACACAAGACATACATACAATACACAAACTTCCGCCTTTAGAATATTAGTGTGAAGTGTGATTAAAAAACTTCAAGTACTTACAAGATTAGTTGGAGTGTGCATACAAGAACTTCTATCCATGCAAACTGGCGTATAAACCAGCTGTAATCGTTCAGCATAATTGAAATAAGCCTTCTGTGAAACCAGCTCACAAGCTTTGACAAAGTTTTTGCTTTTCAAAATTGCTATGTCGTTTGACTCGTCTGTCGAGTTATTCGATTTAACGCGTTTACTGGGCACTACTTTGTCCTCATCTTGATTCGGAGCTGTTGAATGGGCATTTTGCGGCGATATGCCTTCCCTCAGATGAGAAGTCATCATTCGCTGAAATTATGGTAGTTTTAAAAAATTACCCCTTGACGACGACGCGGGAAATCTTAAGATTTACAGCACAATAGTGAAGACTGCAGGGGACAGACTGTCAAGATTGGTAGATAGGTCAAGACAAGTAAACTTATCACAAACTTACAAAGTACTCATGTACTTTAGATATCCTTTTAACTCAAACAATCAAGTATACCTACTACTTCCTATGAAAACTATCTACTTAAAATCAATCAAAAAGTAACAGTTGCAGTTTCATGACAACGTGAAAATTATGAAAGAGAACCATGAAAAAACAAAACAAAAACAATCATCACTTATACCCTGATTTCTAATTCAATTCCCAAGAAAGGCTTTTAGGTGTGCCATATGGGCACAGGTTGTTTTGCCAGTATCACGTTGTAACATTATTTTATAAAAGTTGTTTTCCTTTTTTTTGTATGGTTAGTACTTAACCTAGAACAAAACAGACAACACAAATAAAAATTAAATATAGTAGAAAATTATTACTATGTGGGAATATAAACCTAATATATTACAGGTTAATTTTATTACATTCTATACATTTACACAGGAATCTACAATATGGACTAAACACAAACATTCAACACTTATGGGACGAGGGACTTTAGGGGGGAGGACGTCGTAGAGAGGATGGTGAAGCTTGGGACAGTTGAAGAGGATGTGAGATACAGTGCCTCCATCCAAGCCACACTCACAGACAGAGCTATCCCTTATCCCGAGCTTGGCCAGATGAACAGGAGTGCAAGAATGACCAAGGCGTATATGGGAGATGGTTGAAGTGATCCAGCAATCCGCATATCTACGAGTATCTTGGTATGTTTGGTTGGATGGGTGCATAATATTTACCTTTGATGGTCTTTGATTCATCCCAGAACAAATTCCAGGATCTGTCTAAATATGTTTTCGCAAGAGCACAAAGATCCTGAGATGAGTTATGGATGTAATCCAGAGACCCTGTTCAATAGCTGTTTTGGCACAAGAATTAGCAGTCTCATTTGATGGGATACAGGAATGACCTGGGATCCAAACCAACGAGGTGGATAGTCCTTTTTGATTACATGTGAGCAAAGCTTCCCTGATCTTTAAAATAATGGGAAATCTTGACTTGCTCCGGAAAGGACTTTCTTTAATAGACATCAAACAACTTAAGGAGTCAGTCAAAATAATTGTCTGTTGGAGGTTATGGGAGTGTGCAAACAGGTTTGCTTCTAATAAAGCAATGGCTTCTCCTGTAAACACTGAAGACTCGGGAGGACATTTCAATTTTAAGATTATTTTATACCTGGGAACCCAGCAGGCAGCACCAACACAGCCTTCTTTCTGGACTTGAGCACAACTGTAACATCTGGGTTTAGATCTGCAAATCGTTTTGGTGTGGCCAAAACGACAGCAATCCACTGGCAGACTGACAGACAGGCACTGTATGGTGGGAAGTTTATATGTCTCAACAGGAAGAGAGGTGTGGTAGGAGTAGAACTTAGAGGGAAGCATTTGTCCCGACGACAGATTGGGTGGGCACCCAGGTGACAACGGATTCATCAACTGACTTGCGATTCAAGCCTTGAGCACCTCACCACAACCGGGAGGGAGCACCATTGACTCGACAAGTTCGTCCATCGACCAGTCCACGGGGACTCCCTTCACTAGCCCCATTCTGGTCACATTGTAAGTGGGAATATTTGCTTTGAATTTACATAGCGAGAGCATGGGGTTAACCAGAAAGTTGTTAGCATAGGCAGCAGTCGAAAACTCAACCGTGACCTTGTTGCGACCAACATTTTTTACTCCGTCGTTTAGAAATGAATTAAATTTATGCTTATGTAAAAATTGTCCAAATGTAATTGCTCACAACGAGGCACCAGATGACGGGTCCTCGATTTCCTGCGAAACTTGAACGATAAAGGGACCCTTGTCATCAGTGGAGTATGATTTGGGGCCTTCGGAAAAGGAAGGATGAACGTATAGATTTTGGACAGATAGATTGGCTGTGGGAGGGGTCTGTAATGGTTTTTTTGGACGAGGAGGGAACTAGACCATCGTCTCCTTGACGCTTACGAGAAAGGGGAATGGCTCCCGGGTCGGGAGGTTCGCTTGGTGGATCTAAGGGTCATACTACACAGGCGGTTCTCCCGCTGCGGGAATCCGCTCGACAATGCTGCCGCAGACCATCAAACTACACGGGACGCGGTTTAACGCCGTCTTTTGTTCATTTCAACATGGATTCGCCAATGATAACTGCGCTTGCAGCTCTCCTAATAATAGAATTATTAAAAAATAAAGTAAAGCGCAATGTGTGGGTGGAAGAAATAAGGTGTTAAGTAATCGTTTAACTACACACTAGCCGCGCAAGCGCACGAACGACGAGCGAGCGCCAAGGTCCCGCAGAATGACGTGATAGCGGGAAACCGTCCGTGTAGTTTAAAACGCAGGTTATCAGCGGCGGTTTGACGCTGCATGCGGCGGTCGTATTTCTCCCGCCTGTAAACCGCGACGGGAAACCGCGCAGTGTAGTATGCAGCATACAACTTTCATATTAAAATGTGACAGCGGGAGAACCGCCCGTGTAGTATGACCCTAAGTCCATTTTATTTATTACCCACTGGGTTAAAACATAATTTTACAGCTCACCAGCACCAATAGAGTTAATACTTATCAGCTAACAACTTTTATACTGTAAAATCCACTGAAAAAAACAACAAAAATCTCACTTACACGTGCGTCGAGTGTCGACCAAAGTTGAAAGGTTAACGGGGTTCACACGGGGTTAACGCAAGCGAAAAAACGAAAAAAAACACCTTAAAATAAGTATAACCACCAGTGTTGCCAGGTTACTTTTGTAACCTTTAACCTTTTAGCTTTTAGGTGATTTTTAGCTCGGTCAGGTTAGGTACTTCTAGGCAGGGACTGAATAACCGGAATTTAATGGTAGTTTTATTCAGTGTTGCCAACTGCTATGTAAGAAATGCACTAAACCATCCCGGAAAATGCACTAGGATTGTGCTAATTTTGATAAAAGAGCACCAAAGAAATAAAATTAATCAAAATATTTAAAAAAGAAGTTTTAATTCTGGATATTAATTAAGTTTTCATTACAAAATTAGATCGTCGTCCGAATCAGAGTTGGAATCATGGTCTGAATTAACGGTTGTTGTAGTGGCTGTTTGAGAAGTTGAGGGACAGAACGCCATTGATTGGTTTTTAGTTTACCAACGTGATAAATTGCAGACTTTTAAAAATGCACTAGTTGGGGCACTAGGCCCTGTTATGGAATTTTGAGCGCTAAAACATCAAGAAATGCACTAGATCTAGTGCCGAAGGCACTAAGTTGGCATCATTGGTTTTATTTAGCGGTAATGGGCCTACCCTTTTAATAAAAGTACCGAATTGTTTAAATACCTATAATTTCGGTACCGCTTCATTTCGGTACCTCTTTATTTCTGTACCTTTATATTTCAGTTTACCGGTACCGAAATAAAATTTCGGATTTATATCGATATTTTTATCTAATAAGGCTTTACTTTGATGTGCCGTTGAATGAATCCCACCACTTCGGCATTCTATATTCTTTAATATTCTTATTTTTAGATTAAAATTAGCATTTGGAATTTCTTAAAATCCTTACGTTTTAACAAACACAGGAACCGACGGGAAGCGGGGGACGCGCGGCGCGCGGCACGTGGTCAAATTCTTCACCCCCGCGCGCGCACCTTTTCGTATTTTTTCGGTACCGAAATCGCAAAGCGGTTAAATAAAGGTATCTTTTATAAAGGTTGAGATTTCGGTACCTATTTTGTACCGGTATGATAACGGTGGTATGTACCGGTATGCTCTACCGCTTTCAGTCCCTGCTTCTATGTTCTAGGTACACTATTCAAAAGGTAACTTTTAGGTGATTTTTCGAATCTTCATAAATACTCTGTCATCTGTGGTTCTTGCAACTCTTCACATCAGTTTCTCTTTTACACTCGTTTCATCTCAATTCTCGACCGATTTCGACCAATGTCTGAATGCAGTCTGAATGAATATTTGTGCAAGTTATTTACGAGCAACATCAATTCTATCAACTTGTAATACAATTTTCTACTAGAAAAAAAAAATAGTTTTCTGTGAAGAATGAATGAAGAATTTTTACGTGTTAACGTCATAAGAAACCATTGCCTCTCTATCGTTTGTTCTGCGCTCTCGCTTGCATGCAGTAGGTACGTGACAATTAGTCATTTTTTTACGTGCGTGCGACTGGCGTTCATTTATTTATAAGACGTTAACACTAAGATATTGTAATATATACTCTAAATAGATGTCAAGTTTACATCTGTCAGTGGTCACAAGTTTTTTAATGACACGTGACGATGACACGTGACGTGCTAGTGATGTAGGTAATTATCGATATTTTGACTGTGAGGATCTATAGGGACACAATATGCGTGTTTAAATATGTGCACCATACTCTAATATTACATTATGCGAAAGTGTGTCTTTCTGTCTTTTACCTTTTCAGGGCCCATCCGATTTGGACGAAAGTTTGTACACAGACAGCTTGCATCCCGGGAACCGATATCTAAGGCTACTTTTGTCTTGCAGTATCAAAGCGTTCCCACAAGATTAATAAAATAAAAACCTAAGCTCACGTGAATGAAGTCTCGGGCATCATCTTGTTAGGAAATACAAGAATAACATGTTTCATATTTTTAACCGACTTCAAAAAAGGAGGTTGTATGTATGTATATATGTATGTATATAAGTATGTTCGCGATTATCTCCGCAACTAATGAACCGATTTTGATGATTTTTTCACTATCATAATCTACATACTTTCAGAAAGGTTTTAGTGTACACATCGAAAAATATACATTTATATGTATATATATATATATATATATATAAAACACAAAATATACATATCCTTCTAGAACCTTTGTTGTGCCTTCTAGAACTGAAATAAAATCGAGTCTTTTTGGAGTCGATGAAACTTTATAAACGGTGTTTCGAAAATACGATCATACAAGCTATTTTTAAGAAAAATTAAACCGACTTCGGTCCAGCAATCTCAGAGGAACCGCGGTGCACCAGTCAAAAATATTAGTGACATGTGGGTACATTTATGCGTGTAACTTCGCACATAAGAATGGTAACTAGGTGTGTTATACATATACTAAAACCTTCCTGAAAGTACTATGTAGATTACAATAGTGAATTGTTTTGTCTCGAAATACAAAATATTAAACCTATTTATATTAATAGGTAGTAATATTAATAGGTAGTAATATTATACTTCGTGCAATTTGCACATTGCACGAAGAACCGATGGACGTTGGGGTCCCAAGGTGCTTGAATGGCGACCTCGCACCAGCAAACGAAGCGTAGGTAGACCCCCCACTCGATGGACAGACGATCTCAAGCGAGTCGCTGGTAGCCGCTGGAATCAGGCGGCACAAGATCGTGTGCTGTGGCGATCCTTGCAAGAGACCTATGTCCAGCAGTGGACGTCCATTGGTTGAAACGAACGAACGAATGAACGAATATTGTACACTTACTAAATTTCTTTGAACATTAATGTTTATACGTCACTCCGTTAATGTGCGAATGGAAACTTCATTGGCGGAATTTTCTTCTGCATTACAGACATCCATTGGTAACAGTTCTCTTGCCTTAAATTAAAAAAATCAGACCTGGTAGAACATTTTTCACGTTTCGCTTCAGCGTTTTTCATACACTAATAACAGCTTTTAGGGTAAAACTTTTAAAACGTGCCGCCTTGATATGGGTTATGGGATGGGGGGAGGGAGAGGGTAAATCATCCAGTGTTGAGGTTAGAATTGATTTTCGTTGTTTTCTTGAAAACGATGAATTACCTTATTATAAGAGTGTTAGCATTATACTCGTGGACCAAACATCTATCACTAATGACTATTTTATCTCTGAATTCGTGCCAAAGACTATTAAGTCCAACCCTAGTATTTGCATGTATTTTGCACCTTCACACAACACTAGCATGAAATTATGGTATTATTACAAATATCTGATATTATTATAATTACCAATGTGTCTATATGCGGCAAAAATAATAGCGTTTGCTTTTAAGCGCCTCCATTTTAAATTGTTTTTGGGCACAAATCAATTAAGTGTGAAGTGTTTTGAACAAATATGACTGTGTTTCTGCGATGTCCAATATTGCGGTCTTATTCTTTGTGCCCATTCATTTCTTATTTTTGGGTTCTTTGGAAATCTGTAACAAATAAAAATTTAGCGATCTTGATACAACAATCTAGCACGCGGAAATACACGTAAGTATTCATTGTGTGTAGTGGCTACGGAATCTAATGTTCAAAAAATTAAAAAAAAACCCCCGAAACCATTTTTTGATCGCGGCCATCTTGGATTTGCATGGTGTTATTCTACTAGTCAAGCCCTTTCATTTGATACCCATATTAACGGATTTGTGAATAATAAATAATCTACCATTTTGTAGCGGCGGCCATCTTGCATCGATTTTCATCAAAATAGCTGACAACACTTTCGACTAATTCACCTTTCAAACAAAAAAAACCGCGTTCAAATCGGTTCACCCGTTTTAGTGCTACAGAGGAACAGACAGACAGACAGACAGACACACACACATACACACACACACACAACACACACACAGACACATCAAACTTATAACACCCCGTCGTTTTTGCGTCGGGGGTTAAAAATTTTATCGCACGTAATCGATATGCAATTTTAGTACATCACTATGCTAAAAAACATAACCTTTATTAGTCAACAGAAAATATTTAAAAAATAGGCAAAAATCGGTGTAGAATTGACCACGATGATGATTTCCAAAAACTACAAATAACGTTACATAATTTTAGATTATATTTACATACAAAACTATCAAAACTCACCGATGAAATGATAATGTTCCTTTAAAATTTTCTTTTCGGCCCCTATAGGAATTACATTCTTTCACAGCACAGGACATTATAATAAAACTACGGAAAATTTATCAAAAATAACTTAACCCTAGAAGCCTTATCTATTTCGGACGTACACAAAGCCTTAATATACGTCTCAGAGGCGTACACATATAAATTACAATCTCTATGCAAAAATAGCCCTATTTTAGAAATATTGTTTAGCAGAAATTTAAATTTGGAATATAAACTAACAATAAAACAACACTGTTATAAATTATTACTATAACCACAGTTATTTATTACAACGAAAAAACAATATGCATAAATTGGGACAGTAAAAATTAACTTCTTCAAAATCAACTAAAACATATATATTTTTTTATAAAATCTTTTTTTTTTAACGCTAATTAGTTGTTCTTAGAGCAAACATTAAATCTAATCAGACTAAGACTAACTAAACTTTAGGAGCAGTCTATACACATATAAATTTTGTGCTTTTTAAAAGTTACACAAAGCCTAAACATACGTCTCGTAGTCGTGCTATACTTCGATAAATCAAAAATGGCGGGACTTACTTTAATGACACGGACACCGTCCGCTAGGTCCCGTCGGCCGCTGAGATGGCAAAAAAGCACAACGCGCTAACTTCAACAGTTACAAAGAGACAAACGATATTCGATTGCGTGTACGCCTTGCAGACGTAGATTAGGCTTCTAGGGTTAAGATCAAACATTTATAAATTCTTGGAAGAAGAACACCAAAATAATAAAAATTTATCAGCCTCGTAATGTATGTTTTTGGAAAATTATGATACGACTAAATTCAATTGTCAATTGACATAAAACATGCAAAAACAATATCTAAACAATCCATAAAGTAATGATGGTTTATGAGACATACCTATTTAATTTGGTAGGATTAAATTTATTAAAATTTAACAAATAAGTCCATTTGACAATCAATTTAGTGACATGCTTAGAAATAATAAAAAGCAAGTGCGATTCGGTGTTTCATTTACACCTAGACAGGAGTCATTTAGGTTAGGTGAGTACAATAACTGTACCTCAAGTTAATTTTTAGCTTCAGATCTCTTAGTTAATAGATCAATGCGTTAACATCACGTCAAAAAAATGAAAGGTTATTTTTTACACTAAAAGGTTACTTTTTTTTATTTTAGGTAACATTTGACATGACCGTGTTGGCAGCACTGATAACCACCCTGATTTCTAATCAGTGTTGCCGTTAGGACAATCTAAGTAGTTTGTGGCTACATCATTTAAAAAAGTGGCTAGTTTTGTAACAAAAATCGCCTTCAAAATGTGGCTAAAAGTGGCTAAATTATCATAACCTACCTTTAAATTTATTTTTTATTTTTTTATTATCCTACTAAAGCCTGGCCTAGAAAATTAAAAGTGATTAAAAACCATGTTGCGAATAACATTTTAAATAGCATAGACAAATTCGAATGTGGCGCACGAAGATCAATTTTTTATTTTTCTGGTCAGGGTCTATTGATAATATTATTTTAATATATTGTAAGCAATCAGAAATAGTTTTCAATAATTAGGAAACAGTTTTAATTATCACAAGGTATTATTGTTGACTTTAAACACAACATCCACAGCAATATTTAACAGAAAAACATAATAGCAAGAGAATACGCTCTGGCGACAAAAGCGCGCCAAAATCAACTATAGAGGTCAAACCATAGAGATAACAATAATAATAATAAAGAGGTGCCCTAATGTCCTATAGAAAATAGTGGATCGGAAAATAGATCAAGCTTATCAACTAAGCGTGTGTGAGTATATTTTTGACACGTTTTTAAAGTTGGTATGGTGCCTCCATATTATTCATTTCTCAATGGATTTTATACGGTCTGTGGCAACTGGCAAGTCTGTGGTCAGTTTTGGTCAGTTTCGTACACAGACGTATAAAGAGAAGGTTTCGTAGGTCTGCCCCCTGCTTGTATAACTTTTGACGATGAAATGGTATTCATTTGATGGCCTAAGGCCATTAAAGTAAAATATACCTTGATAGTATTGACTTAAAGTTACAAGTTCAGTACAACTGATTTCAACATGGAGCGTTATGGATCGTACGTACATATCTAATCGTATAAGAATGGATACACGAAATTGAGCTCTATTTCAATGACAGTATGGTTTATTTTACTTTGATGCCTTAGGCCATCAAATGAATACCATTTCATCGTCAAAAGTTACACAATCAGGGGGCAGTTTACCTATAGAATGCAGTTTACTGTTTAGTACTCTCCATTGACTCTATAGGAAGAGGACTTGGCATAATGTCCTATAGAAAATAGTGGATCGGAAAATAGCTCAAGCTTATCAAAATTTTCATAAGTGTGTAAGAGACAACACTACATTTTTAAACATAACAATAAAACAGATCGTAGCAGAAATTTTATTGCAACTTCCCTTAATATGGCGGATATCACAATAAAAACAAACAAGGTTATAACCTACAAATCACAATTCTCACTTATTATTCAATAGAACTTTTTCATTAAGCACTTAATAACATAAATGTCAACTAACAATATGATTTCCTTCACTTCCTGCGACATCAGAGGCTGCCAATGGAAAAATAGGAAAAAACATCCAAAATTGTCAACTCATCGGTAAGTACTATAAAATTCTTTTGAAACGTGTATATTGCACGGATAATTATCATAAAAGTGATAAATAACCTTTTAATTCATAAATAAAAGTTGTTCCACTATATTTTATATAATTTTCTTGGTATTTATTTAACCTTATTGTTTTGTTATGACAGCTGATCAGCTGATAGTTAATGTTCATAGATTAGTAGAAGATAGGGTTGTACTTATTCATAAAATATATCGACAGGATATGAGTATATTTTAATAGGTAAAGGTTACCAAAAGGAGAAGATAAACGCAAAAAATGGCTGGATATAATAGGTACTGAAAACATAAATCTAAATAAAAATGTGGTTTATGTTTGCTCTGGGCATTTTAACGGAAATTCATTTAATAGAACAGTGGATGTCTTAAGGTTACGGGATAATGCAATGCCATCAGCACATTTACTAGTCAGAATACGGAAATTAGGTAGACCAGAATCTCATGAAAAATATAATATTATAAAGGCAAAAGTTTGTGTGTATGTTTGTTCCTCTTCTGCGCCACAGCTACTGAACCGATTTGGCTGAAATTTTGAATGGAGATATATTATGTCCTGACTTAACATAGGCTACTTTTTATCCTGTAAAAATGCACAGTTTCCACGGGATTTTGAAAAACCCGAAATCTATATCTACAACTATAGGTAGATTACTATAGCAAACTTCCTTGAAAGTAGGTATAAAGGTTGGAAAAGGGAGTGGGAACGGGAACCGAAAATCCATGATTCCCTCGGGATTTGTGAAAAACCGAAAGTCACGCGGGCGAAGCCGCGGGCAGAAGCTAGTATAAAAATTATCGTAGTGGAAACCCCTATCAGTTTAATAATAATTTGTAGGTAGGATTAACTAATTAAAAATTATCGATAAATTTGTCGATAAATTGTATTACACTTTACTCTATGAACACACTTTACTCTATGGAGAACCGCCATTTTAAAGGAAGCATTTGTGCGTGTGTGAGTGTAGGTATGCACCACAGACGTATAAAAGGAAGCAGACCTAACATAACAAAAAAGTTGGCGTTCCAATTACGCCTACATACAAATTTCACGTACACATTGACAGTAAACAGGGCCGAACTCATGCAAGCGAGGGTGAGGGACTGAACTCGTAACGCGGAATCAGACAGGCGTCGTCGCCGTATTAGAAAGCGATTACGCGGTCATCGAGCGGGTGATTTTGTATCTATAATCGCGCGAACATTGAGATTATTATTTACGCGACGAGTCACTAGGCCCTTGAAAGTATAGTCAAATAACACTATTGCCAGATTAGTATAGATACTAAAGCGTAGCGTAGTGACTGACCTGCAGGCCTATAATTATCTGTGATATGAAATTTATCGTAGATACTAATCATTAATCTGTGATGAAATTAATTTGAAAACTACGGTAAAGTGCCATCAAATTGTAGGTTAAACCCTTATTTTACATTCTGTAACCTTAATGTCCAACTGGGATGCAGTTCATCATCATCAGATGTTACACAATGTAAAATGATGGTTTGATAATTATTTGATGGGCACATTTTCATAGGTTCTAACGTTTTCGTTCCCACTGAGATACAGAATAGGCCTGCTGATTGATGATTCGCTTCGTGCTCTATGTTTGACGTGACACTTCACTCGAATGAAATAGGTAGGTAGTTAAACTAGCGAAACGCTAGTTTGTAAACTATTTATCAAACTAACTTTTTACTAGTTTAACTACCTACCTATTTCATTCGACCTTTTTTTTTTTTTTTTTGACGCTGGCAAATGCATTTACGCACACCCTCCGGAAGCCTTACAGCGAACTGCAATGCTTCCGGAAGGTAGTGTGGGACTCAGGCAGGCCAAGAAGTGGCCAGAATACCCACTAAAACCCAGCGATGTTCCTCCGTGTCGCCTGGTGGCTGGGTTACGGGTACACTTGCGCAATCATCCGCGACCCAGCCGGCGCCGTCCGCCGAGGCAGACCCTCCACCGGGGGACCTAAAGGCCCCCTAACACCGTCTGAGGCGCACCAGGAACATAGTGGTGCGCCTCCCGACCCGAGGCGTCTCAACGGGCGACGGATACGCCATTCCATCACCCGGAGTTCCCCGCCAGAGGCAACCCTCAAGAGGGCCACACCCGCAGGCGACCCTCAAGAGGTTCACCCCTCGTGTAATTTTTTATAGAGGTTTTCTTCCTCGCGGCCCCTCGCTCAGTGCGTGGGGCCCCCGGTTCCGCTCAGTGCGGATTACGGGTTGCCCGACGGTGGCCGAAGCCAGCGCCCACCGGCCACAAAGACCAGCGGACCCGCCGCGCAGGGCGTTTCCACCCCCTCCGGTAATTTTTTAACGAGGTTTTCTTCCTCACGGCCCGAAAGCCTCCCCCCCAATTGTCGCCGCCCGGAGTCTCCACAGTCCACTCTGATGAACAGAGAAGTACCAGGAGCCTCCAAGCGGCAACCCCCTGCTGGTTTTGGTCCACGCCGGGTTTCCCCGGTACCTCCCATATCTGGGAGGCGTTCCCCCATCCGCCACCGGGGGGACGCGCCCGATGGGGGACCAGCAACCCCACACGGGACCTATTTCATTCGACCTACCTTACCTATGTAAAATGAGTAAAATAAATAAAAACAAACAAAAGTTTCAATTATTTATTTTTAAACAAAACTATTTTTTTTTTTAATAATTTCTTTCCGATAATTGCTTTGCTTTGCATTATGCTTCATTCTTAAATCAACATAAAATTTAACAATCACCTTAATCATTAATTGCAAATGATTGAAATCATGTTCATCATTGGTCTTAAACTCACTACAATTATTCGATAAATCAGCTATATACATTATCATGCTATTATAACTTATATTTCCTTTAATCATTTTTAAAACTTCTTCACACGATTGAATTATTTTAATCAAACCATTCGATGGGTAAATCAAATCTCCCCTGTCCTTTTTGTTGTCCACTAAATGTGCTTTAAAATCCTTAGAACATAGCACACTCGATGATTTGGGATACCAATTTTTTCAACCAGGCATTTCTTAGATTTTCGTCCTTTGGGAACCTGAAAAATGATTTCATTTTTATAATTTGTCCGTACTTTTATCTAATCAACCTTCAAAATATACCTACTAAATAAACCTTGAGCCTGAATACGGCCCTGTGAAATTGTACAAGTATATGAAACATCAAACAAGATCAGAGTATCAAATTATTGATAAATATTGCAACAGGGATCTACTAGAACCAAAATTACTATAACTATTTACGAGTTTTGGACATATAATAAATAGGGACTGCTTCTAAAATGCCGAACGATTATTATTAATCTCACAGTAACCATGTAAACAAATTACGAGACTATGGCACATGAAAACTTACCGATAAAAATTAATTTCAGGTGTTTTCCTATATGAAGAATTGCTGCACAGAGGTGCACTACACTTAACCATTTTATTTTAGTATTCTTGGATCTTATGACTTGATTTTAATGCAAAAATAAAATAATAAACAACTCGCAGGTTATGATCTTGTTTTTGACATCATTTGACATATTGCACCTTAGCTCTTATTTGTAGCTTAGCAAGATGGCGGTTTGCCTCAAGACCTATTTTTTCTATGAGTGCGTAAGTGTTGCAACAACAGAAAAAAAAGAGATAGAGTATTATATTTTTGTTGGAGAGAAACAAGCGAAGATATTATTTATTCTCTTAGATGTAGTTGTAAAGATTATGTTAGGTCTGCTTCTATTTTGTACGTCTGTGGTATGCACGTTAAAAAAGTAGGTATGCCAAGTCCTCTTCCTATAGAGTCAATGGTACTCTCGTTAGAGAGTATTTTTGTTCTGTGGTTTAGTAGGTAATCTGTGACCGTGACGGACGACGGTTTCGTATAGGTACCTATAGGTAGGTACCTACCTAAGGTACGCCCATTGCAATAAAATCACAACAAAGCAATTATGAGAATTATCTGACAAATCTGTTTACATTTTATTTTTGTTTTTGTTGTTTTGATAAGTTGTCTCATTAAATTATAATGTCTGTGAGTGCTAGTGCTGAGAACCTTTCGACCGATGCCCAGGTGAGTTTTATTAAAAAAAAGTCTATTCCACACTGTAGGCAATTTGAATTTGGATTGTAGTTTGTAGTTCTTTTAGTTTAAGAAAAGGAACAATATATTTGCGTGCCATTCTGTTTATTAAATTTAGATACGTAATTACTCTTTAGCACTACACAGGACGTTGCAAATGAGTCACTCATGTCTCATAGTAACCCTAATACGGAAGCAGGCAGCGAGCTCTGTACGCAATTCATTCGCCTGCTAGTATTTAAACGCTCTAAACGTATTTACTCGTGGTTTCTAACAGATGTACCAGATTGAATTAGATAGTAAAACTGACGCCATCATGTAAATATTCTTTGCAAATGTTATTTATAAAATGGACTGCTGAATATTTGATGTGCACATGAATGTCACTTTATTATTGACCTATTTGAGAAACGACTCCCTACTCACTAGACCCCCTCTCCTCACTAGTCACTGATATGCTCTGAACTTTTAGAAATACCTTTTGTGGAAGAGAATCTATACTAATAAATAAAATTGAAGTGTCTGTCTGTAATATCGAAATAACTTCCTCTTATTAAGCTCATAGGGTTATTTGAACGATTCTATAACCGAATCACACGTTTCTAAAATTTTTGTCTGTCTGTCTGTCTGTCTGTCTGTCTGTCTGAACGGGCTAATCTTTGGAACAGCTGAACCGATTTTGCCGGAATTTCACATACAAGTAGAGAATTAACCAGGGAGTAACATAGGCTACTTTTTTAACCGACTTTCAAAAAAGGAGGAGTTGTGTTTTTCTACCTATGTACACCGATATCTCCGAGATTTCTGAACCGATTTGCGTAATTTTTTTTTTAATCGATAGAGAAACATTGCGACACTGTCCTACAAAAAAATTTGGATTCCAACTCTAAACCGAAATTTTTCCGTTTTGTACTACTGTTTTGTTACTACTTACTACAGATAGGCTACTTTTTGTTCTGGAAAATCAAAGTTCCCACGAGATTTTTACAAACCTAAATACACACGGGCGAAGCCGTGGGCATCATCTAGTTAATTTATAAAATGAACCTAAATTAAAACAAAATTACAACAATACACAATTCAGAATTGCAACAATACAGAATGCAAGCAAAATTAAATTACAAATACAAAATAGGTAATTTAAATATAAAATCCCATTAATTCCACTGCAACACAGCATACAACCCAAAATGCTGATAGCTTTGCTCTTTAACCTACTTCAAAAAAAGGAGGTTCTGTATTTAACCCATATGTATCTATATGTATGTTCTCGATTATTTCAAACACCAAGTAACCAATTTTGGTGATTTTTTCACTATCGTAATCTATGTATACATTCAGGTAGGTTTTAGTATATAACACACCTAGTTATCATTCATATGTACGAAGTTACGCACATAGAAATGTATCCATATGTCACTAATATTTTTGATTGTTACACCAATTTGTCTGCTGAACCAAAGTCGGTTTAATTTTCCTAAAAAATAACTTGTTTGGATAAACAAACTAACTCTGACTAAAACTAAGGGAGGTGCCAGCTATTGGATTCTTATTAGACTTGATGACCCTTTTTGAAAAGGGCTTTTAGTGATTTTTCTTAACTAACAAAAATTACACAGTAAAATCGATAATTTCTTCACGCTTGTAATCTCTTGATAGGTTGTCAGAGCTCTATACTTCCTACTAACTACTTTGCTTGAATAATTTACATCCACTCTAAATTACAATGTCTGTCAGTTTTCTAACCTGTGAGGTGGTAAACATTTATAAATGCGTAAGAAACATGCAATGTTATATCATATGTGTTATATCATGCGTTTCAAATGTAACTATTGCATGAGCAATGCAATTTGATTTCAACATTATTATTTAATATCCTGCATACTAACTCATAAAAATTCTACTGATATAAAATGAGTGAATGACCAATCATTCAGCACATGAATTATTAAGATAAAATTAAAATTTAAACTGTAGACCATATTTATAAACTATAAATGTGACTTTGTCCGCGTGGATATAGGTTTTTATATAGGATCAGATTGGATGCCATAATCTTTTTTTGTACCTAAACTAAATGTAGCCTAAGTTACTCCTTATAACATCATCTATCTGCCATTGAAAGTTCCGTCAAAATCGATCCAGCCGTTTCGAAAATTAGCTGGAACAAATAGACAGATCGACAAACACAAATTTAAACGCATACCAGTTTAAAATAAGCAGTATGTTCGAAGATCCAGGTCCTAAGTTATTTGAACCCAATAAATGTCTGTCATTTCTGAACTAAAATAACACCTATTACCTTGAAATATTTACGGGATAATACTTAAAGTACTACCTTTCTAACAAAAAAAAAATGAGTTAAATCGAACTACACGTTAATGAATTACAGCTAAATACATGTTTAAACTTTCTTCCCCTCTCCCAAGGGAACCATGCTGAATTTCGGGATAGAAAGTATCCTATGTCCTACCTCGGAGTATAAACTCAAATCGTACCAAGTTTCATTTGAATCCATTCAGTAGTTTCGGCGTAATGTGCGGTCAAGATACAGACATACAGACAGACAAAAAAAAATTGCAGTTTTGGCTTCAGTATCGATTATAGAGTGCCCTCCAGTAAAAATTTTCAAAATATTTCTATGTACAGAATTGGATCTGTTACAGTTTTATTATATTACTAGCTTTTGCCCGCGGCTTCGCCCGCGTGAATTTCGGTTTTTCACAAATCCCAAAATCTCCGATTCAAAATAAAAATTACGAAAACGCAGGACACATCCGCACGCATTAGCTCCCTCGTTCGAAATCACAGATTTCGAAATGGAGATTGGAGCATGCACCCTCTTCACCGCACCCGCCCGCCGCGCGGCGGCGTACGTATGGCGGGCGCAGGGGCGCGCGGCGCGGCGCGGGGAGTTCCGTGCAGCGCGAGCGTCGGCCGTCGCGCGCAGCGAAAATACCTATCAGGGTGTTTTTTAACATAGGTACTTACCGATTTCAACACAACTCGTTTTTGAAAGTCGGTTAAAAAAGTAGCCTATGTTACTCCTTGGTTAATCCTCTACTTGTCTGTGAAAGTCCCGTCAAAATCGGTTCAGCCGTTCCGAAGATTAGCCCGTTCAAACAGACAGACAGACAGACAAAAATTTTAAAAACGTGTGATTCGGTTATGGTATCGTTCAAATAACCATATGAGCTTAATATGTGGTAGTTATTTCGAAATTACAGACAGGCACTTCAATTTTATTTATTAGTATAGATAAATAGTTATTAAAAACTACAATATATTTAAACTAAAACCCTTTGTTGTCCTGGGATAAAAGTACCCTACTCCATCCAATTATACAGGATGCAAGCTTACTCTGTGCCGGTCAAGATCACTTAAGTATTAATACCATTGAAGGTGACATACAAACAGACACTTTTGCATTCAATAACTCTGCGGGTTAAGAAGCTGAAATAGTAATGATTCCAAAATGCTGGTGTAGCAACTTTACACTGGCAAGCGGAGTGTCAGTAGACCCCATACTAAGTGATTCAATGACATCAGACGAGTCGCAGATAGCTGCTGGATACAAGTTGCACAAGTTCGCGACGAGTGGAAGTCCTTGCAAAAAACTATGTCCAGCTGTGGATGTCCACTGGACGAGTATTACATGGAGCATAAGTACAAATTTATTTAAATGATTCTTCAATCAGACACTAAAAGTATGCCAACAGGGGATTGAGAGAAGTATGTTGCACATCAAACTGAAAGACAAGTGGAGACTGACTAAAATTAGAAAGATCACAGGTGTGACAGATGTCTCGAAGAAAATCAAGAGACTTAAATTGCGTTGGATTGGTCATGTGGTAAGGTCTCCCAAATACAAATGGACCAAAGAGGTTATGTCCTGGTACCCCAGAGACGGGAAAAGAATAAGAGGACGGCCACCCAAAAGATGGGAGGAAGACCTGCCGAAAGGTTGGCGCCGATTGGCACGAGACCGAAAAAATTGGAAACTTCTAGAGGAGGCCTATGTCCGGGAAGGACAACCTGATCCGCAAAGTGCTGGTGTTACTAGTTTTATAGATTTAATGTGAGATAGAATAATTATAGCAATAAGGAATTAGTTATACTAGTATCTAGTAAGTTATGTATAAGTAGTAGATCAGAGAAAAAAGCTATTTTATTTTATTTTATTTTATTTTATTTTATTTATTTATTTATTTATTTATTGATTCTTTAATCATCTTCCACAGAGTTGTGATGGTGGCTCAATGTGTCTTGAGCTAGCCCTTGAAGGGGAGAGGCTGTGCAAGGCTGGCGACTGCCGTGCCGGCGTCGCGTTCTTCCAGGCTGCCATCCAAGCTGGCACTGATGACCTTCGCACTCTCAGCGCCATCTACAGCCAACTGGGCAATGCTTACTTCTACCTTGGGGACTATAATAAAGCAATGCAGTATCATAAACATGACTTGACTTTGGCAAGGTGAGGAATTTTCTAGGAGTAAGTTGATAATTATTTAACTCTCAAACATTATTATTTAACCGCACTTAGGCTCACGAATAGCACAATAGCAAATTCATGTATTAGATTACCGTCACAAGATCCTTCAGTCCAGTTCCTTGCTTTAAAATTTAAAAAAAAAAGTTTGAAAAGGAAAAATAGTTTACGAGGTGAGAAAATTTGATGACAACATATGATTGTAACTTCTATTGGTGTGCCTTTCTGCATAAGATATTGTATACCAGCTGTTTAAATAAAAAATTGGGTAATGTCTATTCCTTCCCTTCTAATAATGATAAAATAAAAAATGGTGCTCTGTTTTTGTCCTTTTGTTTAAATTCGTTTTTCTCTATCTAATTGTCTAGTCTCTAGTTGTAGCATAATATAATAGCAAGTTGTGGCAACCTATAAGTGGGTCTACATTATTAATGTAATAGTATAAAGTTTTTTTTTTGGTAATCTATTGATGCCCTTAACAAATAAATTAAACAATCTTCCTTCGTTTTTCAGAACAATGAACGATAAACTTGGCGAGGCAAAGGCATCGGGCAACTTAGGGAATACATTGAAAGTGATTGGCAAGTTCAACGAAGCGATCCAGTGCTGCAAAAGGCACCTCGAGATATCACGGTCTTTGGGAGACAGACTGAGCGAAGGCCGTGCTTTGTACAACCTGGGCAATGTGTACCATGCCCAGGGAAAACAGTTGGGCAGAGTGGGGCAAAATGATCCGGGGCATTTTCCCCAAGAGGTCCGAGACTGTCTTATGCAGGCCGTCGCTTATTATGAGTAAGTTTGTTCTTTTCTACTTAACATAGTAATATTTATTACTACGCGTTTCATTATCTTGTCCCTCGACCACTATAAAATCACAATGTTTCCAGTGCAGAGTGCATAAAATATTGTTATCAAGCACGGTGGCTGTCGCACAAAAGGTTTTAGTTCGACATTTCTGATACAAACTAATGTGTCGTTTTTATATTCCACCATTTATAACCTAAGCTTCATCGAGCGCCTATCTCACAATAAATAATCTTATGAAATTAGTGTATTGTCATCGGTCCTCGATAAATCTACAAAGTTTGAATGAAATCTGACCGTTTAAAGTGGGTCAAAATCGCGTTCTAAGAAGTCGGTTACAAACATACATACAGGTGAAGCTAATATAAAGCGTATAAAAAATGTGACACACATCAAATAAAATGTTAATAATTAAAAATTTGGCGTTGACAATAGCGACACGTCCATTGCCATTTCACAGTGATCAAGAAGAGTTTACAGCCCCCGCACACTGGGCCACTAGTGGCGTGGCCGGCCACACGTCGCGGAAGAGATTTTTCATATATTTTATATGTTACCACCGCACAGTGAGCGCTCGAGTGGCCGCATTCGAGCCACAAGAAAATGTATGAAAAATCTTCTCCGCAACTTGTGGCGGCCATAATCGTCGCCATTAGTGGCCCAGTGTGCGGGGACCGGGGCAATGAAGCGGACGAGCGCTAAAGTGAATGTGTAGTATGTTTAATTTTTTTGGTCTTCAATCGACCCTGATATAAGACTAAACAGAAGAATAAGTACAGCAAATAAGATCGACACAATCAAGATAAATAACATTGATACATATTATGCAAGTGATTATAGCAATTAATTTATGAAACACCCTGTTTATAATATTGCAATGCCAGCCAATCCTAATAGAGGAGTTGGCGCTAGCGTCGTTAAGTGCATATACCTATTCTCCGTATTTAACCTTAATTAAAAATAAATACGTGGAAACTTTAGTATATTTATGTGTTTATCTGATGCAAAACTGAGTGACAATAAGTGTGAAAGTATAGAAAAAGTTTAATGTTTTACTTAAACTATATAATAAGTGTTCTAAATATTATTGGGTGTCTACTTACATGGAACAATTAAAATCATGTATATATTTACGTAATACTGCAAAAAACATACTATAAACAAAGTGAACTCAGCCAGTATTAATTAGTGTAACACATCATTACAAATTAAACAATAAAAGTATTAATAGAAGCTAAAACGTATTATCATCGACCGTTGTGTTTCAAACTACCTTACAATATCAAAATAGTAGTGCAGTGATTGACGTCATATTCAATGAGTCGCCCGGCTGACATAAAAACTAGTTACAGTCTGACGAAAAGCGAAACAAGTACATAGTAAAATTGGACGCACTGAACATAGCACCCGTGGCGCAGTACGGCAAACAGTCAACCGATAGTAACTAATAGATGTTCAAACCTCAGTTCAATCCTCAGGCAAAAATTAAATATATATATATATATATTTTTTTTCTTTTTTTTTTTTTTTTCTTTTTCTGTAAATAAAAAGTTTATACAAGTACAAGTTTATAAAAATATGGAATCAACCAATTTCATAACAACAAGAAGGAAATGTATCTCTAATTCTTTAACTGACTTATCTATTCTGGACTCCAGCCATGAATATTCCTTAGCTGAAGCCTCCTCGATTCGTAGTCTACCAAATACATCAGCCATCGATACCAGCATTGTTGCGGATTTTAAAACTCAAATAGAACAGCTGAACCTAGAACTACAAAGCGCGCATGCCGAAATTGATAAATTAAATATTGAAAACTTAAACCTTAAAAGGAATTTAGAGAAACACCAAAAGACGATAAGTACACTCAAGAAAATTGGCATTTCAAACAATGTTTTCTGCAACATAAATACCCCTACCGCTGGAAAATTAAGAAAGTTATTTAATGAAGTGGATAGCAAAAGCCAAGCTGTTACTACTGAATCAAATCCATCAATTTTTAATCAAGAAGAAAATACTTTAGATATTGAGCATACACAAAAAGAATTACATATAAACGTTTGCAAAGAGAATACATCTAGAAGAGAAGAATTAAGAAATACTAAAACTAAAAGAATAGAAGAATCAGACAAAGTAAATACCATTACAATAAATAAATCAACTCGACAGTGCCCTAATATGGAAACCAAAATTACAATTAACACAAATACGAAACAATTGGATGATAAGAAACTGGAGAATAGGATCAGATGTGAAAAAAATCAGGAAGATACACAGCCTAAAATAGTTGTGTTAGGAGACCAGCAAGCTATAGGACTCTCATCACTTTTAGTCAAAAAATGGAAAGGGCGTTGGAATAACAATTATAGTATTACAGGATTAATTAAACCTAATGCAAAGTCTAGAGATGTGCTCAATTATTGTAAAGTTTCAGCCGATAGTTTTGATCAGAAAGATAGAATAATATTAATTATAGGCGCAAATGACACAAATCCTTTCGAAATATTAAAAGAACTTTGTTTAGCGTTAGATAAATTAAAATCAACAAAAGTATTTGTCACGCTGGTTAATTCGAACCCAACAATAAGTGAAAATGTGTTAAATATGCATATTTCATCGGTTCTTAAGCTATATAAAAATTGTACACTACTAAATTATAATGGCCGTAACTTGCCACAGTCATCGTTTATAAATTTGATCTCTGACCTCATAATACATGAAATTAGTAAAGTTGATTATGATAATAATTATATTATCTCAATTAAAAAACATTTAAATAATTTGAAAAAAGATTTACCTCCCAAAAAAGGAACTATCCCCTACTATTTTAAACTACTTAAAAATACAAATGTTCAAACCTCGGGAAGCGACTGCAGTACAAAAATTTCACCGAAAAAGGGAACTATCCCATTCTATTTTCAATCAACTAAAAATGATTCAATTCGCACAAATAAAAGTTTTTTTCGTCCCGAAATTCAAGTCTGACTTTGTACTTCTCCATCAAAACATAGCTGGCTTTCTGAATAAAAAAGATTTACTTGAAGCTACTTTAGCAGATTTTGTCTCGAAAAATATTAATATTGATGTAATATGTATATCAGAAAGTTTTATTCGTACGGATATGATAAATTTATTAAAACTACAGAATTATGAATTAGCGGCTCATTATTGCAGAAGTAATGAGCGTCGTGGTGGTACGTGTATTTTTATTAATAAGTTTATTAAATACAAACACCTAGATGAAATACATAAAATCGCCCGCATAAAAAGCTTTGAATGTTGCGGGATTGAAATAACATCACTCCAAATGATTTTTATATGTATTTACAGGATTCCGAACAGCAATAATATACATGAGTTCTTTATACAATTAAATAGCCTTCTACATTATCTATCAACTAAGAAAAGTAAATTTAAAATTATACTTTGCGGTGATTGGAATTTAAATATGTTAAAACCATCTAAACTCACCGATGAATTATGCGCTTTGCTTAGAAATTACAATATGAAAATACATATTACTACTCCCACTAGACAAAATTCCTGTTTGGACCTTATTGTTAGTAATGTTCACAATGCAACAGGCGAGGTACATTATTTAGGTCTCTCAGATCACGAAACAGGACAGATACTCAAAATAAAAATTAATAAAGAAAAGTGTACTCCATTTAAATACGTATACAGAAGAGATTATAGTAAAGATAACATCTCCAAATTCGTTTCCAGTGTATCGTCTATTTCATTTTGTGATACTTACGAAATAATGGGTCTTGAAGAGTCGTTCGACGACTTTCACTCTTTAATTATGATGTTTTATGACCTATGTTTTCCCATTCTAAGAGTTAAAATCCATAATAATTTAAAAAAAGCTACTTGGCTGACAAAAGGTCTAAGAAAGTCGTGTGTATTAAAAAGAAAACTATATTTACAATACCTTAAATCTAGCTCTAACAAAAAACTAAATAAAAAAAAATATGTTATTTACAAAAACGTTTTGAAATCATGTCTTCTCAAAGCCAAAGCTATTAGTAACAAACGATATATTATTAATAGCAAAAATAAATGCAAAGCGAGCTGGGAAGTAATCAAGGATGTAACGTCTACTAGTGACTCAAATTCGGAATTTAATAGTGTTTTAGTAAACGGTGTAGAATATACTGAACCAACAAAAATCTGTGAGTTATTTAACGACTACTTCATAGACTTATGTAATAAAGGCAATAACAATTCTACTACATCTGTAAATCATGTAGGAAATAATATTCATTCTATGTTTCTATCTCCAACTAGTCCTGATGAAATCTACAAAATAATTATGTCGCTAAATAATACGAACTCATCAGGATATGACTGTATTACAACAAAAAATATTAAACAGATTGCTCCATTTATATCTAATATTTTAAGTCACATTATTAATTTGTCATTTGAGCAAGGCTGTTTTCCGAGTAAATTAAAAATGTCAATAGTAAAGCCTTTGCATAAGAAAGGAGACAGAACACATCTAAATAACTATAGGCCCATCACACTGGTACCTATCTTTGATAAAATATTCGAAAAAGCGATGCAATCGAGAATTTTAAGTTTTTTAACAGCACATGACATTTTAAAAAAAGAACAATTTGGATTTAGGAAAGGTAGTTCTACATCTTTGGCTTGTTTCAACTTAATTAAAGAGGTGACAGAATGTCTCAATCAAAAAAAACAAGTAGTATCGGTGTTCTTAGACATGAGTAAAGCTTTCGACTTTGTGCATCATGATATACTTTTAGCTAAGCTCGAGAGATATGGTATGAGAGGTAAGGTTTATGATTGGTTATCAAGTTATTTACGCAACAGAATACAATGTACAGAAATCATGAAAATACAAAACTTAGAAAAACTAACCTTTAGATCTTCATGGAGATCTAACAACAGTGGCGTTCCACAAGGAAGCATATTAGGTCCTTTGCTTTTCTTACTGTACATCAATGACCTACCAAGTGTAATACCTCACAGTTGCATATTGTTCGCTGACGATACAACTATTACAATTAAATGCAATGACAAAACTAAATTTGAAAATGACATCAATAATTCAATACGTGACATAATTAAATGGTTAAATGATAATAATTTAAATATTAATATTGACAAAACTAAATTTATTCAATTTGAAACAACCAATTCAAAGCATCCTACCTTAAATATACATTACAACCATAGTCCAATAGAAAAATTAGATAATTTAAAATTTCTAGGTATAACTATAGATAGCAAATTAAATTGGAAGCCGCACATAGATGCCATATGCAAAAAAATAAATAAATTTGTTTTCGCCTTACGGCGTATAAGTCAGACCTCTTCGAGAGAGGCTTCATTGTGTGCCTATCATGGGTATGTGTCATCTGTGCTGAGCTATGGGCTTATAATTTGGGGTAACTCATCCGATCTCGACAGAGCATTTAAAGCACAGAAAAAATGTGTTAGAGCAATAACTGGCGCACATTTTTTGGACAGTGCAAGGCCAATATTTAAAAAATTGAATATCTTGCCTTTGCCTTGCATGTATATTAAAGAAATTTGCATATTTGTAAAAAAAAACAGTAAATATTTTAAGACTTATGCTGATCTACGGGGAAAGGACACCAGGCGGGGCAATAGATTACTATGGCCAAAAGTTAAATTAAAGCTATTTAGCAAAAATGTTTATGGTATGGCAATTAAAATCTACAATAAATTGCCCAAAGATTTAACTGACCTGCCTTTGTCCAAATTTAAAAGTAAAATCACTGAGTGGCTAATGGCCCACCAATTCTACTCAGTTAATGAATATTTTAATTCCAACATATAATTCCAATGACGCCTAATTAACGTGCAAGTCATTAGGCGCCGTCGATATGAGGCATTGTGAGTGTACACGCTACGCGACGCGAACTAACCGTTGTGAACCGACATTATATTAATTTAACTAAGACCTTGTAAGATTAAATAATTGCAACATAACTAAATTAAATTCTTACAGTAACTATTTTTAAATATTTTATTCTATTGACAGATACTTAATCAGACCATGACAGCAATTATTTAATACTATTATACTTTGAACTTATTTTATTTTATTTTGTACCAATCTTGCTTTATAATTAATTCTAGTCTACATTCTCATAATATAATATAATTATGTAATAATTAAAATAATATAAATTCATTCATAATATAAATAAGCATGCAAATGAATAATATTTAATATCTAATACCTAATGATAATTTAATAATTTTAATCCTATTTTATTGTATCTTTAATATTTATCATTTTATTGTACCTAAAATTGTATTTGCAATACCCAGACAGGGTCTCATGTACCTACCTATATTTAGCTATAAGCACCCACCATCAATTAATGTAAATGTACATGAAAGCAAATAAATATTTGATTTGATTTGATTTGATTTGATTTAGAATCAATATTCATTATTTACAAATTACTTTTTACGAATGAGTAGTTGTAGTCATATGGACACATTAAGAAACCAGTTTCTTTTTGTCGATACGATAACAAAAAATGTCTGTGGGCAATATCACATACGGTAAAAGTGAAACTTATTATTAAATTTTTACAATGCATCCAATACAATACAATACAATACAATTCTCATGTAAATATTATATTAAACATTAAAACCTTGTATGTATGTAAATGTTTTATAAATAAATTTATCTACTCTCATATCTTAAAATCCCGAATATGAAATCAAAATGTGTCATATATTGGACTACTTTATTCACATACATCTATAATATTTAAAAAAAAAATTAAAAAAATTCATTATAACACTACTTTGTTAGGAAATTATTGCAAAGTAATGTTATAAAATAATTTTTTCTACATTATAGTACAGGCGAACTGGGTTCTGGTATTTTTGAGCCATGGCGGGAAATTCGTGCGACCTCCTTACAGTAGATGTGTGTAACTGTACAAACGCGTTAAACATTGTGAATTGTGTTAAATTGCAGAAGAGTAACTACTAAAAATTAAGTTTACTTAAAATTAAGTAACTACTAAAAATAACTACTAAAAATTAATAACTATTAAAAATTAAATTTTTGATAAGCTTGAGCTATTTTCCGATCCACTAATTTCTATAGGACATTAGGACTCCTCTACTACTATTAATTTCTCTATGGTAACCCAGGCTGTATGGTCAACGATCTTGGCCTGTCCCGAAAGGGACAAACCGAAAAAGAAGAAGAATCTCTATGGTAACAACTGAATTTTGGCGCCATACGCTAGTTATAATATTTAAATTTTTTATTTGTTACTCAAAACTTTACAAGACATGGTTTTTATTGTGCGGAAAAATGTCTAGCAGTGATACTGAAGAGAATTTAACTCCACCTGACCACCGACCAACAATCTTTTGCCAGCAAAATCAAAGAAAACTCACGACAAATATTACCAAGATTTTATGGTTTGGATTTTAAGATATGAGTTTAGATAAAGTAGTGTATGAAACTCTACATAATTAGTTATTAAAACACTCGTGTAATACTATTAAAAAACTCGCCTGCGGCTCGTTTTTTAAACTAACACTCGTGTTTTAATAACCTCTATTATGCAACCGTTTCATAAACTACTATTAGGGTTCAAAAATGGAAAGTAGGCGGAGAGCGGTCGTCATAGAAATCGACTTGTATTCTATCTCATTCTCTCGCAGGCTAAATAGAATATGTATTTTGTGGTGGCGGCCATTTTGGATTTGCATAGTGCTATTCTACTAGTCCAGCCCTTGATCTGATACCCATATTGAGGGAGTTGTGAAAAAATATGTAATCCGCCATTTTGTAGCGGTGGCCATCTTGGGCCGATTTTCATCAAACAGCTAAGAACACTCCCGACTAATTTACCTTTCAAACGAAAAATTATAATCAGTTCAGCTGTTTGAGCGCTACGGTGGAACAGACACACACAGACACGTCAAACTTGTAACACCGCTGTGTACAGTAACTGTCACTCATCACATTCACAGAGAGAACCTGGAGCTGATGAGGAACCTCGGCGACCGCCAGGCCATGGGGCGGGCGTGCGGCAACCTCGGCAACACTTGCTACCTCCTGGGCGACTTCGCGCGGGCCATCAGATACCACACGGAGCGGCTGCGCATCGCCCAGGAGGTCGGCGACCGCGCGGCCGAGCGGCGAGCCAACAGCAACCTCGGGAACTCACACATCTTCCTCGGCCAGTTCGAGAACGCGGCCGAGCATTACAAGTTAGTACTGTATAGTTATATTTATAGTTATATTATAGTCAAACGAGTCGCAGGGAGCCGCTGGATACAAGCCTCACAAGACCGTGGCATGTGGAAATCCCTTCAAGAGACCTATGTCCAGCAGTGGACGTCGATTGGTTGATAACGACGACGACGACGACTGTATAGTTATTCTAAGTTTGCGCAAAATTTTACCAAATACTATAATAGTCTGATGTACTGTATATAGTCTGATTTTTAATTCGGTGGAATTCTGTTGTCATTTAAAAATGGAATGAGTTATTTCTATGAAAAATAGGGTTACCACCTGAAGTTCGATTTTACCCTAAACTAAAGTACCTGAAGTATCTGTCGGGCATTTGTCATATCTACATGCGGCAATTGATTTTTATTTATATAGTAAGTTTTAGAATTTATTATATTTTTTGTGGAAACTGTTTTATCTCTTGTAACATTAAAAAACGTCAGAATTCCACGGAATTAAAAATAAGAGTATACATATTGAAAAACTGTAATATGTAATGCAAAATGAACTCAAAGACGCTCATTTCAACGTCGTAGTTCAATAATTTGAATATTTATTTTACAACATTTCTGCTGGCGCTGGCTGTAGACGAATGCTGAATGTATTGGCGAACTTAAACCTTAAAATTAGCCAGTTTAGGTCCATTTTACTCTGAAGTCATTGTGTTTCGATCAGTAGTATTTAGTGAAGTTTTCGAGCTGTTCAAACAGACTAACCATACTGCTTTAGCATCGTTACGTTCTTTACTGTTTCACGTTCGTTAATTCATTAATGTAATCCCACCGCAATATTGAGTAATTAAGTTAAGTAACTAAATACCTTATTGATCTAGTGGTTAACATAATCGACTGCAGATCACGATGTTCCGGGTTCAATTTCCGGGTCGGGCAAATAATTGTTAGTTATTGGTTTTTTTCTGTAGTGGTGATGGTTATGGTGGAAGTAATTAAATGAACCCGCCACAATATTTAGTTAGTGAGTCTGTCTCCTACGTCCTTCTTTGTATGAGTGTTTGTGATTGCGCATAATTCACATGTATGCACCCACTTTGGATGGGTGGGTGTCGCAGAGGAAAAAATTGTTACGCTAGTGTAACTGTTTGTCTGTTACACTATTACTGATTAAATACGTTTTTTTTTCTTTCTCTCTTTTCTGTATGTTGTTCAATGTACTTACAATTTTTTTTATCATGTGACTGCTCGTACTAATTTCTTTGCGAAACATAAAATAGTTGCGTTCGCGTAGTTTCCAGTTCTATTATGTTGAAGAAATCTTTACTCGGAATAATAATTGAATTTGCAGCGAAATTATGTCCGCCGCGTGTATGCAACGCAATTTTTATACGAAGCAAACTTACAGGTGTTCATTTACGCATTGCGATTAAATTAATTATCCCTTGCGTAATTGCAACGCATATTTTTTTTATACGAAGCTACTACTAGATGCCCGTAAGTATTAACATTATACTCCGACTTTTAATTCGATGCAGTAAACTGACGGTTTATGGATTGCTACTTTTTGACGAAAAAAAAATGGGGATGGATGATTCACATCATCACAACATGAATTATTTTATTTTATCTTTATTGAGTTTAGGTTGACAACATTATTTTATGGAATGACATTTTGAAACGTCAGTTTACTGCATCGTATTAAAAGTCCGAGTATAGTAACCTAAGTCCAAACACGAGGAATTGGGTGAAATAGCCCTGACATACGACTGTTCTGATTGACTCACTTATATAGGCTGTCGTATCCTCTATAAGTATATATGTATTTACATACACTGGCATTTGGTATGAGGACCTAAATAGACAAAAAGCGAAACCAATGTTGATTATACACCCATAGGTGTGAGTGAGATAGAGTACAGTTTTTTAACGGACTTGAAAAAGGAGGAGCATCTCAAATCGTCGGGATATATATTTTTTTATATATTATGTTTTTTTACTCAAACCTGGACCGATTTGGAAATTTATTTATTTTTTAAAGGGTATATTTCCCAGGATCTGATGACGGGATCCTGAAGAAATCGATATGGGTTCTACTATCTCTATTTTACCAAAAAATTGAGATAAAATACTACTGAAACTAAACATGGCTTTATAATGTAGAGCACTGCGATTGTGTTTTATTATGAATCTTGAGAAATTAATTGATAAGCCAATAGGATATTTAATTTTTATAAACATACTCTGAGGTAATCAATTTTGCATTAAAAAAATTAAAATGATGATGATGCTCGCGCGCGTTGCTTTAGGGTTTTTTTTAAATCCAGTCTTTGGTATTTAGAAGATGAAAATTATATTTGTGCCGAATTTTGTCAAACTCGGTTCAGTGGTAAAGACGTGAAAAGGTAACAGAGAGTCAGATAAACTGACACACTTTCGCATTTACGACTAATATTAAGTAGTATGGATTTTAGATGATTATGACAATCAATGCATTGCGAATACTTAAGTTTTGTCAATGTTTTTTGTTACATTTAAGTGATACGTTATCGCAGTCTAAATTGCAAGGGTTATCTATATATATAAAAATGAATTCCTATTTCTTGTCACGAATTATCTTGGTCACGGCATCACGCGTGAATGGCTGGACCAATTTCGCTAATTCTGTTTTTGTTGTTTGTTATTGTCAGGGGAAGGTTCTTATGAAAAAAAAAATTAAGAAAGTTGAGCGGAACATTTTTGAAACCACGCGAACGAAGTCGCGGGCATCAACTTACTAGTCTTATTATATTTTGCCATTAAGACACTTGTCTCACCGCCGGCGAGAAAGCGACTAACTATAGGCTATTTTCTCGCTCAAGAAACGTACAACAGATATAGGTACTTTCCGTGTAAAACAGTTGATCGCTGACTGTTCACACTGCCGGCGAGGACTCGCTCCACTAGTTTGTCGCTGAGCGACAAGAGCTATCAAAGATAATAGTCGCTCAGCGATGCTCGCTTGGTCAGAACTCACGTCGAGAAACCAAAAGACCGCAGGACTGCCGCCGCGAGCGAGTGGCGCGAGTAATCGCCCGTCGCAATCGCACACTCGATTATAGCCCAGCCACAAAACTATCGGAACTACACACTCGCTTCCCGCTGCTCGCCAACTCGTTTCTAGTTTCTAGCTCTTCTCGTTCATCGTAGCCCAAGGATGAAGATAGTGGCGTGTATAAACTTCACAATTAACATCTAGGCCAGCCAATGAATAGGTTCTGATTTACGAAAGGTCAAGGAAAGTTCTAATTTTGTAAATTTGTTTTCTTCATATACTTCGAGTTTGCAACCTTGAGCGACAACCGCTCGCGCCGCCATATTAGACAAGTGGTACCGTAAACCAGTTTTTCGAAAATGTCTTTTCTTCAGCGCCACCACCTGGGTTAAAATAAATTATTACAAAATTATAGGGCATAAAATATCCGTCTATTTTTGCAGAAAACAGATGAATATGTGTCGCAGTGAAATGACAAAAACAGTTAAACAATTCGACCATCGTGATGAGTCCATACGGCTTTAACCCTTCTCAATCTGAGAGGAGAGTCGTGCCCTGTGGTGGGCCGGTGAGACCAGATCCGTGCTTCGTAGTGGGCCAGTAATGGGTTGATGATGATGATGACGATGTGCTAACAGGCGGACGTTGGCGCTAGCGGAGGAGCTCGGCGACGCAGCCGTGGAGGCGCAGGCGTGCTACTCGCTTGGCAACACGTACACACTGCTACGCGAGTACCGTACGGCGGAGGAGTACCACGCGCGGCACCTGTCCGCGGCGCGCAAGCTGCACGACCGCGTGGGCGAGGGCCGCGCCTGCTGGTCGCTCGGCAACGCGCACGCGGCGCTCGGCAACCACGAGAAGGCGCTCTACTACGCCAAGGAACACTACAATATTTCCAAAGAGGTCAGTTCACCGTGCTACTCGCTGGGCAACACGTACACACTGCTACGCGAGCACCGCACGGCGGAGGAGTACCACGCGCGGCACCTGTCCGCGGCGCGCAAGCTGCTTGTGACCTGGTTAGCGGTCACAGGTAGGGTAGGCAGTGAATCAAAGACAGGGTCGCGGAACAAGCCTTTATTCCCTCTTCTCCACCTCTCCACACTGTTTCACAATTAGTAAGAGCACGGTTCACAGGCCTGAGATGGTACGCCGCTGACTGAGGCTGAGGCCTTCTGACCAGGTGCGAGGCCCCCCCACGACCCAGCGCTCGGCTCGCGGAACAGGACGTCAGTAGACAAGGTAGTTCACAGAACCGGGAACCCCAGAGCGGGCATTAGACGCTGCCCATGACGCGCTCCCGCTGCAGTACTTGCCCAAGCCAAGTGACCGTGACAAGCACTACAGCAGACCTGCGCAGAATAGCCTACGCTAGTAGATATAGTAGGTGTGTGCGAAATATGGGAACTCACCCCAGCGGGTTTTGAATCCAGTACAGCAATAATTTTAGTCTTAGTTGATGTGTATGTAAATGGCCAGATGTTGCACTATAGCACTTACGAAGCAATTCAAACACTATGTTTAAAATATAGGTTTTAAATAGTAAAATAATATTTTATGGAACACCGTCGGCGTCTTCAGCTGAGGCGGCAGACACGAATGATGTGCTGCGTCGCGAACTCGTCTAAACGGGTTATATTTTTTGCCTAGGTAGGTACATTACTTAACGGCCGCTCGCATTTAAATCTATATATATAAAAATAAGTCGGGTTTTCCTTCCTGACGCTATAACTCCAGAACGCACGAACCGATTTCCACGGTTTTGCATTCGTTGGAAAGGTCTCGGGCTCCGTGAGGTTTATAGCAATGAAAAACACGCGAACGAAGTCGCGGGGGTCAGCTAGTCTATATATATAAAAATCAATGTCACTTTTCGTTGTAATTTTATAACTCAAGAACGGGCTCACCTATCCAAACCAAATGTTTAGGCTTTGTTCGGACTATTTAGTAGATGGTTTATGTGAAGTTTGCACAAAATTGGTCGAGCGGTCTTCATTTATCACATTTTTTGTAACAAATATATATTGGTCTGTGGGTATGGCATACACGGTAGGTGGCGCTGATGTCGGTATGTCACCGGGCAGGACGACGTCTGCCAGCTCCAAACGTACAACGTTACATGCTGCAATGCGACCCATCACCCATGTCATAGTAAATCGTTGTCGTATTTGAACACATACTGTTAATTTCGTCTGTGTCCGTCGTAGGTACGGTGTCCATACAAAAGTGCCCGTTTTACCTTTGTAAAGATAACATTAATGAGATCCAGCTTTCCCCACAGCTGGGCGACGTGCTGGGCATGGCCACGGCGCAGATGAACATCGGCGACCTGTGCAAGGTGCTGGGGCTGCCGGCGGACGCGGCGCCGGTGCTCCCGCGCGACGGAGCCGCGCCGCGCACGCCCTTCAACGCGCTCCGCGTGCGGCGACAGAGCATGGAACAGTTGTCTCTTATACAGGTACGTCAATGAATCTCATACAAACCTTCATCCCCATTTTTTTTGTGTGTGTGTGTGTGTGTCTGTTCCCCTGTAGCGCTCAAACGGGTGAACCGATTTGAATGCGGAATTAGAAAGGTGAATTAGTCGAGAGTGTTGTTAGCTATGTTTGATGAAAATCGATCCAAGATGGCCACCGCTACAAAATGGCGGATTACATATTTTTTCAGAACTCCCTTAATATGGGTATCAAATGAAAGGGCTTGACTTGTAGAATAGCACTATGCAAATCTAAGATGGCTGCCGCCACAAAATGGCGAATGTCGGGTGTTTTTTAAATTTTTAATTTATACTTGTTCAACTACAAGTTAGCCCTTCACTGCAATCTCACCTGATAGTAAGTGATAATGCAGTCTAAGAAGCAGAAGCGGGCTAACTTGGAAGAGGTATGTATACCCCTTGATCGGTTTCTACACGGCATCGTACCGGAACGCTAAATCGTTTGACGCCACGGCTTTGCCGGTAGGGTAGTAACCAGCCAGGGCTTAAGCCTCCCACCAGACTAGAGACAATTAAGAAATTATAAAATCCCAAATTGCCTCTGCCGGGAATGGAACCCGGGACCTCTCACTTATAAGACCACACCACTTACCACTGCGCCAAGGAAGTCATCAAACCTTTTCAACCTACTTGGGGGTAGTATTTCAAAAATTGCTAAAACACGTATTTATTTATTTTTAATCGAAAGATGCACGATTACAAAGTGCAGTTGTAACTCTGTCTGTCTGTTACGCTTTCACGCTAAAACCACCGATTTTGACGAAATTTGGTACATTGATAGATAGACTAGAACTTGGAGAAAGACATAGGCTACTTTTTATCTGGAAAAATCATAGAGCTCCCAAGAGATTTTAAAAACCTAAATCCACGCGGATGAAGTCGTGAACCCCAGTAATGTACTCGTATATAGATTAAGAATCAGCTAAATTGAAAATGTTTATTAAAGTGATGTGCCACACAACAATATTACTTACTAGATGATGCCCGCGACTTCGACCGCGTGGATTTAGGTTTCTTAAAATCCTGTGGGAACTATTTGCATTTCCGGGATAAAAGTTCCCTATGTCAATTACAGGGACGAAACCTCTACCTCTCGCTACCTCTACCAAATTTCGTATAAATCGGTTAGCGGATGAATCTTTAAGAATCCCGTGTGAAATCTTTCATTTTCCGGGATAAAAAGTAGACTATGTCTGACCCCAGGCTGTAAGCTAACTTTGTACCAAATTTCGTCAAAATCGGTTAAATGGGTTATGAATTTTAAATTTTTGTCTTCCCGTGGGAACATGTTATTTTTCCTGGATAAATATTAGTCTATGTCCTTCCCCCGGGATGTAAGCTATGTATATCTGTACCGAATTTCATCAAAATCTGTAAATGGATTATACATTATAAATTTTCCGTCTTCCCGTGGGAACATGTTAGTTTTCTAGGATAAAAATGCCTATGTCCTTCCGGGATGTAAGCTACCTCTGTACCAAATTTCATCAAAATCGGTTGCACTGTTGGGCCGTTAAAGTCTAGCAGACAGACAGACACACTTTCGCATTTATAATATTAGTACGGATGGTACGGAACCATTCGTGCGCGAGTCCGACTCGCACTTGGACGGTTTTATTTTATTAATTACTAGCGGACCCGGCAGACGTCGTCCTGCCCGCTATTAGCGCCACCTACCGGGTCCAATTTTTCCACTTATAAACCTTCCTCTTGAATCACTCTATCTATTAAAAAAACCGCATGAAAATCCGTTGCGTAGTTTTAAAGTTTTAAGCATACATAGGGACATAGGGACAGAGAAAGCGACTTTGTTTTATACTATGTAGTGATACTACCATTTACCATATACCTATCGATTGATGCGGTCCCCTTTGGTTGGCGAATGATACCAATTATGAAATTGAAACAAAGCTCTCTGTAGATAATAATCTCTGCAATACGTTGAGTGCTCCGATGAAATCACTCCGCAATACTGAATATTGTAACAGGAGCAATCATCTTTATTGGTCCCTACTAAATCCGATTAAATCGTCTGTTCCTGAAACTAAATGCACTGAATGTATGACAATAATATTTTCAATGTCTGGTTAGATAAAAGCGGGATAATTAAATGGATCTTACGTCGCTGTATTGTTTCTTTGAAAATACAATTAGATTAAAAAAAATTCAATTTACAATTTTTTTTTACGAATCTATGCAAAAGTTAAGAGTTGATGTGACGTACGAGATGTCATCACGAACATTCATCACAACACATTGTAGAAGATTACAGGAAATGAATTTCTAAGGGCGTGAGGACTTTTTCTAAGACTAAGGGCCTGTTTCTCCACCTTCTGATAAGTATCAGATAGCTATCTACAGCTTTTGTTTTTGTCACTTGACATAAAGTAAGAAAGTGACAAAACGTACGTTTAGGCTATCAGACACTTATCAGAAGGTGATGAAACAGGCCCTTAATCTCTGTATTTAAGAAAATAGTGCACATTTTAAGCCAATTTATCAGTCAATTTATAAAAATGTTGTTACGAAATAAAAATTTTAGGTAACTGTTTAATTTAGTATTGATACATTTTGTTAATATTTTTCAGTTAAAAAAAAAACGTAACGGGCCGCGTCATTTTTTGCGCTAAGAATAAATTTAGTCTGCCGGGCATAATCTATATATGTATATCTATAAAAATGAATCCCTATTTTCCTTGGTCACGGCATCACACATGAACGGCTGAACTGATTTCGTTAATTCTATTTTTATTTATAAAAATGAATCCCTATTTTCCTTGGTAACGGCATCACACATGAACGGCTGGACTAATTTCATTAATTCTATTTTTATTGTGTTTGTTATTGTCGGGAGAAGGTTCTTATAAAAGAAAAAAAATCAAGAAAGTTGAGCGGAACATTTTTGAATCCACGCGGACGAAGTCGCGGGCATTATTAAATAATTAATTTCTCCGTCATTTATTGATGGTTTTCAAAAATTTTTTCACCGATCTATTAGTTTTGATCTATATTTTAATTCCATTGTGTTACATATGATATTTTCAACATTAGGAAACTTTCTCATTGCCACCAGATAACGCCCGACGCAAAGAAGAAAGACGGAGAGGAGAAACAGGAGAGAGAGATGGTGCGCGGAGAGTCCGAGGAGGGGGAGAATCCCACTGAGATGTTCATGGAGCTGGTGGCGCGATGCCAGTCGTCGCGTATGGACGAGCAGCGCGCCACGCTGGACAAGGAGAACCGGCCGCGCGCCAAGCTGCAGAGGTCGGCCAGCGGCGGCAACAAGAACCCGTGAGTACTTAGCCTTATGAGCCCCGCAGGTTGCTGTTGCGCTGGAACCATGTCACATCAACATCGGCGTCACGTCAAACTATACCGCCACCACCACTACAACCTTTTTTTAAGTGAAAACTTCTTTAGGTGCGTTGAGCACTTTTTGGGTGAACAAAAATCATGAAACTCGCGTCATTGTCACCGAACGCCTTCCATGAATATATGTATACTATGTATATATGTGTACTTTTTGGGTGAACAAAAATCGTGGAACTCGCGTCATCGTCACCGCACGCTTCCCATGAGCTATATCACTTCCATCGGCAGTCCCCAAAGACTGCCTCGCATTTTTTTAACGTCCCACTGCTGGGCACAGGCCTCCTCTCTCATAGGAGAGAAGGATTTAGAGCTTAGACCCGCTACGCTGCTCCAATGCGGGTTGACGGGCTTTAACGACTTTTGTCACATGACAGTGATAATAACCGGGACCGACTGTTTAACGTGCTCTCCAAGTGCGGGGCTAAAACACCGCCAACTACCAACTCCGGGCTGGCACTGAGAATTTGCCCGACCCGGCAATCGAACCCGGGGCCTCCGTGATCTGCAGTCGCATATGCTAATCACTAAACCAACGAGGCAGTTAAACAAAAAAATTATACGGTTGTCAACAAAATTTTTTTTTAGAAATAAATTAAACATTCAGTTTAATTTATTTCTAAAATAATTTTCAGCTTTTATAAAGAAATTATCTTAATTCTTAAACTCCGCTTATGTAATCATATTCTTGTAATTCGGATTCGGATTGATAGTGTCTCGAAGTAGGAGTGAACTATTAACGAAACTTTCTGAATGGCGATATCTAAGGAATGGTGATTCCTAGGAAAAAAGTATAAAAAAATATTTTTGTAAATAATTTTATGATTTACAATTTTAGTCTAGATTGTATTTTTATAAAATTTACCGTTTTCGAGAAAAATCCAAACAAAAAAAAAAAACGAAAATTTGACTTTGACCTTGTATAACTTTTGTAGCAGACATGGAATCAATGGGGACTTTAGGCACATTATTTCTACTACTACCTTGGCTACTAGTAACTTGGCTTATGGAAATCGGCAAATTACACTTTTAGGTTATTTTTGCATCATTTCTTTCAAAATAGAAAACAAAATCAACCGCGCTCGAGATTTGAGAATGTCAATAAAACGTTTTTTTTTTTTTGAAGCTTTGTAAGGACTTCGCTCTGCGGTGTATTGGAGGACCCACGTGTAAGTGGGATTCGGTGTGAATTGTTTTGTTTTTCTTATATTTAATTTCGAATTTGCAATAGTTGGTGCAGTTTTTAGTGATTGTTGGTGGTGGTAAGTAAGGAGATGGAGGTGGAGGGCTCTCCCGAGCCTCCTGATCCGGGAGAAAATGTAACAATCCCACACTCGCCGAGCCTAGCCCAGTTTATTGCTTCCCGTAAACGTGGCGGGGATAATGAGGATATGAATACTCCCTCTAAGAAGTTAATTAATGACCCCAGCACGTCAGCTCCCTCCATCCAGGCAGTATATCTCCATCCGTCCCTATCGGAAGCCCCGAAGAAATATTCGTCTGATGACAAAGGCCCTTTCCTCGTTTATGTGTCTCGTGAGGTGCCCGACCCTTCGGCGGGTACTACCATTCGCGCAATTCACTTTGGTCAGTTCCTTCATAAACATAAGGTGGGTTCAATCTTGAATGATGGTGTCAAAAATGCAGGACGTAACAAAATCTCAGTAGAATTTTCAGACAGTAAAGCGGCCAATGAATTCCTAGATAATCCAGTCCTAGAATTATCTAAATTTAAAGCTTATATACCAACTTTTAACGTCACCCGAATGGGACTTGTAAGAGGCGTTCCCTGTGAATGGCACTTAGACGACTTCATTGAGTCACTTGTACTCCCTTCTAATTGCGGAGAGGTCCTTAAGGCCAGACGCTTGAACCGAAAGCAGACGAATGAAAGTGGTGTGACCTGGGTTCCAACTCAATCAGTTGTTCTTACATTCCGCGGACAAATCCTTCCTACCAAAGTATACTCATACCACACTTCCTTATCAGTCGAGACCTACCGCTTACCCACAATCCAATGTGTCAATTGCTGCCGTTTTGGTCACGTTAAGGCTCAGTGCCGTTCCACTCCACGCTGTTATAAATGCTCACAAGCCCACTCTGGTGACACGTGCATGGTAAACCTTGATTTGTCTGTTTGCATCCTTTGCTCTGGTAAGCATCAAGCTACCGATAAAAATTGCCCAGAACATACCCGGCAGCAATCCATCAAAATTGTCATGTCCAATGAGAACCTATCATATCAGGAAGCCTCCTCTAGATTCCCCCCAGTTCGCCGTTCCTATGCCGAGATGGCTAAGGAAATGTTTACCCCTCCCTCGTACTCATCCAGACCTATCCCCAACTACACATCCTTATCACAAACCCTATCCAAGTCATATAAACAAACTGTCTTCCGATCCCCGCGACCTAGAGCTCCTTTAGCAAAGGGATACGATAGACAAAGTCATAATAATATCATCTATAATGTCCCCTCCTCCATGGGCAACGGTTGTGCCCTAAACAATGATCATTGTTATACCCCCTCTTCTAACGATAACCTGATTGAAAATCTTACCAAATCCCTCTCCACTATTATTGAAATGTTTAACCAAAACCCTGTACCGTCCAACGTTGCTCAAATTTTCATCAAAATTGCTTCAGTCTTAAACAATGGCCTCGGTACAGCTCCTTCAATGGAACTGTAAAAGTATCCGCCCAAAAAAATTTGAATTAACATCTCTTATAAATGAACATAAACCTATTATCTTTGCCATCTCTGAGTCTTGGCTTCTGCCTGGCTCCCGTTTTCGGGTTCCAGGATATGCCTGCTTGAGGGATGACAGAGATGATGGGTATGCAGGTAGTGCTATTTTAATTAAGCACTCCCTTGCATATTCTTCTATTTCTCTTACCCCTCACGGTCAACAGTTTAATGCTGTAGCTGTGAGGTCTCTCAACATTTCCTTTATCTCAATCTATATTCCCCACCCTCATGCCTCCCTTATTCCTGATTTAAAATTAGTCCTATCTTCTCTTTCCCCCCCAGTTGTGGTGATGGGTGACTTTAATGCCCATCATACAACTTGGGGTTCCCACTCTTGTGATGGGTTTGCTACTCTCCTTTTGGAACTCTTTGACGAAGTCAATGTTTGCATTCTAAATGACGGCTCGCCAACGAGAAGAGTGTATCCTCATCAAAATCCTAAGGCTGCTATTGATTTATCCCTCTGCTCTCCCTCTTTAGCTTCTCTGATATCCTGGAATACCCTACCAAGTTCATATGGTAGTGACCATTACCCCATCCTACTCTCTATTGCCCAAAGGTCCATTCCTGTTTCAAAACCTAATCCTCTCCTTAAACATAAAGTACATAAAGCCAACTGGTCTGCTTTTGCGGATTCTGTTGACTGTCTCTCGGATACTTTACCAGTGATGAATGATGATGAAAATACCATTTTATATTACAATAACTTTGTTAGAATACTAAAATTTTCTGCTGACCTCCATATACCACTCAAAAAGACTGAACGAGATTTTATGCTATCCCCCCCGTGGTGGGATCAAGAATGTACTCAAATGATTAGTGAACGCAAAGAAGCGGAAAAGAATTACACATTGGTTATGTCCCGTGAAAATTTTTTAAATTACAAGCGCATTGATGCCAAATGCAAGAGATTATTGGCGAAAAAGAAAAAGCTGGGCTGGACAAAATTTTGTGAGTCTTTGGATCCCCGCTCTCCCTCCAATCTGGTTTGGGATAGGATTAGAAGGTTCCGTCGCTCTGTTTCAACCAATGATCCCTCATCCAATGATGTGACTATTTGGCTTGAAGCTTTCGCAGATAAATTGGCCCCCCCTTCAGCTCCTACTCAAAACAGTCTGACATCCACTTCACTCTCTCCAAGCTCTGACACAATGGACTCCCCTTTTACCTTTTCAGAATTAAAGTGCGTTCTGTCAGACTTGAAAGATACAGCCCCAGGTGAAGATGGAATTCCCTACTCATTTTTAATTAATCTCAGTGATAAAGCAAAGCTATGTTACTTAAATATGGTTAACAGGTTTTTCGATACAGGAATCGTCCCGGAACCTTGGAAGACTCAAATTATAATTCCCATTCGAAAACCTGGCAAGGACCCCTTAAATCCTAACTCCTACCGCCCTATCGCCCTATCCTCAACTTTAGCCAAAATTATGGAGCACTTGATTAAAAATCGCTTGGAATGGATAATAGAAAGCAGAGGTTTACTTGCCAAGTCCCAATTTGGTTTTAGAAAGGGACTTGGTACTACAGACAGCCTTGGAGTGCTTACGACAGATATTCGCATTGCCCTAGCCAAAGGAGAGTACCTTGTGGGTGTTTTCTTGGATGTAGCTGCCGCGTATGATAACGTCTTACTCCCGGTACTCAGGCAGAAACTGCATCAGCTGAGTATCCCACCGAGAATGACACGAATTATCTTCAACCTTCTTTCATCCAGAACTATTCTGGTGAAAACAAACTCTTTAAGCCTTCCCCCCAGAGTAATTTGGAAAGGTCTCCCTCAGGGCTCTGTCCTTAGTCCACTTCTCTATAGTATTTACACCTTCGACCTCGAACTTTCTGTCAGCAGCTTCTGTAATATATTACAGTATGCAGATGACATCTCTCTGTACTCTAGTTCAAAATCCATGGATGAAATTTGTACTCGTTTAAACTCTGCTTTGTATTATTTAGGCCAGTGGTTATCAGATCACGGACTTTCGCTTTCAGTCGCTAAGTGCAAGGCAGTCACTTTTAGTAGGAAAAGACAAATCCCCATCCCCAATATAGTATTTGAAGATCAACACATTCCACTTGTCCCCAAAACCAAATTTCTGGGCATACTTCTGGATTGTAGGCTAAACGGCGTTCCACATGTAGAATATGTCTTACAAAAATGCGAAAAAAATATTAATATACTCCGAGCTCTATCAGGGGTGTGGTGGGGTGCCCACCCATACACCCAAAAACTGTTGTATAATGCATTAGTGCGGAGCCATATGGACTATGGCCTTTTTATATTGGACCCCATAAATAAAACGGCTTTAGATAAACTCAATAAAGTTCAATACAAATGCTTGCGAATTATACTCGGAGCAATGAAGTCCTCCCCCACTAATGCACTCCAGGTGGAATGTGTTGATCCTCCAATCCTGCTTCGTGGCCATTATCTTAGTGATCGATTTATATGTAAAATTTTACAACTCGCTTCCCATCCGCTTTTAGATAAACTCATCCAGCTGTCTTCAACTATAAGACCAAATCAGAACCCAAACTGCCTCTTAGAAAGCTATACTAAATTCATTAGGCTCCCTCATCCAATACATTCTGGACCTAAACTCCCATTATTCTCCACTAGTTTTGCTAGCCTAACACACGAACCCAAAATTATCTCCCTGGGTCTTAACAAACAAACTGTAGAAGCTAACTCCAAATTTAATCAAATTATGTACAATATGTGTCTGACACAGTACTTGGCAATTTATACAGATGCATCGAAATTGTCTGCAAATGGCTGTGTTGGAGTCGCTTGTTGGATACCTAAATATAAAATAACCCTACAGTTCAAATGCCCCCCAGAATCATCGGTATTTACAGGAGAGTCAATAGCAATCCTTGAAGCTGTCCTTTTTGTTGAAGCCCATAACGTTAAACAATCTATAATACTGACTGACTCCTTAAGCTGCCTCCAAGCACTTAAGGCCAACCCTTTTCGTAGTAAAGCCCCTATTTCCATCATCTTTCAGATCAGGGAAGTCCTATATTCCTGTTAACAAAAAGGTCTCTCGGTTTCATTGGCATGGATACCAGGTCACATGGGAATAACAGGTAATGAGTCTGCAGATGCATATGCTAAACTTGCAGTCGAGATGGGTGCTCTAGTTCACTTCAAGAATCATGCCCAGGATCTACGGTCTCTCGCCAAAACTGACCTTAATGAGTCTTGGAGTATGATGTGGTCTAGGTCTAAATCTGTTAAGGGTAAATTCTATGGTTCAATTCAGCCAGACATCCCAACTCGTCCATGGTTCTTTCGTTATCGAAATGCGGAGCGTTGGGTTTTTACTACTGTGTGCCGCCTACGAATTGGACATACGTGTACCCCCGTGCATCTTGCTAAATTAAGAATCAGAGACAATTCATTGTGCGAGTGCGGTCTTGACGAGGGGTCGGTCACTCATATCCTTTTTTCCTGCCCTAATCTTGTCTTTAAACTTTACGATGTTCTCCCTCCTAACATTCCCCGCCCACTAAATGTTGAGTCCTTCCTTATGTTAGTTTTTAGTCGTTTTGTAAAATTTGTCTGTAAATATGTACATACTAACAAAATAAAAGTTTAAGTTTATGTGTTCTGTATATATTTTCATGAAACTATGTGTTTTTGTGCTGTTGTAGATAATGTGACTGTGATGTGACTAACAAGAACAAGAACTATTGCATAGTCGAGATAGTACCTATTATATTATATCGTAATTCTTGTTTGGAAATTCCCTCTGTGGCTCTTCCATTCAACGTACCATCGTTACTTGACATTGGCGAAGTGCATTGTGCTGGTTTGGCACTGGAAAAAGCCATCAAATCAAAGAAGAAGAAGAAGCTTTGTAACCCTCCCCACTCTCGTACGTTACTTTCAAATAGTCTGATTTTCAAAATATTCTTTTTTTAGCTCGTAATTAACCCACCATGCCTTAATCTGACGTGCCGCGTATTTCTGACCATCGGTTTTTTTTTACGCGCGGCTCTATATAAAGGGCTTATAAATATATGGTAGAGGGTACTCAGCAGGATGCGAGATGCTTCCCTTATGTTAATATGACGCGCTCAAGTAAATCCCAAAATCCCCTATTGGGCTCCCCTACTATAAAGAACCATCTCAGTTAAACAGTATGTCTATAATAGCCCGGTCAAAATAGACATTTCAATTAGCAGTAATTCCGACAGAGCTGAATTTTCGTAGAGACCTTGGCTACACTAGTTGGAATAATGTTTCAAAAGTTCCCATTGATCCCATGTCTGCTAAAAAAGTTATTCAAGGTCAAAGTCAAAATTTTTGTTTTATTTTTTATTTATCTCGAAAATGGTAAGTTTTATAAAAATACAATCTCGGCAAAAATTGTACATCATAAAATTATCTACAAAAATATTCTTTTTACTTTTTTTCCAGGAATCACCATTCCTAAGATATCGCCATTCTAAAAGTTACGTTAATAGTTCACTCCTGCTTCGAGATACTTTATCAATTTAAACATATTAAATATAAAATTTAAGAAATGTAAAAAGTCAGGGGCTTACTGGATAGATAAATGAACAATAATCGGTCGGAAAAATAAAATTATCACAATTTTTCAATTAGTTATGCAATAGTTAATTTGCTACTTGAAGATGAAAATTGCAAGTATGATAATTGTTAAACTATAAATTTCAGATTTTTTTCCTTTCTTGAAGCTATTCTTGAAAGATTGTAGAATAGATTTCCGTTGGATAAATTAAAAAAAAGTAATTTTTCCATTTTTTATTAACAATTTTCTTAGGTACAAAATTAAAAACTTAATTAAACATCTAATTTTACGACTACGAAAATTGTTAATAAAAAATTGCCCCTGATTTTTTACATTTCTTAAATTTTACATTTAATATGTTTAAATTGATAAAGTATCTCGAAGCAGGAGTGAACTATTAACGTAACTTTTAGAATGGCGATATCTTAGGAATGGTGATTCTTAGGAAAAAAAGTATAAAGAATACTTTTGTAGATAATTTTATAATCTACAATTTTTGCCTGGACTGTATTTTTATAAAAATTACCGTTTTCGAGAAAAATCCAAATATCACACTTACAAAAATAGACTTATAATTTAAGTTTTTAATTTTGCAACTAGGAAAATTGTTAACTAAAAATTAAAAAATAACTTTTTTTAAATTTTTCCAACGGGAATCTATTCTAAAGCCTTTCAAGAATAGCTTCACGAAAGGAAAACAATCTGAAATTTATAGTTTAATAATTATCACGCTTGCAATTTTCATCTTTAAGTAGCAAATTAACTATTGCATAACTAATTGAAAAATTACGATAATTTTATTTTTCCAGCGGATTATTGTTCACTTATTTATCCAGTAGGCCTCTAAATTTTTGCGTTTCTTAAATTTTATATTTAATATCTTTAAACAAATTTTATTGATAAAGTGTCTCGAAGTAGGCGTGAACTTTTTTAGAATGGCGATATCTTAGGAATGGCGATTCTTAGGAAAAAAAGTATAAAGAATATTTTTGTAGATAATTTCATGATCTACAATTTTTGCCTGGACTGTATTTTTATAAAACTTACCGTTTTCGAGAAAAATCCAAAAAAACCGAAAATTGTGACTTTGACCTTGAATAACTTTTTAGCAGACATGGGATCAATGGGGACTTTTGACACTTTATTCCTACTGGTGTACCCAAGGTTTACCAATGGTGTACCAAAACTCAGCTCTGTCGGAATTACTGCTATTTGATAACATTTTTACGTCTATTTTGACTGGGTAATATCCAGTAGGTAGTGAAACAGGCCCTTAATCGTTATAAAATTTCGTTTTAAACCTTCTCGCGTATTGGTGAAAATCGAATGAAAATTTCTACAGCAATTTCTGAGATTAGCGCGCACCAGAAAATTAAGTCGGCTATCCGTGAGCTTAGTGCCGAAAGCTGTTTATACTGAAGTGCTGTATATGAAAACAATATACTCTCAAATGGTTCTATAAAAAGCTGTGCTAATACCATGCTACTGGTATAAATGGTGATTAATATGCTTTTACTTTTACATTTTGACGTGATAACGTCTTTTAAATCGATGAACGCCGACCGCACGCATGGAAAAGCATGGCTCATCATCACGTTCCGCCTAAGCCGAGCGTGCAAGCGAGAGCGTGGTACATGCGATACAGAGGCACGATCGGCATACATATATATATGTGTTCTATAAGGTTTTCTTATGACGTTATCACGTAAAATTATCGTCTGTAAACCGACTTTACAGACAACCAATTTATTTACTTACAAATGTTTCTATAAACATCGGCACGTACATCGAACGCGGAAGGAAAGTGGAGGGGTTAGCTAAGGACGCCCCGCGCACGTTTGTTTCTATTGTATTGTTATTGCGGTTAATTTTTATTGTTATATTTTGTTAAGATTGAGTTTGTTTGTACAGTGGACGTGCGCGGGGCGTCCTTAGCTAACCCCTCCACTTTCCTTCAGCGTTCGATGTACGTGCCGATGTTTATACTAGAATGTACTTGTTTACCTTATAAGACAACTGAGGAAAAACTGACTTTATCCATATCCAGACGCGTAAACAAGATGCTATCTTACCACCACGTGACATCTCAAGCTTATCGCGCGGTTATCGCTAACATCGCACCGCTCTTGACTGTTACACTTCAGCTCACGATGCTAGGTTATTATTATATACATTACTTGAACGGGATTGTTCTTACTAATTAGTATTTCCTTATATAAGCATACCCGGTGTGTTTATTTTTTGTGTTTTTGGGTGATAAGAGACCTAAACGGGACTCCGAAAATGTCAAGTGTAAGGTAAATAATTTGTTTTTAACTAGTTTATTATTATAGTAAATAAAATATAATAATAATAATATAGGTACCGCAAGGCAAGCAACCTCTTGTAACTGCTTTAAAGATTAACGCTGAAGCTAGGTACTCGCGCGTTTCTGTGTAACTACTCGTAGGTATTACGAAGATAGATCCGAAATTAAGCCTAATCTATTAGTTTGTACATTGTCTAATCTAGGCTCCTTTCTCTCTCTCCGCATCTTATTACTCACTAGATGATGCCCGCGACTTCGCCCGCGTGGATTTAGATTTCTTAAAATCCTGAGGGAACTATTTGCGTTTCCGGGATAAAAGATGCCTATGTCATTTCAGGGACGAACTCTACCTCTGTACCAAGTTTCGTATATAAATCAGTTTAACTCTTTAATTTGTCCGCGATAAAAAGTAAACTGGCTGACCCCAGGCTGTAAGCTGACTTTGTACCAAACATCAAAATCGGTTAAACGGATTATGTATTTTAAATGTTTTGTCTTCCCGTGAGAACATGTTCAAGGAGCTATGTCCTTCCCCGGGATGTAAGCTACCTCTGTACCGAATTTTATCAAAATCGGTTACACAGTTGGGCCGTGAAAGGCTAGCAGACATACAGACAGACATACACACTTTCGCATTTATAATATTGGTATGGATTGCTGCTGCTGAGGGTCGTGCCCGTTCTATAATTTAATAAATCAAATGTGATGGTATGCATTTTCTTAGAATAACAATGCGGTAGACAGATACCTCCGCATTTAGACCTTACAACAAACAAAATAGTAAAAATATAAAACAAAACTATAGTTTTGTTTTCAAAATTATTGATTGATGGCTTGTTTTTCAAAATGCCATGGTAACTGTGGATTTTCCAAGATAAAAAGTTTCAAGATAAACAGCCTATGTGTTAATTCAAGCCATGGTCTATCTCCATTCAAAATTTCAGCCAAATCGGTTCAGTAGTCGCGGCGCTAAAGAGTAACAAACATACACACACACACACACAAACTTTCGCCAATATTAGTGTGATATTCACTTCCAAAGCGTCACTTTTCAAAATTTTAAGGAATCTTCGTGCGTAAAGACACCAACTGCGAACATTATAACGAAATACGTAAAAAATATTCTTAAAAATTAATTAAAACTTAATTATACCATTACCAAACCTTGATTTGCGTTGTCTTGTCGTTAGTAGGTATGTCTCATCCGTAAATGAGGAATGAGCAACAAGCTTTCACTCACGACTTAGGGCTTACTCTAGAGCACTCTAAGTCAAGTCAATTTACATCTTACTATAACCTTAGAATTTTGATGATCGGTGGTGTGTCTCAAAACTAAGGAACTTTGACTTGCAATAGTTCATAAACTACGTATGTGCCTAGTTATGTTTGGTTCTCTTGGCCACTGAAAATTCATGCTTTATCCACAATGAAGTTACAGGGGGTCGAAAATGGCCCGAAATGTTTCGAGAAAAGATAGACGGCACTGCCGTGCTCCCAGATGAGATGTAACGAAAAAAAAAAGACGTGTGGCACTCGGGGACTGCCGCGGTAAAGCTATTGCATAGCATTTTTTATCAACTTATGCAATTATAATTATTTATTTATGCAGTATTTTTCGCCGATACAACCAATGCCACCTAGAGGCGAGTTGCTGAACCAAAGAGACAAGCGTGATATTTCAAAAAAGTCATTAAAAGTTCTGCTATTCATCCGCCGCATAAAGTGCCGGTCGGAGTGGGGGGTGTTAGGTTATTTTCGTTACGGAATTTCTGGATTCGGTCTCCACGCTCAAGGCCCGCGATAGAAGCTATGCAATAGCTTAAAAACAATATTAATAAAATATTTTCATCATTTATTTTTATTATAATTTACGTATACACTTAATAAAATAATAATAATAAATATCTTTATTGACAGACATTACATCCATTATTGTAAGTATTTACTTATAAACTATGTTAGTAAGTTATAAATATCTTATTCTTATTTATTTATTTTCTTTATCTAATATACAGCTTCTATATTAATAATTTCGTGCAGGGGTACGGTAGACTCGATCGAAACCTTATAAGAATAACAGGGCACGAAAAAATATTGATTTCGAGTCGACAACATATATCCGCAAAATTCGTATTATGGAGAATTTCGTTAAATTCTAACGGCACTGACAAACTACAAATCGCGTCCGCCATCCAAACAAATCACAGTCGTCTTGGATACGACTGGTCAATTTGACACATGACACATCGCGTGCGTCGCGCCAAAGGAGTATCCATCACAAAGAAATGTGTGAACTCATGTGACCATAGAGATAGTATAAAATCACTACGTTTATTCATGTGACTGTGTAAAGCGAAGCGTCTTGCCGGAAATATTGAATGAATCCTATAGAAAGTACAGATTAGGAAAATGAACGAAATAATGGCAATGTTTACATAATAAATCGATAAAAATTAAATAAAAATAAACAAAGTTCCACAGAGTTATTACTGTGGGCTTGACAGCACTCAATGTATGTTGTCGATGGTTGGTTTTACATTCTCTATAGTAAAATGGGAAATAAAAAACTTATCTTCAAGGGCCCGCCCCGTTTTCAAAAGTTCCAAACACCCAAAAATCTATGCCGCTGCGCTCGGAAATGTACCACAGAGTATAAAAAATAGTACGTTAAGTCGTAAGACGACTGCCAACATTCGCGCGCTGATTTTATTCGTGTCGTAAGATCAGAGATGGTTTTCGACCATAGAGATAATAATAATAATATAGAGTTGCCCTAATGTCCTATAGAAAATAGTGGATCGGAAAATAGCTCAAGCTTATCAAAATTTTCATAAGTGTGTAAGAGACAACATTACATTTTTGACATAATAATAAAACAGTTTGAGGCAAACTGAAAACAGAAGATGGCCTCCTTAAAATGTATACATGAACACTCACACACGCACAACTTGAGACATCACAATGAACAGGCACCATTTTATGTTTTCGGATTGTGCATGTATGATACCTAATCTAAGCGTGTGTGAGTGTATTTTTGACACGTTTTTAAAGTAGGTATGGCTCCTCCATTATTATTATTATCTCTATGTTTTCGACATTCGAGCGGTTCAAAACTAAATACTTTTCTTCAGTCGTTGACGTTTCGTGAAAATATTGTTTTTGACAATGTCTAAAATTCAAATAAAATTCAAATGTCATTTAGTTTTGCAGTGATTTATTTTGTTTGGATTACATACTATGCCGAAAATCGTAAGTATTTCATAAAATCTTTCATTGGTCATGTCTGTCTTTGTATGGTCTTTTGTTTGATAATACCTATATGATACAATTTTGTTAACAGCCGAATCTCCTTGCATTTGGAAAACATTGTCACAATTGTGGAAAGTGGATGCAGCGAAGAGCTCTTCGTAAAGATGGTAAGTAGTATTTTGGTAGGTATGTAGGCAGGTTGTATTTTTAAGTGAGTTTTGTTCTATGTTTTTTTTTTAAAGTGTGGATTGTTAGACTTTCTGCATTCAAATAAAATAAGTACTTATTTACTTCCAGTGGCATGCAATTTTTGTAATGGCAAAGTATTTGCAAGAAATTGCAAGCAAATGCAAATATGCAGTCGATGTGTGGAATGCGACAACATTATACTCGGTAAGTGGCTCAATATTTTTTCTCTATAACCCAACAACAACTCAATAATAAATGACCACAGCATAGCCTGTGTTGAGATGTCATGAACACATACAGAAACAGACACTATTTCTTGATAATGAAATGGACCCCTTCATGCGCAAGTTCAACTTGAACTTGGCTGTTTCTTATTATACAATTGGACATTATTAATTGTATAATATATTTTTGCAGATAATTTCAATTATTGCGAGTGTTGTGGCCTAGAAACAATTAGGCAGTTAAGAATAACCAAGGCTCGGGCACTTTCAAACATTTTTCCAAAAAATCAAACTGCTCCTGTTGCATCTGTTAAATCACTAGCTGCCTCTACAATACAGCCTGACAAATCCCAAGATTTATTTGATGACTTTCGGGTAAGTTAATGGTGCAGGTCACCAAGTACAATAAAATGAAAAATAATACTTATTACCAGATAGAGGTATGAGGATATACCTACATATATAAACAATACTTAATATTATTTGAATATCTGTCTAATATATTTTCTCCTTTAAGGTCGATAACGAAGAGTTGACGCTAATCGAAGAGTCACTGGTGACTGATGATGTTTCTTCGGACAACGAGAAAAAACAAGAATCAATGCTACCAGTCAGCAATGATTCTATTTCTTTAGAAGAAGAGGAGAAAGAAAACATATCAAATGGCTGGCAGACCTCAACGTAAATATTCAAGCAGGTTTAGTACAGAACATCAGCCCCCCAGGAATAACTATGTATATTTAGCACTTTCAAATAACACCATTCAAGTATCATTCAGTTGGTTCTATGATTTATGAAGGTATTCAATGTCAAGCACTTCATTTTTTAGGTGAAAAAATTAAAATTATTTTAAAAACCTATTTACCTACTATATATATTATTAAACACAATGAACGCTATACGAATCTATGCTTTACTTTCCTTTAATATTCCTTGAGAACCAATGACTACAGAAATATCTACCTACATTTTTTACCTATATGTGTATTATGAGTCCCCCGAGCGAAGCCGGGTTTTCTTCTAGTAATATTAATATATCCGCTGTCGTTTCCTATACTTATTATTGAGTGGTCGTCATTATTACTACATTCCTATCCATTGCATGCATTTTTAATTCTATGCACCAACGGATGAATGAACGCACCTGTTAGTAGTGTAGCACAATCATACTAATATATATATATACACGTACTCTGTACATTGCATTAACGTTTGTCAGTTATCACTGATCAATCACAAACAAGCTTCTGATAACCGCACTATCTTGTCTCGGTGTATAGCGTAAACAATTCCCTAAGTAACGATCCCTTCGCGTAAATATCACCTAAATCTAGACATCATTTGTAGCTTTTAGGTTTAGCATTGAACTTGAAAAAGTAATTGGGTTTTTCTGTCAAGAAATTCTCAGTGCCAGCCCGGAGTTGGTAATTAGCGGTGTTTCACTCCCGTGCCTTGAAGGGCACGTTAAGCAGTCGTTCTCGGTTATTTTCACTATCATTTGACAATCGTTAAAGCCCGCCAACCCGCATTGGAGCAGCGTGGCGAGTCTAAGCTTTAAATCTCTCTCTCCTTTGAGCGAGGAGGTCTGTGCCCAGCAGTGGGACGTTAAAAGGCTGTAGTAGTAGTAGTAGTAGTAGTTAGCCTTGAACAATGAGGAAAAACAAATCGTTGTTAGACATCACCTTTTCGGGCTGAGGAAGGTAAAATTTAGCAATTGATAAGTCCGGAAAATACCTAGAAAACAGATTTATAAAAAGTTTTCAAGAAAATATTACATATAAGCTAACTTGCTCCGCCTACGGTCGGTTGAGCTTTGTTATGATTAAATATATACCTAGAGGCATATTGAAATGATTTAAAAGTCCGTGGATGCTGCATTGAAAACCTCGAAGATTGAAATGGAATGAAAATTGTATAGAGATTTTTGAATAACTTGAAAATGTAATTTTTATATTATATATTAGGAAAAATGGCAGTCAAGGGCTAAATTGTAGATGAATAAAAAAATTACACGTTGAAAATTAAACGTAAAAATCATACGTAAGCCGAGCACTGTCGTGCTCCCAGATGCCCTTGACGAGCTCCCTGGCGCAGTGGTGAGTGCTGTGGTCTTATAAGTGAGAGGTCCCGGGTTCGATTCCTGGAAGGGGCAATTTGGGATTTAATAATTTCTAATTTGGCTCTGGTCTGCTCTGGTGGGAGGCTTCAACCGTGACTGGTTACCACCCTACTGTCAAAGCCGTGCCGCCAAGTGATTTAGCGTTCCGGTACGATGCCGTGTAGAAACCAATCAGGGATATGCATACCTCTTCCAAGTTAGCCCTTCTAATTAGACCCTATTAATAACCCTATTGATCTTAGACATATATAAATACTAGTATTGCGCGTGGCTGCGCGGCCCGCTAAAGCGGACCGCGGGGTTTCGAGTAGTCTGGTTTGAACACTCCCCACCTATCTTCAATAACCTGGTCGCGGCCGTGGTCCTCACCCATCTCTGAAATCCTCAATCATCAGCTCTCCTCTCCATATTTTTCCTCCGGATGAATTTTTGTCTTCTATAAGAAAACATCAGTGAAAAAAAAAATATGTATGGAAAAATAAATTCCGCAATCATGTTTTTTTTTTGTTCATCAAATAGACCTTTGAGGTCTTGATCATCTTTTGCCAAAAAAACCACTCTTCCATCTTTTATACTCAGTGAGATAGTCATCGACGAAATTTGTATGGCCGCCATCTTGAATCCAGAATTTTTGACTTTTTTTTCAGCACATTGTCAATTGGATGAGGTTTCGAGTGAATTATATTTCTCCATATTTTTCCTCTGCATGAATTTTTGTCTTCTATACGAAACCATCATTAAAAAAAACTTTTTGTGTGAAAACATAAATTCCGTCATCTTGTTTTTTTTCTGTTCATCGAGTAGATTTTTAGTTTTTGATCATATTTTTCTAAGAAACTACTTTTCCATCTTTTATACTTGGTGAGATAGACACCGACGAAATTTGTATAGCCGCCATCTTGAATCCGCCATTTTGTTTTTTTTTTTCAACTCAGTGCCAATTGGATGAGATTCTGAGTAATTTTTTTTGAGCACCTCCCATCTATCTGCAATACCCTGCCCGGGCTCCTCATCCATCTTCCAAACCCTCAATCATCATGTCTTCCCATATTTTTCTTTGAGAGTTCTCCAAAGAACCGCATCAAAGCCTTGCATAGTTTACAACTTATAGTCTCTTCAATATTCGCCATACATTTTCTATGGAAAAATAAATTCCACCATTTTGAATTTTTTTCTATTCATCGAGTAGACCTTCGGATCCTGATCATCTTTTGCGAAGAAACCACTCTTCCATCTTTTATATCCTCCGAGATGGACACTGACGAAATTTGTATGGCGGCCATCTTTTTTTCGCCATTTTGAATTTTTTTTCAGCTCACTGCTAATTGGATGACGTTTCGAGTGACATTTGCTCGAGCACCCCCCACCTATCTTCAATACCTTAAGCGTGCCATTCGCTCGTCTCTGAAATCCTCAATCATCAGCTCTCTCCATATTTTTCCTCCGAATGAATTTTTATCTTCTATACGAACCCATTAGTGAAAAAAAAATTTTTCATACAAAATTGTTCAGGAGAGGCGATCAATGAGTCAGTGAATCAGTGAGTCAGTGAATCAGCACGAGCAGCTATATATATATTAACTAGTTGCTCGGTGCGCGAGCTGCTAAAGCAGCTCGCGGGGGGGCTTTCGACATGTGATATTCATCTTCCAAACCCTGAATCATTATGTCTGCCCATATTTTACTTGAGAGTTCTCCAAAGAACCGCATCAAAGCCTTGCATAGTCAATAGTCGCCATACATTTTCTATGGAAAAATCAATTCCGCCATTTTGATTTTTTTTCTATTTTATATAAACACACAGACATCGCGAAAATAAGAAGTTTGAGTACTAACAACATGGGGCTGCACCCTATAGTACCGCAGATATAAGCTTTTAAAAATCTGATCACGTGAGCATATTGACATCGGAAAAATAAGAAGTTTGAGCACCAACAACATGGGGCTGTACCCTATAGTTTTTGAGATATAAGCTTTCAAAAATCTGACCACGTAAGCAAACAGACATCGCGAAAATAAGAAGTTTGAGTACCAACAACATGGGGCTGCACCCTATAATTTTGGAGACATAAGATTTTAAAAATCTGACCACGTGAGCATATAGACATGGCGAAAATAAGAAGTTTAAGTACCATCAACATGGGGCTACAGCCTATAGTTTCGGAGATATAAGCTTTGAAAAATCTGACCACGTAAGCAAACAGACATCGCGAAAATAAGAAGTTTGAGTACCAACAACATGGGGCTGCACCCTATAGTTTTGGAGATATAAGCTTTTAAAAATCTCACCACGTGAGCATATAGACATCGCGAAAATAAGAAGTTTAAGTACCAACAACATGGGGCTGCAGCCTATAGTTCCGGAGATATCAGCTTTGAAAAATCTGACCAAGTAAGCAAACAGACATCGCGAAAATAAGAAGTTTAAGTACCATCAACATGGGGCTACAGCCTATAGTTTTGGAGATATAAGCTTTTAAAAATTTGACCACGTGAGCATATAGACATCGCGAAAATACGAAGTTTAAGTACCAACGACATGGGGCTGCAGCCTATAGTTTCGGAGATATTCACCCGTCTCCGAAATCCTCAATCATCAGCTCTCTATATATTTGTTCTCCGAATAAATTTTATCTTCTGTGTGAAACCATTTGTGAAAAAAAATTCTTACAAAATTTTACAGGAGGAAATTTGTAGGGAAAATCTCGAAAACTACCCCAAATGTGGCAACACTGTTTACATTACTCGACATTGCCGGTCAAGTTACATAATCGATTCATACATGTCAACTTTCCAAAATGTTGCCAACTGCCTCGAAAACATGATCAAAATCAATTCAAAAACACAAAAAATACAAAATGCCTGTCAACTCGTTTTACAGACACATAGTAGAAAGTTTTATAATTTTACCATTAATTAGGATATACCGTTGCTTATGACGTTTCAATTTTACATCTCGCTCGCATCCAGGCGAAATGATTGCCCCTGAGAAAGACCATGTCAAGAAAATCTCTTTTTCTTTGATAAATTCCAGTGTTGCCAGTCCTCGATGACAAAAATACCCAAATCTCATTTTTCGTGTTCGCTCATACTCGGATTTTGCAAAAAGTCCGTATTTCGATTTTTTTATTTTTGGGGTAAATCTTGAAATTTCCCCAAAAGTGGGGTATTTTTTTGCACCAATCTATACTTCGAATCTATACATACAATCGCTTCATAGAAGTCGAAACGCTCCGATGTTGGCAACTGTAAGAAATTTGAATTTTAAAATTGGGTTTCTTCGTATCTCAAACCGAATGGCCGCAACGACAGCCGCCATCTTGAATTTTATTTTTTTTTCACATTTTCTATGAATCGTCTACTAATTTCTTCAATAATTGCGAGTTGTAACGAAATCGGTTGGAAAACAAAAAAGTTACAAAAATCACGACGGCCGCCATCTTGTTTTTTCAATTTTTTCCACATTTTCTATGAATTGTCTACTAATTTCTTCAATAGTTGAGAGTTGTAACGAAATCGGTTGGAAAACAAAAAAGTTACAAAAATCACGTCAGCCGCCATCTTGTTTTTCTGAAATGTCATAATTTTTCCCTGCTCCCGCACTTAAACTTAACATGTCTTTCCATATTTTACTTGAGAGTTCTCCAAAGAATCAAAGCCTTGCATACTCAATATTCGCCATACATTTTCTATGGAAAAATAAATTCCGCCATTTTGAATTTTTTTTCTATTCATCGAGTAGACCTTTAGATCCTGATCATCTTTAGCTAAGAAACCACTCTTCCATCTTTTATACCCTTCGAGATGGACACCGACGAAATTTGTATGGCGGCCATCTTTTTTTCGCCATTTTGAATTTTTTTTCAGCTCACTCCCAATTGGACCATGTTTTGAATGACATTTGCTCGAGCACCCCCCACTTATCTTCAATACCTTCAGCGTACCCTTCACCCGTCTCCGAAACCCTCAATCATCAGCTCTCTCCATATTTTTCGTAAAATAATTTTTTATCTTCTATGTGACATCATTTGCGAAAAAAAATATTTTCATACAAAATTTTACAGAAGGAAATTTTTGGGGAAATCTCGAAAACTACCCTAAATGTGGTAACACTGTGTATATACCTCGATACTGCCGGTCGAGTTGCACAATCGATTCATACATGTCAACTTTCTAAAATGTTGCCAACTGCCTCAAAAACATGATCAAAATTTTTAAAAACACTCAACAACAATACAAAATGGCCGCCAACTTGTTTTATATAAATAATTCACATAGTTTTATATTTTTTTTAATAAGTACATTATATACCGCTCCTGATGACGTTTTAATTTTTTATCTCGCTCGCACCCAGGCGAAATGATTGCCCCTGACAAAAGACCATGTCGCGAAAATCACTTTTTCTTTGATAAATTCCAGTGTTGCCAGTCCCCGAGGACAAAAATACTCAAATGTCATTGGTACAAGTAAAACACATGGTTGCTCATACTCGGATTTTGCAAAAAGTCCGTATTTCGATTTTTTAATTTTTGGGGTAAATCTTGAAATTTCCCCAAAAGTGGGGTATTTTTTTTATTGCCAATTTATACTTCGAATCAATGCGAACAATCGCTTCATAGAAGTCGAAACGTTCCGATGTTGCCAACTGTGAGAAATTTGAATTTTAAAATTGGGTTTTTTCGTACCTCAAACCCAATGGCCGCCACGACAGCCGCCATCTTGAATTTTTAAAAACCACTCTCGTTCTGTCAAAATTAAGGGTAATTGTGGGCGAATACAGGAAAAAAATATTATCGTCAATTACCCCGTTTCGGAGCTGTGGTGCCGCGGTTTGGGGTCGAAAAATCAAAAATTTTAAAAACCTAAATCTCGGCCGCCATCTTGTTTTTCCAATTTTTTCCACTTTTTCTATTAATTGTTTATTAATTTCTTCAATAGTTGTAAGTTGTAACAAAATCGGTTGAAAAACAAAAAAGTTACAAAAATCACATCGGCCGCCATCTTGTTTTTCTGAAATGTCATAATTTTTCCCTACTCGACTCCCGCATCCGAACATATCTCCCATACATTATTGTATCGTTTTCTGTCTCTTTCTAGGAGAACAATTATGTCAATGAGTCAGTCAGTCAGTCAGTCAGTCAGTGGTAATCGAGCTATATATAGTATAATAACCCTATAAACCTTAGACTGCACTTAGGCTAACTTGTACTTGAATAAAATAAAAATAAACTACGCTAGACTGCGCCGTGCCCGTGATCCGTCCGGGTGCAGATGTATTTGATAATAATATTAACGCGGCTTTTACGTCAGCGACATCGATAATAAACGATACCCTCCCGGGGGTGCGTTTGACAAAAAGGGTTTAATTATCATCGACACCACTTCGGAATAGTGCTGTACCTACTCCATATTTTCGTGCAGTCTCTTGTACGAGCTTTCGCATTTTTTGCTTTTAATTTATCTTTTAGTTACCTATTTATTTAAGCGTGTCCTCTACAAATCACGATGTTAAATAAAATAACTGCAAAACGTATTATTTAAGCTTATACAATGCTCAATTAAGTTTGAACTTGTTTTCCATTTTAATATGATATGATGCTAAGGAAGTTTCACCACCATCACTACAGCCTTTTAACGTTCCACTGCTGGGCACAGGCCTCATAGGAGAGAAGGATTAGAGCTTAGACCCGCCACGCTGCTCCAATGCGGGTTGGCGGGCTTTAACGCCTATTGTCACATGATTGTCATAATAACCGGGGTCAACTTCTTAACGTGCTTTTCCAGGCACGGGGGTGAAACACCGCTAACTATCAACTCCGGGCTGGCATAGAGAATTTCTAGACAGAAAAACCTAAAAACCAATACTTAACAATTTTTTGCCCGACCCGGGAATCCAGCCCGGGATCTCGTGATCTGCAGTCGAATATGCTAATCACTAGACCAAAGAGAGAGGTCAATAAGCGTAAATTACCACATCTAATGTCTACCAACAGAAGCCGGTGGAAACAATCAATTCGTTTGAGGGCAGTACAGAACTCACTTTAGAACTATTATTTCAATGTCATGCCATGCAATGTCATCAATCTATCCGGATTGCAACAAGAATGGCTGGCATAGAGCGCCGATATTGTGTTCATCTGCCCCGGTTACTAAACTACTATTAGGCTAGGCGTATGCTGAGACGCAGACGATGCAGGTCCACGCAGGGCAGAGCAGAGCAGATTTTGTAAAGCATGGAACGTCATTGAACTACGTACGCTGCGGCGCAGGCACGTGCGACGCAGACATGTGTCTGTCCTGCTCTGCGTCTCGTTGTAGTGCCGGCACAGAATTCTGCGCGACGCGTGCATGGCGAGACGTGTTTATTAACAATATTTTATAATTTTGTTGCATGAAGCTGATGCTTTTCATTTAGATATTCTATTCTACATAAAAGATCTAATACTTTTATTAATCACTAACTTCTACCCGCAACTTCGTCTGTGTGATGTTTTTCGGATTTCGTAGGTTTTCAAATATCTCGCGGGAATCCTTTGTTTCCCGGGAATAAAAGAAGCGATAAATAGACGAATATTCAGTCAGACGCGTAGTTTGTTTTGTTTTAAAACATGATCGTTATATCTAACCTACTCGTCCACTCGACCAAAAAATGTTTTATGAAATAGTACATTGTTCCACGACGGGAGAAAGTGACCGATTACTACGAGGGTGTAGTTTGAGGCCCGAGGCCGTAGGCCGTAGGACCACAATACACCCGAGAGGAAAATTCCGCCGGCGTTGAGCGGCTCACTACTAGACACTTTGAGTTCCCTAAAGCTATTTGTAATTTTATAAATTGAAAACTTGGATAGGTAAAACAAAAGAAAGCGACTCGCAAAATACAAAGAAAATAGCGCGAAAAATTTTTGTTTTCTATTTTTTACTTTTATTTTATATTCATATTTAATTGTATTAATTAAAGTTGAATATATTTAAACTAGCGGATCCCGGTCGTGCCCGGTGACATAACGACATCAGCACCATCAATCGCGGCGGTTACTTAGTTATTAGATGTCGACTTTATCGAAATAGGTTTTTTTTCGTGTACTGAGCGGATTTTATCAAAAATTAAAAAGAAAAAAGCACGTTAGTAATGGAATTTCATAAATGGAATTTCCGCTGTAGCGCGTTAACAATGAATTTTCATAGTTCTTTTCAACCCGCATATTTGTTTGACAGTAATGACGTACTTATTTCGATAGGAGAAAAACCAGAAGGTACTTTCCGAGCAGGTGTAGTATAAAGTAATTTTTATCTAAATGAAATTTCCCTGACGATAAGCAAAATTGTGATAAAAATTTAACATTGTGGCTAATTCTGTGTGCTTAGTCTAAGATCGAAGCACTCGAAAACGAACTCGAAAACTATTGATCGAATCACAAGTGAATTCAGAGCAAAATGAACTCAAATACTCGTATTTTAAAGTCGTAATTCCATAGTTCGAATATGTATTTTACAACATTTCTGCTTGGGGCGCTCGTTGTGTTCGAATGCTGAATGTATTGGCGAACTCAAACCTTAATACAAGCCATTTTAGGTCTATTTTACTCTGAAATCGATCAATAGTTTTCGAGTTCGTTTTCGAGTGCTCCGATCTTAGACTAAGCACTCTGTTGTACCTACACCATCTCTAAACTTAAACTAAATTGACGAGTTTAAAAATAGTGCTATCCTCCTTCCACAGGGAGTATTGTGAAAGAGATGTGAATATATTTAGCCCTGTCATTTTAGTTTAGGTTTAGAGTTGTGTACTAGAGAATCAGCCACATTACCTACGTAAATTAGCCCCGACAAATTAAAAATTATTTTAAATTGTGTCTTTTAAACATAGTTTATCAATTTGTGAATTCATTTAAATTATTACGTCGTTGTGAATTTTTACAGAGTTTTTGAGATTTACAACTTTTCGTATCGTAAAAAAACAAAATTAAAAGTATGTGTGTGTGTGTGCATGTGCTTGTGCGTGTGCGTGTGCGTGTGCGTGTGCGTGTGCGTGTGCGTGTGCGTGTGCGTGTGTCCGTCCGTTCGTCCGTCCGTCCGTCTGTCTGTTCCCCTGTAGCGCTCAAACGGGTGGACCGATTTGAATGCGGTTTTTTTGTTTGAAAGGTTAATTAGTCGAGAGTGTTGTTAGCTATGTTTGATGAAAATCGATCCAAGATGGCCGCCGCTACAAAATGGCGGATTACATACTTTTTTACAACTCCCTTAATATGGGTATCAAATGAAAGGGCTTGACTAGTAGAATAGCACTATGTAAATCCAAGATGGCGAATGTCGGGGGTTTTTCAAATTTTTAATTGTGTTGTATGTATCGTTAAAGCTGTAATTACAATCCTTAGATCAGTGATGGCCGCTGCCTGATAAAATTGAGCTTTGACGAGACCAGATAGAGCTTATTTGCACTGCGTTTTGCAATTTTCAATTTTTCCCGCATAATTCGGACTTTTGTTTATTAAATTAAAAAAATGCAAATTAAATAAAAATTTGATGGTTTGGATATTATTTCCTGTAAATGAAAATTACAAAGAAAATATTTGAATCCAATTCAAACTACACTCACACTTGTACATTAAAACACACACGTATATATGTATGTAGGTACAGGAGGGCGGGGTTATAGAAAGTGCATCCTCGAGAGGCTGAGGTCCGGCAGTTGCTATCTGATTGCATTGCAGGTTGCACATTATACCTGACCTACCGGGCTATTCTATAATTTAATTACGAACAGTAAATGAAAGCCACCGTTCGATATACATTGCTGTTTTTAACCCCCGACGCAAAACGACGGGGTGTTATAAGTTTGACGCGTCTGTGTGTGTGTCCGTCTGTCTGTTCCATCGTAGCGCTCAAGCGGGTGAACCGATTTGAATGCGGTTTTTTCTGTACAAGTTGAATTAGTCGGGAGTGTTCTTAGCTATGTTTGATGAAAAGATAAGGTCGACAAAAAAAATTTTTTTTAGTGTGTACTTTAGTGATTATTTTCTCATTGAATATATCGAAAAATAACTAAAACCGTCGTTTATGCTAGAAAAAGTTTACTTTTGTACGTTTAACAGTGATTAAAAATTGTTAAGTTTTTAAATCTCTGTAAAGAGAAACGTGTTTTAATAAGGAAACACAAAAACGGTATGGGGGAACAGATGAAATTTAAAAAACGTAAAACAACGTTTCAAAAACCGGCCGCAAGAAGTTGTAAAAATTGGCCAAGTGCGAGTCGGGCCTCGCTCTTTTAGGGTTTCGTAAATAATTATGATTAACATAATATTTTGGGCGTGAGAAATATTTCATTTCCGAGCTAGACATCGCAACAAACCGTGGAAAAAAACCCTCGTATGGGAGCCCCTCTGAAAAATAATTTAATTCAATTTCTAATTCAATATTTAGTTTTGGGTTAACGTTCTACACCAAATACCAAAATTTTAGGTTTGTAACTTATTTAGTCTACGAGCGATAAATATGGAGAGACCCCAGTAGTCGTGTTCAAAATTTGCTGACGACCTCCCTGGCGCAGTGGTGAGTGCTGTGGTTTTATAAGGGGGAGGTCCCGGGTTCGATTCCCGGCAGGGACAATTTGGGATTTTATAATTTCGAAATTGTCTCTGGTCTGGCCTGGTGGGAGGCTTCAGCCGTGGCTGGTTACCACCCTACCGGCAAAGCCGTGCCGCCAAGCGATTTAGTGTTCCGGTACGATGCCGTGTAGAAACCGATCAGGGGTATTCATACCTCTTCCAAGTTAGCCCGCTTCCATCTTAGACTACATCATCACTTACCATCAGGTGAGATTGCAGTCAAGGGCTAATTTGTAGTTGAATAAAAAATAAAAAATTTGCTGTTTTTATAGGTACTTAATCCAAGAAAGCAACGAGCTGATAAAAATATCAAACAGATTTGTAATCCAGATCTACTTTCAACTTCTGCTCCAGTGCCTCACAGTGAAAAGTTTCATCATTATCAGGGGCAATATAATGAGAAAATGATGGGAAAGTATTTATATGGGGACACATACGAGAAAATCCATGCAGTCACAAAAGAAATACAAAAAATATCCACTTTGAAAGGGTTTTTTTTTATATTCTCTTATTGTATTTAGATTTTTTAAATCGTTTCCTTGTAATGACAAAAAATTGAGTTTCAGTGCAAATGTTTATTTTTACACGCTTTATATTAGCTTCACCTGTATGTATGTTTGTAACCGACTTTTTTGAATGCGATTTTGACCCACTTTAAACGGTCAGATTTCATTCAAACTTTGTAGATTTATCGAGGACCGATGACAATACACTAATTTGATAAGATTATTTCATTATTCAATTTGGAAAATAAGATTTTGTGTTCATTTATCAAAAGTCGTCGATAAGGAAAAACAATAAACATTCAAAATCGCACGGTAACTAACTGTAACTAGGGTAAACAGAATAGATGTCACACACAACTAAAATGTAAGCACAAAACGCACGAATGCGAAGATAAAACAATATTGAAACAAAATAATAATATTATTAATTAGTACTTATTTACTTTAATCATATTGTACGATTTACAATAAAAAACAAATAAAATAATTTATTAATAATTAATATCTGTTGTATTTTAAGTGACATGATTTTTTTAGTGTTTTATAAATAAACCAAACTAAAAAGTAGAAAATAAATAATAGTTTAAAAAAACTAAAAAACACGCTTTGTTATAGAAAACCAAACTAAAAAATAGAAAATAAATTTTAATAAATATAAATTAATAATAGTGTGCATATGAAAAAAATGTATTTTATTTTAAAAAAGCGTGGGGTGCTTTTAAGATATTATCGAAATGATAATCCTCTATACACCCATGCACCCCACGCTTTTTTTTAATAAAATACATTTTTTTCATATGCACACTATTATTATACTAATTTATATTTATTAAAATTTATTTTCTATTTTTTAGTTTGGTTTTCTATAAAAAGCGTGTTTTTTAGTTTTTTTAAACTATTATTTATTATTTTTACGTATAATAAATAGATGAAAATGTATATTTTTCCTTAAAATCGATAATTCGTTTTTACAGCTACAAAAGCAAACTTTTTCAAGTGAAATTACTTTTTCTTTATTTTGTAATAAAGGACGAATAAAAATCGGACATGATGGCCGCCGCCACTAAATGGCGGATTACATATTTCTTCATAACTCCCTTAATATGGGTATCAAATGAAAGGGCTTGACTAGTAGAATAGCACTATGCAAATCCAAGATTGCCGCCACCACAAAATGGCGAATGTCGGGGGTTTTTTAAATTTTTAATTGTGACATGAACACACACACAGTAAAGCAGCAATGTACATCGAACTTATTCGGCGGCTATCATTTACTGTTGATAACTAAGTTACAGCTATATCTGCCCACTGCACCTATATCTATAATAATTAAACATAGTATAACATTTGAAATGTTTCTATTAAAATGGTGTATGTGTTGGCCTCAAAAATCATCTTCGACGACCTCGTCAACGTTTTCACCGCCGTCGACTCCACCGCCGATGCCACCGCCGATGCCAACGAGGTCGTGGACGTAAGTCTTTTCTTAAATGGCGATTGTATTAGGTAAGTTTACACATAGGATATACAAGCGGCAAATTGCATGCAACTTGAACAAACTTGCATACAAGCCACAAGTTGCATGTAGGTAGGTAGTTGGGACTTGTACATTTTTATCCAAATTGAATGCGCAAACGTTAGTTGCACGTTTTCCCATGATGCCCTCCTCAATTAGTGAACATCTCCACTTGTATGCAAGTAAAACCTACATGCAATTTGCACTCTTGAAAATATGTTTCCAATGCAAGCAACTTGTATGCGAATATGACGCCATACGGTATGGTATGCAAGACTTGCCTAATGGAATAGCGGCCTTAGCGAATTTGTAGATTTCTTTCCGACGAATTGTCATTGCGAACTCACGCAGATTTTTGTCATTTTAGTTATTTCCGACGAATTGTCATTGCGAACTCACGCAGATTTTTGTCATTTTAGTTCTTTCCGACGAATTGTCATTGCGAACTCACGCAGATTTTTGTCATTTTAGTTCTTTCCGACGAATTGTCATTTGCGAACTCACGCAGATTTTTGTCATTTTAGTTCTTTCCAACGAATTGTCATTGCGAACTCACGCAGATTTTTGTTATTTTAGTTCCTTCCGACGAATTGTCATTGCGAACTCACGCAGATTTTTGTCATTTTAGTTCTTTCCGACGAATTGTCATTGCGAACTCACGCAGATTTTTGTCATTTTAGTTCTTTCCAACGAATTGTCATTGCGAACTCACGCAGATTTTTGTTATTTTAGTTCCTTCCGACGAATTGTCATTGCGAACTCATGCAGATTTTTGTTATTTTAGTTCCTTCCGACGAATTGTCATTGCGAACTCACGCAGATTTTTGTCATTTTAGTTCTTTCCGACGAATTGTCATTGCGAACTCGCTGCACTATTTTGTCGTTTCATCTTTTAATTGACACACGTGCGAATTTATTCGGAGTGGTTTCGCTATAGGCTTTTATGCCGCGAGTAATTTAAAAGTAGGTTAGGCTTAGTGAATTGTAATTGAGTGTGCATTGATGAGGAGGTATAATGTGCCGTTTTGCTCGATGACTTGTCATTTTGTATTGTTCATAAAATATTAAATACCATTTTCTATAAGACTGGCCGCGCGAAAATATTAATTATAGTCTGCCATGAAATTAATCTACCAAATAAAAGAGGTACTTATACTTTACCTTAGCCAAATAAAATCAAGCTTTGACACAGCTTTGAAAACTTTCAATAAATGCTTTGGCGAATTGATGGTGGCGTTCTATTCTTAAAAGAAAAAACAAAATATGGATTTCAGAATTCCATTCGGGGATGATTCTTTGGAAATAAAAAAATAAAATCAATGGAGTCGTGAATTAGCTATTTATTTTATGCGATTTTTTTTTGTATTCATAGCATTTGCGCAATATTTGATAGTTAGTTTGGTCTAATAATAAACATAAATTCCAAATTCCGTGAAAAGTAATTTTATTGAATTTCTATTTCAGTATACAGTTTTCAACATTCCTACAGAAATTATGCAAATATCAGGTCTGTACTCAATCCGTACGAGCTAACGATCTGTGATAATATAAAAGTATGGACAGCCAGATAGCAGAGTGACATTAATAGGGCTCCGTTTTGTGAGCTCTTCTTTGTTGCTGTAGCAATCTGTCATACACGTGGTTTTTTTCTTCCATGCTTCATGTCGAGGATCGTTTAAATTTTAGTTTTACATAATTTCAATATTTTTTTATTAAAAAATATTATAAACTTTCGCCTGTTTTTTTGTTAATCACAGGCGCGCCTGTCTAGAAAACGTACATATACTTACTTTAACATATATCTATAAAACATATATTTACTTTTCTTTATAGAATTCTTTTAGGAGCGATCTGAAAGTAACGATAAACGGGTGTTTGTATACGTAATAGGTACTTACTACAGGAAAAAGACAAAATCATAGTTTTCTTACGCACTTTCCTCTACACATTATCTAAATTAGTGAAAACAACGCAAAAAGAGACCTTCGCTTATGTTTTTAACCCCCGACGCTAAAACGACGGGGTGTTATAAGTTTGACGTGTCTGTGTGTGTGTGTGTATGTGTGAGTGTGTGTGTGTATGTGTGAGTGTGTGTGTCTGTCTGTTCCCTTGTAGAGCTCAAACGGGTGAACCGATTTGAACGCGGTTTTTTTTGTTTGAAAGGTGAATTAGTCGAGAGTGTTGTTAGCTATGTTTGATGAAAATCGATCCGAGATGGCCGCCGCTACAAAATGGCAGATTATGTTTTTTTCACAACTCAGTTAATATGGGTATCCGGAACCGCCGAGTTTCTTGCAGGTTCTTCTCGGCTGGAACTGAATTCCGAACCTGTGGTAGATTCAATTGACGATTCAAAAGTACTTGTAAAAGTTTATTTGAATACTAAACTTTTCTATTCTATTCTATTCTATTTTATTCTATTCTATTAAATGAAAGGGCTTGACTAGTAGAATAGCACTATGCAAATCCAAGATGGCCGCGACCACAAAATGGTGAATGTCGGGGGTTTTTATAAATACCCACACTGACGTAGATCATCGATCGACATCTAAAATTTTGGCTGACTTAAAAAAAAGTAGTTCATATAATGTAAAGTGACCATGTATATTTTTTTAACCGACTTCAAAAAAAGGAGGTTCTGTATTCGACTCGTATGTATGTATGTATGTATGTAAGTATGTTCGCGATTATCTCCGCAACTAATGAACCGATTTTGATGATTGTTTCACTATCGTAATCTACATACTTTCAGGAAGGTTTTAGTATAACACATCGAGTTATCATTCTTACGTACGAAGTTATAACCATAAATTTATACATATGTCACTAATATGTTCTCTGATATTGCCAGACCTATTGCTGAAGTCTAATATACCTATTCTGGCCAAAGACTTCACTCTGCTACGCCTACGTAACATTGACCTTTTGCAAAAAGTTTTGGGCCGAAGTCAGTACAGCTATACTATAGAGTGATTCCTTGGAGTTTGTGCACGGTTACGTGTATTTCCATTCTATACAAGCCAAACCGCAAGGGTGTGAAACTGGTCGCGTATATATTGTAAATTACTTTTTAATCAAGGTCTTCCAAATTATACAAGAGTAGTACGCATACAAACTAATTTTGTATAGATCGGAAGTTAGGTTAGGTTGGGTTAGAACATTATAAAACCATTCACCTATACTTATTATGACACATAAAATGTATGTATTATGTCACAGGATATTTAATAATAATTAATAATATATAGGTCATAATCTATTTTACATATTTAGTTCTCATTTATGTTATTATTAATATAAAGAAAACAAATCACTAAAAAGCAACAAATAATTTTTTTCAAAGAAAAATGAACCGACTTCAAACCATTCGAACTAAAAAGTTTAAAATAATTTTTTATTCATTTAGATTTACGATTAAACTACCTAACTCAAATAATATATAATTTTTTGGAGTCGGCGCCAAACCACATTCAATTCTTCTTAGTAAAATCAGAGTAACTATCCACTTTTGAATGCGAGCGCGGTGAACCATAATAGTCACGGAGGGTGAGGCTGTCCGGGACGCGGGGAGCATATTTTCGACTTGAAAAGTATGAGTCATTTGGCGCCGACTTCAAAAAATTATATATCATTTGAGTTAGGTAGTTTAATCGTAAATCTAAATGAATAAAAAATTATTTTAAACTTTTTAGTTAGAATGGTTTGAAGTCGGTTCATTTTTCTTTGAAAAAAATTATTAAACAATAAAGGTGATTAAGATAAATTAAGGGTATCAGTCGAAATCGTACTATTTCACGAGTCATATGTGAGAGAGTCTGGGAGCCCACCGCATTACTATACCATGACACCACCTATCTATATACTCGTAGGCATAATCAAAACACAACGTTAAAAGAGATCAGTACGAGTTACCGCGCCGAATTTGTTTGAAAGCGCCATCCGAGCGAATCAAAATGTTTAACACCTGCGCACTCGAGTAGCTACCTCCATCAAGAATTTTCATAGATAAAAACTTGGTGGTCTCATCGAAACAGGTTACTCACGAAGATTCAGCTTGTTATTAATCACAAAAAAATCGACCGTGCGAGTTGGGCCTCGCTCTTTTAGGGTTCCGTACATAATTATGAATAACATAATATTTTGGGTGTAAGAAATATTTAATTTCCGAGCTAGACATCGCAACAAACCGTGAAAGAAACACCCAAAAATTGTTCGTTTGTTTTGGTCACAGCTTACAAACTTCTTCATTAATCGTTGTTTTCAGTATTTGTTGTTTAAAAACAGTATATGGCACATAATATACCGAAATTTCATATTTCTAACTGGTTTAGTTTTTGAGATATCCCCGTCACAAAAATGGTCTAAAAGTAACAACTTTGATGGCACCCCATTTCCTTATTTTTTAAGCAAAAAATTAAAAAATATATATATTCGTACTCCACTTAATGAGTTCTAAACAATGATAGCCCACAAGCTAGGGTAAAAAAAATTGCTGGCTCCTTTTTCATATATGGGAGCACCACAGAGCACCCCTGAAAAGTAATTTAATTCAATTTCTAATTCAATATTGGTTTTGGGTCAACGTTCTACACCAAATACCATAATTTCAAGTTTGTAACTCATTTCGTCTATAATGACCGGTGGACGGACAGACAGCAGAGTGACATTAATAAGGCTCCGTTTTTACCCTTCGGGTACGGAACCCTAAAAATGTGTTCCTCGGCTGCCTGACTATTACGCATTAATACATAGTGCGAAAATGTGTCTTGCACACACTTTTATTTTATTTTCGAGCTAGTTTTATATCACGTAGTATCAAGTTTTATATCAAATAAATATCACAACATAATTCCCTTGAAGGATTTACGCGGAAACATCATTAGGGGAGGTAGAAGAGAGATCACAATATAAATAGAGTAGGTACTTCTATGTTGTGGAAGTTCTATTTCATGGAATTTGAAATTTAAAGGCATATTTGCTGTGAAGAGCTTAGTTGTTGAATTCACGGAACGGGATTTCAACAACTATATTATGCATTACGTGGAAATATTCATATCAATTACGAATTCCAATTTTCATTAAATGATTAACAAATATTTAGTTGCGTAACTATGCGATCCATAATATACGTGCTCTGGAACACACTTGGTTAGTTTGTTCACATAAAAAAACTGATGCAAAAACTTAGATAAATGTATCAAGTTCAGTACGAACGCATTTGACGTCAGTGGCGGCTCTTTTAACAGTTTTTGAACTTTTTTTTATTGTAAGCTGTGAGACTTTTTGTTTACTTGAAAAGAAAGTAATTTTAGTCACAATTTGATAAAAATTTATTTAAATCAGGAAAAATCTTTTTATATGAAAGTATAGAAACCTTCATATTTTTTTTACTAGATTTTTCCTGATTGAGTGACAGATCTATCAGTGCACAGCCTAACTCGCTGGGGTTAGAAATTTTAAATTTTGGCATAGGTTATTTCTATATCATAGGCGTTGTCTAAGAAAGGATTACTGGAAATTCCACCCCAAAATGGGTCAAATAGGGAATGAAAGTCTGTATGAAAGTCCGTTTTTTCCATTACCTTTTGTATTTGGGCTTTCGGTTAAAAAATAACAAATGTGTTTTAGGATTTTCAAAAATACAATTGAATACCGCACAAATAATTTAAATCCACGCGGACAAAGTCGCGAGCATCAGCTAGTCTTTTGTAACTACATAATATGCCAACATCAAATAGCGTACTTGTTGCGTATTAAATTCTGTTTCCGAGAACTCGTCGTGATGCTCTCGAACTATTCGGCGTAGTGCAATGGAATGTTTTCTGAAATATGTAATAAAATATTATGAATGATATCATATATTCCGTTTTCAGGAAATAATCTGTGAATCTGTAAAGTTCCAAAGTATTTTAATATGTTCATATTTGAGAGATTCACAGAAATGTTCTCAGAGGATCGTGGAAAGAGATATCTAGCATGAGAGATTTTTACACAGTACGTTGAACAAGTTTATTGTACCAAAGTTCTTATACATGTTTATATATTTTTATTACTTTAGCTATTCTTTTATTTTTAATAAATGCACAAAAGAAGGTCAGCCCTAATGTCACCAGAATAAGAATTTATAACAGCGGAGAAATATCTCCTACGTTTACTATCTTACTTGTATTGCGCGCCAACGATTTTGAGTAGTTTCGTAGCTTATTGCTACGATTTGTAGCGTAGCTACGCACAGGTCACAGGCAACCACTGTTGTTTGGTTCGTAACCAATAAATAAATTCTAAGACGCACATTACGACCTTTGTGTTCTACGTAATGCACAATATACGATCCAGAGTTCCGAATTCGTAGTTCTGTGTTCCGAATTCTTTTTTATTAGAATTGTCGTAGCGTAGAGATGTAAACCATCGAGTAAATTACAGTTTTAGATATTTATACCACTTTAGGTGATATTTGTTCTCTCTTAATATAAATATAATTAAGGATGAAAATTGTTAACAGAACTGTTTATTATTTTCGACAATTAAACTTTGCCTCACCCGGCCCCACTTAACGTACCAGAACGCAAGACGATACAGTCAGCAAAGAACTGATGAGCGAACTACAGACAGCGAAAACTGAATAAGCGAAATGCCGATTAAGTTAAACATACATATGTCTCTACAGTACTCCTTTCGAAAATATATTTTTAAATAAGTATCGCACTTTATTGTGAAAAAATCCAGGAATACCCGGTTGTTTGTATGAGATTCTGAATACATTGAGTAACAATGCGTGCTTCAGTTACTTATTTCGCACCGCACGCGTAGTATAGTATTGAAAACTGTTACCGTACATAACAGCTGCAACATGTGATATATGTACATATGTGGTAGGTGTTTCTAGGCGTACCCACGTTAACAAGCCCATCCCTTCCTACCGTGGGCTACTACTGGTTGCGGATTTTAACTACTGGAATGCCATTGCAATCTTCTTGCATAGCCAACCCTTTGCTGATAACAATGTTGTTAAAAAACTCAGAAAGAAGAGACAACTCGTTCAACTTTTTGAATCGTTATATCTCAAAAACAGTGAATCTTAGGAAAAAAAGTAAGCAGACATTTTTATAGATAATTATCTCATCTACAATTTTTGTCTGCCGCAGGCGAGTTTTTTGATAGTATCACACGATTGTTGTAATACCTAATTATGAAGAGTGTCATACACTACTTTATCTAAACTTTGTATAAAGGTATTCGTTTAGGTATATAAAAAGTCTACCTTTTTTTTTCAATACGAAGTGGCTATGTACGCGTGGTATCGGCCCTGCCTAATGTTAACTTAGTTTCTTACGACTCACAAACTTATACTAGCGGCACGCTATGATGGCCGGTTTGACACATTACAATAGTGATGTGGAATGTCAATTTATTCTCGAACAAAAAACAATTAAGTTTTGTTTTTGTACCTGATTAAATAGGTTTAATAAAACAAAAATGTATATGTTTATTTAATTTATTTGAACGAACTGAATATTTGAACGAAAATGAATATACATACTTTATATGCACACAAGAAACATATGAATACAAAAGATACCAAAAAAGGTGCCACAAAAGGCCATAATTAATCAGATTCGTCCATACTACTATTTTCACTGTCGTCACTGCTATCATCACATACATTAATAATTATATGTTCGTTTTCTATAATATTATCTATTTTCACATCTCTTTCATAATCTTCCCTTATTAATTTAACAGTTCTATTCACAACCTGTTCCCAGTCTCCTTTAGTCACATGTTCACAAGCTTCTTCTAATAATTTTAGCATTTTTTTTGTGGTAAATGGGGGTTCTGTATTGTGTCTTGCAGCATATCCCTTAATTTGAGCCCACACCAACTCAATCGCATTATACTCACAATGGTAAGGCGGTAACCGTATAACTCTGTGCCCATGTTCTAATGCTATTTCGTCAATGACGTATCGGATCTTGGTTGGTTTGTTTTCTTTTAAAAGACGTACTAATTCCGCTTTTAACATATTCATGTTTGCATCTACGCCATTTTTACGAAGCCATGCGACGATATCAGCTTTCTTTTGGGATTGGGCAGGTGGCTTGTCAATTTGCATCGAGTGGTATGGGGCGTTGTCCATAATTATAATAGATGGTTCAGGGAGGCTACACAACATTGAGGTAAACCATTCAGTAAACTTTTCTCCATTCATGTCTTCATGATAGTCTCCAGTGGTTTTTGACGCAAAAGCCATGAGAGAACCTTCGACAAACCCGTTGATGGTTCCGGCGTGACAAATTATAAGTCGCGATCCTTTTCCTACAGGAACTTTGGAAGTAGATGCTGCTGTGTCATCGTTCCAAGAACGGCCTACAGTATGGTTAGCATTAAGCCATGTTTCATCCAAGAACACAACATTTTGCCAATTTTTGATTTCTTTCACTTGCCGTAAAAAAGTATACCTTGCCATCGCTATATCAAATCTTTCCATCAATATTTTGCGTTTGTTACATTTTTTGTATCGAAATCCAATGGTCTTCAAAATCTTCGTTAAAGAACTTTCCCCACCGAAGAATAATCCAGCTTCCTTCAGTGAATGCACCAACTTTTTTCTTGTTGGATACTCCTTCTGTAAATAGTAGCCGTAAACATGTCTTCGGATAGCATCGGCATCAAAGCTAAACCAGTCGTAGGCATCGATAGCTTTGATGCCTACGACTGGTTTTGCTCGTTTTCTCTTTTTTGGTGTGTGAAGTTTATTTTCTTCTGTGCCAGTCTCGCCATATTTTTTTTTAGTTATCCGTCTAACAGTTCGTTGTCCAATATTAAGCGCATCAGCTACGCGTTCAACCACTGACGTTATAGGTAAAATTGGCCCTCCATTTTGAGCTTCACGATCGAAATAGTTACGAAGGCGTATTACGAACTCACGTGTCTGACTATTTAGAACAGTTCTCTGCGTACGTTCGGTCATATCGACGAAATCCACAACAAAGGGCTTGAACAGAGTCCAAATTAACGAGCAAGGGTCAACAGTAATGCAGTATCAATATTTGAAATCCAAAGCCAGGTCAAAACTATATCACAATCGCATTGCACTGACAGTTTATACTTTTCGAAGCAACGTCAATTCGAAACTGCTTTGTTTTGCATTGAGCATTGACGCGAGTTTGCCGGAGGTAGTAGTTGTGCTAGCCAGCGATCCTATGTGACGATCGTATTAGATTCCATTTTTAAAAATTTATTGATATTTTTTTGCGATTTCAGAGGTTTGTCCACATAGTGAAAATTGTTCATATTCACAAGTACATTCACCCCTTAAATGGTGCAAACTGATTTTTCTACACTTGTATACATTTAAGAAATCAATTTAATAAATAAATTTTGAGTCCTAAACCTAAAACTGCCGTGGTATAACTAAAATGCCGTTATGTACAAAAACCTTGTTTCGAGATATCACGTTAAAACCGTGGCATAAATTTAAAATGATGCTACTTTTTAATGACGACATTTATTTGAAACTTGAAGGTACCAAAAAATAGATCAAGGAAAATACTTTTTAATTACATAACTCTCGTTTTGTAAATATAATTTGCTTTAAAGTTATAACGTTTTTTGTGTTTTAGTTTATCATCTTTGTTGTGAAAATGTGTATAGGTCTTTGGCTAAAATGCCGCTACGTGTAGTACGACGGCATTTTAGTGTATCTACTTCGTATAAAAATATAGTGTGTTATAACGTTTAAAACATAATCATTAATGAGCAACTAAAACGTCGTTATTGTACATTAGCATCATTTTAGCTTAACAGCGACTATCGAGTAATACTCTTTAGTATGTTAGACTTTAGAGAGGTTAAAGGTACTTCACGACTTTTAAGTCTACAACCCTATAAATTTCTTTGAATTTTAGAAAAAATCTTGATTCATTGTTACCCTGAAATGCCGTTAAAATGAAAACATTTTAGCTTAACGGCATTATAGTGTAATAAGATTTTGAAATAGATGAACATAATTACTGAAGAAAATGAAATTAACTTATTAAAAAATAAAGACTTTTTCAATAAAGAATGTTTTATTTTACAAATTGGTTTTCAAAATTAATTAAGTAAGTAGGTAGTACTTATGTTTTTACTTGAACAAAAGTATTTGACAAAACTTTGTGTCACTTGTGTTCACTTAACTGTGAAATAAAGGATTTGCATAATCTTAAACCTAAACAATTAAATTGCTATAAAATATAACATCCAATAACAAAAATCAGAAATGTACTTCCTAATCCTACTAAACGTGTTCAACACGAAGTACGTATTCGTCGTTTGCAGGAAGTTGGACTCAATGGGAAGGACATAATGATCATCAAGAACCTTTATTGGCGGCAGATAGGGACAGCAAGTGTTGACGATGAGGAAAGTAGCAATATGCCGGGGGCTAAGACAGAGATGCATCTTGTCTCCGCTTCTGTTCAACTTATAGCTATCATCTCAGAAGTATTGGAAGACAAGGAATGGGGTATCAAGGTGAATGGACAAATTATAAACAACATCAGATACGCTGAGGACACTGTTCTTTTGGCTTCTAGTCCGCAAGATCTACAGAAAATAATAGATATTGTTTATGTGTGTAGTAGAAAGTCGGGAAGAGACATGAATCTCTAGAAAACTAAGTTTATGTTAGTATCAAGAAATCAGCAACAAAACCCAATAATAACTATCGCAGGTCAAACACTCGAAAGAGTTTCAAAGTACAAATACCTTGGTACATGAATAAGAGAAGAATGGGATCCAGATCCTGAAATAAAGACCCGGATTGAAATTGCCCGTGCATCTTTCATGAAAATGAAAAAGTACTATGCAATAAACAACTGCATATTATTAACCTGCGTATGTGAATGCTCCATTGTTACATCTGGCCGATAGTTCTCTATGGTTGTGAGACTTGGACAATTAAAGACAATACTCACAAGAAACTAGAGGCCTTTGAAATGTGGCGCTACCGAAGAATGCTGCGCATAAGTTAGATCCAAAAGATAAGAAACGACGAAGTCTTACTACGCATTGGTATAAACAGAGACCTAATTTTGACCTTAACTTTGCCATTAGACTTTTTCCATAGAACTTGTAGTTTTGTCGGAAATCGAGAAAAACCGTTTTTTACCCTTAAAACTCCCCCCATTTTTTTTCCCTAGCTCAGATCGCCCGTAAATTATTTTTCCTTTAATTCTTATTATATTCTCCTCCATTTCCAATGGGTTTCATCCTACTGTGATTTTTCTTTGTTTCAAAAATTATCGACACTGGGCTATTAAGGGTCGTTAATCGCATAAAAAGAATAACTATACAGTAGTTACAGTACGTCAACGGCTGTATAGTGTTAAAAAAAATCGATAACGGCTATCTAGAGAAACAACCATAGCCAGAATATTTTACCAAAGTTTGAGTTAACGTACCTTAGCGGCTATAAAGACTCACAAAGTTGCATAGCGGCATTGTTGTTAATCTCTCACATGAGAAAAATGTACTTAACGGCAACCATGGAATTATTATTTCCATAACTATTTATGGTATCGAAACATGGCATATACAGAAAGACGCAGAATTTTTTGCTGATTAACATGGCATCATTAGTTAAAAATCGGCTAGATGTCAGATAACGGCATTTTAGTTATACCACGGCAGAAAACTACATTCGATAAAATTTATGAATCTCTGCACATCACTATCGTCAATAAAGTAATACAATTATTTCCTTCAAAGTCGTTATCAATTAATACGGAACTTCATGAGAAACTACATTCGATAAAATTTATGAATCTCTGCACATCACTATCGTCAATAAAGTAATACAATTATTTCCTTCAAAGTCGTTATCAATTAATACGGAACTTCATGAGAAACTACATTCGATAAAATTTATGAATCTCTGCACATCACTATCGTCAATAAAGTAATACAATTATTTCCTTCAAAGTCGTTATCAATTAATACGGAACTTCATGAGCGGACAAACGTCAAACCGGCCATCATAGCGTGCCGCTAGAGTAGTTGAATTTATCTCGTTTTAAAATAATACAAGTATAAATTTAAAATTTAAAAAACCCCCGACATTCGCCATTTTTTGGTGGCGGCCATCTTGGATTTGCATAGTGCTATTCTACTAGTCAAGCCCTTTCATTTGATACCGATATTGAGGGCCTTGTGATAAAATATGCAATCCGCCATTTTGTAGCGGCGGCCATCTTGCATCGATTTTCATCAAATATAGCTAACAACACTCTCGACTAATTCACCTTTCAAACAAAAAAAACCGCATTCAAATCGGTCCACCCGTTTGAGCGCTACAGGGGAATAGACTTACACACACACATACACACAGACACAGACACGTCAAACTTATAACACCCCGTCGTTTTTGCGTCGGGGGTTAAAAAACAAAGGCACAACCGTCACAAACATTTGAAATTATTAATAGAGCTTATGTTCATCGCGAGCAGTTTCCGATACGTTCCATTAGGTACAAATAATTATCATACACAAAGGCCAGGCTTAATTTAAACGGTGCACCGATGGAAATTGGTTCTTCATTACGTACATATATACGTTTAACCGTACTTTGCACTTTCGGGAATGGGTGGTTTACATCAAATTAATGTCAACCTCGGTAATGTTAAACCGCAGGAATCCGGATATCAAATGAATCCGGACTGTAGGATGCTCCCATAGATAGGTAGGTACTAAATAAATTGATCTGATTGAGAGATTGATTGATGTGTGTGTGTCTGTGTGTGTCTGTGTCTCTGTGTGTGTGTGTCTGTTCCCCTGTAGCGCTCAAACGGGTGGACCGATTTGAATGCGGTTTTTTTTTTGTTTGAAAGGTGAATTAGTCGAGAGTGTTGTTAGCTATGTTTAATGAAAATCGATCCAAGATGGCCGCCGCTACAAATTTTTTCACAACTCCCTTAATATGGGTATCAAATGAAAGGGCTTGACTAGTAGAATAGCACTATTGCAAATCCAAGATGGCCGCCGCCACAAAATAGAAAAAATAGAACGAATGTCGGGGGTTTTTTAATTTTAAATTTATAAATGTACATTTAAATCTCACAACTTTTTGCGGTAGAAATACTGCGTTGCGAGACGCATTTTTGTACCCACATGATATGTGACACCAGACTAAAGTGTATGATCATTTAAATGAATTAATCATTTTTTGACGTGATTACGTCTTATAAATCGATGAACTCCGGCTGCACGCAGGAAAAAGCACGAGTCATTGTCACGAGAGCGCGGAACAAGCGATGGAGAAGGCACGATCGGCCTAAGCGTTCGGCTTATGACGCATCTATCTTTCTTTGTTTTCTTATGACGTTATCACGTAAAATTGTCGTCCATGAACCGACTTTACAGACAACCAATTTATTTTTTACACGCTTTATATTAGCTTCACCTGTATGTATGTTTGTAACCGACTTCTTTGAACGCGATTTTGACCCACTTTAAACGGTCAGATTTCATTCAAACTTTGTAGATTTATCGAGGCTCAATGACAATACACTAATTTGATAAGATTATTTCATTATTCAATTTGGAAAATAAGATTTTGTGTTCATTTATCAAAAGTCGTCGGTAAGGAAAAACAATAAACATTCAAAATCGCACGGTAACTAACTGTAACTAGGGTAAACAGAATAGATGTCACACACAACTAAAATCTAAGTACAAAACGCACGAATGCGAAGATAAAACAATATTAAAACAAAATAATAATATTATTAATTACTACTTATTTACTTTAATCATATTGTACGATTTACAATAAAAAACAAATAAAATAATTTATTAATAATTAATATCTGTTGTATTTTAAGTGACATGATTTTTTAGTGTTTTATAAATAAACCAAACTAAAAAGTAGAAAATAAATAATAGTTAAAAAAAACTAAAAAAACACGCTTTTTATAGAAAACCAAACTAAAAAATAGAAAATAAATTTTAATAAATATAAATTAATAATAGTGTGCATATAAAAAAATGTATTTTATTTAAAAAAGCGTGGGGTGCTTTTAAGATATTATCGAAATGATAATCCTCTATACACCCATGCACCCCACGCTTTTTTTAATAAAATACATTTTTTTTATATGCACACTATTATTAATTTATATTTATTAAAATTTATTTTCTATTTTTGAGTTTGGTTTTCTATAAAAAGCGTGTTTTTTAGTTTTTTTTAACTATTATTTATTTATTAATAAAATATTAATTATGATAAACATGACTAATATTCCCCTTGCAACTCCAATTAAGCGAAAATGATGATGAAGGATTGGATACGACAATAGTGTAACGGGTGGGGTTTGAACCGTCGACCCTACGGTTCCCGATCCGCGCCCGACGACCGTTGCGCTGTTGAGGCTTACACACTCAGTATCCCTACTGTACGATGCCTCACCCGTGGGCGGCGTGAAATTCGATTATTTGATCCACACTGAAATGAATGAGATTCAACATCAGATCCCATTTAACCTCAGAACCTAGATCGAGGGCTTACGGTGTACCTGACAGTTTTAATAATAACATGGTATTGTTTAAACATCGTACGCCAAAAAAAATTATTGAATATTTTGAACTTTGAGCCTGACACTTTATCCATTAACTTTGGCCAAATTTATATTAATTTTACCTGTATAATAAAGCAAAATACTCATTAGGCTCAATTTAGACCGCGGCGGAATGGAATGGAAGCGACTTTTTGCAACTAAATTGTACATAGCTAAATGAACTTTATGTCAATTGCATAACATACAAATTAAATAGGAGCCTAAAAAAGGTCGCGCGTCTTCCGCGGAATTCTCGCGCATTCTCGAGAATTCCCGTAGCTACTGTCGGCACCGTCTGTGGAATCCGCGGGAAGTGGCGCGAACGGAGAGTCCGTTGGGTCGGTCGCAGCAGTGCCGTGCCAAGCGTTTAGCTGGAATGCGCGAGAATTCTCGAGCATTCCAGCGAATTCGCGCGCCTTCCGCGTCATGAGGCGAAATTGACGCTTCCATTCCATTCCATTCCGCCGCGGTGTAAATTAAGCCTTATGCTTTTACTGCGAATTTGCAATTACTACGTAGAAACGCAGTATTCATTGTACCTGGTGGAAAGCTACGGCCGTGGCTAGTTACTAACCTGCTGACCAAGACTTGTTGCCAAACAATTCAGCGTTCCGGTACGAAGCCGTTTAACAACCAATTACGGGAATGGGTTTAATTAATTTGTCGTACGCCTTCAAAGTTAGCCCGCTTTCATTTTAGACTGCATCGCAACTTGAGATCGCAGTCAAGAGCTAACTTGTTTAATAATTTTAATTAATTGAATTTTAAGAAATTCAGGCAAATGAGTGTGAGTGAGTCATTGAGTGAGTCATTAGAACACCATAATTAGATTGCTTTGTAAAAATTGTATTGCTGTTTTCTAAAAAACTGTTCTATTATAGTACTGCCTCGTTGGTCTAGTGATTAGCATATTTGACTGCAGATCACGAGGTCCCGGGTTCGATTCCCGGGTCGCGCATATAATTGTTAGGTATTGGGTTTTTCTGTCAAGAAATTCTCAGTACCAGCCCGGAGTTGATAGTTGGCGGTGTTTCACCCTCGTGCCTCGGAAAGCACGTTAAGCAGTCGGTCCCGGTTATTATCATTATCATGTGACAATAGTCGTTAAAGCCCGCCAACCCGCATTGGAGCAGCGTGGCGGGTATAAGCACTAAATCCCTCTCTCCTATGAGAGAGGAGGCCTGTGCCCAGTGCTGGGACGTTAGAAGGCTTTAGTGGTGGTGGTTCTATTATAATTATTCTAAAGTCCAAGTCTTTAATTCTATTATAATTAAAGACTTGGACTTTTCGCTTAGCAAACTTCGGAAATAACGGCTAAATGTTATTTGATTTATAATGTTATTGACTCGTTGGTTGTGCGCTTAAAATCAGTTTTCCTGTAGACTGCATATAAAATAAAAACTCTCTTATTTACTCCTTAGTTTGTATTTATGATCTATACCTAGCTGACTTCCGTCCGCATCGATTCTGAGAAATCTCATATAGCTTCAAACTTTCATCCAACAACAGTGAAGTGGAATTTCCGAAAATCCTGAAACACGTAATTCTTTATTTTTTACTGACAATACAAATACCGATTTTCATTGATATATAACTTAAAAATAATTTTTTTCAAAGAAAAATGAACCGACTTCAAACGATTCGAACTAAAAAGTTTAAAATAATTTTTTATTCATTTAGATTGACGATTAAACTACCTAACTCAAATAATATATATTTTTTTTGAAGTCGGCGCCAAATGACTCATACTTTTCAAGTCGAAAATATGCTCCCCGCGTCCCGGACAGCCTTACCCTCCGCGACTATTATGGTTCACCGCGCTCGCATTCAAAAGTGGATAGTTACTCTGATTTTACTAAGATGAATTGAATGGTTTGGCAGGAAAGGAAAGCAGGAATTTATCGGTTCATAGTGAACGGGCCAATTTATATTAAATTAGCTGATATAATTTACGGGCTGTTAAATCTGTTAATAATATCAAGCTGCCTATATGAGTAGGCTACAGAAACCACCGCCGGCGCGGATGCATCGCCGCTAATTAATAAATTAATATATTTTATAGCTAAACTACGATACACTTGGCCTCCCTGATCGTTTGCGGGGCGCGGAGCGGGTGATGCGCTCGACTATACATGTATATATATAACTATACATGTATATATGTATATAAGTGTACCTATATATAACTTAATATATCTACCTATTCCATTAAAAAATGTCATAGGTGCATTTAATCTTAAGACTAGTTAAATCTCAAGGTACGTGTCATTACGTCGTATAATATGTATAGCGAGCGCATCACCCGACCCACGCCCCGCAAGCCGGGGCAAGCAGGGGCAAGCAGGGAGGTTAAGTTTATAGCAGTTTACCTATATTTAATTACAATTGCTATTTGCTATTGGTGTTACAATGGTCTTAATATAATAATCATTTTAGATGCAACTTAGTTATACCAGTTACAATTAAACTTATTAACTATGTTAGTTTATTCAATTTAAGTAATTAATATATGTATTGACTATAGCTGACATCCAGTGTTTTTATCCTGTCAGCTAGCACCTTCAGAATAATGTTGGAACTGCTCTCAACTCTTCTTTTAAGGGAGGCGATTTTCTTCCGTATGATTGCGAAGACGCCGTCCACTCGACTCTCCGCAAACATACCGGACGCACTACAGTATCGAGGCAATCCCAACACTACTCTGAAGATGTTATTATATTGTACACGGAGAGCATTAAGGGATCTTTATGGGTATAACTAACCCACAGAGCGCTCATATATAGAATGTCTGACAAACATTGGACCTAAATAAAGTTATTTATACTTCTTTTGTGCGAGCAAATCTGCGTGCCAACTATACTAAATTCAATTATGCCTAATTTAATTATGTGCTGTAAAATATTCTCCACACATATATACTAACTATCTGATGCCAGCGACTTCGTTCGCTTGGATTCTTATAAATCTCATCCCCTATTTAACACACTTGGGGGATTGAATTCCCAAAAATCCTGAAACACGTAATTCTTTATTTTTAACCAAAAGCAGAAGTACCGATTTTCACGGATATCTACTATTTAAAAATAAGTCGGGTTTTCCTTCCTGACGCTATAACTCCAGAACGCACGAACCGATTTCCACGGTTTTGCATTCGTTGGAAAGGTCTCGGGCTCCGTGAGGTTTATAGCATTATTAAAGAATATATATATAACATATTTTTAAAGAAAAACACGCGAACGAAGTCGCGGGGGTCAGCTAGTAACTTATAAAATGACGGACTTTCATACTAACTTTTAACCCCTATTTAACCCACTTGGAGGTAGTAGTTCCGACATTCCTTAAACACTTATTCTTTATTTTTAATTAACAGTACAATTAATACAGATTTGTATGGATATAACTTGAAAAATGACGCTTTTTCATACAAACTTTCATCAAATGTAAATCATGTACATATAATTTTTTGAACCGACTTTTAGTATATTATGTAAATAAATCAATAATAATTAATACATTCACTGCTCGAAAGTACTTTTGAATTGTCATAGAGCTCTGAGTAAAGTACCTACTCGTAGCTTGCGCCTGGCAACCATCCGTCCAATAAATTAAAAGCTTGTTCCCGTTCATACCTATTTTTTTTTCTCCATTTGTCCGATCTCGCTTTGTCAAACATAAGCTCATTGGCACCGGGGCTTTTATCTTTATTCGGATTATTTATTATCAAACAAGCGGATACCCGCGACTACGTTCGCGTGGATAGTGGTGTTTAAAAATCCCGTGGGAATCATTTTGTTTTTCCTAAGCTCATACCTTGCTAAAAACTGTTAAAATTCACTGGCGGATGTTTAGGTAGATCAAAAAGTAAACATCCGCCAAAGAAAGTCCCATCAAAATCGATCCAGCCTTTCAGAGAGACATACGGATCATCTGTCTGATATTTGCGGTCTCTGTAAAATTTCGCATCATGATAAAGTTCGTAAACTAAAACCCGATTACGATTCAACTGCGTACTAATGGAAGAAAGCGTGGGTAGCAAGCAGCTAGTAGCGCCATCTGTTATGTCTATCTGAAACTAACTTAATATTCCAGATTAGCCGCGCGAACATCATTTCTCGATTTTTTCGCATATAAGATGTAATGTCACCCGGACAATAACAACGAATCAATTGACACTTCATTCATCAAAATCGGCCCAGTAGTTTAGGCGCTACGGTGGAACAAAAAATCAGATACAAACATACATAAATACATACATAGGCTGCTAAAATCATAACCTTTTGGCTTTGTCGTAGTCGGGTGAAAAGAATATAAGAACATAAAGATGGCGTTAATTATAAAAATACTAGAGAATGCCCGCGGCTTCGCCCGCGTGAATTTTGGTTTTAAACAAATCCCGAGGATTCTTGGATTTCCGGTTCTCATTCCCACTTCCTTTTCCAACCTCTATACCTACTATCAAGGAAGTTCACTATAGTAATAATCTATCTATAGCTGTAGCTATAGATTTCGGGTTTTTCAAAATCCCGTGGGAACTGTGCATTTTTCCAGGATAAAAAGTAGCCTATGTTTTAAGTCAGGGCATAATCTACCTCCACTCAAAATTTCAGCCAAATCGGTTCAGTAGTTGCGGCATGATTGAGTAACAAACATCCAAACATCTAAACATCCAAACATCCAAACATCCACACTTTCACATTTATAATATTAGTAGGATAATTTTAGGAAATACAGATATTTATCTAAACCGTAACCTCACACTTTGAAAAGCCGTGTCCCCACTAGGCGAACAGTGAGCGGCTGACTCTGTGCGATGGTCGCAACTCATAGCTTTGGATCTCTCAAAGTTTAGCGCGGGATGAATGGAGGCATTTGGCGGTGAATCAGCCGCTTAATGAACTCACCGAATAAATTGGCAAGCGAAACGCAGCAAACTGCGAACTATACGCGCTGTTTGGACTGTTAAAAATTATAGGGAGGTGAACTGGAAGCAAACACTTAAATCAAATCAAATCAAATAAACTTTATTCAAAATTGGTACACTGTACACTTTTTGAACGTCAATTTAGGTACAGGCAATGGTGATAATTATTTACGGAAACTTAAAACTAAAACTATGAGGGTTCCAAACGCGCCCTGGTCTGAGAAGAGCCCACAACAAACTCAGCCGGGTTTATTTTTTTTATTATCACCATCTTACAATATGGTATAATATATTAAAGGGTCTAGCCGGATAAGCATAGCGAATTGGCCCCCTAATGACAACCTATTTCGAAACTTATTTTTCAATATCGGCTTGATGTATGAACGCGATTGATATGAGTTTCACGACCGTACTCCGCTTTGACCTTGAGATATTTAAAAAAATGACTGCAACTATGACTTTCGTTCAAAGTGACATATCTCGGAAACTATTAAAGCTAGAAACTTAAAACTAACGGGATATTTTAGGTGACATTTAAGAGCATATCTTATATTTTTTTTGGATTTTTCGAAAAGTTACGAATATTTTTTTTAAAATAAGTAAATATATAATTATTATTATTCTTATGTTTCTTATGAGATACAATCACAGAAAAAATATATATTATAGTACTTAGGATGCACTAATACTCATAAAAAAATCATTTGAAAAAAAGCACTGGAACACTTTGAAAAAAAAAATTTCAACCCGAAAAAAATACATCACAGAATACGAACTTAACAAAGACACATATTATACGTATATAAACACTTTATAAAATATTATAATCATAAAAATTGTAAAAATATAAAGAAAAAACACACAATTTTTAATGTTTATTAAACTAAACTAAGCAATTTTTTATCATCATCGCTAGTATAAAGGCAAAGTTTGTGTGTTTATGTTTGTTACTCTTTAACGTCGTAACTACTGAACCGATTTGGCTGAAATTTTGAATAGAGATAGATTATGCCCAGAATTAACACATAGACTACTTTATCCTGGAAAAATCTACAGTTCCCACGGGATTTTGAAAAAAACCGAAATCTATAGCTACAGCTATAGGTAGAATACTATTAACTTACGTGAAAGTACCTATAAAAGGTTGTAAAAGGGAGCGGGAACGGGAATCGGAAATTCACGATTCACACGGGATTTGTGAAAACCGAAATTCAAGCAATTCAATAATAGCGATGATGATAAAAAATTGTTTGGTTTAGTTTAATTAACATTAAAAATTGTGTGTTTTTTCTTTATATTTTTACAATTTTTATGATTATTATATTTTATAAAGTGTTTATATATGTATAATATGTGTCTTTGTTAAGTACGTATTCTTTGATGTATTTTTTTCAGGTTGAATTTTTTTTTTTCAAAGTGTTCCAGTGCTTTTTTTTCAACGATTTTTTTATGAGTATTATTGCATCTTAAGTACTATAACATATATTTTTTCTGTGATTGTATCTCATTAGAAACTTAGGAATAATAATAATTATATATTTATTTATTTTTAAAAAAATATTCGTAACTATTCGAAAAATCCAAAAAAAATATAAGATATGCTCTTAAATGTCACCTAAAATATCCCGTTAGTTTTAAGTTTCTAGCTTCAATAGTTTCCGAGATATGTCACTTTGAACGAAAGTCATAGTTGCAGTCATTTTTTTTAAATATCTCAAGGTCAAAGTGGAGTACGGTCGTGAAACTCATATCAATCGCGTTCATACATCAAGCCGATATTGAAACATAAGTTTCGAAATAGGTTGTCATTAGGGGGCCAATTCGCTATGCTTATCCGGCTAGACCCTTTTCAAGAATATATTGGTTATAAACTGTCATAATTTTAACTTCCTTAAACTTATTTCTCAGTGACTCTCTGGGTCCCATATTATATATGGCACGAACAGCCCTCTTCTGCAGCACGAAAATGGAATTAATATCAGCAGCATTACCCCATAAAAGTATGCCATATGACATAATGCTGTGAAAGTAACTAAAATAAACTAACCTCGCATATTATTTACATACATTTAATTTATTTAGAGATTCATAACAATATTCCAAATCTTAGCCGCTATCTTAGCCGCTCACTGTTCAGTTGTTCACCTAACGGTGACACGATCTATACCACTTCAGTAAGAAGTTTTCGCTAGTCACTAGTGAGGTTTTGAAATGCTTCTTTTTTTTCATTTCAGTCCTACTGATAGTGTGCTAGAAATGATGAACCTAATATCTAACCTACAATCGGACCGAATCGACACTCAGCGAGCGGAACTGCCATCGTTTAAGATGATGGCCAAGCCGATCAATAAAACCAAGGACGCCGAGGAAACCGAAGCCACTAAGCAGGAGATGAAGGAGTCTTCTCTACCGGGGCCGCTGCCCGCTCAGACCACCAGCATGCGTCCTGAAGACGACTTTCTTGATATGATAGCTCGCGTGCAAGTAAGTGACCATACTATTATAGCTTGCTCCACAGACCGCATTGGTGGGAGGTTCGACGATCTCCCAGTGGTGAGCGCTGTGCTCTTACAAAAGTGGGAGGACCCGGGTTCGATTCCCGACAGGGGCAATTTGACATTTTAATAATTCCTTAATTGTCTGGTCTGGTCTGGTGGAAGGCTTTAACCGTGGCTGGTTACCACCCTACCGGCAAAGCCGTACCGCCAAGCGATTTAGCGTTCCGGTACGTTGTTCCGTAGAAAACGATCAGAGGAATGGGTTTAGGCAAAACTGCCGTAGGTAGCTCTTCAAAGTTGACCCGCGTCCAGTCCACCCTAGACTGCATCGTCACTTACCATCAGGTAAGATCACAGTCAAGGGCTAACTGTAGATGAACTTGATTGAACTCCGTCCCTTCAAGAAGAAGAAAGAGAAAACTTAGCTTATCGAAAACTTAGCGCTATTATTATAATACTTAAACGCAATCTATTACCAATAACATTTGTTTTCTAGGATTATAGTATTATGTAAACAATCTTGTAGTATTATTGTGCCTTAAATATGGATTGATCATTAAAAAATTCAAATGTACAATAAACTTGATTAAATAAATACACAATAGGTAAACTTTCGGATTGATATTTAATAATAATATTAGCTATGGGCCTGTATGCCATATGCCATTAAAATATGAATTGTATCTACCCACCATATTTGTATACCCCTTTGGTTGTACAAATAAATTTAAAAACGCATAAATCCATACTAATATTATAAATGCGAAAGTGTGTCTGTCTGTCTGTCCGCTAGCTTTTCACGGCCCAACAGTTTAACCGATTTTGATGAAATCTGGTACAAAGTTACGGACATCGGCTACTTTTTATCCGGGAAAATTAAAGAGTTCCCATGGGATTCTTTAAAGTCCATCCGTTTAACCGATTTATACGAAATTTGGTACAGAGGTAGCTTGCATCCCGGAAATTGACATAGGCAAATTTTATCTCGAAAAAGCAAATAGTTCTCGCAGGATTCTAAAAAACCTAAATCGACGCGGACAAAGTCGCTGGCTTTATCCAGTTATACAAATATAATCTTTTGGTATACATCATTGTACAAATGAAGATTTTTTATTTTTGTTTCTCGTTATAGGGCTCCACCCGTCTGAACGATCAGCGCTCCGAGCTGCCGCGTCCGAAGCCCGAGCAGCAGCCGGCCGCTCTTCAGGCTTCCGAAGACGAATTCTTCACTAATTTGATGCGCGCCCAGGCCGGACGCATGGAGGACCAGCGCGCCAGCGTAAGTATCTATACTCTGATTTCTAATTCCGTGGAATTCTGACGTTTCGTAATCTTACCAGAGATAAAACAATTCCCACAAAAATGATAAAAAATTCAAAACTTTGTAAATAAAAATCAACTGCCGCATGTGACGAATGCCTGACAGACACTTTATGGTGATAATGTCATTCGACTTCCATTTTTGAATAAGTTTTTTCAATGTGCTTCTTTTGTTTTCTATTGATGTTAGTGTGCACTTTCTAGTTTTCACTCTTGGTGTTTTCTATTTTAGGGCGAAACGACTAATATTATTATTCGGCATATGGCTTTTTATGATGACAGGGAATTAAAGTAGTTTGGGGTAAAATCGTACTTCGTAGATGTTATCCCCTGTTCTCCATACAAATAACTCATCTGTAAATGACAATGACAGCTGTCAGAATTCCACGGAATTAGAAATCAGAGTATACACTTTTATCACCATTCTGAGACGGCGCTGATTTGAGATTATTCACACATTGACAACGATGCAGTGGCGAGTGCAGTGGGCTTGTAACATGGAAGTCCCGGGTTCGATTCGTGGCGTTGGCAATTTGGGAATTCATAATTTTTTAATTTTCTCTAATCTAGTCAGGCGGAAGGCTTCAGGCGTGGCTAGTTATCACCCTAACGATGAAACAGTGCCGCCAAGCGATTTAGCGGTCCGGTACAATGTCGCGTAGGAACCTGTCCGGGGTATGGGTTTAATAAAAAGATAACGACAACTGGTAAACGCACATTAAAAATAAATAATTAAATTAAAACAAAATTAAATTAAAATAACACAAATATTTAAGGGGGGCTCCCATACAACAGACATGATTTTTTTATCGATTTTATAGATAATGGTACGGAACCCTACGTACGCGAGTCAGGCTCGCACTTGGCCGGTTTTTTATTTGATAATTGGCAATATATATGTACTTGGTTTGGCACTGGCAAGCGGCAGCGTCAGTCTCTCGCAAGGATCGCCACAAAACCGTTTATGTCCTGCGACCGGCTTGCGATCGTCCGTCCTTCTAGGGGGTCTGGGGGGTCTTCCAACGCTGCGTTTGCCGGTGCGAGGTCACATTTCGATCAATCACTAACACTATGATTGTTTCCATTTCAGATCCCATTAAAAACGACATCCAAGAAGGGCAATTAAGATGCCTCCATCCCCAGCGCGCCCTGCCTCCGCATATTAAAAAAATAATAATATTCGCCTAATTATCGTATTTTTATTCAAGTTATTTTAAGTAACCACTAGGGTACATTAATTGTAGAAATATAAATTCGGAAAAAAATATGCTTTTTATTAAAGAAAAAAATTTTAATTTCGTTTTTTTTGTCTAGACATATGAAAATAAAATTGTTACTATTTTATTTTAACACTTATTTATTGATTTTTTTATGTTGAAAAGTTACTTCACTCCTTGTACACACATTTGTCTATAGTCGGACTTTTAATTCTATGCAGTAAACTGACGTTTCATAGGTTGCTAGTTTTTGAAAAAAAAAAATAGGGATGGGGTAAAAGTTAATGATTTGAATGATTCTCATTATCACAATATCAGTTATTTTATCTTTATTTACAAGATTTATTATGTATGTACAAGATTTATTTTTAAAAGGATATAAGATATTTATAGTGTTAGAAAGATACCTGTAATAACTTTTATGTGTGGTTAGAGGTAGATTTTTTTCTACTAAGTACTTATTTTAAGATCTTAATAAGTAACAGTCAAACATTTTTATAAATGAAACGAAATGAATCTATCACATCGACTGAAATTATGTTGACGACATTATTTTACACAATGAATTAAAAGTCAGAGTATAGATCGTTTTTCTTATATTTATTTGTAAGTTTTAATGAATTTACTTTTTTTTTTTAATTATTAAAATCATTTAATTGTAGTATGATATAACTGTTAAGCTGAGACATGTATTTAAATAATCTAATCTTCAAGTACAATTGACGAGAAAATCCTTTCAGTTTTGGTATCGAAATAATTTGAGTGCCAAAGTTCCTCGCATAATGTTTCCTGTTTGAAAATTTTAAATATTTTTCATATTAAAAATGGTAAACAAATATTACATCTAGTTCTACTGACAAAACACATTCCAGAATTATATGAAATATAAAACTGTTTATTTAAAATTGATCATAGCAATGATCTTAAGTACAATTCCATGTTTCCAAAAAAATTCTATAGCATTAAATTCCATCTCCACTATTTGAATGAAATTAATATTAATCTAATTTTAAATATATAAAATTATTTTTAGTATACTTAGTTTAATATTATTTTAATTTAATTTTAATTTTGTGCCACTTTTGTTGGAAAGGTATTGGTAAAGTATGGGCAACTACTATATATCGTCAGTCAAACACTGGCACTTCAGTAACAAAGGAAACTTTAATATTTTATAGAAAGTTCCATAAAATGTTAGTTACCGCCGAAAACTGAAACGTACTGCAACCCCTACAAGCATTCCAAAAGCAGTGACTGTCTTTTGAGTTTTGTTCAAATATGGATAAATGTCAAAAATCGGACACTTGAATTAACTGACTAATTATTAACGACGCTCTTAAGCATTAAGAGACGTTCCTATATTCGGCCGTTAGGCCTGGCGCGGACCGAGCGCAGCGCAGAGCAGAGCATTTTCCATGAACACTGAATAATTAATTTTACGACTAGTGACATACAGTCAATTGTATTCCAAGAATAAATACAGTACGAGCAGATACAGTACGCGTGCGCGCTCGTACCGTGCCGCGCGACCGTGTCTATAGTCTTAATGTTAATTATTCAGTGTTCTCAGAAAATGCTCTGCTCTGCGCTGAGCTCGGTGTGCGTCGGGCCTTAGACCTTTCATTAATCTATCACCTAATTGTTTTGAGACAGTTGAACTCAAAAATTGTGGAACCAACCCCCTTCGGTGGGGTTTTGATATAACTTTGATATGGGGTTATTCAAGGGGCGGATCAACAAATGCCTCAAAGACCGGCAACGCATTGTAGGTTCCTCTGGTGCTGCAAATCTTCATGGGCGTTAGCCCGCAATTCATATAAAATAAAAAAATACCGATCTATCACATTTTAGTGTATAAAATGTTGTGGCGGCTCATTCGTAACACCTGCCAAAAGTGGAGTATAAGGCTAGGAGCACATGGAGCGGTTGCCGGACCGCGACACTCGTACGATCACGAAATACATGGAAATGTAGAGAGCAAAGGTCAACGGGCACTTTTGTATGGAAACCCACGGCGGCCACAGACGAAATTAACACTATGTATTCAAATACGACAACGATCTATAGTCCGTTCCAATAGAGTTGAGCTAAAATGTAAACAAACACGCCTTTTTGCTAACACGTAATTTCGTCAACACTTTTCACAATGATAAAACAATTAAAACACGCACAAACGCCTTATGATCCACGAGCAACATCTAAAGTATAATATACAAGTAACGCTTATTCAATTTATCCATGATTTATGTAAAATTTTGGATAAAAACTAAATGAAAACACAAATTAAGGCCAACAGATTAAACAAAATGTTAGTTTTGACGTGTCGCATTCTTGGATTTTTATAGTGTTGCGCAGAGTGTGTGTAGTGTTTGCAATGACAGTTTGATATGCACAGACTAAAAATGAACGAACAATACGAAGTGCGTGACCATAAACATCGGATATAATTCGTTCAGAATCGAAAACCTAATCGAGTTACTTAAATAAATTTATTTCAAAATAGCGTTGTTTACCTACCCATTTATTTAATTTATTGCGTTTACGAAATAATTAATTCGTTCAACAATTCATTTCATATCGAGAATGAACTAGTGCAGCAATGGTGCATCACTAGAGGTCATGTCAAAATAAAGTCACGTGATCAGTACCGCCATATTTGTTTACATTTTAGCTCAACTTGATCGAAACTAAGACAAAGTATCAGTCTTCTTCTTCTTCCTCGAAACTGACTATACAATGACATATGTCCATAGGTCGCATTTTTGTGGGCCTTGTCAATCTCGAAAAAATTGAAATAGTTGGGGTATATGAAAAAGCTTAGTAAAATATACAGCGTATGCGACCTATGATCACGTAGCTCAATCGTATGCTGTCTGCTGTATGGGAGCAATTTTTTTTAAATATCTAATAACTTTTTTTTGACAACGATTTCGAATCAAACATTTGTATATATTGAAAGGTTTTAATATTATCTTTCATTTAAAACTATTTTGGTTCATGTCCGCAAAGCGGGTCGTATTGTACCCGTTAATCTTTCACGACGCGATTTTATCCCGCGTAGTGGGCAGTCGTTTGCGGGTCCCGTTGCACCGGCTGCCCGCGAGCTTTGCGGCGTCGCACGCAAGCTCTCCGATTGGTCGGCGAGCGACCAGGACCTTTTAGGGCTTCGGTTTTTAATTCTTTTGCAAAGTAAGTAAAACACAACAGCTCGTTTCTGGTGTGTGTCCATATGGCGGTCTAGGAACTAACTGAACAGCTTTGCAGCAGTGTTACCAATCCTCGAGAATATATGTCCCTAAACTTAAGTCGAAAACCCCTAAAATTCTCGTAATAAAATAAATTTACTAAAATTTTTTTAAATAATTAAGTGAATAATAAAATAGGGCCAAGATTTTGATTTTCTTTTCTTTATTATCTATTTAGAAGAATTTAATTCCTAAAAGAATGGTTTAAAAAAATATAACAGCGAAAATGTTGGTCTTATAAAAAAAGTTTTTAAATAAAAGTTGTAGGAAAAATTTTCTATTTTTGAATTTTTTTATACGACCAATATTTTTACCGTAATTCCAAAAAACTAAAAATACCCCTAAAAACCCTTCCGCATTTGTTCACCCCCTAAATTTGGGGGGAAAACCCCATGCTTTGCAGCCGTCAATAACGACGGCTGCGGTTCCCGCACAGACAACCGCTCTCGTTAGTATAGAAGACAGGTATCCCGCAACCACAACCGCTCCGTGAGTTCCTATGTATGGCTCTAGAATAAGGGTATTTTTGTTGTTGAGAATAACTTGTTTTGTATTCCACTGTGCTTTTATTTTAATTATGATAATTAGCTATTAATGAATATTTAGAGCCTGTTTCACCACTTTCTGATAGTGATAAGTATAGCTATCTACAACTTTTGCCTTTGTCACTTGACATACTTAAGGTAAGAAAGTGACAAAACTTACGTTTAGGCTATCCGACAGTTATCAGAAAGTCGTGAAACAGATCCTTATAGTTTTAAGTATTCTTTTAATTTATCAATGAGATACGGATTTCAAAAACTTAAATGGACCTATGTCAACAATTTTTTAATGCTATGACTCTTTTAACCACAAAATACATCTTATGTGGATATATATTTTTATAAAAACCTATGTAACTTGTTCCGACATAATTTAAGCCTTTACCTTAATATTAAAATCCTTCTTATACTTTGACAGAAGTTCAATCTTGATAGCATGTTTAACTGTAGTTTTTGTATTGCCTACACCTGTTATACATCCTTTAACTGAATAACGTTCCAATTTCAGTAGCTCTGCTACTCTTTCAGTGATGAAAGTGAAAAAATTATTGCCAAAATTTATCTTTAACTGGTACAATTGCTGCCGCAAGCACGGCTGTAGTTCTTTTAAAGGCAAAATGAGAGGTCAATGCAAAATTTATTGCCTCATTTAATTCGTCACTGTTTATCACTTTCCTGTGAAATAGCCTTACTTATAAACATCGGCACGTAGATCGAACGCTGAACGAAACGTGGAGGGGATAGCTGCGTATGGGAACTGTCACGCACGTAATACAATAGCTTACCCCCTCCACTTTCCTTCAGTGTTCGATCTACATGCCGATGTTTATACCTGAAGTTCCTCTCCTGCATCTGGCCCTTATCGAGCCGGATTTTATATAATATGGTTATCGTAATGGAAAACATGAAATAAGTAAATTAAAGTGACACAGTCCCAATTCTTTTTTTGTTAAAACGCAAATAAAATTAAACATAAAATATTTATAATGGAGAAACAGCAAATAATCATACAATTAGAAGATATCTGTCAACAAATTCAAAGAGCGCAAGTTAGGTTGGGTTTTATTTGGGAAGGTGGTTAGTAGTAATGTTCGCGAAGAAATGATGGTTATGCACCATTATACAGTGTGTCCGGGATCGAATTAGCGATATTTTAGGGACATATTCTACAACTCATTACCTCTCTGAAAATACCACTTATTAGGGCCTGCCCCCCTCCCCCTCCCAGGGACAGCCATTTCAATTTGGTGTGCGTTTTTGTGGGTATGTGCGCACAAAAAACGTAATAACTCGAAAGTCTGCTGATGCACAGGTCTTCAAATGACCTTATTCGATTGGATACAATATTCTCCATCACTAAATACCAAACAATAGAATAAAATGTTAAAATAACTCAACCAAAAATGCTTCGGAAAAAAATTATTTTTTCAAAAATATTGAAAACTACAAGTTTTTGCTGCATTTTGCAAAAACGAGGTCGTTAAGATTACATTGTTAAGTATTAAATCGACAGTTTTTGAGATAAGCAACAAAACGACATAAAAATTTTTACTGTAAGTTATTTACTTTTGGAGATATTATTGTTTAAACATAACTTAACCGCGAGCGCGTAAGTTCTTATGTTATTCGAATGTGGGTTTCCATCGCATACCTCGGGCGATCAGGTAATAATAATATTGTTTTTGATTAGTCAGCGAATGAGGTTAAAACTAAGGATCGGACCCCTACTTCAACTGATTAAAAATTCGTATAAAAAATTGAAATATCTGAAATTTTATTTTGTTGTTCCTGGCGAGGAGGCGTTATGATCGCTACTTAAGTTATTACTCATTTTTGTTTGTGATTCAGGTTTGTGATGTTTGCTAAGTTTAAAGACATGCCTACTCGGTATTATTATAGCCATAAGAGAGCATTTAGATGTCAACTATTCGCCTTGGATCGGACGTGGCAGCAATTCAATGGAATGGCCACCTCATTCTCCAGACCTTACACCTTTGGACTTCTTTTTATGAGGACCTATGAAGCAGAAGGTCTTTTATATGGTACCAAATACCAGAAAAGAATTATTGGAGACGATCTTGTCCGTTGCAGATAAAATAAGTTGTATTTGGACATGATCCAACGATCCTCCCAACATGAAGCAACTAGCTAACAGAACAGAGATGGTAATTTCGGTTTGTGGCGGAAATAACCTAGTTTTTAGGATATCTTTAGAGTTATTGAGTTATTGAGTTTATAACTAACAAAAATTAAATTATAAAGTTAAGATTTTTTTACCTTATTTGCAGTAAAAAAATGATGAATCTTAAATTTGGGTTCAATACTCGTAATTCATGCTTGGGGACGAAGTACTTACAATTACCAATATCTCCAGAAGTAAGTAACTTACAGTCAAATTTTTTATGTTGTTTTGTTGCTTATCTCAAAAGCTGTCGATTTAATACTTAATAATGTGGTCTTAATGACCTCGTTTTTGCAAAATGCAGCAAAAACTTGTAGTTTTCAATATTTTTGAAAAAATATTTTTTTTCCGAAGCATTTTTGATCGAGTTATTTTAACATTTTATTCTATTGTTTGGTATTTAATGATGGAGAATATTGTATCCAATCGAATAAGGTCATTTGAAGACCTGTGCATCAGCAGACTTCCGAGTTATTACATTTTTTGTGCGCACATACCCACAAAAACGCACACCAAATTGAAATGGCTGTCCCTGGGAGGGGGAGGGGGGCAGGCCCTAATAAGTGGTATTTTCAGAGAGGTAATGAGTTGTAGAATATGTCCCTAAAATATCGCTAATTCGATCCCGGACACACTGTATATTCTACTAATTTAGAAATAGTAGTTTATGAAACGGTTGCATAATAGAGGTTATTAAAACACGAGTGTTAGTTTAAAAAACGAGCCGCAGGCGAGTTTTTTAATAGTATTACACGAGTGTTTTAATAACTAATTATGTAGAGTTTCATACACTACTTTATCTAAGCTCATCAATAGGTATCTTACGTATAAAAGAAAAGACTAAGAAATTAACAAAATTATTTATTATAATAAGTATTCATGTTTTGGATATTGCAATTTATAAATGTACTCAATTCTTCAGGGGAGAACGTTTTTGCATTTTTTCCCTTAAAGCCCTGCGATTTTTTTTTTTAAAACAGCAATCAGTCTTGTGTATTTAATAATATCGATTTGGTTGTAGATACTCAATATACTTTTGAGCATTCAGTATTTAGCCCATAAGGACAAAGACTTAAATTTATTTGATAATTCTTGGAAATATGCTAGCATTACATTTTCTGAAAATGAAGTGGTTTTTTTCAAAATTTTCCAACTCATAAAATCTTGGTAACATTTAACGTAAATTTTCTTTGATTTTGCTGGCAAAAGATTATTTGTCATTCCCGATGCTATTTCCAGAATGTCTGGTGGATTAAATTAAATTCTCTTCAGTATCACTGCTAGACATTTTTCCGCGCAACAAAAATCGCTTGCAAAATTTTGAGTTACAAAAACTGAATAGTAAATAAATAATAAATTAAAAATTTAAATAATAGGCGCCAAAATTCAATTGTCAATTTCGAATGTGCGGTGCGTGCAGTGCGTCTATGGTCAATTATGGTAGCACTACACTCTGTCCTCTGGCCGCATCTTGCTACCGCCACACTTTCGCAGTAGTAGTAATAGGGTAACTTTGATAGCGGGATAATCATTGTAAGTAACAAAATTAAACTAACTAACTATTGTAAACTAACTATTGTACCTATTTCTTTTAAAATGTTTCTTTTGTTTAATTTATGTTTTTTTGGTGTACAATAAAGTATTAAATAATAATAATAATAATAAACACCCGGCATGGCTCAAAAATACCAGAACCCAGTGCCTGTACTATAATGTAGAAAAAATTATTTTTTAACATTGTTTTGCAATAATTTCCTAACAAAGTAGTGTTATAATGAACTTTTTTAATTTTTTTTTTAAATATTATAGATGTATGTGAATAAAGTAGTCCAATATATGACACATTTTGATTTCATATTCGGAATTTTATGATATGAGAGTAGATAAATAATATTAAAAACATGTGGGAATTAGAAGTAACAGAGGAACATTTTCTCACATAACATAAGTTAGTATTACATTACAAACATATTGAAACTTTCGAAAGCTATTTATTATAAATTTTACAAAAGCTCTACATTCTACAAACTCAAAATCAAGTTTTTATTTAAACTTGTTTATAACAAAACTATTACTTATTACTTGCAATTACGCAATAAAAAAAATCTATTGTAAATTATATTTGAAAAAAAAAATTACATACTACTACAAACAACTAATTACTACTTATTATATTATTATTAAAAAATTGCACTAAAATTATATAAGTATATTTCATACTTATATAATTTTACTAAAAACGTAATTTGATAATCAATAAAATTATAGTTCGCTGTCGCTCATGCGTCGCACAACACTTTATAAGATAAGTTAATTATATATTGTAAAAAATTGCAAAAAAATTATGTAAGTATAACATATTAAAACTTAAGTTACTAGACATCGCACAATGCTGTAAAATTAGTCGAGAGAAATTATTATCTTTAAATGGATTAAGGTAATTTTATCGTCCTGATAAGAAACGTCCTGATCGTCTATTTAAACTTGAACTTTGATCTTACAAGTTTTTCAAGTAAGCAAACTCGTAGTAGTAGGTACACATCAGAAAATCAGACCTCAGTGATCTAAATCGTTCTCATAAGTGTTTTGCTCTTTAGTATCTCATTTTTTTTAAACACTTATAAGCAAATCACTCATAAGTGTTTAAAAAAGTCAGTGAACACATCGTGAAAATGTAGACACAATCATGAAGCAAACACTAAACGAGGACTAATCTAACAATTTAATTTTTTGCCAGAACATATTATTATAACACATGCTAAGAAAACTTAAAACTTAAATTTTTAACAAAACCACGTTCAAATCGGTCCACTCGGTTGTTTTTGCTTCGGAGTATTGTTTAATTATAGCACTAGATAATAATTACTATGGCCTAGCTTTAATTACTTTATTATAAGTCTTACATTTTATATTGAATACTTATAATTGCATTGATTTTTGTAACCAAGATTTTATGTTTTTTTATCTATTTATTTTACATTACTATTGACTTTAATAGGACAATTTCAAACAAAGATTTTCATTTAATAGTAATAAATTTAAGACATTGCTTAGTTACTCTCTGCACAAATAAGTAAGTGTAAGTGTAAGTCTCTGGAATGGATTAGATAAGACCAATGTTAAACTTGCTTTGTAAATTTTTCCTTAGCTGCGTTAAAGTAAAGTTTCGTAGACGAACTTACGATCGCGCTATGAACGGTTGTAAGAACTAACAATGAAACCGTGGCACAAGGGAAATACCATACTTTAGAACGTCTAAGGCCCAATTTATACCGCCGCGGGATGGAATGGAAACGAATTTTTTGTACAAAGCATTGTGAACTTTATGTCAATTGTATAACACACAAAATAGTAGCTATAGGGAAATTCTCGAGAATGCGCGAGAATTCCGCGGAAAACGCGCGACCTTTTTTGGCTCCTATTTAATTTGTATGCTATGCAATTGACATAAAGTTCATTTAGCTATGTACAATTTATTTGCAAAAAGTCGCTTCCATTCCATTATACCGCGGTGTAAATTGACGCTAAAGCGTCGGGAAAATGGCATCGCTTTTACGTGTTTCTCCGAGGAGTTCTCTGTGATTTCTTTACCTTGTAACTCGGCTAAGGAAAACCGGTTGTTTAATTTACATGCTGCTGTTTGATTTAGTGACATCAAATCAAGGAAATATTTTAAGCAAAAACATTCAATTCGGATAGGTTCGCATTTTGTAATTGTGAACATCTAGGGCCAATAGAAATGCCAAATTATATTATTTTAGTCCTGCATTGTGTTTTATTTGCGCATGCATAATCATAACAATCAGCAGAGAGTAATTGGTTGGCTGGTAAATATTATTATCCCTAACTACTAATATATTAAAAGTGAAATTAGATAAGTAGGTATTATGTGCGTGTGAAAGTAATACGCTTTCACGCCTAAACCGCTGAACCGATTTTGATGAAAGGTACAGAGATTGATTATACCTTGAAAGAGGAGATAATATGGAAGTTATGGCATCATTGAATATAAAACCACGAAAATTTAGGCACTTGATCCTACTAATCCTACTAATATTATAAGTGTGGATGTTTGGATTTTTGGATGTTTGTTATTCAATCACGCAAAAACTACTGGATGGATTTGGCTGTTTGGAATGGAGATAGATTATACCCTGGATTAACACATACAGGCTACTTTTTATCCCGGAAAATCAGAGTTCCCACGGGAAAAAACCGAAATCTATAGCTATAGGTACATTACTATAGCAAACTTCCTTGAAAGTAGGTTCTTCCATTAATTGAATGGTCCTGACCATGACTCCTGCTGAATATTCCCAATGGATATTCCCACAGATCACTAATATACGATATTCCCATATGTGCACTTTCGCATCACCACTACAAGATGTCGCTAACCGTATGTTAACCGTCAAGCCCACAGATTAATGATTAGTATCTGTCAAGCCCGTCATCAAAGCATAGAGATAATAATGCATCAAAGTTCCTAGCACAGACCACAAAAAATATGGTTCCTTTAATACGTAGACAGAGCGGCTGCCCTAGTGATAAACAAAGTAATTACATTCAGAACAATTTTACAGGACAAGCAAAAACATTGAAAAGTCTTATTAAAGGCAACCTTTCTACAAAAAGAAAGCTGGCGCCGAAAGAAAGCCGCAAAGCCGTTATTCTATATGTTATTTCTATCTGTCTATAGAAAATTCCAGTTTCTATGTTTGATCTATGTTTTCGTCAACCGTTTGAAAACTTTTGACACAGGCGCGCAGCAAAACTGACAGAATGACAGAGCGTTTAATTTGGTATTGCTTATCTATATCTATACTAATAAATAAAATTGAAGTGTCTGTCTGTAATATCGAAATAACTACCTCATATTAAGCTCATATGGTTATTTGAACGATACTATAACCGAATCACACGTTTTTAAAATTTTTGTCTGTCTGTCTGTCTGTCTGTCTGTCTGTCTGTCTGTCTGTCTGTCTGTCTGTTTGAACGGGCTAATCTTTGGAACGGCTGAACCGATTTTGACGGGACTTTCACATACAAGTAGAGAATTAACCAGGGAGTAACATAGGCTACTTTTTTAACCGACTTTCAAAAAAGGAGGAGTTGTGTTTTTCTACCTATGTACACCGATATCTCCGAGATTTCTGAACCGATTTGCGTAATTATTTTTTTAATCGATAGAGAAACATTGCGACACTGTCCTACAAAAAATTTGGATTCCAACTCCTCAATCCTGATGATGTAGGGGATCTGATCCCCAAAACTAATGGGATTTAGGCACTGTCGGTTATTTAAATTGATATTGGGGATACCAATTAAAGACTTTATTGTTGAATGAACTCGAGTAGGTACATGTCCAACTCCTCAACTCTGATGCTGTAAGGAATTGCATTCCGAAATCGTAAGGATCCCACGGAATTTTTCCGTTTTGTGGACGGGTTACTACTTACTACAGAAGTACAGATAGGCTACTTTTTGTTCTGGAAAATCAAAGTTCCCACGAGATTTTTACAAACCTAAATACACACGGGCGAAGCCGTGGGCATCATCTAGTAGAAAGTAAAAGTGATCTCAAACATAGACAAGTTTTACCTGGGATCGTTTCACGAAACGAAAAATCAAGCAACTGCATTTTAAATACAAAAACAAAGTAATCAACATCCAATTACCTACTTTGTTTTTGTGTTGTTCTTGTTGTTTACTTGGTTTTTGCATTTATATTCCGGGTTAGTGTGTGCAGTTACTTTGTTTGGGCAATTCAAATTTCAGTAAACGGTTCAAGTTATTTGAAATATTAAACTGTGGTAAAAACAGACCATAAGCGGTGATAGCCTAGTGGTTAGGACAGCCGACTTCTAATCGGAGGTCGTGGGTTCGATCCCGGGGCACGCACCTATAACTTTTCGGAGTTATGTGCGTTTTAAGTGTTTAAATATCACTTGCTTTAACGGTGAAGGAAAAACATCGTGAGGAAACCTGCATGCCTGAGAGTTCTCCATAACGTTCTCAAAGGTGTGTGAAGTCTGCCAATCCGCTTGGCCAGCGTGGTAGACTATGGCCAAAACCCTTGTCACTCTGAGAGGAGACCCGTGCTCTGTAGTGAGCCGGTAATGGGTTGATCATGATGATGATGATGAAAAACAGACCATACATACCATACATACAGACAGACATTACATACAGACCATACTCTCAATCTCATGGAACAGAGACAGGAAATGAGGCTACAGTCTTCGAAAGACGCGTCTGCCTATCGGCGGATTAATAGACAGATCTCTAAATCACAGACACGCGATCTGCGATACTTCAACACCGAACGTATCAAAGAGACCATTGAGCGTAACAAAGGCACAAAGGTGTTCGCAAGAGATCTGTCTATAGGTCAGAGCCAGCTGACGCGACTGAAGACCGACAACGGTAGTCTCATTTCGTCAAAACCTGAGATTTTGAGGGAGGTCGAGAAGTTCTACGGACAGTTATACACGTCAACACAGAGGCCTGTTGAAGATTTGGCTAAAGATCCCAGAGCCAAATTGACCCGACACTATACCGAAGATATCCCGGACGTCAGCCTATACGAGATTAGTATGGCTCTCAAGCAGCTTAAAAACAACAAGACACCAGGTGATGACGGAATCACTGCAGAACTCCTGAAGGCGGGTGGAAGACCAATACTCAAAGTCCTTCAGCGATTGTTCAATTCCGTCATTCACGAGGGAACAACGCCAGAGGCGTGGCACAGGAGCGTGGTGGTTCTCTTCTTCAAGAAGGGAGATAAAACCCTATTGAAGAACTACAGACCCATCTCGCTGCTGAGCCACGTTTATAAGTTGTTTTCGAGAGTCATTACGAATCGTCTCGCTCGTAGGTTTGACGACTTCCAGCCTCCCGAACAAGCCGGATTCCGAAAAGGCTTTAGTACCATAGACCACATACATACGCTGCGGCAGATTATACAGAAGACCGAAGAGTATAATCGGCCACTTTGCTTAGCGTTTGTGGACTATGAAAGAGCCTTTGATTCGGTGGAAACTTGGGCTGTGTTAAGGTCGCTGCAGAGATGTCAAATTGACTACAGGTATATCCAAGCGCTGAAGTGTTTGTACGAAAACGCCACTATGTCAGTCCGTATACAGGACCAGACTACGAGACCAATCCAATTGCAGCGAGGAGTGCACCAGGGAGATGTTATCTCCCCGAAGCTATTTACCGCTGCGTTGGAAGACGTCTTTAAGCTTCTGGACTGGAACGGACTCGGCATCAACATAAACGGCGAGTACATTACTCAGGTTTGCCGATGATGTGGTCATTATGGCAGACTCTGGGAGACCTTAATACAATGCTCAATGATCTCAGCAGAGTTTCTCAACAGGTGGGCCTGAAAATGAACATGAGTAAGACGAAAATTATGTCTAATGCTCATGTTCCGCTCCACCCAGTAATCGTCGAGAACTCGGCGCTCGAAATTGTGGACGAGTACATATACCTGGGACACACGGTCCAGCTAGGTAGGTCCAATTTCGAGAAAGAGATCAACCGCCGAATCCAACTTGGCTGGGCAGCGTTCGGGAAACTTCGAGATGTCTTTTCGTCCAATATCCCTCAGTATCTGAAGACAAAAGTCTTCGAACAGTGCGTGTTGCCAGTGATGACTTACGGATCTGAGACATGGTCGCTGACAATGGGCCTCATAAGAAGGCTCAGGGTCACTCAGCGGGCGATGGAGAGAGCTATGCTCGGAGTATCCCTGCGGGATCAAATCAGAGATGAGGAGATCCGCAGGAGAACCAGAGTCACCGACATAGCTCATCGAGTCGCGAAGCTGAAGTGGCAATGGGCGGGGCACATTGCTCGAAGAACCGATGGACGTTGGGGTCCCAAGGTGCTTGACTGGCGACCTCGCACCAGCAAACGAAGCGTGGGAAGACCCCCCACTAGATGGACAGACGATCTCAAGCGAATCGCTGGCAGCCGCTGGAAACAAGCGGCGCAAGATCGTGTTCTGTGGCGATCCTTGCAAGAGACCTATGTCCAGCAGTGGACGTCTATTGGTTGAGACGACGACGACGACGTGGTAAAAAACTACTCGACATAAAACTTTTGTTGTCGATCTATAATTACATTCAGAACACCTTACCTGGGATCGTTTCACGAAACGAAAAATCAAGCAACTGCATTTTAAATACAAAAACAAAGTAATCAACATCCAATTACTTTGTTTTTGTGTTGTGCTTGTTGTTTACTTGGTTTTTGCATATATATTCCGGGTTAGTGAGTGCAGTTACTTTGTTTGGGCAATTTAAATTTCAGTAAACGGTTCAAGTTATTTGAAATATTAAACTGTGGTAAAAAACTACTCGACATAAATTTTTTGTTAATGCAAAAAGTCAATTTCACAAAAAATGACAGTTACTTTGTTTATCGCTAGGGTAGCCGTAGTGTTGCTAACCTTGGAATTTCATTTCTCTATTTTTCATGAGATTCTGGTACCGTGGTGGTGGTGTGGTGGTGATCTATGTATATCTAGTTGTCGGACCATCTCCACCGTCCCTTGGTCGTTTCGTATTTATGACACCATACGGCTCTGTCCTGAGCTAGAAAGAGAGCTTGATACTTAATCTGAGGTCCTGAGGTGGTCCTGAGTTGTGACCACAGAGTACTTTGTACATACTGGTTCATGACTGGTTGTGACAAAGACAATCGATTAAAATCTATGACAAAGACCACGAACTGCAGTTCTGTCAAACTCAAAAACCGAAGTTGGCTTGGAAAAGGCTGGAAATTCTAACCTCTATACAAATTATATTTCATTTCAGTTTTTCTGCTTTAACAACGAAAAGGTTTTTATGTTTAATTTGTTGATTACCAGTGGACATTCGGTTTGGTAAATTTGTCATTGTTTAATTATCAAGTCGTATTAAAGTGCAATAATATATTTATGTAGGTAGTAAGTAAATATCGAATACATTCAAAGTTTGTGTGATATATAAAATCTAAATAGTGGACTGTGATAGTGACGTGCCTATATTATGCTTTAAAGTGTGTTTACTTAGCTGTCTCAATACGAATTACGAGTTGTGCAGTCTTGACGATTCCATGTTTTTTAACGCAAGATGGTCGATTCTCTACAGCCTAGCTCGTCAAAGTGTGGCCAGTGAGTATATTTTACCTTGAGTTATCTCTGCCCGTGGCTACTTTTGTGGCTCAAGAAACTTTTTGTGTAAGCAATTCGACCGTCCAATACCGGGTTCACGCGGGGTGATTTTTTTTTACCAACTGCTAAATCGCATACGATTTGAACCTGGTCTTTTGAACAGGCGTTCATTTAATCAGCTACAAAAATCTATTAAACTATGTAAGTATGCTGCCTTTCAACTTTTGTTGAATCAATTCTCATGTTGAAAGCGATTCGGCCCGTCAGAACCTGTCGACGTTAAACTCATCTTCTATTTTACGCCAAGCACGTTATTATTTTTGTTCGTTGGGCATAAAACCAAAAATGTCGGCGAAAAACATGACTAAGTAGACTTATAGTATAATGCTTTTTAGAGCTTTACCACAAACACAAATTATAACCTAACCTATATTTGTCTGTATTATTGATGTGCCGAGTAAGGCTTGATTAGAGTAAGACTGGGTTCCTGCTTTGGACTCGCCTACTTGAAGACCAATTTATTTTGATTCAAGTTCGCCAGTCTCGATTCCAGTACTCGAGTCAAGAAGATTCGATTTTATGCTTGCTGACTCAATTCTATTAACCACGTCAAACTGACTTGATTATTCAAGTTAGGTTGACTCGCTCATACTCGATCTCTGTCTACTTAAGCAATGAAGTGATGCCTAATAATCCAAGTTTGAACCTGCAACTTTTTGTTTTGATTTCTTTGTTTTGTGTCCGTAAGCTGTTACTGTGAGTGAATTTAACTGTTTGTTATTATTAGTAGTGATGTCATTTTATTATAATTAACTTTATTACAAAATGGCGCTGAAAAAAGCATTAGCATAAGTACATGAGTCAATTGGTCAACGTGTAAATTGTAAATGCTGTTTATGAATTAGTCCAATATCCTCTGTTGTGTGGACATAAAATCCAGTCATACCGCAGTAGATACCATACTACAGGAGCCATAATCTAGGTCAAGCCATATACCTGTATATCAAAGTAAAGTTTTTTAGGAAAGTATGGCACAGTGAATTAATTTATTCCAGTCCCAAATTTTATTTATGATTCTAGACTATCATGTTTAGGTACTTAGCTAAGATTTACATATGCCATATTTATTTATTTATTTATTAAGCCTCTATCAGATTAAACATTGTTATGCATTGTACAATTTATTTCTAATTTTTCCCCCTAATCTGCGTGCCTTTTGGCAAAGGCCTCCTCCAACCTCTTCCATTCTCCTCTATCTGCTGCCCTTCTGGTCCATGTTTTTCCCCCCACAGCAGCTATTTCATCTACCCATCTTTTAGTCTGTCGACCTTTCTTCCTCTTTCCTTCCCTGGGGTACCACAAACTAATGGTTTTGCTCCACTTATCCTCACCCCGAATGATGTGGCCAGCCCATCGCCATTTAAGGAGCTTTATTTTGTGTATCACCTCTTGTGTTCGTGTGGCTTTTCTGATTTTGGAATGAGGTATTTTATCTATTTTCCGCTTGCCCAACATGCTTCTTTCCATGCTACGCTGGCAGGTTCTGAGTTTGGATAAATGAGCCTTAGTGAGCGCCCATGTTTGGCACCCGTATGTCAATATAGGAAGAATGCAGGAGTTAAATAGTTTACCCTTTACTATAGTGCTCATTTTCGGATCCTTCATTACTTCCCTAAATGACCAATATTGTTTCCAAGCATTCCCTATTCGTGTCTCAACTTCTTTGCTCGATATGTTCTTTGTTGTGATTAGTTGGCCAAGGTACATATATTCTTTTACATATTCTATATTGTTATTGTTTAGTGTAATTGTTTCTTCCTCTCTATTTGTCATAGCTTTAGTTTTAAGAATGTTCATGGTCAAGCCAACCTGCTTGCTACGAGCGTCCAGGTCTGAGAGCATTTCTTGCAATTCCTGTGGAGATTTAGCAAAGAGAATTATGTCGTCTGCGAACCTTAAGTTAGTAAGATATTTCCCGTTGATTTTTAAGCCATGTTGCTTCCACTCAATATGTCTGAATACTTCTTCTAGCACTGCTGTAAAGAGTTTTGGCGACAACAGGTCTCCCTGGCATACACCTCTCTCTATGTTTATCTTTACCCCTTCTCTATCTAATTTCACTGTTGCTGTACTGCCGGTATAAATATTCTTTATTATTCGTATATATTTTCCTTCTACTCCTTGCTTGTTCAGTGCGTTCCATATTTTGTCATGTTCCAAGGAGTCGAAGGCCTTGTAAAAGTCAATAAAGCAACAGTAAAATGGCAGGCCATATTCTCCGTATTTTTCCAGCACCTGCTTGACAACGTGGACATGGTCAACTACTGAGTATTTGCTTCTAAATCCTGCTTGTTCTCTGGGCTGGTTTTCATCCAAGACTTTGGTTATGCGATTCAGAAGGACTTTAGCAAATATTTTATACAAATTAGACATCAGGCTTATGGGTCGGTAGTTTCCCACTTCGCTTCTATCTCCTTTCTTGTGTATTAATATTATAGTCGACATTTTCCATTGAGTGGGGACGGTTTCAGTTGTCAGCACATCGTTGAATATTGTGGTGAGTGTCGGTATGAGAGCACTTTGTACTCCAATCAGAAACTCATTTGTGATGTTGTCTGAACCTGGGGCTTTATCTCGTTTTAGTGTTTTTATTGCCTTCTCTACCTCTATTTCAAGTATTGGTGCAACTTCAGTTTTGTCCTCAATCATCATGCTGTTTGATTTTGCTTGTCTTGAATACAGTACCTTATAAAAATTGGTAGCGGCTTTAATGATATCTGGTCTTTTGCTAATTAGAGCTCCAGTTTTACTTTTGATCTTTGGGATCCAGTCTTTTTTTCCCACTAAGCTTTGTATGGCTTTCTTAATACCTCCAGTTCTGATAATGTTTTCCTCAAATAATTTCTGTCGGCGAGTTATTCGCTCCTTCCTCAGCTGAGTTCTTATCTCCTTAGACAGATTTGCAATTTTCTGCCTGATGCCCTTGGTTTTACTAGGAATTTTTATAAGTTGTCCTCTTTCTTCTTGTAACATTAAAGTGTGGTCTGACATTTTGCTCTTCTTTTCAACTTTAACTCTGTTTCCAGCCAGTACTCTATTTAGTATGTTTTGTAAATAATCATACTTCTCTTGGAGCCCGAGCTCTTCAGTTTCAGTGTTGTAGTTGTTAAGTTGCTTTTTTAGATTTGTGTTAACTCTTGGTAGAATTCCTCCTTTTAGACATTGATTGGTTTTTATAATATGTTTTCTCGAGTTTCTATGCTGGTTTACTTTAAGTTTAGCTCTTACCATCCGGTGGTTAGTATTGAAGTTTAAATTGCATACTACGCCACAATCATGAAAGGCTTTGCGACCGTTTGAGAGAATAAAATCTATTTGGTTTTTGTATTTACCGTCGGGAGAGATCCATGTCCATATTGTGTTTTTCCTCTTTTTGAACATACTGTTCAGAATTGTTAGGTTATTTTCAAGACAGAGGTTTACTAGCTTATCACCGTTTCTGTTTCTTTTGCCTATTGTGTATGGACCTATGATGTTGCTTTCACTTTCGAGACAGCTGCCAACTTGAGCATTAAAATCTCCCATTATTATTAAGTTTTTGGACTCATATTCATTTATTGTCTTAGTTATTTGGTGGTAGAAGTGTTCTATTTCATTCTTATTTGCTTGGGCCGTTGGTGAGTAAACCTGGATGATGGTCCATTTATCTTTATAGGATGGTAAGTTTATGTTTAGAACTGCAATCCTTTCAGAAATTCCGACTATTTCCTCTATACAGCTCTTTAAGTGTTTCTTTATGATAAAGCCCACTCCACCTTTTGTTTCCCCTTTGTAGTACAGAAGGAATTCCTCATACTCTTCTATTCTGTCTCCTAATCTTCTCACCTCACTGAGACCGATTATATCCCATTTTACGTTCTTTAAAGCCATTAATAACTCTTGTAGACTATCTTCAGTTCTCAATGTAAGTGTGTTTAATGCGTTTATGTATAGATATTCTGATTTAGTTCTGTTTGTCTGTTTGGAATTTTTGGATGTGGTTGGAGGGTGGTGGTCGAATTGTTCCTCCTCGGTGACCGGCCGGTATGGAGGAATACTTGGGTTAAATTTGTTTTTAGTTGTTTTTTCTGAATTTATTTTCCGATAACCGAGGTTTCTAATTAGTTTTTTGGCGTATCTTCAGCTGTTGACTGTGATCTGTGTCTGGACAGGAAATTAGCCATACTTGTTCTGCTCACTCTCTTTGCTTCTCTTTTTCTGAAATCTTCCTCAGTGTTAGGCGACTTAGGAGGGTCTGAGATTTCCCGCTTTCTTTTTTCGCTTATTTTAGGATTTTTCACTATGAGCTTATCATATTTCAAGTATGCAATATTTCCTTTTTTCCTTTCTTCCTCTAGTTTTGGCTGTAGCTGTCTTCTAATCTCCAGTACTTCTTTAGGTAGGTCTTCTTTAATATTTACTCCTGTGGGGAGATTTCGTTTGTTTTTTAATATGAGAAGTTTTTTCCATCTAGTCGTAAGGCACACTACTATAGGACGCATCTTGCCTGATTTCGCTCCAATCCTGTACGCTTTGCTTATTTCATGATCTTCTGTGTTTACTCCTGTCTCTTCAATTATTTCCTTAGCTTGAGCAACTAGTTCGCATTCATTTTTTTCTTTTTCTTCAACTCCAAATATTATTATATTATTTTTCCTCTTCTCTTTTTCCATGAAATTTACTCTTTCTTCAAGTTTTTCAACCTTTAGTTTTAGGTTTTTGTTTTCTTCCATTAAGTATTTCATCTTCTCATCAAGAGCTTCCATTACATTTTTGGTCACAGCATTGGTTATTATAGTTGTTTGCTTATTCATTTTTTCATCAATTTTTTCCAACAATGTGTCCAAGTCCATTTTTGGGGAAAAGTTTTTTATATGGCAACACTCTTGGTCGAAAATGCAAGTGTCCAAGGCGAATAATTGTCTATGGTTATACAGTCTGAAGTAAGCGTTAATTTCGTTAGGTTGGCACTTCAACTCTTATTTTGACATTTGGCACTTCAGCTCTTATTTTGAATTTGACATTTAACTTTGTTTTAACGTATCTATTTACACACTTTAAATTTCGATTTTCGACACTTATTCCTCTTCAAATACTGTCTTCCTTCACAAAACGCACTGTTCGGATGGAATCCTTTGTTTTCGTCAACACTGCAGTGTATTCCGACAAGTATTTACCACTATTTTCGAATAAAAATCACGAGAGTCACAATCGTACGTATTCACCGTTCTCTCACCAGAACCGGAAAAAAAAGCAACATATGCCATATAGTGTAGCTTAAATATCTTTTTATTTATCAGTAGCATCTGCCTGCGGCTTCATCCGTGTGAATTTCGGTTTTAAACAACTGTTTTGCTGATTATAGCAAAATAATTTTGACCTTTCATCATACAGTTTGCTGTGCTCTTGCTTGTGTTAATTCTTTGTTATGGTCCGGGTGACAGGCTACATTTTATATATACGAAAAAAAATCAAGAAGCTACGTCCGATCGGCAAAAGTAAAATATTATTTAGTTTCGGATAGACATAATAGATGGCGCCACTAGCTACTTGCCCCGCGTTCTGCAGACCAAATTATTATTTTATATTAAATTAAATTACTAAGCGTAGTCAGGTTTTAGCTTACGAACTTTATCTCTTGTTAATATACCTAATTGTGCAATTAACGATACCATCATGACAACCATTCATACACAGCTTATTTTTTAACCAACTTCAAAAAAGAGTGTTATCAATTTCACACATATATTAAATTTATGTACATGTAATCTATCTATAATAATATAATAGAATAGAAAAGTTTTTTATTCAAATAAACGAGTCCCTAAATTGGAAAAATCATATTGAAAGTTTGTGTATGAAGCTAAATAGATTCTCTTTTGCACTGTACAAACTCTCTAAAGTTGTACACCAGTCAGCGGTATTAATAGCTTTCAATGCATATGTTACATCAAATATTCGTTACGGAATCATATTTTGGGGGAATTCGACCGATAAAGATAAGGTTTTTAAATGCCAAAAGAAATGTATAAGAGCTATATGTCACCTGAGCACCACTGATTCTTGTAAACCATATTTTGATAAATTTAAAATACTTACCTGTCCATGCTTGTATCTATATGAAGTGTTAGTATTCATTAGGACAAATGAGCAACTATTTCAATTTTCTGGAAGTGAGCGCAGAAAGGATAAATTATGTTTTTTGCAACATACAACTGCATTATTTGGCAAAAGTATCTTCAATATGGCACCTCAAATTTATAACAAGTTGCCAGCATCACTGGCCGATCGAAATTTAAATATCACAACATTTAAAAATAAAATTAAGGAATTTCTGCTGAAAAAAAGATACTATTCGATTAAAGACTATTTAAATGACACAAATGTATAGGTTAGGTATGGACATCTTATTATTATTATTTTATTATTTTTTTATGTAAGAAAATATATTGTATTTGATTATTTAAGTTTTTAATAGATACAAGATACATAGACATTTTATACTATTATTATTACACTAGACATTCTATAAAGTTGAAAATTGAAATTGCGGAATATGAATAAGGCTCACATTTAAACAGATTTTATACCAAAAACGGGCAATTCAAATGTTTTAAAAATATGATGTTTGTTAATTTGATAGATTTTTTATTATTTTCTTGTTTTATTTGTAATTGTATTTAGTTGTAATTTAAATAAGTAACTAATTATATTATATTTTTGCATGCCGATCCAAGGCGGATTGTTAGTGCTGATATTTAATGTAACACCAATGTACCTACTCAATCTGTGCAAATAAAGAATTTGAATTTGAATTTGAATTTGAAAAACTTTTACAAGTACTTTTGAATATAATTTGATCCATTTTTTTTTGATTTTGATTTTTTTGAATATAATATAAAGAGGCTTGTCCTGACTGACTGACTGACTGATCATCAACGCGCCGACTTCAAAAAATTATATATTATTTGAGTTAGATAGTTTAATCGTCAATCTAAATGAATAAAAAATTATTTTAAACTTTTTAGTTCGAATCGTTTGAAGTCGGTTCATTTTTCTTTGAAAAAAATTATTTTATGCTTTTTAGTGATTTGTTTTCGTTATATTCATATTAATATAAATGAGAACTATGTTCAATAGATTATGACCTATATATTATTAATTATTATTAAATATCCTGTGACATAATATATGCATTTTATGTGTCATACTAAGTATAGGTGAATGGTTTTATAATGTTCTAACCCAACCTAACCTTCCTTTCGATCTACACAAGATTAGTTTATATGCGTACTACTCTTGTATAATTTGGAAGACCTAGACTAAAAAGTAATTTACAATCTATACGCGACCAGTTTCACACCCGTGCGGTTTGGCTTTGCATAGCATGGAAATACACGTAACCATACACGCGCCATATGACTCATACTTTTTAAGTCGAAAATATGCGCCCTGCGTCCCGGACAGCCTCACCCTCCGCGACTATTATGGTTCACCGCGCTCGCATTCAAAAGTGGATAGTTACTCTAATTTTACTAAGATGAATTGAATGTGGTTTGGCGCCGACTCCAAAAAATTATATATTATTTGAGTTAGGTAGTTTAATCGTCGATCTAAATGAATAAAAAATTATTTTAAACTTTTTAGTTTGAATCGTTTGAAGTCGGTTCATTTTTCTTTGAAAAAAAAATATTTTATGCTTTTTAGTGATTTGTTTTCTTTATATTAATGATAATAATATAAATGAGAACTATGTGAAATAGATTATGACCTATATATTATTAATTATTATTAAATATCCTGTGACATATTACATACATTTTATGTGTCATACTAAGTATACTTAGTATGACACATAAAATGTATGTAGGTGAATGGTTTTATAATGTTCTAACCCAACCTAACCTAACTTCCGATCTATACAAGATTAGTTTGTATGCGTACTACTCTTGTATAATGTAGAAGACCTTGATTAAAAAGTAATTTACAATCTATACGCGACCAGTTTCACACCCTTGCGGTATAGAAAGGAAATACACGTAACCGTGCACAAACTCCAAGGAATCACTCTATAGTACAACTGTACTGACTTCGGCCCAAAAGTTTTTGCAAAAGGTCAATGTTACGTAGGCGTAGCAGAGTGAAGTCTTTGGACAGAATAGCTATATTAGACTTCAGCAATAGGTCTGGCAATATCAGAGAACATATTAGTGACATATGTATACATTTATGGTTATAACTTCGTACGTATGAATGATAACTCGATGTGTTATATACTAAAACCTTCCTGAAAGTATGTAGATTACGATAGTGAAACAATCATCAAAATCGGTTCATTAGTTGCGGAGATAATCGTGAACATACTTACATACATACATACATACATACATACATACATACATACATACATACATACATACATACATACGGGTCGAATACAGAACCTCCTTTTTTTGAAGTCGGTTAAGAAGTCGGTTAAAAAAGCATATTATACAATTGAAGATTATATAAATGACTAGTAGGGCGCGTGGGTGCGCGGCCCGCAAGCGGACCGCGAGGTTTCGCTTTCGGGTATTTTGGTTTGAGCAGCCTCCACCTATCTCTCCCATATTCCTAATCCTCGATCATTATCACTCTCCATATTTTTTCTTCGAATCATTCTGCTCATCAAGTAGATCTTTAGGTATTGATCATCTTTATCCAAGAAACCACTCCTCCATCTTTTATGCTTGGTGAGATAGACACCGACGAAATTTGTATGTCATCATGTATCACATGTCTTCCCATATTTTTCTTTGAGAGTTCTCCAAAGAACCGCATTAAAGCCTTGGATAGTTTACAACTTGTAGTCTCTTCAATATCGTCGCCTTACTTACTCAACCTCGTATCTAAAAATTTAACTTTTTTTTTTTTTTTTACAAATAAAATCTACAAGCCCTGTTTCATAATGCAACAAACTCTTAGACCAATCAGATAATTAAGTTAGAGGCAATAGACGATACAATTTTCTCGTATCTTGTTGACTTCATTTCAATAACCTGCAGAAGCTCGTAACTTATGCGAGTTTTCAGTCCTAAGCTCTATGCAGTAAAGTCTATTTTTGAGTACCAATAAAGTGAGATACGAGGCTGCCGCTCTTATTTCAGAGAAGTCAGAAGTAATTGTCAGTTGACAAAAGTTGTAGGTTTCGTTGGTTTTTGTTTTGAAAATCTATAATATAAAGAGGCTTTTCCTGACTGACTGACTGACTGACTGATCATCAACGCACAGCCTAAACCACTGAAGCTAGAAACTTGAAATTTTCACAGTAGCTTCCTTTTATTAAGAAAGGATTATTGCGAATTCCACCCGAATTCGCAATAATTAATTAAGCTAAGAGGGTTAAGGGGGTGAAAGTTTGTATGAAAGTCCGTCATTTTTCAAGTTATATCCATGAAAATTGGTATTTAGGTTTTCGGTTAAAAATAACGAATTACGTGTTTGAGGAATTTTGGAAAAACTACCCCCCAAGTGGGTTAAAATGGGGGATGAATGTTTGTATGAAAGTGCGTCATTTTTAAAGTTATATCAATGAGAATCGGTATTTGTATTGTCGATTAAAAATAAAGAATTACGTGTTTTTGGAATTTCGGAAATTCTACCCCCAAGTGGTTTAAATAGGGGATGAGATTTATAAGAATCCAAGTGGACGAAGTCGCTGGCATCTACTAGTCAAATATATTTTGTAATAGAGTATTATTTTGGAAGATAGGTACCAAGGTACCTATGTACTCTAACTGGTAAGTCAATAATGCTTCAATATCTGTTTATTGACGTATTTTGATGTACTGTTGAGTGTTGGTTATTTAACTACTATGGACCTTTCTCATTATGTTCTAAGATAGGTAGGTATAGATTGTATTTCTTCCAAAGATTTAAAAGTGTTCATGTTTATAGGTACTTTATAATATTGTTAATTTATTCGGATAGTCTTAAAAATATTATCAACTACTTAACAACCGTAGATACCCTGGCTATTCTTTATCACTAATTGAATTTGCTTTTAATTTTAAAATGTAATGGTAAATTCATCGATGAGTGGTAATTCTTACCACAACGCATGAACCACCAAAGTTCATTTGATGTAGGGAAAATGTACAATGAAGCACTACCAATAACTACATAAAAGAAAATTCGATGATCTGCAATCAATCAAGCAACTAATCCCAAGGGACTATCATGGGTTCTATGATAATCTACGTTACGAATAATTGTTTTTTTAATCCTTAGAATCCAAGGTTTTATCATTAAATTTCATTCTTATTATCAGAGTTTTAATTCAGCAACCTCGTAACTCAAAGTTTGAGTTACTACTTTACTCAGTACTTGTAAAACAGCAAACTCGTATCTGCAAAATTAATCAAAAGTTGCATTAAAATCATTCATAATTATTTGATAACTACTTATAGAATGCCTATTGATATTATACACATAATATATACTTCCAAATAATAACAGAAAATCGTAAAAAAATATTAGACAGTTTTTTGTCATTTCCCAAAACCTTACAAAATGCAGATACGAGGTTGAGAAAGTAAGGCGACGATATTCGCCATACATTTTCTATGGAAAAATAAATTCCGCCATTTTGAATTTTTTTTTCAATTCATCAAGTAGACCTTTGGACCCTCATCATCTTTTGCGAAGAAACCACTCTTCCATCTTTTATACCCTCCGAGATAGAGCCCGACGAAATTTGTATGGCGGCCATCTTTTTTTTCGCCATTTTGAATTTTTTTTCAGCTGACTGCCAATTGGATGACGTTTCGAGTGACATTTGCTCGAGCACCTCCCACCTATCTTCAATACCTTAAGCGTGCCCGTCGCTCGTCTCTTAAATCCTCAATCATCAGCTCTCTCCATATTTTTCCTCTTAATGAATTTTTGTCCTGTTCAGGAGAGGTGATCAATCAGTGAGTGGTGAATCAGCACGAGCAGCTATATATATATTAATAAAAAAGCATGGATTTAATTTGTTCCAGCAATGCACGAGACAGCATTTCAATCATGTACATAAATTGTTGTATTGTTATTTTTAAAAAAAGAGCAACCGCCGAGTTTTTTACTGGTTCTTCTCGGTTGGAACGGCATTCCGAACCAGTGGTAGATTCAATTGACGATTCAAAAGTACTTTAAAAAGTTTATTTGAATAAAAAACTTTTCTATACTATTCTATTCTCATCGGGCAGGACGACGTCTGCCAGGTTTGCTAGTATATGTATATATATCACAAGCTATAGTCGACCAAGATAATGATAGATTATAATAATACACAGTAACATATTATAAAGGAGAATGGTCACCCCTGACCCAAACATTTACACAAAATGTAATTTATTAAAAATTATCTTACGAATATATGACAATTTGAAAATTAATAATTATTAATGCTACACTTCACGATAAAAAAATGTAATAAAAAAGGAATTAAACCGTCTTTTCAACTTCCCGTTTAAATCTGACGGCCATTTGCATTACATTCTACGCATAGGTACATGCCCAAAAAAGAGGTTTGTTATTTTTAAAAAAATAATTTCATTTAAAATAGAACGGATATTAATTATTTAAATACATTATTTTATTTGTTATTTGTTGTAAATCGTACAATATATGCTTAAAGTAAATAAGTAATAATTAATATATATTTTTTTTATAATATTGTTTTAACTTCGTTGCGTTTTGTGCAATGGAATATAATATAACTACAACCTTTTTGATTTTGTGTAACGAAACTTATTTCAAGATGTCAATGTGACATGTCATTGTTTTAGTTGTGTGACGCTAGTGACGTCTACTCTGTTTACATTTTGAATGTTTATTGTAGCACAGCGGAGACCAATATTAATTTGGTTTATTGTTTTTGTATTGGATATCGTTGGACAGGTATGTTAAGTATAGTGCGCGCCAAACAAATAGTTCAAATCGGCAGGAAAGATACACGGCTTTCCTTACTACTTTAACAATTATAAACTACACATAACCTAGAATCATTTTCAAACTTAAACTTGGATTTATTTAAAACTACAAGTCCTAGAGGTATTAAAATGGTGTGTTTGGTTATCAGGAATAAACCTGCAATAAATGCTGCATACAACACGCTTGTAAACGACTGGGTTACACGCCCATAGATTTTTGGGCATTCTCCTTTACCTCTCATATAATTCGTGCATTTGGGTCATGATAAGAGGGTTTTTAGTAGCATGACTTTAGAGAACCCCGCGTTAAGCGTTTTCATACACGTAATTGACAAGTTGTTGTACTTAACAACCTGTTGGCGGACAGGCTGGGCGGGCTTCACTACGGCAATGATACTCGTATCTGGCTAATAGGCATTTGTTCAAAGCCAGATTACTGGTGTATGTGATGTAAAACACTCGCGGGAAAGTTAACAAGCATAATCGCTCGCTAACGAACTTTGCGTCGCGCGTCCGGACATCATTCTGGTTTTGATCCAAGAGACTTAATAATGAATGCAGTGAAAAACTGAATCGTGATAGCAGGTGTATCAACCTACTATTTAGTATTTAATTAAAAAATTGGTTTATTAAGTTGGTTTAGGAATGATAATTTTTGGTGATAGCGTTATATGAAAACATTATGGAACACATATATAGGCCGATCGTGCCTCGTGACTGAACTTTTTTGTGCGCGTAGCCGGCGTTCATCGATTTAAATAAGAAGACGTTATTACGTCAAAAATTCTTCACAAAAAACCGACTTTAAACGACACTACACAGTAGCGAAATAATTTTTGTTACAAGTTACGTTTACTTATATTCCCGTAGTGGTGTTTGAAGTTGTTTTCAAAGTATTTTATTGGCGGTTTTTCAAAAGAATTTTTATTTTAAATTTTTTAGTAATTGCCGTATCCTAGAAAATCAATATTGAGGAGTTGAACACCGAAGTTCAACGATGTAGTAAATGCTTGGTACCTATAATATGAATACGTAATCGATTGTTGCAAAATCCTCACAATTTAGGGGGGGGTAGTATCAGGATTGAGCAGTTGAAATAAAAAAAAAATTGTGGAATCATCTCGCAAACTGCCTCTGACGATTAAACAAAAATTGGTGCACATATTCATAGAAACAAAACTACGCGCTGAATTGAGAATCTTCTTTTTTAGAAGTCGATTAAAAAAATTTAAAACTCTTCTTTATTTGCAGGTAGCGCCACCAAAAGGAGAGGCTATAGCGGCCACAAATCATGACGAGATTCGGACATCCCAGGTATTTATTTATCTTAGTTTTTTTTTACTTTAAAATGTTATAATAAAACTTATAGCTTAATATAAATAAGCACTATACAAATCCTACCCATGTAGAAGAATACTGGCAGCATTTCCGCACTGACCAATAGGCTGATTATTATTTGCTCAAAAAATGAGGCAAACCTTTTGTAACCAGATGAGGCAACATTATAACAGCGGTGAAATGTTTTACGAATTTCTTTGCACTAAGACTGCATAGCGTCACTTACTGTAATATAACAAGTACTACCACCGTCCATACCCAGAACATCCAAAATCAAAACCCAGGGGGCAAGTTGATGATATTATAGTATGGGAAAAGTAAAAAGTATTGTTGGTACAGTCCAGAGCTTTTGAAGCTGGTTAGGAGCTCTTAATTTATTTTCGAATTAGAATTTTTCACTGACCTCGTTTCCATTTGCGCCAGGTTTAATTTAGATACTTAATGCAAAATATAGCATATCTATATTTTTCAAATTTCTGGTGTTGCTAGATAGGGGCGGGGGGGGGGGGGGGGGCAGCTGCCCTCCCCTGCCCCTATCTGGCGACACACAACCCAATATTTACGCACAGCTATCATTGATTTAAACTATTCGGCCCTCAGAAACTAAATCTAGTTTTAATTCGAATTAGTTTGTGTATATATAATATATGAATTATTTATTTAAGTTATAGAAAATTTGTTTATTTTAGTTATTTCGTGTCGATTGCTTGTTATTAGCGGCAGATGAAATGTTGGTTTCGTGTCGATAAATGTATCGTCAGTGAGGGTAGAATAAGAATGGCCGCTCGCTGGCGACTTTGCTCCGAAGACTTCTCGTCTCTCGAGAGACGCGTCACGCTTATTCTTGGGCTAACATAGATAGCAGCAAATGCAAAAGTGAATTTGTAGAATGTTTCCAATGTTTCCGGCCCTAGACCCTTGGGCAAAGCTTTAATAAGTAGTGCTATCTTTACTGTTAGCGCTCATTCGAACCCCCCTGAAACGATTGGCTCCTTTATTGGCTATCTAAGGGCAGGAGACATTTTGGTATACATTCGGCCGCGATTTTGTCTTGTTCTTAAATTGACGTTCAAAAAGTGTAGGCAGTGTACCAATCTATACTAATAAATAAAATTGAAGTGTCTGTCTGTAATTTCGAAATAACTACCACATATTAAGCTCATATGGTTATTTGAACGATACCATAACCGAATCACATGTTTTTAAAATTTTTGTCTGTCTGTCTGTCTGTTTGAACGGGCTAATCTTCGAAACGGCTGAACCGATTTTGACGGGACTTTCACAGACAAGTAGAGGATTAACCAAGGAGTAACATAGGCTACTTTTTTAACCGACTTTCAAAAAAGGAGTTGTGTTGAAATCGGTAAAAAACGCCCTGATAGGTATTTTCGCTGCGCGCGACGGCCGACCGCGACGCTCGCGCTGCACGGTACTCCCCGCGCCGCGCGCCCCTGCTCCCTGCGCCCTGCGCCCGTCGTACGCGGTACCGAGGTACGCCGCCGCGCGGCGGGGGGCGGGTGGACCAGAAATCTACTTATCCCTCAGGATTTGTGAAAAACCGAAATTCACGCGGGCGAAGCCGCGGGCAAAAGCTAGTTTTGAATAAAATTTATTAGACTTTGACTTTGGAAAGTGAAGCTTATGATCCCTTACTACACTCTGTGAGAATGTTTTGTTTTGTTGGAAATGGAAATGGATTGAAATGCTAGTAAATTTAACAAAAGTTTTAATTTAAGATTTTGCACAGATCACTTCACCCCTAAATTTTTTACCTGATTTTTCTATTTCTTCTATGGAATGGTTTTTGCGTGATTGAGTAACAAACATCCAAACATCCACACTTTCACATTTATATCATATTAGTAGGATTAAGAAATATATAAGTGGAGAATTTTGAATCTGGCACTGGATGGTAGGTCCTACGACCTCCCGTGTGGGGTTGCTGGTCCCCCATCGGGCGCGTCCCCCCGGTGGCGGATGGGGGAACGCCTCCCAGATATGGGAGGTACCGGGGAAACCCGGCGCGGACCAAAACCAGCAGGGGGTTGCCGCTTGGAGGATCCTGGTACTTCTCTGTTCATCAGAGTGGACTGTGGAGACTCCGGGCGGCGACAATTGGGGGGGAGGCTTTCGGGCCGTGAGGAAGAAAACCTCGTTAAAAAATTACAGGAGGGGGTGGAAACGCCCTGCGCGGCGGGTCCGCTGGTCTTTTTGGCCGGTGGGCGCTGGCTTCGGCCACCGTCGGGCAACCCGTAATCCGCACTGAGCGGAACCGGGGGCCCCACGCACTGAGCGAGGGGCCGCGAGGAAGAAAACCTCTATAAAAAATTACACGAGGGGTGAACCTCTTGAGGGTCGCCTGCGGGTGTGGCCCTCTTGAGGGTTGCCTCTAGCGAGGAACTCCGGGTGATGGAATGGTGTATCCGTCGCCCGTTGAGACGCCTCGAGTCGGGAGGCGCACCATTATGTTCCTGGTGCGCCTCAGATGGTGTTAGGGGGCCTTTAGGTCCCCCGGTGGAGGGTCTGCCTCGGCGGACGGCGCCGGCTGGGTCGCGGATGATTGCGCAAGTGTACCCGTAACCCAGCCACCAGGCGACACGGAGGAATATCGCTGGGTTTTCTTGGGCACACTACCTTCCGGAAGCGGCGCAGTCTGCTGCGCTGCTTCCGGAAGGTGTGCGTAAATGCATTTCCCAGCGTCAAAAAAAAAAAAAAAAAAGGTCCTACGACCTACAACTTGTGATGTAAAAGCCATAACAATGCACGCGAATTTGATTAATAGTGAGAGAATTGTTGTTTCAGTCTACTAATCAAAGTGTAACTGCAACAAAGCATCAATGACAAGGTCTAATATATAATATAGGTCTAATATATATAATATCTTGCAAACTATATTTTCACTAGTTCTGAGGGTGCGGTTTCATGGCAATGTTATGATAAAGTTTAACAGACTACGTAAATGAAGGAAACAGGAGCGACATTATAAAATGTAAAATCTAAGTATTTAAACACTAATGTGTGTAATTGAACATTAATTTTATAATGTTGCAATAAAAATTACTTATATTCTTATAACCATGGGTGGGACATCGTACTAGATACATAATATTAGTATATATGTATCTAGTACGATATAGAATACATCGTACTAGCTTTTGCCCGCGTGAAATTCGATTTTTCACAAATCCTGAGGGAATCGTGGATATCTGGTTTCCGTTTCCGCTCCCTTTTCTAACCTTTATACCTACTTTCAAGGAAGTTTGCTATAGTAATCTACCTATAGCTGTAATAGTAGATTGTTACACAAGGGACGTAAGTAAGCTATTACAGAACAAGATCCAATTTGGCGCCAGTGCGAGCGCAGCTCGCATAGGGCGCTAATGGATCGCGTGCACCCGAGATATTTAGTCACACGAGCGAGCGCAGCGAGCGAGGGTGAATATAGTTCAAGGGTGTAATAGCTACTTGCAACCGAGGTAAGCATTCTACTTTATATCATTCTTGCGAGGTAAATAAAACATTGGTAATGCAAAATGAAATTTTAGCATAGAGTAAAAACACCACAATTACGGTGGTTTGTAGCTTTTTGACAGCATATTGAAATAAGAAAGCAAAACACATTCTGCCAAAGATGTAATTCCTTTCTTTGCACGCCATTTGTTGAATTCTTCGTAAGTTTTCACGTAGCGCTCTTTGGACTTATCCGGCAAAAGGTTTTGCATCATTTGTTCTGCTTCAAGCAAACAAAAATCAGGCTCTCCTCCTTTTTCATCATCTGATGAAGTGCTTGACATTGTTGTAAATAACTTAAATCCCTTTACGAACAAACTTCACAAACTTTCAGATCAAATGAAATGCCGCCATTTCCATTTTTTTTTCGTAAATAGTTTTCCATTTTTTTTTACGGCTCTGAGTTCCAAGGAGTTTTGCATAGTTTGAAATGTATGAAAATTAAATGCCGCCATGTTCAGTGTTTTTTTTTTTTTCAGTAAAAAGTTTTCTTACCATTTTATAAGAAAAGAGATTGTTTACCAAGGAGTTTTGCATAGCTTGAACTGTAATGTGAACATTACAATTCAAGCATAGTGCGACGTAATGTTGCCTTGAATTGCAAACACCAACTTACAAGGAGACTTTCCACCATAGTAATCCCTAGTTACTGAGCAAGTATGATATAAATATAGATTTCGGGTTTTTCAAAATCCCGCGGGAACTGTGGATATTTCCAGGATAAAAAGTAGCCTACGTGTTGCCAATGCATGCAACACAGTAAACTATTGCAATAATGTGTTATGTGAACGTGATTTACTTAAGAACAGTCAACGCCGGGATAAAAAGTATTTCCGGGATAAAAAGTAGCCTATGTTTTAAGTCAGGGCATAAGCTATCTCCATTCAAAATTCCAGCAAAATCAGTTCAGTAGTTGCGGCGTGATTGAGTAACAAACATCCAAACATCCAAACATCCACACTTTTACATTTATAATATTAATAATAGTAGGATAGTAGGACTAGCGAACCCGGCAGACGTCGTCCTGCCCGGTGACATACTGACATCAGTGCAACCTACCCGGTCATCAAAGTACTAATTCTTCTTCTTCTTCGTGCACTTCATTACTGAAGGTCGTGCTTGTCTTGGAATGTCTTTACTGAAGAGTCAACCAGCTGCCTCCACGCCACTCTGTCTTCGGCTTGTCTCAGGGCAGTCGGAATATTAAGGCCCAATATAGCCTGTATCTGGTCAGACCAGCGGGTAGGTGATCGACCCCTTGATCTTTTGCCCTCGATCTTTCCTATTACAACCAGTTTATCCAGATTGTCTGGTTGTCTCCGGGCAATATGACCAAAATAACTGAGGACTCGTTGGTAGCAGATAGTGGATAGTCTGGTAGTAATGTTTAGTTGGTTGAGAATGGACTTGTTCGTTCTCTTTGCTGTCCACGGTATTCGTAGCATTCTCCTCCAACACCACATTTCAAATGCATCGATTTTCTTTCGGTCGGCTGCACGGATTGCCCATGATTCGGAGCCGTATAAAAATATTGAGAACACCAAGGCTCGCACGAGTCTGGTCTTGGTGGTATTTGACACTCTCCTGTTTTGCCAGATTCTGGTTAACTTGCTCATTGCTGCTTTGGCCATCTGTGTACGTCTCCGAATTTCCGCGTCACAACCTCCCTGATTGCTTATCAGTGACCCTAGGTAAACAAACTGGCTCACAAACTCTAGATCCTCGAGTTCACCCGTTCGTGTAAGTCCAGCTCGATCCACCACCATGACTTTGGTTTTCTTTTTGTTTATGGAAAGTCCGACCATTTCACTTGCATGCTCAACTCTATCCACCAGTTCAGCCATTTCCCGCTCCGAGGATGCAAATAGTGTGGTATCATCTGCATATCGGAGGTTGCTGATTTTATTTCCCCCAACAGAAATGCCACCATCCCACTCTTCTAGCGCTGTCCTCATAATATATTCGCCATAGATATTGAAAAGTAGAGGGGATAGTATACATCCCTGTCGGACTCCTTTTTGCGGTTTGAAAGATGTTGACACCACTTCATTTACCCTGATCATTGACTCTCCATTCTCATATAGGGCTGCGATTAGATTTATTAAATGCTCAGGAACATCCATCTCTCTTAGGATTCTCCATAGACAGTCCCATCGCACTGTACTAATATCGCACAAAGTACTAATATCGCAATTAAAAAATAGGGATTGGTGATAGAAGGGTGAAAATTTAGGATTGTATGTATTTTTGTATGTTGTATCATAAAATAATAAAAACTAAAAATTTTGTCTAAAAAATAAAAAAAAAATCTAGGGGTGGACTACCCTTTAACATTTAGGGGGATGAAAAATAGATGTTGACCGATTCTCAGACCTACTCAATATGCTCACAAAATTTCATGAGAATCGGTCAAGCCGTTTCGGAGGAGTATGGGAACGAAAATTGTGATACGAGAATTTTATATATAAGATTACTTGCCCACTACAGGCCACGAGTCTGGCCAAATGCAGATCGGTCGATGTCACACGCCTTTGAGAACATCACGGAGAACTTTCAAGCATGAAGTTTTCCCCATGATGATTTCCATCGCCGTTAAAGTAATTGCTATGTAATTGCTTAAAATGTACATAGCTCCGAAAAGTTAGAAGTGCGTGTCGGGTATCAAACTAAGTCCTCGGAAAAGGAGGCCGAAGACTTAACCACTAGGCACACACTATCTATAACAATAGTTTCTCTACTGCCGCTGTGAAATGTTGAAATACTTCCGCCGCTGTTACAGCCCTCGCTGGTCCACTAGTGGCGACAAGTGTAGTCACACGAGTAGAAAATCTACCGAGAGGAAGCTTCCACAAGCGGCCCGCTCACACAGACACACTCACCAACGGTTCACGGACGCCCGCTCGGTCCCCCAACCGGTCCCCCAACCGGTACAGTTGGGTGACAAACGTGCGCATATGTGTGAGGTATTTAGGTATTTAGGAGGTATTTAGGTAATGCTATTCAAGAAATTCTTCCACGAAAAATTTGAATTAACATTCTTTCAACATAGCGAAGAAACACGAGAGCACTCACTAAATACAAACTGACAGCGGAATGACGTTCGCGAGCGCCGCTATTTGGTCGCCAGCGAGTCGCCATAGAGTAAACTACTGTGTGTACCGGGCATTACGGCACAGATACTATTCTGCGGAATGTCGAAAAATTACCGAAATAGCGCCATCTAACGCAATGTGGACGAACTCTCTTGAACTTTCTCTAAGAAAAAATATTTGTATGGAGTGTTAGGGCCCTGGCCTATAGTGAATCATCATCATCCATCATCATAAATTATTTAACCGACCAATTGAGTACTTCTTTGTTTTTGGATTTCCAAAAGGTAAGCAATTAAGCGCGTATTTTTTTTCTGTTTATGTACCTTCTTTTCTATGTAATCCGCGGCAGGATTCCCGGACTGGCTAATTACTCAGGACTATTAGCTTGCCCCGGCCTGACATTCATCTACTATATAAAAATAAGTCGGGTTTTCCTTTCTGACGCTATAACTCCAGAACGCACGAACCGATTTCCACGGTTTTGCATTCGTTGGAAAGGTCTCGGGCTCCATGAGGTTTATAGCAAAGAAAAACACGCGAACGAGTCGCTTTAAGAACGAAGGGGATTAGCTAGTTTTCTATGTTTATGATCTTATCAAATTCTAGTTTATAGAGTACAAAGCTTGTTTTTTGCTTTTCAGTTACCAGTAACTAGAGTTTATTTTACGCAATCGGGTTTTTAGTTTTTAAAATTACATAACTTTTTTAACCACAAGCTGATACCAGCGTCTTCGTTCGAGTGGATATTAGTTTTTAAAAATCCCATGGGAACTTTTTTTCCTTAGATCCTTTGAGCATCTTGCTAGCATCTGCTAGTGAAAGTCCCATCAAAATCGATCCAGCCTTTCCGAGATTAGCCGAAACGAATAGACAGACACAGACGACGCACGCCAGCATAAGAGATAATCCATACGTTCAAAGATTCCTGTACAATCCGGGTTCCAAGTTATATGGAATACTGAGAGTTGAGAATTTGTGATGCCTGTAATTTCTGAACTACAAAACCGATGACTTTGAGATACATATGTACGGAATAATCTTTAAAGTATCTACATTCTAACAAAAAAAAAAATGAAATCCGACTACGCGTTAATGAATTACAGCTAAGTACGCATTTTGACTTTCATCCTCTCTCCCAAGGGAACAGTGCTGAATTTCGGGATAAAAAGTATCCTTCCTATATATCCGTAGTATGAACTTGAATCATGCAAAGTTTAATTTCAATCTATTCAGTAGTTTTTGCGTGATGCGCGCACAAACATACAGATAAGCTGGCAAACAGACAAAAATTGCTTTTGTACGTTCTATCTAAAAAAAAAAATGAGAGACGTAAGGTGTAACTAATACCTTACGTCTCTCATTTATTTTTTTTGCAAATATCTTTAATGGACAGGCACAGCAAGTCTATGGTTTTAAGTTTATTACCGATAATAATTGCTTGACATGGCGGTTACCATAGAAGTTAACTTAATTTACCCAACTACTACAGTAGGGTATAAAGTGTATCATACTTATGTAACACTACCAAACTATGCTACCAAAGGGTTACGTGGGTACCTTCGTAGTTCCTTTGGTAGTTTCATAGTTTCATCATACGACGTCATTGTAAATCCAATATATCTACAACAAGAGAAATAAAACCGGCCAAGTCGCGCACCGAGGGTTCCGTACCCCAGAAGTAAACGTATTTAACGTAATTATGTTAACGCAAATCTCTTCTTAATGAACCGCAAAACTGACATTGTTTCTAGAGGTTTATTGTTAACGTCACTATGTATGTATGGGGACACCCTTTATTTTTCAACTTTTTTGTATTTCTTGGAATTTTCCTTTATTTGTGCTGCAAGACCTTGTTTTTTTTGCCAAATTTCGTGATTTTAGGTCAACGGGAAAGCCATATGAACATTTTGTATGGGAAGATGTTTTTCCCGTTATTTTATTTTTCGTCCATTTTCCAATGTTTTTAATAGTTATTCTGCTATTCGGGACGGAGACAAATACAACAAATTAATAACCATGAAAATCGCTCCAGCCGTTCTCGAGTTATAAGTTTTCGAACTAACACGAGTGAGAGATGAGTGTGTGTGTGAGAGCGTGTGTGTGAGTTTGTGTGAGTGTGAGTGTGTGTGTAAGTGTGTGTGTATGAGAGAGTGTGTGTGATTGTGTATGTGTGTGTGTGTGTGTGTGAGTGTGAGTGTGTGTGTGTGAGTGTGTGTGTAAGTGTGTGTGTATGAGAGCGTGTGTGTGAACGTGTGTGTGTGTGTATGTGTGTGTGAGTGTGTGTGTCTGAATGAGTGTGTATGTGCGTGTGTGTGTGTGTATGTGAGTGTGTGTGTGTGTTTGAGTGTGTGTGAGTGAGTGTGCGAGTGTGTGTGTGTGTGTGTGTGTGAGAGAGTGTGTGAGTGTGTGTGTGTGTGTGTGAGTGTGTGAGTGTGTGTGTGAGTGTGTATAAGTGTGTGTGTGTGTGTGAGAGAGCGTGTGTGTGTGTGTGTAAGTGTGTGTGTGTGTGTGTGTGAGAGAGAGAGCGTGTGTGTGAGTGTGTGTGTGTGAGTGTGTATGTGCGTGTGTGTGTGTGTATGTGAGTGTGTGTGTGTGTTTGAGTGTGTGTGAGTGAGTGTGCGAGTGTGTGTGTGTGTGTGTGTGTGAGAGAGTGTGTGAGTGTGTGTGTGTGTGTGTGTGTGAGTGTGTGAGTGTGTGTGTGAGTGTGTATAAGTGTGTGTGTGTGTGTGAGAGAGCGTGTGTGTGTGTGTGTAAGTGTGTGTGTGTGTGTGAGAGAGAGAGAGCGTGTGTGTGAGTGTGTGTGTGTGAGTGTGTGTGTGTGTGTGTGTGTGTGTGTGTTGGTGTGTGTGTGTGTGTGTGTGTGCGTTTGTTACTTTTTAACGCCGTAACATACATATGCTACTTTTTAACCTGTAAAAATCCACAGTTCCTACGGGATTTTGAAAACCGAAATCTATAGCTACAGCTATTATCTAATAGATTTCTATAGCAAACTTCCTTGATAGTAGATATAAAGGTTGGAAAAGGGAGCGGGAACGGGAACCGGAAATTCACGATTCCCTCGGGATTTGTGAAAAACCGAAATTAACGCGGGCGGAGCCGCGGGCAGTAGCTAGTTAATAATACTTATTTAGGTAAGGTACTTATCTCCTAAGGTGTCTCCTGAAAAATTACAACATCTAACTATAATGTTTCTATCATCGGCTTTGGCGCGGTCTAGCATCAGGAATTTTAGGCTAGGTTAGGTTAGGATACAGTAGGTTAGATTTTGAGATTGCGGTGATCACGCCACACTACAAAGGAATGAGATGCGAGAGGGGAAGCAAGTCGGGCCGTATTTATCATTTTGGATACAGTAGGTTAGATTTTGAGATTGCGGTGATCACGCCACACTACAAAGGAATGAGATGCGAGAGGGGAAGCAAGTCGGGCCGTATTTATCATTTTGACCAACGTTGACTTGCTATTATGAATAATGTCTGGTTTGACATGATATTTGGTTGTCTGGAAGAGATCGCTACTTAGCGATAAGACCGCCTTGTTGTACCTACGTTTTAAGTTTTCTTTCACATAACATGTCCTTTGTATTCTTCTCTTATGTGGTGTGCATTAAAGTATATACATACATACATACATACATTATGAATAATATCTGGACAATTTAGATATTATTTATAATAGCCTGTCATTATGTATTTCTAATTAATTACTTTGACTGTAACATATATAAACTAGTGGATCCTGCAGAGTTCGTCTTGCCCGGTGACAAACACGTACTATGAGAGGTACGGGTGAGAGTTTACCGTATCGACATAACATTTTGTATGGGAAAATGTTTTTCTTTTAATTTAATTTTTAGTCAATTTTCTAATGTTTTATTCTTCTATTCGGAACGGAGAAAAATACAACAAATCAAAAACCATGAAAATCGGTCCAGCCGTTCTCGAGTTATAAGAACAAACACGACTTTGTTTATTAAAGATTATGTAAGTTTTCAAATTGTTGTCAATTTTCCGCTTTCCAGGAACTAATGGAGAGGAGCCTTGTCCTCGCATGTATGTATGTTTCTATAAATGCTTGCAAGGATAAGGTTTCTCTCCAGTGTGATTTCTTATTCGAAGTATGCTTCGCTTGTGAAAGTCGGGAGAAACGAAGATGTGTTTTGGATCTGCATTAAGTTGCATTAGAGGGAAGCCTTATCCTTGCAACCATGTATCTATAATTGCTTACAAGGATATGGTTTTCCTCTAGTGTGACTCCGTTCTTCAGAGCAGGAGGTACTTTGCTGTAAAGAAGAATCTTGTTTCTAATCTATACTAATCTATACTAATATAATAAAGCGGAAGAGTTTGTTTGTTTGTTTGAACGCGCTTATCTCTGGAAGTACCTGTCGGATTTGAAAAATTTATTTTTGCATTGGGTAGTCCAATTTTTGGGGAAGGTTATAGGCTATTTAATATCCCTAAAATCCTCTCCTAAGGGGAATTTGTATGAAAGTTATATGTTTTTAAAGTTACAGAGCTGAAAGTCGGAATTTAGATTATTTATTTTCAATAATGAAAACCTGTATATTTTGTTCTGAAAAATCTTCGCCCTTAAGGGTGGTAAAATAGAGGATGAAAGTTTTAATGGGAAGTTTTAATTATATTATTACTATTATCAACTTGACATTTGGAAGTTAGGTTCATTCTAGGGCTTAAATACCAGCCTAGAAAAGATTTCACGAAAATCCTCCCCAAAGGGGGTAAAATGCGGGTAGCAAGGTTATATGAAAGTTCTGTTTTTGAAGTTACAGATATGAAAATAGGCATTTAGATTGTAAATTTTAAATAATAAAAACCTGTATTAGTTATTCTGAAAATCCCCCCTCTCCCCTTAAGGGTGGTAAAATAGGGGATGAAAGTTTTTATGTGAAGTTTTCATGTTATTATTAATTTGTTTGGAAGGTAGGTTCTTTCTAGGGCATAGATATCAGCCTAGAAAATATTTTATGAAATTTCTCTCCCATGGAGGTAAAATGGGGGTAGGGTGGTTATATAAAAGTTATGTTTTGGAAGTTACAGATACGAAAGTCGGCATACATGTAAGTTATTAGTTTGAAATCATAAAAACCTAGTTAAATTATTTTTGTAAATATCTTCTTAAGGGTGGTAAAATAGAGAATGGAAGTTTGTACAGGGAAGTTTGAATTATTATTAACTTAAAATTTGGAGGTTAGGTTCTTTCTAGGGGTTAGGCATCAGCTTAGAAAAATTTGACGAAAATCCACCCCAAAGGGGGTAAAATGGTTTACTTATATTACGGCATCAGTTTATAAAATTAAATATAATAAAACAACGATCCTGTAATAATTATTATCGGACATAACTTCAGATTGACGTGATTTTTTGCAGTTGCATTTTTTTAGTTGAGGAGCCGGAGAGTGACAGGCTACTATTTTATTCCGGGAAAACAAAGGGTTCCCGTGGGACTTTTGAAAAATCTAATACCGCGGACGAAGTGGCGGGCAAAAGCTAGTAAGAAAATATATCTTTGAACTCGCACTGGAGAGAGGAGGACGGAGGAGGTGCGTCAAATTTCAGCTTTAGTAAGTGAAGAAAAATGTGCTACTGGAGAGAAGATTTATAGATTTATTCTTACAAACAGGTATCTGTCTGGAGAAACGAAGATGTGTTTTGGATGTGCATTAAGTTGCATTAGAGGGAAGCCTTATCCTTGCAACCATGTATCTATAATTGCTTACAAGGATATGGTTTTCCTCTAGTGTGACTCCGTTCTTCAGAGCAGGCGGTACTTTGCTGTAAAGAAGAATCTTGTTTCCAATAAGAAAATATATCTTTGAACTCGCACTGGAGAGAGGAGGACGGAGGAGGTGCGTCAAATTTCAGCTTCAGTTAGAGAAGAAAAATGTGCTACTGGAGAGAAGCCTTATTCTTACAAACGGGTATCTATCAATGCTTGCAGGAATAAGGCTTTTCTTCAGCGTGAGCGTGTTCCTAAGCGCAAGAATTATTTTATGAGAAAAAAAAGAAGAAAAAGAGAAGAATGTGCGAACTCGCACAGGAGAAGAGCCCTTTGCTTGTAAATAGGATTTTATCGCTGCTTGCAAGCAAACGGCTTCTTTCCAGGTGAGTGATATCACAAAAGAGGCCTGTACTGAAGATAGAAGATCAAAACTACTATTGCATAATATAATATTTATTATTGTATAAGTTTTGAAATTGTTGTAAATTTTCCGCTTTCCAGGAACTAATAGAGAGGAGTCTTGTCCTCGAATGGATTATAGATTTATTCTTACAAACAGGTTCTTACAAACAGGTATCTGTCGGGAGAAACGAAGATGTGTTTTGGATGTGCATTAAGTTGCATTAGAGGGAAGCCTTATCCTTGCAACCATGTATCTATAATTGCTTACAAGGATATGGTTTTCCTCTAGTGTGACTCCGTTCTTCAGAGCAGGCGATACTTTGCTGTAAAGAAGAATCTTGTTTCTAATAAGAAAATATATCTTTGAACTTGCACTGGAGAGAGGAGGACGGAGAAGGTGCGTCAAATTTCAGCTTCAGTAAGCGAAGACAAATGTGCTACTGGAAAGAAGATTTATAGATTTATTCTTAGAAACAGGTATCTGTCGGGAGAAACGAAGATTTGTTTTGGATGTGCATTAAGTTGCACTAGTGAGAAGCCTTATCCTTGCAACCATGTATCCATAATTGCTTACAAGGATATGGTTTTCCTCTAGTGTGACTCCGTTCTTCAGAGCAGGCG